>CM070559.1:21071334-21671334 GCA_036346405.1 Phyllostachys edulis
ATTGTGATATCTCATTGTACTTCTTATAACCGGTTTGGTTATTGTTGTGATGCCTGTCATTAATTTAATTTGCTTAATCATTCTAAAGACTTGTTTTGACATTGCTATATGGTATATGACTTTATATGATCTAGATAGCTCTACTAATAAAGATGGCTTGGTTAATTTATTAAATCAATGCGAAGTGACTTGGATAATCTACAAAGCTTCTTAATTTTTACTCCCTTTGCTCCTTTGTTTTAGAATTATTCTTTCTCTAAAGTTCTTGATGATTACATTAACCAAGGGGGAGAAAAATGGGAGAAATTGAAAAAAAAATGGAGAAATTTGCTTCCCTTGTGTTGAGAGGGAGTTTTTCTGCTGTGGATTGTCAAAATTCTTTGCTTTGCAGTTTTGAAACCTTCTTTTCGCAAATTTATCTTTTATTTCAAAATTCAACTCACACGATTTTGAAGTATTGTCAATGTATTCATTAAGGGGGAGATTGTTAGACCATATCGCTAAGTCTAGTATATTTTAGTTGATGAATAATTGACAATGTTATTTACCGGTGTTATTTGAGATGTGTGGCATGCGTATGGACTTCTGTCGGTCATGTTGGGAAGAACTTGTGCCGGGAAAATATGTTGTTTTGGTCTTTGCATGTGCAGGGTAACTCGGAGGCGATCGTGGTCTACGGCGATGACCGGGAGATAGCTTGGTGCGAAGTCATGGTCCAGAGGATCGAGGATGATGGAGGAGATGGTCGGGCTCGTGTTAGGACGCGTGGAGATCAAAGATGGATGATACGTTTTAAAGCTACGGATGTGCGGTCCGAAGGCTATGACACGTGATAATTTTGGGGTGTCCAAAATTGGTTTTGTAATCTGGTGTAAAAGCCTACGTATTGGACCCTAGAACTTTAGTGGACTGTACGTGGGTGATTATGTGCCAATGCTAGAAGACCCATTAGAGGTTCTAGGTTTATTTCTCACGGGTATGAGCTGTAGGATATAAGTAGCCGACGGCGGCTTGGTCCGGCAGCATTACGGTTTTTAGGACTAGCGGCTGTTTTGTTTTTTCTTCGCGTGGTGCTGGCGGCGGCTGGAGTTGGTGACATGTACTTGATCTCAAGGAAAATCGCCACGGTGTACAAGAGAAAAGCTTTTGCTGTTGGTGATTAGGGGCATTACGTGAGATTTTGTGTTGTGCGTGATTAAGTGGAAGGCTTTGGGGCGCTCGGCTGCACAGAGTTTTTGGCGGCTGTTGATTGCTGCTGTGGCTTGCGGCTGGAAGAAGGTGAGTTGCTAGTGGTGGTCTGGAGCTCTTCGGCAGAGGAGAGGTGCTAGCGCAAGTTGTGTCCTGCGGCTGTGAGATGCGCCTGGGGCTGCGGCTGTGAGATTAGGCTGTTAGATGCGAATTTTGTCCTAGGATTTGAGGTGTGGTAGGAGGATAATTTGTAGCTACAGACTTGATGATCTAGAAATAAAGAGAGAAATAGTTAGCTTATTAAAAATCTTTTACAATTATTCACCCCTCTTTGATTGTCGTTGACGATCCTACAAACCCTCTCTGTAGTAGTGCCTCAAGGTAGAGAGCCTGACTTTCTCAGATGTCGAGGAAGATGTCAGCAGCGACAGACCAAAGCGTATGCGCCATCTGGTTGGGCTCTATGATGATGTCGAGAATGCCATTAGAGATGGAGCTATAGAGCCAGGTGAGGATAGTGAAGTCGTCACAAGCCCAGTGATCGGCGTTGGTTGGATCGACAGCAGTACCATCAATGTGACGGAGAAGGGAAAATTTCCCCCAAGATGGTGGTGAAGGTGGTCTTCCACTGAGTCCTTCAAATCAAGAACCACGGGAATACGGGTCTTCATACTGGCCACGTTGATCGCCGGTGAGGGTGGTGCCAACGTAGCCATGACAGAGGCGATGGCGGCGGAGGTGGAGGAAGTGTTGGCAGCAGAGGTCATGATGGATAGGATCAGCAGGTCAAGCTCGAACATTCTGATATTATGAGAGAGAGAGAGAGAGAGAGAGAGATGCTCGGTTGGAATGCGCCACACATCTGGGCGTCATGCATTGCATGGAAAATATAACAGTCATGTATAGTTGATAGCAACAACCAGATCACAAAAAGATTACATGATCACAAAAAGGAGGATCTCGGTGCATATCCAACAATATCGGGCGCAGATCACAGGAGGATCATGTAACACTCTAGCTCAACACGAGCCTGGAATGCTACTAAAATAATAGATTAACAAAATAAAACTAAGACTTTTTACTAAATTTCGGCAGAACCTCCTTTGTATAATTAACTATATCGGAGTTTCTAACAGATATATTCAATATTCCAAACTTCCAATTTAAAGCATAATTAAAAAGACATCCATAATATGCTAATCAACTTAGCATAATCAAAAAGGCATCCATAACATGCTAATTAACTCTATTACAAATTATCCAATGCATAAGTCATAATCATAATAAATCCTTTAAGCAGTGTGCTCAATTACTAATCATCATCCAATTTATTCAACTATGAATGGTTCGTGGAAGTGTGCAACCAATCTTATGACTACTCCCTCCCATGTATGACATTTGTGTAAGGGATACCTAAAAACACAAACAACAGCAAGAGTGAGTCCAAGACTCAGCAAAGTATAGTTAATAAGACAATATAATACACAACCATATCATCATCACCCAATCACAATTCTTTATAATAAACCAATTCACATACTCATGTAATGCAAATGCGCAAATGCAACTTTTCTTTTCTCTTTACTTATACCGGTAATACGGAGTATGCATCCGTCGATGCATACCCATGCCTGACCATAAGCCCACACTCCACGAGTGTGGGGACCTCAAGCCCGTGTAATACATGACGGGAACCTCAAAAATCAATGCTTGGTCACCACGTGACCAAGCCTCAAAGATGATATCATGATGCATATGAATCAATTCTTTATCCAACATAAACATGTATTAGCCAGCAGCAAAATACATGAATAAAAACATATTCATACTTCTAGCATTCATGAATAGTGACATCCACATCATTCTAGCATCTATGAGTAGAGAATATACATATAATATCGGAAACATGAACAATCACCATTAAATATTCTATTACTAACTGTACTTGCCTCAACCGTGCGAAGATGAAAGGCGTGAAGAGGGCGCGCTGCCCCCGGAACCAAACCCCTGCCTGATTAATTTAAACAAACGCTCTAAGATAACAATTCTGGACTAACTTTGCTAGAAACAAATATATAACTCACTACGCTCCCTAGCGCAACCCAAAACTCCAAATCCCATGACATTGATCTGTCCCCAAAACAGACAACCCTCTTCTAAAAATCATAACTTTTCATCCAGATATCCAAAAGTGGAGGTCTCTGACTTTCTCGAAAGCTTATTAGATTTCCCACCTAAACCTAGTTGGTGAGCTTTCCAGATTCGGCAATCTTCTATCCTTACCAAACAAATTAATAGAACAACTAAATCTCATCAGGGGTTCTGGACAGCAAGACTAAAACTAACGTAACTTTCAGTACACATAACCAAAATTTACGTTCTTTAGCTTTCTGGAAAGCTTATGAAAATACCTACAACGTTTGTTATGGTGAGATCTTCAAAATAATTTACTAACTATTTGCTAATGACCTATTAACAAAACTGTCAGAATTAAGACAAAACCACAGAACAGCGACACTACGAAAATCATATCTCATAATCCGCTTATCTAAAAGATGTGATCCAAGAACCTACGGAAAGCTACTGACATTATCTACAACTCTCTAGGCGATGGCCAGACCGGAATCCACAATTAACATCCTCAAAACTGTTCGCCACTACAGACTGCTCTAAACCGATCTATTACCGACATTGCGCAAATACAAGAATTACACTACTAAATGAATGGGGATTGGGATTACCATGAAGAACGCGAGGAACATCGCACAATCCCTCTTCCCCTCCCTTCTCCCCCTTCCTTCTTCTTCTTGGCCGGCAGCAAGGAGGTGACATTGCTTGGCCACAAAGGACAGCATGGAGGGGGCGGCAGCAACGGGGAGGGTGTGCTACAGTGCTACAGTACTGTAGCAAAGCTAGGGTTCCCCTTCTCCTTTTGTTGGTGGCTGATTTCCCTATGGACCATGGGCCACTATGGCTATTCTTCCCCGCTTGGCTATGGGCTGACGGCCTATTTCTCTCTCAATATCTGAATTTTATCTTTTAATTCTCATGATTTTCTCTCTAATTTTTATTGCACTCTCTAAAGATAATCGTAATATTATAGATCACGGCGCGCTAATAGATCTGACCAGATAGCTTGTTTGCAGCAAGGTTGAGCCACGGCAAACTGGTACAGTTTCCAATTTCCCTAGGGATCTCACCGGAAAGTTTGTTTCCAGCAAGCATGAACACGAGAAGAAATGTGAGGCTACCAATGTCTGTAGGAATCCCGCCGGAGATGTTGTACGATAAGTCCAATGCTCGGAGCTGGACAAGCTGGCGTATGCCGGGGGGATCTGACCAGAGAACTTATCCTCAGCAACTACAATGTATTTGATGTTTTCATGCCTGCAACTTCAGTAGGCAGGTCACCAGTGAACCGGTTGAAGCTGAGGTCAAGCATGGTCAGTGGTCACTCTGGCAGCCGAAGAATGAGGACACGATGCCACCAGTATATTTATTGGAGTGAGGCTTGAGGTTCCCCAAATTGGTTAGCTTCCCAAGGATTCCTTGCAGCTCGCCACCAAAACTGTTGTTGCTCATGTTCAACTACTTAAGCCTGGTACAATTCATTAGGTCAAGCGGCATCTCGCGGTCAAAGTGATTGCTCCCAAGGATCAGTTTTTCAAGCCCAGGAATTGCTCCGATGCCTGGTGGTATCATTGATGGATTTTTATGTGGCTTTCAATATTTATTGTGGTTATTATTTGTTTTCATTCAATGTAGAATATAGATATATATGATAGAGAATTATTTGATACGAAATCTAACTCGAGAAATTAATACTCGAGGTGCTAAAGATGGCTGTGCTGGAATAGGTAGACATATTTATTGAGATCAAGTCTACTGGAATTTAATATGCATGCGTATGATTAATCGGATCTGACACATGGCGGAATAAATTTGGGTTTGTTTTGCAGGATCGGCTCTGCAGGCTGTTGACCCACATGATCAGATTGGAATTGATCTCATAAACAATCTGATCATGGCACATGACTCACACATGTGTGCTAGGGACTACTATATTTTAGACTCATTAAACTGGCCTATCTGATCGTGGTTGGTGATATGGTTCAGGAGTCTCACGGTATATCGAAAACAGGTAGGTCAATTATAACACCTGAAAGTGGAGTCTATAAATAGATCCCTACCCTCTAGTCTCAGGATGCAATTGTGAGCAGCACCATGGAAAAGGCAGATGAATAGAGGGTAGACCAAATAGACACCACAAAATCAATCTAGAATTTGCTCAAAACCCAACATTAGTATCAGAGCCAGTTTCGGAGGCGACGCACACGTTGTTTCCGAGTCGGCTGCGTGTTTCTTGTTGAGACGACGTCGCTTTCGTCGACATCCCATCTCACAAGGTACGTACGCGGACGCTTCGGCTTCATTGTTCGTGGACGAACCGGGTGACACGCTCGTCTCGTTCGTCACGATTGAGGAGAGACGTCGCCGAAGAATTCATGGTATCCGCGTCCTCGGTGACTCGTCGTCCAAATGAGTAGGCGTCTTTGCTTCAGATCTGCGTACAAATCGATGTGCGCCTGATCGACTGCGCGCCTTGACGCCTTGCTATCTGGACGTCGCCACCAAGACTCATCCAATTCCGCAGTGTTGTCCAAGACATCGCTGAAAATCAAGTCTTGAGGATTTTTGGTGTTCGCTTGCTTTTCTTCTCTAGAAGGAAAATCAAGTTGTCCCCTTGGAAATTGGACAAGAGAAGACACAGCCATCAAAGCTTTGTCCTCTTGGAAATTGGACGAGAGAAGACACAACAGCTGTGCCCTTACTCCTTCACGCTAGTACACAACAAGCCTAGTATCAGATTGATTTCTCTTCTTCGCTTCGCTGTGGGAAGCATAAATCTAGTGACCCTACCAATTTAGGTATCTTCTCACAATGGAAACCAACAGTGTATTTTCAGAACTGCCTAGATCTTGCAAATTGGATGGCTCAAATTTCACAGTTTGGAAAAGAAAAATCATGTTTTTGCTTTCTGCTGAAAACATTGATTATGTAAGACAAAAATGAAGTGGAAGAGTTAGAAAAAAATGCCACTGTTGAGAAAATAGAGAATTATGCAGAAGAATATGAAAATTTGATAAGGGATAATAAAAGGGCACGTATTTTTATGTTGGGATCGATGACTGATTCTTTAGCTGCTGAGTATGAAGGTGAACGTAATGTGTGGAAGATAATGCGTAATCTGGAACAAGATTTTGGTGAGGTATCTCTTATTAAAGTGCTTAATCTTGTTAATCATTTTCTCTCTACCAAGATGTATGATGGTACTTCAATTAATGAGCATCTCAATAAACTCTGTATTTTAGCAGAGGAATTAAAAAATGCTGGCTCTCCTTTTTCTGAAGAAGTGCAGGTTATGGTTGTTTTGAACTTTTTGCCAAATTCATGGGAACAATTTAAGATATCTTTCTGTCATTCTGAAAGGATGCTCAATATGCGCACTCTGAGTCATCATTTGCTTATGGAAGAAGATAGAAAACTCTCTCAGGGAAAAGACAGAAATACTCACAATTCTGAGTTACACCTTGGAGAGGAAAAATGTACTAATAAAAGGAATTGACAAAAGAGGAAGTCTAATGGTGATTTGAGAGAAAAGCTTAACAAGAAACATGATCGGGATTGTAATATCCTGTATCATGATTAAGTAATTAATGGATTAATAATCATAATAATAGTAATAAGAATCTAGTGGGAATTGGGGATTATTGGTGGGCCTTTTGGCCCATGGCCCAAGAGGGCATCGGCCTCACACCTATTTAAGGGAGAGAGAGGCTAATCAAAACCCTATTCTAGTTCTCCCAGCTGTCGTTCTCCTAGCCGCTGCCGGCACTTGAGAAATTCCCCCCAACCTCCCTTCTCCCTGCTCGATCCCCCCCTTGCGCAGGTCCAAGCGACGCCCTCCCAGTTCGCCCCTTCCTCATCCCCCGGACTCGCTTCTCCGTGCCACTGTCTTCGCCGTTTTCCTCCCCATGCGCCCGCACCCGGAGGTCAAGGGAGGCGCCCCTCCTGAGAAGCCTCCTGCAGGGCCACCTCCTCTGCGTAGGTCTCATGGGCATCTTCGGCCTCGCGCATGGCGGCGGCGCCCTCCTCGCCGCTCTCCTACGAGGAGACGCTACGGTCGTCGACCGACCCCAGCGGGGGCTTCGAGCTCACCCTCCCGGACTTCAGCCTCAACGGGCTCGTGGACTTCGTCACGTAGGACCCACTCATCGCTGCCGCCGGCGTTGCCGCGGTCACACTCCCGCTAGTCATCTCGCCGCTGCTCGGCGGTGCCCCCAAGCCCTATGGCTTCGTGTCCGCAAGCGCTGCGTACCGGAGACTGCTCGAGGAGCCGACGCGTAGCTCATCGACATGAGGCCTCTCAAGGAAGTCTGGGAGGTCGGTTCGGTGGACCTCCAGGGGGCCAAGAAGACCTCCTGTGGCGGAGCAAGGATTCGGCAAGGACGACAACGGTGGTGGTGTCGTCGCCCACTCCGCCCAGATTATGGACTCCAGAGCTCAGGGAAGGATTAACTAAAAGTTTCGATAAATCGCTACTTACGTTATTCATTGTTTTGAACACCATCTTCTCCACATTGGAGGTAGCACTTAGGATTGTTGCCCATGACTCGGCCGCTGCTAACGATCTTCTCGTCGTCGTTAGGGAGAACACTGAGAGCGAGTATTCGGGGCTTGAGCACGAGGTCGTCCCCAGGGTCGTCGAGAGCTTCAAGGTAATCACAATGTTTTGCTCGGACCACAGTTTATTCTTTCTGGTGCTAAGATGTGGCTGGTCTTTTGCAAACTAAAGTGTCCATGGATGTTAACCTTGTAATCGCAAAGGATGTCTTAGCTGCCAAGTATAATTGGGTTGTGAGTATTCTGAAGAAGCCTATCGTCAGCATGAATTGGTTGGAGCAATGCTGGACTGAACATCATGTTGTGCCTCATGAACCTTACAGGATATCATAGATGTTGATGGCTCTGTAAAAGACACTACAGAGCCCTGAGCTAAGACGATATCGAGAGCAGGTTCCGGTCCTAGAGAGCAGGTTATATCAACTTATGGACAAGTTGATACGGAATGCTGAGAATGAAGCTTCCTTGAAGTATGCATTGTAAATGGAAGATGCTGTGTTAAATTAAATGGGGATAAGTCCTTGAGTTTTGATGGATTACTACTCACCAATTGTAGGGGGTGGTCGTTACACGGTGTGCGTCGCTCGGTGGTGGTGAGAATCGGGGTTGGAGCGTTCCGCCTTTTTGTCTTCTGTCTCACCGTTGAGGCAACTGCAAGTAGTATTAATGAGTTGTTATAGTTCATATCTGATGAATACTATAGTTGATTGATGTTGATTGCTGCTTGGTAATGTTGATGAGCCTAAGTGCTATAGTTTTATCGATGATGCTTACCGCTTGGTAATATTGATGAGCATGAATGCTATAGTTAATGATGATGCTTATTGCTTGGTAATGTCGATGGGCATGAATGCCATATTTTAATGATGATGCTTTAAGTTTGTTAATGTTGATAAGCATTACTTTTCATGATGAGTTGATAACATGCTTTACATTCTGCATCATGGCATTGGATCCTTATGCCTGAGGGCACAGGCCTTGATTATATATTGGGTCCCCGTCATGCATTAGACGGGCTTTGGTCCCCACACTCGTGGAGTGTGGGCTTTGGATCCCTGTGCCTAAAGGGCACAGGCTTAGAGTATGTATCGACGGATACACTACTCGGCATTACCGGTAATTGCTAAGAAGTGAAGAGATGCATTCATGACATATTTATTGCATTTCTGCATAAGATGTGGATTTGGTTGTTTAGCCTATAATGTTGTTGTTCTTGATGGAATTGTTTAATTCCTTTGACTACTTATGATGCTGTCATAAGAGATGGATGGTGGTATATAATGTTGTTATTCACGATGGGATTGTTTATTCCCTTTGACTGCTTATGATGCTATCATAAGAGATGGGTTTGTGGTATATCATGCTGTTATTCATGATGGAATTGTTTATTCCCTTTGACTATTTATGATGTTATTGTTTGATTTGCTATTGCACTTTGCTGAGTCGTGGACTCACACTGTAACACCCTAGCTATGCGGAAGCCAAGATATTACCTAAAAGGCTAACGTACAACAGCAATACGGAATAATTTCAACCATTGTTCAAACAATAATACTTTAACCAACTAGAACTAAAATGTTTCTCTAAAATCCGGCAGAACCTCCTTTGTATAGATGGTTATACCGGGGATTCAGATAGTTTAATATAGCATCATATAACAATCAAATCATCCAATTTAACGAATCATTAAAGGACATCCAAGAAGCTAAACAACTATAGCATAATCAAAGGGGCATCACAATCTTCTAATCAACCCTATTACAAAGTATTGAGACTCTACTGAACCAAGTAATTCCAACACCTCAATAAACCATCAACCAAACATTCTAATCCATCAACGAGAATTAAATGAACTCAAGCAACGAAGGAATAAGATCATAAATGAATCGTCCACGACCACAAATAAAACCTCCACCACGAAGGATGGTCACAATATGAAAGTAGAGCAATTATTAAGAATATGACTTATGGATAAATGGACTAGATTATTCATTGTGGTTAGTGATTATGTGACGTGCACAAAGTCTACCCCTTCCCATGCATGTCGCTGCCTCGAGAGGTACCTAGCAAGCACAACATAGCAAGTGTGAGTCCACAACTCAGCAAAATGCAATAGCAAATCAAACAATAGGATCATAAATAGGCAAAGGGAATAAACAACTCCATCATGAATAACAGCATGATATACCACAAACCCATCTCTTATGATAGCATCATAAGCAGTCAAAGGTAATAAACAATTCCATCATGGATAACAACATGATATATCACAAACCCATCTCTTATGATAGCATTATAAGCAGTCAAAGGGAATAAACAATTCCATCAGGAACAACAACATTATAGGCTAAACAACCAAATCCACATCTTATGCAGAAATACAATGAATATGTCATGAATGCATCTCTTCACTTCTTATCAATTACCGGTAATGCCGAGTAGGGTATCCGTCGATACCTACTCAAAGCTTGTGCCCTCTAGGCACAGGGAACAAAAGCCCACACTCCAAGTCATGTAACAGTTCTCATCGACCTCACCGGATTAGTTACATGACTTTCCACGGGTGTGGGGAACAAAGCCCGTCCAATGCATGATGGGGACCTAATGCCCATCCAATACCTGACGGGGAACAACAAGGAAACAACCCTTGGCTACCACGTAGTCTAAGGTTCAGAAATAAATGACATGATGCAACATTTAAAGCACAATACCAACTCATCATTGTCATCATTAACAAGGTAGTCCCATTGCTCACCTTGGCCCATCATTATTGCCAACAATCATGAAACCATTACCATGTAAATATCATCATTTAAACATTGCCATGTAAGCATCTTCATGTAAACTCCACCATGTAAGGGTAATCACATAAACATTAGCATGCATCGTTATGTAACCATTTTCATGTAAGCTTCATCACATAAGCATCATCATAAAAACATCATCATTAAACTATGACATTCATGCTCATCAACATTACCAAGCAACAATCAACATCAATCAACTATAGCATTCATCAAGTATATAATATAATAACTCATTAATAATACTTGCACTTGCCTCAACCGTGAGACAGAAGACAAAAGGCAGAACGTTCTAGCACCGGGGTTCACCACCACCTGGTAAACAAGAATGATACTAAGCATCAATCAACCAAGCATAACAAGACCCTACTCGCAGTGCTCTACATCGAATTCCCGTAACCCATGTTTAAACACATGACCTACTCCAGCTAGACAACAACATATTTAGAACTTCTGCTCCTTTACTACTGTTTATACTTCTTATGAGCGAAAAGCATAAATGTGAAAATGCGGGACAAATGTAAACCCCAATCAAAATTGGCGAGAAGGTATCATATTACGCAAGGCGCAACTAATTGAACTAACATGGTTGTAAGAATACTTAAGAATGGCAAATCGGGCTAAAATTAAGGTGTGTTGTTTGACTACCTAACCCTTCATACTTGGAAAAGTAAAAACAAGACTAGTGTAACCATAGTTACCAAACTTGGAACCAAGAACAACTCAAATAAGGTCATAGTATATTAGTATTAAGCAATCTTGAACTATCACGTACTTATTTGGCTGTCCATACCTTACAATAAGATGATCAGTGCAACTATAATTACCAGCTCAAGTGTCAAGAAAATAATAATAATCCAACAAGGCCAAGTTCAGGAGCAATCGGATGTACTAACAAGTTTTTAACATACATTTCATAAACAGATACATCACGGGAGAGCACTAAAGTGTAGGGTTATAAATTAGATCACTTGCAATTGATGGTTGCACCATTGGTCATTACTAATCCTCAGGTAATTTATTGCCAGATAAAAACAGCGGCTTAATTAAATTAGCACGGCCAGTCACACCGACGCAGATGCAAAACAATCGGGACCCATCCGAATCCAGCGAAGATACGGTGTGATCGGATTAATTGCAGAGGCACAAGAGAGGTAGCACAAGTACCCGAACCAGCAGCGAAGGAGGACAGGGTAGCCGGCTGAGGCCTCCTGCTCGCGGTCGCAGCCCTAGTCTGTCCCGATGGGCGTAGACGGAGTCGTAGACAAGTCGGTGGAGCGCGTGCAGCTTGAGCTCCTCCGTCGGCTTCAGTGTTGTTGTTGAAGTTCTGTCTCACCAGCACCACGCATGGAGCCCCGTCCCCCCCTTCCTCTATTGAATCCCAGAAAGAATCGCATTAACAAAAACTACATCTAGTTCTTCCTCTGACTCAGATGCCCTCAGGTAGCACTACACATTGTCAATAGATCTAGGACCAAAATACTTATCGGCATGAGAGCAGCCGCGGGAGGCGGGGTTCTGGATGACGAGGTGTGGCGGTACGCACCTGGTGGCAGGGTCACCGGGGGAGAAGCCATCATGGGGCTCCTCCAGGGAGTTGGCGAGGTTGGGCACCTCGGCGAGTCGTAATCGAGGAGGAAGCCCGGTCGTATTGGGAAAACTTCGCAAACATCAACTCTATGCGAAGTTCAACAAGTGCGAGTTTTAGTTGAAGGAAGTGGCATTCTTGGGTCATGTTCTTTCAGCGGAAGGCATCGCCGTTGATCCTAGCAAGGTCAGTGATGTGCTCTCATGGGGTCAGCCCAAGTCAGTGACTGACGTGAGGAGTTTTCTCGGTTTAGCGGAATACTATCGTCACTTTATTGAGAACTTCTCCAAGATCGCGAAACCAATGACAGAATTACTCAAGAAGGACAAGAAGTATGTGTGGTCCACTGATTGTGAGAAGAGTTTTCAAGAGCTCAAGAAGAGGTTGACCACAGCTCCAGTTCTTGTTCTTCTTGACGTCCACCGAAGCTTCGATATTTATTGCGATGCTTCTCGTCAAGGACTCGGTTACGTTCTTATGCAAGAGGGCAAGGTTGTGGCTTATGCATCAAGACAATTGAGGCCACATGAACTCAATTATCCCACCCATGATTTGGAATTAGCTACAGTGGTTCATGCACTGAAGATTTGGCGACATTACCTCATCGGTAATCGTTGCGAAGTGTATTCGGATCACAAAAGTTTGAAGCACTTGTTCACCCAACCGGATCTGAACCTTAGGCAAATAAGGCGGTTGGAATTGATCAAAGATTATGATATGGGTCTCCAATACCATCCGGGCAAAGCTAATGTTGTTGCCGATGCTCTCAGTCGCAAGGTTTATTGCAACACAGTGATGCTCAAGGAGCAGCAGCCCACCCTTCATGAAGAATTTCAGCGGCTCAATTTGGGAGTGGTTGAGCATGGTTCCCTCGCTGCCTTGGTTGTGCAACCAACTTTAGAAGATCAGATCAAGGCTGCACAACAAACAGATAAAGGTGTGAGTCAAATCAAGCAAAATATCAAGAGCGGAACGGCCAAGTGCTTTTCTGAAGATGACAATGGTGCTGTATAGTTCGGAAAGCGCCTTGTTGATCTGAAGGTCATGGAATTGCGGAATGTCATCCTCCGTGAAGCCCATGATTCTCCGTTGTCCATTCATCCCGAGGCCACAAAGATGTATCAAGATCTCCGTCAGAAGTTCTGGTGGACCCGCATGAAGCGAGAAATCGCCAAGTTTGTTGCCGAGTGCGACGTATGTCATCATGTGAAGGCCGAGCATCAACGTCCGGCGGGTCTCCTACAACCTTTGCCAGTACCTGAGTGGAAGTGGGATTCTGTTGGTATGGATTTCATCACCGGTCTACCCCGTACCTCAAAAGGGAGAGATGCCATCTGGGTTGTCATTGATCGACTAACTAAAGTGGCGCATTTTCTACCAGTGCGAACTGGTCTTCGTGTTGGTCTATTGGTAGAGCTCTACATCTCCTGCATTGTGAGTTTGCATGGGATACCGAAGACGATCATTTTTGATCGTGGTTCACTCTTCACCTCCCGGTTTTGGCATAGTTTGCAAGAAGCTATGGGGACTCGTCTTTCTTTCAGCATAGCATATCATCCTCAAACTGATGGCCAAACTGAAAGAGTCAATCAAGTATTGGAAGACATGCTTCGTGCTTGTGTTCTCTCCTATGGGAAGAATTGGGAGAAGTGTTTGCCGTTCGCCGGGTTCTCCTACAACAGCTTTCAAGCTAGTCTTGGCATGGCACCATTTGAGGCTTTATATGGGAGAAAATGTAGAACCCCATTGAATTGGTCGGAAACTGGTGAACGACCATTCTTTGGCCTAGACTCGATTAATGAGGCCGAAAGCCAAGTTCGATTGATTCAAGATCGATTGCGCACGGCTCAATCAAGGCAAAAGAGCTATGCGGATTGTCGTCACCGTGAGTTGAGCTTTGAGCCCAATGACTTTGTTTATCTCAAAGTCTCTCCTCTGAAGGGTCATCAGCGATTTGGCATCAAAGGCAAGCTAGCTCCTCGATATGTTGGACCTTACCGCATCATTGAGAAGAAAGGAGCGGTTGACTACAAGTTGGAATTTCCCGCTGCACTTGAAGGTGTGCACGATGTTTTTCACGTGTCTCAATTGAAGAAGTGCCTTCGTGTTCCAACCGAGGAATCTCCATTGGAGAGTCTCGATGTACAAGAAGACTTGACCTACAAAGAGCGTCCTCTTCGCATCCTTGAGGAAGCTGAACGAAAAACAAGGAATCGTGTCATCAAGTTCCTTAAAGTTCAGTGAACAAATCATTACGAGGATGAAGCAACTTGGGAGCATGAAGACCGTATGCGAAATGAATATCCAGATCTTTTTCCTTCTGCTTAATGTGCCTTCGAATCAAGAAAGGAAAGGTTGAGCAAAACAATGGAAAGGAAAATATTGTAACCACTCCTTGTAACCTTGTTAAGGATATCCTAGCACTATCTTTAAAGGAAATCAAGACAGCAGATGTTGTGTAATATGTTAGAACCTTCCTATCCAGCTTCCGACCTATCCGGAATCTCGGGACGAGATTCTTGTAGGGGGGGGGGAGGTTTTGCAACATCCCAAACAATGGTGTGTGTTTCAAATGTAATAAAATGAGGATAAATTAAAACTTTTGATACCTCGTGATGTCATTTGAAATTTTCTAGAAATTTTCCCCTAGTAATTCCTATTTCCAAAGAACAATGTTTCTATTGATGAAAATTGTTGTCCTTAAAAACTCCATGATCCAATCTTGTGATAATCCTCTAAAAATATTTTCCTATTATCTGGATCATCCTTGTAACCTCTTTGAAAAATTTCATAATTTTTAGATTTTATTTGCTATTTCAATAGAGCAAGTCAAACCAGTTTGAATTCTGATCAAACCCCTAGCCCTGCAACTTGTGAATTTTCTGGAGAGCAATGCATTGCATAAAAATTTCTGGAAAAATTACACAAGGTTTTTGTCTATTCCAGAAAGCTTCCATAAAAATTTCCAAATTTTTGAAGCTTCGGAGCTACCTCCAAAAATTCCCTATCTTCTCAGCCTTTTTAAAACAAAACCTGAGAACACTATTCCTCTTACTCGAACCAGACTCAGGTCCGGCCCGAGCCGACTTGACTCGGCCCAACCATCTCACCCACGCGCACATGCAACCATCCGATCGGCAACCAACGACCGCGATCGCGTACCTCTTCGGCTTGTGTTATAATCTCCCGGGCGTTCTCGATCGTTCGATCGCGATCCAACGGCTCGTGTCGACTCCTCTCGCTCGTCCGCTTGCGCATCGCTGACACCGCGGGCCCGGACTATCAGCTCCATCCCCTTCCTCGCGCTGGCGCCCGCGCAGAACACGCACGCCACGTCACCGCGCGCGCTGCCAACTCCGTCGACTCGCAGGCATGGCGTCAATCCACAGCCCCACCTAACCAATCCTGGAGCGTCGCCTCTTCACGTCATTTCTCTCCCGACCGTTGCCCAGCTATATCCTTGTCTCCCTCACCCTCTAGCTCTCACTTTCCCTCTCAGTGACCAAGGGAAAGGAGGCAAGAACTTGGCTCCTTCTCGGGTAAGCTTCAAGCTTCCACCTCCATCTCCATCTCTGTTCATCACCGACCCCATTTTTGCTAATGAGAGCCTTTGTCTTAACCTGTAGCTCTTGGTCCAGCGTCGTGTCTTCTCGGCGTCCAGAGGACGCTCCCGTAGCCGCCGCTGTGCCAACCCATGCTCCGGTGAGTTTCCCCCTTCCTTAAGTGCGTCACCATGCGCCATTTGGTCTTAGGAGGAGAACCCCTCAACCAATTTTGTATTTCGTCCATAGGAGCTCAAGGAATTTCACTTTTCCCCATTTTCGGCCGCCGAAGCCTCTTTCTTCTCCAGTGACGGCACGGTAAATCTCTCGTCGATTCCTTGTTCTCACACCACCCGAGAGCCTCACTTGTGCTCTCCCGACCACTCATTCCCTTTCTCCTTCACCAGGTCGGCCCCTCCTCGGTGAAGCCATCGCCGCCTCCTCGGTTCTCGTCACCGGCCCAGCTCCGACAAGCTCCTCCTCTCCGAGTCATTGTGGTGAGTCTCTGGAACTCCCCTACTGCCCATGCGCACGCTATTTTGCCACGGGCGTCGCTTTTCCGCGTTGTGCCATTGTTAGCCGTAGCTCCTCCGCCCCGCTCCGTCGCGCCGCCGCTGTGAGCCACCGTAGTCCTCACCGCCGGTATCATTAGTTTCGCCTAGCTGCCAGGGTCCCATTTTGAGCATTCTCTTGGGCCGCCATGGCGCGTAGCGCCGGCGGGGAAGCTCGCTGCTACGCGCGGCCGTGCATGGCAGCTTTCGATCGGCACTATAGCAGCTTTGATTAGCGTTAATGACAATGATTAGTAATAAATGATGAATCTTTGTCGGAAAGCATTGATTAGCTGAATCTTTGTATGACTTACATGTGGGCCCAAGGCCATTAGTGCATAGTAATTCTGTGGTGCACCCGTGGACCCAGCTCATGACTTTCGGTCCATGCACTATGCATGTGGACCAAGTCTATGACAGGCGGGTCCCACGAGTCGGTTTTTATCGAAATTCATATGGAAAATAGAAAATGGTACTATTCATTGACCCCACTAGTTAGTCTCTGTGGCTAGGTTAGGCTGGGTATAAAAAGTAGTGTATGTTTATATAATTTCCGAAATGTTTTATCTGTGAACTGAAAAATTGGTTAAACTTCAAAATTGCATAAGTAATTCATTTTAGCTCCAAAATTGATGATTCAAATTTTGTTAGTTTCCTTTTTAAATGTACTTTAATATAAAAATGGATTGAATCATGTTACTGTTCCATAAATCTCATTTGGCAAAATTACTTTAGGTTTAGTATTATTGTTGCACTAAAAATTGTTCTAACTTTAAAAATGCATAAGTATTTCTCTGTAACTGCAAAAAGAGTAAACTCAATTTTGTTAGAATCCTCTGTTAGTGTAGTTCATTGTAAAATAGGTTGTAAGCATGATACTGTTACTGAAAATCTTATTTTGCATGTAACTTGTGTACTACTTTCATAACTTTGAAAAATCAAAGCAAATTCATTTTAGCTCCAATTGAGGTGAATCAAATTCCATTGTTCATATCATGTGGTGCTCTTCCTACCATAAAAATTTCAAGTGTACCACTGTTCTGGAAATTTTCGCCAAAACAATTAATTAGGATGAACAATAACCGGTGGCATTTTTATTGGATTTTCCAGAAAGCTGGCATTCAAACTGTTATAACTTTTGTATAGAACATCCAAATAAATTTATTCTTGTTGATAAATTCATCTAAAATCATTCTCTACCTTCTGTGAATTTTTCATAATTTTTGGACGATTTTGAATTTTTGGGTCTTTTCGGTGTTATTCGTTCTTATTGTGCTTTCGACTTCTTTCGCTAGGTTCAAATGATATTATTGATTGCACGAGTGACCCTCTGTAGCAAGATAATAAACCTCAGCAAGGCAAGCAGTTTGATCATAAATGTCCCATTATTTTCAAGTCTAATACTTTGTTTACAAATTGTATGTATGCATGCTTTTGTATCAAAGTAATTTTCCCGATTAGAGGTAGCTATTCCTATTGCATGGTTGCCCTTAAATTGTTATCCCCTGCCACAAAACATAAGTTATTAATATCACTGGTGAATTAGAGCCCGGTGATTTAATTATGCTCGTTTATTGTCCTTGCGGTGTCATGCTTAGAAATGCTTAGCTACCGGTAGAATTGGGCAGTTATCGACTTAGTCGATAACCTTGATCACATAAAATTATTATTATCATTATGCTCAACACCTTGTGCTTTGTTACTTTATAAAGTCAAAAACTGAAAAATGAAAATGAAATGTTTTGGACTTGGGCACAATGGTTGATGGTGTGAATTTATGGTGTGATTGGAATGGTGCCTAGGTCAACAAGGACCGAACATCTTGGACACTAAGCCAAGCACTTATTGTGTGCTAACCACGCGAGAGGGATATGGGACCTCTCTTGACTAAGTACCTTGGGCGGTGTTAATTATGTGCTGGTTGGTGGTTGAAAAAGGAAATGTTTGTGATAGGAGGGGAACATCAGCAAATCGGCTTGAGCTGGCTGATGTGTCTTTCTCTTTGTTGGGTTGCGGCTCTTAATTAGCATCATCCATTGGAAATGTCTCGTAGGACTTAGCCTTGCCGGCATACCAAAGGAAGTGTGCTTAATCTAGTGGCAAAAGAGGCTGTCTGACGTGTGGGTACATTGGTACACCCCTGCAGGGTTCAAACTATTCGAATAGCCTCGTCCTAGGTTATGGACATGCTTGGTAAGGTCTCTACAAGAGTTAGACTACAACATTTAATAAAAACTTGATGTGGGTGGTATGAATGGGGAATTCATGCTATTTGTTGTGGTGGCTATTGGGTTAGCCACTTCCAGGATGTTTTTTTATTATTGTTACTCTTTATATCACTGTTTTTATCAAATAAAAGCAGATTGTAAAATTTCTTTCAATCTATTAAATTATTGCAAATGAAAACTTGCTTTATGCTGAAATTTGAGTCTAGATCCTACTCCACTTAAATAAGCTTGCATGTAGCTAAATATATAGGCCTATTACTCTACACGTCAGTCTTGCGAGTACATTTTTTTACTCATTTGCTTTGCTTAATAAATTGTTGCAAAGGAGGAAGTTGAACCCCAAGGGTTATACTTCTGCGAGATGTGCGGTGGTTTCGAGGACTAGGTTGGTGGCCCGGTTGGTTGCCTTGTGGGTTAAGGCACACTACTTGGCTTTTGTTTATCGCCATCTTATGGCACTTTGCTTCCGCTGTTATTGAAGACTCTTTAGTTGTTATTTGGCCGGTCGGCCCCTTTTGTAATAACTATATATTGTATGTCCTTTGAATTGTTTAGTTGTGCTTTGGATTCTATTGTGTTGAATGGAATTGATGCATAATTTTTGTATGGGGTATATGTGTTGCACTTCTGGGAAGTACATATACGCCGAGAGTTGTGATATTTGATTTGTAATGCTTGAATCATCTTAATGGTGAAGTATTACAAGTTAAATACCCCGGGTTCTCACAAAAGATGGTATCAGAGCAATACTAACCATAGGAACCACTAGCTTGGTCCTCCTTAAGATATTTTGAAAATTTTAGTTTCAAAATGTCAAATGGTTTCTGAAAACTTAAGTAAGTTCTCATATTTTACTCCTTACCTATCTTAGATTGCTCATCTTACCTTATTCTTGATTGAGATTTGAAAAGTTGTTTCCTCTCATCTTCCTTCAAAAGATAGTTGTTACCGTTTAAGTTCGGTTTTGGGATTCAATGAGTATTGTAAAATTGATGTGTTGGCTGTTCATTACTGAAGATTAGAAGCATTTGGAGTTGGAAAATTCAGCTTGGAGCTTAGATATAAAATCGGGACAGCAAGCACTTAGATCTTCGTTAGGGCTAAAAATGAGAGGATAATTCAACTAAAACTTATGGGGAATAAAAGGGTAAAATGTGATATTAGATAGCTAGCGCTTAATACCCCATTAGATGGTTTTTACCATGATCCTTAGATGCAATAAGACTTGAGTTGTGTTTTGAAATTTTCTTCTCAAACCGATTACTCGTTCATTCAATACGAGTTAGTCATACTGAGAAGTTGAATCTTGTGTCTTATGAGTCTTGCATTGGATCTTATGCCTTTTTGTAAATGTTTGGAGTTTATTTTCTTGCTGGTTATATGGTTGTAATGGGGTTAGGGTAATATATCATTTCCCTAGTCGATAGCTTGTCTTTTGCTACCTTTCGTCTCTAGTTTTCGGGTTTGTGTTGCTAACCCGCCTTGATGAAACAGGATGGTTGGATGAACACGCAGCAGCCAGGGTCAGCCAGATGGTCGGGATGAGGAGCTCCCACCTCCTCCGACCATGGCTGAGGTTCTCGCTCAGATTGAGCGGAATCGCATGGATCAGACGAGGATCCTAGAGGCGATTGCACGGAACACCTCCAACTTATCCGGTGCCTCCGGATCAGGGGGAGGAGGTGGCCACCATCAGAGGGGGGGGGGACTCTCAGAGTTCCTTCGCACACAGCCACCTACCTTCTCGTGGTCCGATGACCCACTTGACGCAGATGATTGGTTGCGTCTTGTCGAGCGGAAGCTCGATGTCGTTCAGTGTTAGGAGCAGGAGAAGGCACACTTTGCCTCCTATCAGCTGGAGGGGGCAGCACTCTCATGGTGGGAGAACTTCCTCGCAATGCAGCCCGAGGGCCGGGCTGTCACTTGGGCTGAGTTTCGCACTGCTTTCCGTCGGGCTCATGTGCCCGCCGGCTTGATGAAGCTCAAGAAGAAGGAATTCTCGGCGCTCAAGCAAGGGCGCAGATCTGTATGCATGGTATATGTATATGTCATCTGTTTTAACGGTTCTTCATTGTTGCACAATTAATATTATAAAACAGCAGCGATCATAAAAGCTCATTGTATTATCGGCACAAGAATAAACGTATATGTTAATGAGCAAAACAAAATTTCTCATACAGCAATTATTGCAACTAGTTTTGCAAATGTAAGTGAAGCATTTATGCAATTCAAATCTCTAAAGTTGTAAACTTGCAGTGGTAGCACATATGGGCAAATTTACAACTTTTTGAATCAAACAAAGTTCATCCATATAATCAAATTTCAATCGAGCAATAGTAAATTCATCTAGCAAGGGTGAAAAGATGTGTAAGTTCTTCCATACTTCAACATCATCATGCAGATTGTCAATACTAGATGGTGCAATAAGAGATGAACACATAGGCATTGGATGATCACTAAATTTTATTTTCCTCTCATAATGAACAAGATTCGGCACACAAGAATTGTTGTTCAAAACAACATGCTTCAATTCATCCATGTGATCACAAGTTATGCATATTTGATATACAAGAAATTGATTGTCTACACCATAATCTCCAGTTAATTTAAAACAGTAGGTGTAGGTGCTAGTTAGAGAATTTAGAGATGAAATTTTAGAAACTTTCTCCATAGCACATTCCAAACTAACGGGCTCATTAAGCATGATACAACACAAATCATCAACATGGGATATTCTATCAAGTAATTCCTTATGTATAATTAATTCGATATGTGCAAAATTATGTGAATTCAAATCAGCACATGGTTCATTCAAGTCAACACAAGGAATATCAAAAGACTGCACTACAGCAGGTATATACTCACAAGGTTGCTCTATGTCTTGCTGTAGCATCAAATTAGTACCTTTGTCATTATCGTCCTCATCAGATACTGTAGGTACCTCAAACTTTTCCTCTAATGATATAAAATGCGCCAGATCATCCTTCATTCCTTCAAGCGTCTCGGTAGTATCTGTAGATTGAATTGGAGCCAAAACAATGTCAGCATTTTCAGTTACCTTAGGTTGCACCTCGCTTGCGGCCGTGGGTAGTGTAGGTACAAAACGACGTAATAATTTCTTCTTCATCTCCTTCCATGTGTGCATGTAGTGGTACTTCAGATTCGACCACCAATGTTGAATATCACCGATCATCGTCGTTCTTGCCATGTCCATCTTCCCATGAGGATCAAGTTCCTATCTTTCAAAGTAGCTATCCAACATAGTAACCCATAGTAAGTAGTCCAGCGATGTACTCTCAACGATGAGTGGAAAGATATATGTCGATAGTTATTTTCCTTTGAGTTCAAATCTACCCACGATGTCATCGTAATCTACCAACTTCCTCAAACTTGCCATTGTTAGTAGGAAGCAAGAAAATAAATCACAAGTATATGTTCTTATGAACTACTAGGATCTAGAGGCTCAAAGTTGCTCACACTCAAACTCATACCAAGTTCTTACCAGTTCTTACCAAGCACAACAGGTGATGCAATCGGTGGCTAGTTCGTGGTAACTTTACTCAAATGATGAGTAAACCTATTGCAACAGCTGGTTCTATGTGATCTGCTTAGTTAGAAGAAAGTGTAGGTTGGAAGGCTAAATATGTAGCAATGGAGAACAATCAGTTAATTTCAAAAAATGCACAGAATTGAATTATAGTTCGAATCTAGCTCTTAGTCTATGTTGCTGATCAACCAAGGATGGAAAATGTAACACCTTGGCTATTAGGAAGCCAAGATGTCACCTAAATAATCTAACATACAACCATAATTAGAAAGAATTAGAACACCATCTCATCTAATGACAAAAAGAGATCAATATTCAATAGGACCATGTCATGAATATAGTCTGAATCTAAGCAATAACTATCGAAGGAATAATCAAAGATCACAAGTACTACTTAATTAACCATAACATAACAATAGGTATCATTCATCATTTAAATTTATTTATTACAGTTCATCAATAACGAATGAAAGATAGAACTAAATCATAATCTTGGACTTGAATAGGGTGAAGTGAATGAGTAGTGCGTGTCTACTCCCTCCCAATAGAGCCAACATCAATGATCACCTAAAATAAACAAACAACGCAAGAATGAGTCCGAGACTCAGCAAGTACAGTGATTAAATGGGACATACAACAAACATGATCAAGCCAACATCATTGAAGAATACGAATAAATCACAGAACGAATATTTGAATGAATGGATTGAATGAAATGAAGGGACTACTGTGAGAACCCGGGGTATTAAACTTGTAATACTTAACCATCAAATTGGTCCTAGCATTACAAATAAAATATCCTGATTCTCAGCGTATATGTACTTCCCAGAATTGCAGTACACATACCCCATACAAAAATTTAGCATACATTCCAAACACAAGTAATTACAAGCGTACAACATAAAGGACATACAAGAACATATTACAAAAGGGGCCGACCTGCCAAATAACAAGGTAAATAAACAAAGTAACAGCGGAAACAAAAAGCCATAAGATGGCGATAAACAAGAGCCAAACGGTTTGCCATTACCCACAAGGCAACCGACCGGGCCGCCAAGCTAGTCGTCCTGTACGAAGTTGGTCTCACAATAGTCGATTCCTTGGGGATCAACCTCCTCTGCAACAATTAATTAAGCAAAGCAAATAAGTACAAAAATATACTCGCAAGACTGACGTGTAGAGTAACAGACCTATATATATAGCTACATGCAAGCTTATTTAAGTGGAGGCTGCTCTAGACTCATTTTCAGCATAAAGCAAGTTTTCATTTGCAATAATGTAATAGATTTAAAGCAATTTTACAATCTGTTTTTATTTGACAAAAACAGCGAGATATAAGTAGCAATAATAACAAGACATCCTGGAAGTGGCTGACCCAATAGCCACCACAACAATAGCATGAATTCCCCATTCATACCACCCACATCAAGTTTTAATTAAAATTCCAAAATGTTGAGTCTAACTCCTGTAAATCCAATCCCAAGCGTGTCCATAACCTAGGACGAGGCTATTCGAATAGTTTATACCCTGCAGGGGTGTACCAATGTACCCACACGTCAGATCGCCTTTTCGTCAATCTATTAGCACACTTCCTTTGGTATGCCGGGACGGCTAAGTCCTACGAGACATTTCCAATGGATGATGCTAATGAAGAGCCGCAACCCAACAAAGAGAAAGACATATCAGCCAGCTCAAGCCGATTTGCTAATGTTCCCCTCCTATCACAAACATTTGCTTTTCAACCACCAACCAGCTCATAATTAACACCGCCCAAGGTACTTAGTCAAGAGAGGTCTCATATCCCTCTCGCGTGGTTAGCACGCAATTATGCTTGGTTTTGGTGAAACAAGATGTTCGGTCCTTGTTGACCTAGGCAAGACATTCACACACCTGATATCACACCATCCAACCACTTGCCCAAGTCTAAATCATTTCATTTGCACTTTTAGTTTTCAAAGCAATATAGCATAAGGTGCTGATCATAGTGTAATAAAATGATTTGTGTGATCAAAGTTATCGACTAAGTCGATAACCGCCCAATTCTACCGGTAGCTAAGCATTTCTAAGCATGACGCCGTAAAGACAATAAAAGAGCATAATTAAATCGCCGGGCTCTAATTCACCAGCGATATTAATAACTTATGTTTTGTGGTAGGAGATAACAATTTAAGGGCAACCATGCAATAGGAATAGCTACCTCTAATCGGGAAAATAAACTTTGACACAAAAGCATGCATACATACGATTTGTAAACAAAGTATTAGACTTGAAAGTAATGGGACATTTATGATCAAACTGCTTGCCTTACTGGAGATAACTTTCTTACTGTAGAGGATCACTCTCGTATTCAATATAATCATCGGAACCTATCGAAATAATCGAGAAGCACAAATAAGAACGAATAACACCGAGAATACTCAAAAATTCAAACTTATCCAAAACTCATGAAAAATTCACAGTAGATATATCATGATTTTAGATGAATTTATCAAGAAAAATCAATTGATTTGGATGTTCTATGCAAAAGTTATGGCAGTTTGAAAATCAGGTTTCAAGAAAATCCAATAAAATTGCTATCTGTTACTGTTCATCCGAGTTAATTATTTAGCGAAATTTTGTAGTATAGCGGTGGATATAAGGATTACAAAAATGGATAGAGGATAAAATTATATGAACAACCCAATTGGATTCATCCCATTTGGAGTTCAAATGAATTTCTTATGAATTTTTGAAGTTAATTCAAGTTCTAGTGTAAAAATAATTCCTTCCAGAAATTAATCCTAATTTCTAAATTTTCTGGGACATTAAAATGTTTCAAACCTATTCCAAGTTAAAGTACATTAAGAATGAAAACCAACAAAATTGGTTTCACTTGTTTTTGAGTTGATTCGAATTAGTTATGAATTTATCCTAAGTATGTACTAACGATTCTTAAATTCTAATTGTTTTACCAATATTTATCAGCCAACCCAAAGACCTAGTGCTACTAAAGCTGCTGTCATAACCATGGCATAAGGTTATCGCCACTAGATAATTTTACTCTTTTAATTAATCACATACCGAAGGCACAACCAACTTAAACTTAACTAATCATCTATCACTATTTGATTTACCAAAAGTCCTGCTTATGATTTGCCCTTGCACTAAAATGACAACAACTTAGAGATTATTTCTAATTAGCCTCTAACTACTCAACTCAGTAACTAATTGATTTATTATTTGGACTCTAGACCCAAAGTTCATTTTGAATAAACACCTATCAGCATGGTCCTCAGATTGTTTCCCTCTTTTAGCCTAGATGTTATCAGCTTGAGCAAAAATCCTAATCTCAAATATTTCTCAACAAATTAATTCTTTGCCTAACCAAAACATTCTCAGTTTGTTAAGGCTATTCATACAAATGCTTATTTTATTTTTATTTTCATTAGATTTGCTTGCCTCAACTAGCTTAAAGTCCAACTTAACTGAATTGATAACCGTCCATGTACTTGCAGTAAGAAATGTCATTAGCCTATTGTCATACTAAAGAATTCTCAATTTACCTTCTCTGTTCCATATTTCCTCAAAAGATTTTACTGTTTTGCCATCCAATCTTCTCACTAATTCAATTATCATTTGTACACTTAACATCCATGAAAAATAAATGCCATGCTTAATATGATGATGCAGCATGCACAAATAATATAGGAATGCGGTTTAACTAAAGATTTTACCGTCGCACGCGCTAGGCGTGCGACTACCACCGGACGTCGCCTTCTCGGTGCTCATCCACCGTAGTTGTCGCTAACTCGTTCGCGTCCCACTCGCCTTCCCGTCCACGTCCTAGCAAGCCAAGCCTCACGCATGCATGGTCCGCCGTGCTCCACCATGCCGAGCTGCTGCTCGGCCACCAATGCTCGCCACGCCAATGCCGTCGCCTGGCCGCCACCACACCTCCGCTGCTTTGCCGACCCGGCCGCTGGCAGCAAGCCGCTGCTGCTCCCCATACACTGCATGCCGAGCCGCTGCATTCTACCGATGGATGCTGGCCATCGCGCCCTTGCCTGCCGTGCCCGTCTGTGCTCGTCCGGTAGTGCTCGTCCGGCAGTGCGCCACCACGCCGCCGACTGCTGGGCTGCCACTGCTGGAGCTACACTGCTGCTGCCATTGCTTGCTTGCAGTGTGCACTACTAGCTGGCCGGCTGCATGCTTTCTTCAAGCTGCTACAGTGCGTCACCTCCTCTCTCTCTTCTTGCAAAATGCTCAAAAGAGCTCGCATGCGAAAAATACTTGTATGGATGGAAAGCTTAGGAGACGAGGATCAGCCCGGTATAACATGCATGGGCTGATTTTCAGTTCTTGCTAGACATTGGGAGGAGAGAAGGGTGGGGAAATGAACATGTGTTGGAGCTGAGTTCTTGTGTTGAGAAAGAAAGAATAGTGGGCATGGGGTTCGGCAGGGAGAGGGAATGGCAAAGAATGGTGCTGGAGAAAAAGTAACAAGCAGTGGGGGAGGATGGCCATGGAGTGCTCGGTTCGGCTGGAAAAATGGATGGCGTTGGATGGCTTTGTGTGTTGAATTGGATTGGCAATGAGTGAAATAAAAAGAAAGGAAGATGGCAGTGGGGGAAATATGCTTCGGTTGGAGAGAAAGAGAGAAAAAAATTGCTAAGAGAAGTGGGGTTCGGCTGACCACAAGAAATGGCAATGTGTGGTTGAATGGAGAGTTAGGGGGTGAAAACAGGAAATGGTAGGAATAAATAGCAGTGTATTTCTCCCTCATTTTTCCAACTTGCACAAACGACTTTGCATGCGGAAACTGCTTGTAAAAATGGAATGCTTGCGTGATGACGAACGCAATGGTATAACATGCGTCGCACGATTTTACGTTTTTGGTTCTGATTGCGAGGAGAGAAGTTAGGGAAAAGAGTGAACATGCAGGTGTTTCATCTGCTACTTATTCTCTCCCTTTTTGCGAATTCGCTCAAACTGTCGTGCATGCGAAAACGAATCGCATATATGGGTTGGTTGTGTGATGATGATCGCAGTGGTATGACATGTATGGCTTGGTTTTGAATTTTTGGATTAGATTTAAAGGAGAGAAGCAAAAGGAGTTAACAGGGAAGGAAAAAAAGGGATGACCGGAAAAGACAGAACGCGCGGGTGTTTCGCCTGCGGTTGGTCGAACCAGAAAAGAAAGCGAAGCTACTGATGCATGATTGATGACATGATTTTTGTGATGCATGTGAAAACATAAAATCAAAATGATTATTATTATTTTTATTGCAGTTCTTCAAATAATTCGATTTAATATTAATTATTATTACTTGATGTGAGAAAATTACAAAATATGCTTTAATTAATTCCTCAATTTATATTTAGAATTATGCTGAGTTTAGATTTTTAATTATGAATTTTTATATCCATTTTTTTTACCTATTAGGTTTGTGTTTTAAATTCAAAATCCAATTTGAGCAAGAAAATTAATTAGGAACCAAATAACCTCCAATAAATTCCAGAAATCCAAACAAGCATAACAGAGAATATAGAATCCAACTAAAACATTCACACAATTGAAACCTATTTGCTTCAACAAAAAGTTTTAAAAAGTCCAAAATTTTACAAATGCACATTAAATGCTTAACTAATCCAACTTAGGGATTTTGGGCTATTACAACTACACACATGCATATACCGGTATTGCTAGTGACACACCCGTCGGTGTTCACCTAAGCCTGTATTTAACAAAATACGGGGATCAGTCCCGTATGAAGAACGTTTCATACGGGTGTCCCAATCTGCCCACATTGGAATAGTAGGTCTTACGTACCCATACTGGAATTGATGGGTCTTTTTAATCCACTCCCGTGGATGAAACATGAATAATGGATGCATGGAATGCAATATGTATATTGAAAAGACATGCTCACTAATCATGGAGATAACACATATGGAAGGAACATGAACATTAAATATTATCATGGATCTCAGAAAAACACAATATCAACATCAAACATTCAACATTTTCTAATTATCAGAACATCAAAGTACTTGCCTTCCGCGATGCGACGCGTTAGTAGGCAATGGTGGTGCTCTTAAACCTGAAGCCTCTCCGCCTACACAATATACACTCGAAATAAGAACAACATATAACAGGACACTTCCATTAACGTTCTACAATGCCTTCCCGACAACCCACAATTAACTAATTAGATCTAATCTGAAAACAGACGACACAATCATGGAACTGATTCTGGACAACAGCACGGAATCACTCATATCTAACGATCTGGGACTCGGAACGAGGTGAGCCCAGATCCTATGGAAACTTAATGAACATATCTACGAAAACCTAGTTGGTGAGATAACCCAATTCGGCCAAAATCAATATACTACAGGCAGATGAACTTGAAAGACAGAATCTGTCCCGACAAAACGGGCAGCAGTAATGAAAATAACACAACTTTTGATCTACAACTCTGATTGAGGCATTCTTTATCATTCTCGAAAGTTTATAAAAATTGCTACAATAACCTAGTTGGGTAAAAACCCTGAATCTGCTAATAAAATAATCATAATTTAGGAGACAACTTGACAGTTCACTCTCGTCAGGATTTCAGGACAGCGTTAAAGATCAGACCATAACTTTTGATCCATACGTCATAATTACGTGTTCTTGGCGGCTACGGAAAGCTAAGAACATTATATAAATATCTCTAGCATATGGACACCTCCAAATCGGCCTCTAAGAACCCGAAATATGCCAGGCAAGCTACTAGACAGAACTGAACTTACAACCGAACGAATTCGATCCAAACTAAATAATCTAATTTTGCATCTAATCAATATTAAACAGCGGGGAAACATCTCGTTACCCTTGAAGAACCCCGAAGAACGATGAACGATCCTTGGAGAAGATGATCCCTTCTCTTCTCCTCCTTTCTTTTCCTTTCTTCTTCTTCCTTCCTCTCCTCCCTTTCTCCTCTTGGCATAGCAGCAGGGGGGATTGCTACAGTGCGGTGCTACAGTGCCAGGGCGGTGGTACTGTAGCAGCTAGGGTTTTTCTCCCTCCTTTTATTGGTGGCTAGCCCCTCATGGGCCTCCTGGGCCAAGGCCCAAGGCCCAGGTTGGCAAAAAAATGCAGAAATCTCCTTTTTCTTATTCCTAATTTCCCTTTTGAATGCTTTGTTTTATAGAATAAATCGAAGTATTACATTCTACCCCTCTTAATAGGATTCGACCTCGAATCTACTCGAAAGAAAACTGCAACTGGAATTTCAACAAGGATCAAAACGCACCCGTTGCGAACAAATCCGAATATTGTTCGCACACACGAAACTCCAACTTCCTAAGTAGCCTCTCTCTCGGACTGATTAGACCACAATACAACGGCACAAAATAACGTCCGTCATAACACTCTACCCGGCATTCCCAAGTACACTCATCAGAAGAGAGTCGAAGATAAGACACTACTCGATGGTCAACGTCTTTAACGAAATCCCAAGCTTTGAATTTCTCAGCTACTCACTTAGCACCAGAACACACCAGACGTTGTGTACGTCGTGTATGGACCCGAGACTGTCAAAGCGATGTGCCAACTTCCTAATTTCTGCAACTGTCGAAAATGAACTAATGTACCTGGGCCAAACTCCCCTTTGGTATGAAAACACGTAACAAATGCCCAGAACCACCCTCGGTACATGTCCTTGCGTCCAGTGCCGGCACATATGCCATGCCGTATGCCCACTTCGGGACCACACGCGCCATGCGCCATATGCCCGCACCCCTGTCCCGCATGCGCTCGTGCAGCAAAGGTTGATGCTCAAAATCAAACTCTTCATCTAACAAGGGTCACCTCCTTTAAACAAGAATGCACAACAGAACTGGTTCTTAAACCACTGATTCACAAAGAGAATCCAACTAGAAATAGAGAGTTCTCTTCGCATCCTCGCAATGCTAACTCTCCACCAAAAGGGTCAAATCCCAAAGATGACAATTCATCACGAAAATAATTTCACTTTCTAAATAGGTAGTTTACGAATGAACACCACGAAATCACTCGAATGCCCAAACCAAATACCACTTTTGGTTTGTCTGAATTGGAAAGAATCAAACATGCCAACACAGCGCCAACTCACATTGCGGGAGATACCAGTCAAAAACACAAAACTCAAACGAGAATCAAGAAAACGCTTCACTACCCGAGGAAACATCCTTTTTCTCAGTTTCTCTTTTGGGAATAAAGTTTCTCTCAAACCTTGGAATTCGAATTCATCGCATACACCACAAGCTCAAACCTCTTAATTTAACATTCTCAAATTACACTTGAACCGGATTACACCATCCACACCTTTGTGGAGAGACTCTATTGACCCCAGAGAACATGCTAGACAATTCCTCCTACTAACGAAATTATTTTGACAAAAGGCACCCAAAGCACCTCAAACTAGATCGCACGCAATCCCATCGACTCCAACTTTCCAGAATAACAACCCAGAATCCTCAGTACACCCGCTCATGAACTACATCAGAAGGGTTCTATCAACAATCATTGCACTACTCGGAATACTCCAATTTTCTATCTCCCCTACACACAAGCTGTAATACCTCGTTTTCGTTCAGAAAGATTTCGGTTCGAATTCGAATTTTTAAAAGAGAAAATTCCGGCGTCTCGTCTGTTCTTCCAGTTTTGGGCCTGGGCCTTTGGCCAGCAGGCCCAAGAGGGGGCCATGTGGGCCAAGGGGGGCAACCATGAAGCCCAAAGGGAGGGGCAGCCGTGGGGCCCATGGCCCATGTAGTGGCCGGCCAACAAAGGGGGGGCAAACCCTAGCACCCTTTTCCCCCACATCTCCCACCTCCTCCCTCTAGTGGCTGCCGCCCCTTCCTCTCCCCTCCCCTCTTCCTTGCACCACCTCCAGCAGGGTGCCACCCCTCCTCCACCTCCGTTGCTGCCGCCCCAAGGCCTGGTGCTGCGCCCCCATCCCTTGGAGCTGCCCCGTGGTGCCGATCTCCCCTTTGCCGGCATCTCGCGAAGGATTGATTGGATCTCCAAGGGAATTCTGACCAAGGAGGTGAACCTCTTCGTGGATCAACCTTCATCTTCCTGGGTGCTCCAAGGGTAACGAACGTCGATTGTTGTTGTTCGATTAGTCGTAGAAGGGAAACCGATTAGTTTTGATTGGATCAAAGTCTGTCTGCAGTAGTTTCAATTCTGTCCAGTGTGTTGCGGGCGTAGTTTTGGCTTCTTAGAAGCCGAATCAGAAGGGTTGATCTGCTAGAGATATCTAGATTATGTTCTTAAATTTCTGTGGCCACCGAGATCACCTGATTCCGTCGCTTGAGTCAAAAGTTATGATAGATTTAGTATCTGCTGTCCAGATTTCTGACGAGATTAATCTGTTTTGTTATTTTGTAAAATATGAAAATGTAATTGGAAGAATCTGGGTTTTCACCCAACTAGTTTATTGTAGGTAATTTGATACACTTTCCAGATTGTTAAAGAACGATCAATTCGGAGTTATAGATTAAAAGTTATGATTGTTTTATTACTGCTGTTTGTTCTTTTAGGCAGTTTCTGTTCTGAAAGTTCAACCTTCGGTTAGCATACTTTATTGGCCGAATTAGTTTATCTCGTCAACTAGAGTATTGTAGATTGGTCAGTTAAGAATCCACAGAAACTGGGCTCACCTCTTTTCGAGTTCCAGATCATGAGATATGTTAATTACCGTGCTGCTGTCCAGAGGCGGTTTAGGGCAGAATGTGCTGGTTTTCAGTTTAGAGTTTCTAGTTAAATATTGAATTGCCGGGGAAGCATTGTAGAACGTTATTCAGTAATGTCGTGTTCATCGTATCCTTATTTCAGTTATTTACTTGTTTAGGCGGTGAAGCTTCGGGTTTAGGAGTATCACCTTTGTCTGCTAACGCGTCGCACCGCGGAAGCCAAGTACATTGCTTATCTTAATGATTATGATTGATGAATGCTTTTATGATTATACTGTGAGTTCTTATGATTCAAGAGAAGTTGGATTGTCTATGGTCTTTCATATGTGTTGAACCCATGACTGGAGATGATAATACTTAAGTTCATGTTCCTTCCATATGTGTGTTATCTCCATGATTAGAGAGCGTGTCTTTTCAATATACATATTTCATTCCATGCATTCATTATTCATGTTCCATCCACGGGAGTGGATTAAAAGACCCATCAATTCGGGATGGGCACGTAAGACCCACCATTCCAATGTGGGCCCCACTATTCCAATGTGGGCGTTTTGGGACACCGTATGAAATGTTCTTCATACGGGACTTGGATCCCGCATTTTTGTTAAGATGCGGGCTTAAGTGAACACCGACGGGTGTGTCACTAGCAATACCGGTATATGCATGTGTGTAGTCCCTCCATTCCATTCACTTCATTCATTCCATTCATTCAAATACTCGTTCTGTGATTTTTTCATATGGTTCAATGATGTTGACTTGTTAATGTTTGTGGTATGTTCTATGTATTCACTGTACTTGCTGAGTCTTGGACTCACACTTGTTTGTTTATTTATTTATTTTAGGTAATCATTGATGTTGGCTCATTTGGGAGGGAGTAGACACGCATTACTCATTCACAGCATCCTATTCAAGTTCAAGATTGTAAATTAGTTCTATCTTTCACATATTATTGACGAACTGTTATAAATAAGTTTAGATGGAGAAGGAAGGATACCTTCTCCTTGATACGGTTGATTTATTATTGCTTGTGAACCTTGTTTAACGATGAACTGTAATAAATACATTTAAATGGTGAAGGAAGGATACCTTCTCCATGTTGGGTTGTTTTATTTATGCCTTTAGATGTTATATCATTCAGATTCTTCCGCAATGTGGCTGTATGTTAGAGTATTTAAGTGACATCTTGGCTTCCAAATAGCCAGGGTGTTATAGTTGGTATCAGAGCGGGCTTTAGGTCCGTGGTTAATAGAAAATTATTAAAGTGACACACTGTGCACAGTTGGTGGGGTTGGGAAATCCATTGTTTCTGTGTTTCTATTGTTATGTTTCCTTTGTTGAGCAAATGTTGAATTACTTCTACACTATGTTTCTTGTTGTTAATCTATGATTTGGTGTGATATCTTATACCTATGAATCTATTCTGTGACCATTGAGATGATATTCTCTGTTTATAATTAATTATTGGCTATGGGTGACATTGAGAGGTTGAGGTCGTGGTGGTGGCCCTGGGTTTTGTCAGGTTACACCACCGTTTGTGGTTAAAGAATAGAGTAGTATCTACTCCGAATACCATAGTTGAGTGTTGGGGGTGAGTTTCTTTAGAAATTATTATTCTCTCCCTTGTTTCTGAATGTGGCCAGTTCTGGTAATAGTTGCGGTTGATGAAGTTTTTCTTGAGTTAGCGTTTTACATTTCTTCTGACGAGTTTTCACTGGACTTTCTTGGTTCCATAAATCGACTACTTGTTCTCATGACTGCTGGTCTAATGTTGTTTCTTGGAAACGTTTGTTATCGGTAAAATTTATCTTTTCTTGGGAGTTATGCCCTTCTTATTGGAAAATGTGAATCATTTATTCGCTTGATATTTTGGTTAATGAAATTTTTCTGTTGCAAGTTCGTTAACATGAGAAAGCTTTGGCTCTATGTATTTCTTTTGGATTATGCCGAGTGCTGAAGTTTAATGCATCTCTTTTTTGATGGAAAGTGTTAAAATCCTTTTGTGATGCCTTGTTATGGTTAAGTCATAGTTTGTAATCAAATAATTTGATATGGTATGGGTATCAAGTTGAGTCATTGGTGTGGTGCATAATTAATATTAATTAGTAACCTTGGAAGTGAAATTGATTAAGTTGATGTTGTCCTCTACTAGATCTTGATGAACTGTATATATGAGTAGTGACTGAGAGTATGTCCATACCTATTTAGAGTCAAAAGAGATATTAAGAAGTATGAAACATTGATGAATTAGTCTGGTCATTAAAATTTTTTAGGTTGCTAAACTTGTTGGGTTCTTTGGTTCCAATGGATTAATTTAAATGTGTGGAAAGGTAGTATGAAACAATTTGGTGGAACTTTGGGGCTTTCTAATGGAATAGTTGATGATAAAGATTCGTGTTCAGAGTGTATTATTCTTAATGTTAGTAAGATTATCTGCAAGAGGTTGTGACTTGGGTGTGTGGTGATGATTCTTTTAGAAATAAAGTAATTTGATCGTCTTTCATAATTTTGATTTAGTAAAAGTGTTTTGAGTTCTGCGGTTGTGATCATTTGGACCTCTTGAGTATTGTGGTGATTGAGTTTGTTTCGAGCTAGGTGACCTGTTGAAAGATTTTATTGGTTCTTAAGTGGATCCTGTGATTTGGGTTTTAAGAGCTTATCTTGTTTAAGCTGGCAAAGTGATGTAGTAATCACAGAAAATGTCTTTCTTTGTTAAAAGAAGGAGTGAAGTATAAGTATTTGAGATGTAAGTCACGTTTCGCATCTTGCAGTTTATTTGAGTATGCTTAAACCTTATGCATTTGTTCCGTAAGAGCTTATCAGTTTTCAAAGACAATACCTTCTTCTTATTTGGGGTTTGATCTTTTCTTCGTGCGGGACTTGTGCCCTCAACTGTGGACTTTCCTTATAATTTCTGAGTTCATTGCCAAATCGACCATTCCCTTTGGTCCTCTATCCACTACGAGTGGTAAATGTTTTTGTTTGTGGTGAAAACTATTTTCATTTACCTTTCCTTTGAGAAGAATCAACCAATTCGTTTCGCAGGAGTTTTTCGAAGTGTTTTTTTTTTCAATGTGGTTGTGTGACCTTGGGTTGTAAATTATTCGAGGAGTGTTGAAGGATGAACTGATTTCGTGTATAATTCTTGGAGAGAATTTTATTTATACAGAATGGTTGCCTTTGAGGCTAAACCGATTGCATTATTGCAACCATTAGAACCTATGGAGATTCGTGACCCAAGATCCTTTGTTCAATTCGGGTGGGACATTATAATTTTCGAAAGGAGGGGAATCTTGATCAGTGCATTAGAGTGTCGCGATTGAGTACCTTGCACGGTTGTGCAGATGAAATATGATGATGTTGTTATGAAAGTAATATTAGCGAAGTAATCTGATCGTTAAGGTGACTAATGAGATAGCCGGGATTGTTGGATTATTGCCAGGAATGACATGGACTTAGTAAGTAACTCTCTAAGAGTTAGAATCTTTATAAAGATAATTGGGTCGGGGAAATGTTTTCGTCTTGATGTTAATGCGCGAGTATGTTTGGATTGTGAGAATTTTAGGGATTTAATCTGAGGTTTCCCCTATCTTCTATATGAGAAGTTCATTGTAGGAGTCTTGGAATTTAAATTTGGGCTTCGCATTTTATGCTAGGACTTTGAGTCGCCCAATGTTTATGTGTAGCGGAAGTAGATTAAGGGTGGATTCCGAATAGTGGGATGATCATTGATAGAACGCTTTGATGAAGTGTATGAATGTATGTGCCGAGGATTCCGAGTGGTTTACTCTTAAAAGATTGAGGTGATGTGATTACGTGTGAGATCTATTCTGAGATACATTGGGAGTCATTTGTTAAATTAATTCTGTCAGTAGAGGAGTTGTTGAGAGAAAGTTTCTGTAGAGTTGATAGAGCCTCTATATAGAGGTCTGGATGATGTATTTCGGCTTGAGCATAGCGTTGCGAATGCCAAGTTAAGAAGATGAGTTAGTGTGTTATGTGATGAATTGAAATCCCAAAGTTTGAGAGAAATTTTAGTCCTAAAAGAGAAACTGATAAATTGATGCTTCCGCAAGGAGTGAATCATTTTCCTGATTCTTGTTTGAGTTTTGTTCTGTTGACCATTGCCTTTCGCAAGTTGAGTTTGACTTGGTATTGGCATGTGTGGTTCTTATCGATTCAGAAAGAATAAAAGAAATTTCTAATTTGGACATTCAAGTGTTTTTCTCCTTTGGATTTCGTGATGTTTATTCGCAAAGTGCCACTTGGAAGGTGGAAAGGTTTTCGTGATGAAATTCCGATTTCTGGATTTGACTCTTTAGTACCGAGCTGGTAACGCATAGTTGCGATGTGAATCTTTCATTTTCAGATGGGTTTTGTCGGTAAAAGAGTTTGCTTAAAGAGAGTTCTGTTGTGTGTCTCTGGTTAAAGAGGGTGATCCTGGTTCGGTGAAGAGTTCAACTGAGAGGTGGAACAAGAGTTCCGTGATCTATGCGCTTGTTGTGTGGTTCGGTACCATTGGGGAGGTTAGCCCAAGGTACGTTGGGTTGTTTTCGCTAGTTGGCGTATCGCTAAGACCGTCTTGGGTCCATACACGGAGTACGCGACGTCTGGGTTGTTCTGGTGCTGAGTGAGTAATTGAGTCATCTAAAGTTTGAGTATTCGTTAACAACATTGACCATCAAGTAAGGTCTTACCCTCGAGGTTGTCCAATGAGTGTACCTAGAAATGTAGGGTTGAGCGTTAGGACTTACGTCTTTTCACGTCTTTGTGTTGTAGTCCGAAAGAGAGGCTACTTGGGAGTTGGAGATTCGCTTGTGTGAGCGTTATCCAGATTTGTTCGCAACGAGTATCCGTTTATCGTTGTTTTTTTTTCAGTCGCCGTTTTCTCTCGTGTAGATCGGCGTGTAGATTTGGGGTCGAATCCTGTTAAGGGGGGTAGAATGTAATACCTCGTTTTCGTTCAGAAAGATTTCGGTTCGAATTCGAATTTTTAAAAGAGAAAATTCCGGCGTCTCGTCTCTTCTTCTAGTTTTGGGCCTGGGCCTTTGGCCAGTACGCCCAAGAGGGGGCCATGTGGGCCAAAGGGGGCAACCATGAAGCCCAAAGGGAGGGGCAGCCGTGGGGCCCACAGCCCATGTAGTGGCCGGCCAACAAAGGGGGGGCAAACCCTAGCCCCCTTTTCCCCCACATCTCCCACCTCCTCCCTCTAGTGGCTGCCGCCCCTTCCTCTCCCCTCCTCCTCCTTGCGCCTCCCTCGGGTGCCACCCTCCTCCACCTCCCTTGCTTGCGCCCCAAGGCCTGGTCTTGCGCCCCATCCCCGGAGCTGCCCGTGGTGCCGATCTCCCTTGCTTAAGCATCTCGCGAATGATTGATTGGATCTCCAAGGGAATTCTGACCAAGGAGGTGAACCTCTTCGTGGATCAACCTTCATCTTCCTGGGTGCTCCAAGGGTAACGAACGTCGATTGTTGTTGTTCGATTAGTCGTAGAAGGGTATGTTCCATGTATTCACTGTACTTGTTGAGTCTTGGACTCACACTTGTTTGTTTATTTATTTATTTTAGGTAATCACTGATGTTGGCTCATTTGGGAGGGAGTAGACACGCACTACTCATTCACATCATCCTATTCAAGTTCAAGATTATAAATTAGTTCTATCTTTCACATATTATTGACGAACTGTAATAAATAAGTTTAGATGGAGAAGGAAGGATACCTTCTCCTTGATACGGTTGATTTATTATTGCTTGTGAACCTTGTTTAACGATGAACTGTAATAAATACATTTAAATGGTGAAGGAAGGATACCTTCTCCATGTTAGGTTGTTTTATTTATGCCTTTAGATGTTATATCATTCAGATTCTTCCGCAATGTGGCTGTATATTAGAGTATTTAAGTGACATCATCAGAAATCACCCACACAATCTAGCAATACTATACAATTGCGTTACTCTATAAAATTAATCAAGGTTTCCATACCTTCGATAATTCCCCAACCTTTCAATATGAACTGAAGTTCTGGAATTTCACTATACCATAGGTTCTACTCAGTCATAACACTATTTAGATTTACTTCGAAGCCACACACTCCATGTGAATCAAATTTCCTCCAAGAAGTACAGATCAAAACCAATTCATCTTCTACTACTCCAATAGCTTGGTAGCAAAATCTCACCACTATAATTTCTTATCCACCACCAACAGGTGCCAAAATACGCTTTGTAAAACTTTGCAACACGCAACTATTGATCCTTTCTCAAAAGAAAGAGGCGAATACGGACAGGTTTTGTCACACAGGAAAACGTTGCTCCTCACAGCGAGCACGAAACCAAAAGAAATATTTTGATAATGGTGATCTTAGAAAACAAAAGTTGAGTTCACAGTTGAGGCACACATCCCTCAAAGGAATAGCAAATAACGACCAACAGAAAAAGACATTGCGATCAAACTCGACATCCCTTGAGCGGAAAGAGCAGAAAGTCTAAGAACGATTCAAATAACCACAAGTTACAAAACTTGACTCCAATTCTCAAATACTCCTACTGCACTCTTTCCTTTAACACAGAAATTAACCCTTTTGACAAAAACAACACTTTACCACAACGAACAAGATAAGTTCTTTAGTCCCAACCACGAGAAATAGTTAAGAACCAATAAAATTCTTCAACACGTCAAATTTACTCGGAATAGTTCAACTACCCATGAAACATGAGATCCAATGATCTCAGCCACAAATCTCGAAACATTTTTATTGAAGGAATATCACGAAAAGCTAGCAATTCTTTCTCTTCTTAAAGGAATCAACATAAAAATTCTCTTTGATTTCAACCTCATGTTGAGAACTCAGACCAAAGAGCCCTTTAGATTAAATCACACGAATTACTTAAAAAAAACAATAGAACATTCCAATACATCATTTTATTTGAAATAATTTCAGTTACCACATAATTCATGAGCTCCAAAATATCACGAAAGCTAAACTTGAAATATTCTCATTTGAACGATATCACCAAAGGCCATCAAATTTCTTTCTCTATAAAAGAATCAATATCACCCTCACATTTTTGATCATTTTATTAACATCAAAATCATACATTCTTAGCGAAATTCAACATACCTCACTATTCCATCAATAAATTTTCCAAAAGAAACACAACAATTGTGACATAACATTTCTATCATCACAAAAGGATTTCAATAACTACTTGCTCTGGAAAAACAAACCTAATGCTCAAACCAAAATGTTAAAACAAAACTCTGTTAACAAGATCATACTAGTACATGACAATCTCACAAACGTACATCAATATAAATCTCTTATTAGATTTCATCCATTTAACTCTTACTAACGCTCAACGCCAATATAGTACACACTAAATGCACTCTAGCCATTACTGTTAACAATTGATGATTATTTTAATCATGGAAGAATTCATGGTCTTACCTATATTTGCAATCACAAAACAGTTATGAGTATAGACTTACTATTCTATCTTAAGTTCAGAAATTAGAACTAAATACCTTTAATCTTCAATAATATAGGATACATAAGACAAGGTTTCACAAGTCAGAATATTCACCTTCTTTTCATTTCTTAATACATATAACATCAGTTTAGTATGGCAAAATTAGGTGAATCAAGCATTTGAATGAGTTCGTCAAGTATCTCAATAGAAGATATATTCAAGATTAATATTTACCAAGGCAACATTCGAACGCATCCTTAACTTAACCATCACTAGCAGTTAGAATAACCGGAAAAAGGACCTAGATTCCAAATCATCTAACAAAATTAGCAAATTACTCAAACTTAATGATCAAACTGGTTCATTAACATTCCACACTTCTTAAGAACCATAGGTTCTGAATAGATATGGACAGACTCCTATTTACCCTTTATCATGTATCAAACACAATGACATTTCAAATTAATAAATTTCACCGTCATGGATTGTAATACCTCGGCCTACTCGTATGCGGCCCATGTGGCCCATGAGGAGTTGTGTGGTGGGATTAGTCCCACATTGCTTGTCTAAAGTGAGTTGTACTAGTATATAATGCCTGTTGGGTCCAAACATAGCACCTCCGGGTTAACCCTTTTACACGAAGCGAGGGCGAAAGTGTAAGTGGGGAGCTATGTGTGCCGCGGGTCCGCCCCACGGTGGCTTGGCCATTGAGCGGATTTTGGGCCAGGTGTTACAGATGGTATCAGAGCATCAACCTTCGCTGCACGGGCGCGTGCGGGACAGGGGCGGGCATATGGCGCATGGCGCGTGTGGTCCCGGAGTGGACACACGGCATGGCATATGTGTTTCAAGACCGGACACACGGGCGTGTACCGAGGGGTGGTTCGGGCATTTGCAGCGTGTGCGGTGTCTTTGCCGAGGCGTCGGCCCTTAAGGGGGTGAATGTAATACCTCGGCCTACTCAGATCGCGCCCATGTGGCCCATGAGGAGTTGTGTGGTGGGATTAGTCCCACATTGCTTGTCTAAAGTGAGTTGTACTAGTATATAATGCTGTTGGGTCCAAACATAGCACCTCGGGTTAACCCTTTTACACGGCGAGGACGAAAGTGTAAGTGGGGTGCTATGTGTGCGCGGGTCCGCCCCACGGTGGGCTGGGTATTGAGCGGATTTTGGGCCAGGGTGTTACATGGATGTTAGTTAAGAATAAATGGTTTGCACCATACTAACAATCCAACCTGGTAACTCATACCATAACAGTTTATTCGTTCGGATATAATCTCTCACTTAAACAAGATAAGACAAACACAAAAGGATTTTAACACTTTCCTTCAGAAAAGAGATGCTTTAAACTTCAACAATCAGAATGATCCAAAAGAAATACATGGAGTCAAAGCTTTCTCACGTTAACGAACTGGCAACAGAAAACTTTCATTACCCAAAATATCAAACGATTAAGTCATTCTTTTCCAATAAGAAAGAAGGAACAACCATGAAAATCTCATTCTCGGTAATTAACAACAATCACTAGTAGTGTAACCTGGTGAATCAAGGTTACACTACTTAACCACAAACCCAAGAGAAATTTATCAACCGCCACAGAACAAGAATTTGCCAACTCAGAAATCAAGGAAGAGAACAACTGTCTAAAGCAACTCACGCTCAACACTTGAAACTATGGTACTCGGGTTAACTACTCCCCTATCCACATACCACGAACAGTGGTGTAACCTGGTGAATCCTAGAGTGACAACCACGTCCTCAACTTCCTAACATCCGTTAACAACACACATAACCTATGTAATTAGTTATGAATATATAGGATTATCTCATGACAATCATAGAATAAATTCATAGATATAAGATATCACATCATATCATAGATTAACAACAAGAAAGATAGTACAGAACCAATTCAACAATTGCTCAACAAAAGAAACATAACAATCGAAATGCGGAAACACTGGATTACCCAACCCCACCTACTGTGCACAGTGTGTCATTTTAATATATTTCTATTAACCACGGACCTAAAGCCCGCTCTGATACCAACTGTAACACCCTGGCTATTCGGAAGCCAAGATGTCACCTAAATAATCTAACATACAACCATAATGCGGAAGAATTAGAACACCATCTCATCTAATGACAAAAAGAGATTAATATTCAATAGGACCATGTCATGAATATAGTCTGAATCTAAGCAATAACTATCGAAGGAATAATCAAAGATCACAAGTACTACTGAATTAACCATAACATAGCAATAGGTATCATTCATCATTTAAATTTATTTATTACAGTTCATCAATAACGAATGAAAGATAGAACTAAATCATAATCTTGGACTTGAATAGGGTGAATTGAATGAGTAGTGCGTGTCTACTCCCTCCCAATAGAGCCAACATCAATGATCACCTAAAATAAACAAACAACACAAGAATGAGTCCGAGACTCAGCAAGTACAGTGAATAAATGGGACATACAACAAACATGATCAAGCCAACATCATTGAAGAATATGAATAAATCACAGAACGAATATTTGAATGAATGGAATGAATGGATTGAATGAAATGAAGGGACTACACACATGCATATACCGGTATTGCTAGTGACACACCCGTCCGTGTTCACCTAAGCCCGCATTTAACAAAATGCGGGGATCCAAGTCCCGTATGAAGAACGTTTCATACGGGTGTCCCAATCTGCCCACATTGGAATGGTGGGTCTTACGTGCCCATCTTTGGAATTGATGGGTCTTTTAATCCACTCCGTGGATGAAACATGAATAATGGATGCATGGAATGCAATATGTATATTGAAAAGACATGCTCTCTAATCATGGAGATAACACATATGGAAGGAACATGAACATTAAATATTATCATGGATCTCAGAAAAACACAATATCAACATCAAACATTCAACATTTTCTAATTATCAGAACATCAAAGTACTTGCCTTCCGCGATGCGACGCGTAAGTAGGCAATGGCAGTGCTCCTAAACCTGAAGCCTCTCCGCCTACACAATATACACTCGAAATAAGAACAACATATAACAGGACACTTCCATTAACGTTCTACAACGCCTTCCCGACAACCCACAATTAACTAATTAGATCTAATCTGAAAACAGACGACACAATCATGGAACTGATTCTGGACAGCAGCACGGAATCACTCATATCTAACGATCTGGGACTCAAAACGAGGTGAGCCCAGATCCTATGGAAACTTAATGAACATATCTACGAAAACCTAGTTGGTGAGATAACCCAATTCGGCCAAAATCAATATACTACAGGCAGATGAACTTGAAAGCCAGAATCTGTCCCGACAAAACGGGTAGCAGTAAAGAAAATAACACACCTTTTGATCTACAACTCCGATTGAGGCGTTCTTTATCATTTTGGAAAGGTTATAAAAATTGCTACAATAACCTAGTTGGGTGAAAACCCTGAATCTTAAAGTAAAATAATCATAATTTAGGAGACAACTTGACAGTTCACTCTCGTCAGGATTTCAGGACAGCGGTAAAGATCAGACCATAACTTTTGATCCATACGTCAGAATTACATGTTCTTGGCGGCTACGAAAAGCTAAGAAAATTATCTAAATATATCTAGGATATGGACACCTCCAAATCGGCCTCTAAGAACCCGAAATATGCCAGGAAAGCTACTGGACAGAACTGAACTTATAACCGAACGAATTCGATCCAAACTAAATAATCTAATTTCGCATCTAATCAACATTAAACAGAGGAGAAACATCTCGTTACCCTTGAAGAACCCCGGAGATCGATGAATGATCCTTGGAGAAGATGATCCCTTCTCTTCTCCTCCTTTCTTTTCCTTTCTTCTTCTTCCTTCCTCTCCTCCCTTTCTCCTCTTGGCATAGCAAGAGGGGGATTGCTCTGATGTGGTGCTACAAGATGCAGGCGGCGGTGGTACTGTTGTAGCCAGGGTTTTCCCCTCCTTTTATTGGTGGCCAGCCCTCATGGGCCTCCTGGGCCTCTGGCCAAGGCCCAAGGCCCAAAGTTGCAAAAAATGCAGAAATCTCCTTTTTCTTATTCATAATTTCCCTTTTGAATGCTTTCTTTTATAGAATAAATCGAAGTATTACAGAAAAAGGCTAAAATAAATGTATAACAATGTATAGGAGTGGTAGACACAAGATAATTCAATAGAATGCAATCTGGAATTGAAAAGCACAAGGATTGACCTAAATCTGAAAACTCAAGATTTCTGTCCACTGGACAGTAAGTCGGTATTTTGGTCTTAACTTTTTGTCAGATGCCTCTTTCTCGATTATTCTTTTTTATGTATTTCCTAACGGCTTTTTCTACAATTTTTATTTTGGGGACATGTTCCGAAAACCGATTGAAAAATTTGCACAAAATGACAACTACTGACTGTTGCAGATTCAAACCAGAAATTTGGGTCAACTTTCACCGCAGATATCTTTTAACTTCCTTCCTGGAATGCAGCTAAATTTTACATGAAAATGGATAATGAAGTTATGAATCTAATGGCGGTGGTTTCACTCAAAAAGGATAAATGAAACAAAAGTTATGGCATTTTTTGTGGCGGCGGCAGAAAAGACTCTCTGGCCGAAAATTGGAAATTAAGGTTTGATGTGTTCTAGATGGTTTTGGACTTGGGACTTTTTTTTGGCATTTATGGAAACAAGGATATGACCACCAAGTAGACAAAGCTAAAACGGACAAATTCAATTTAGAAAACCAAAACTAATAGATTGAAAAGCACAAACGGGGTTTGGACAGCGGAAATTAAGTATTTTTGTAGGGCAATTTTTCTCGACTATGGGAAATAAAAATCAATCTATTAACTAGGGATACAAGAAATCCTACCAGTCAACATAAGCTCTGATACCATCCGATGAGATAATGGGTGTCCCGATATTCCGATAGGATGATACGTCGATTTGTGGAGGTACGACTTTGACGATGTAGGCTTCTAACCGATTATGATCAGGACACCAAGCAATCGCTAAACAACACTCTGAGTCGTTATCAACTGTGCCAAGAACAAGGTTGATCTGGACACGAGGTTCAATTCCTGCATGCAATCGAAGAACAAGCAAGAACAAGATAATAAGCAATCTAAAATTGCGAATAGGAATTCAGATTGTATTGATAAGTTGGGTTCTGAAAAACAATGTCGTTATTGATCTCGTCGAACAAGATGACAAAGTATAAAGCAGCAAAGCTAAACTTCAATCTAACAAAACCCACCAATCCCTATGGGTGGCGGCCACTATGTAAAGGAGGGAGAGGAGAAAGGGCGGCGATGACACTATTCATGCATGAACAGTAACCACGTGAACAGTACGGGCCTTGGGTTTCTATCCGAATTACAAGGCCCACGGCCCAACCAGGTGACGCAGCACCTTCTTTCAATGATTCTGAAGTTCACCCAACAAATTTGGAGGTGGGGCCAAACTGTTGGAAAGAGGACAAGATAAGCTTTCCGTCAAGTACTCGTGGACCTCCAACGAACTTCATTTGTGAATGTTATGCACATTTGAAGTCAGTACTGTCTCCAGAGGCCGAATTGAATTCCAGAAAATAACAACACATTTATTAGGCAATATCATATAGTTCACATAATATACAGGCACTACTAAAAACTAGATCACCTGATAATTTAAATGAAGTGTACGAGCTCTTGTAATTGGAACAACAAGCATAGCAAATATGGTAGTATCCATAGCGGTCATGTCCTCATCACGCTTACATTCGGAAGTGTGCTTAATAGCTTGCCCAAGGAGCGGTCTGGTGTGTGGGTAAAGTTGCACACCCCTGAAGAGTATAATCTATTCTAATAACTACGTCCTTGGTTATGGAAACGCTGGATTAGGTTTTGCAAGAGTTAGACTCAACATTTCGATAAAACTTGAAATCGAGTGGTACGAATGGACAATTCGTGCTAGTGTTGTGGTGGCTGTGGGCAGTCACTTCTAGGATGTTATTTATGTCTCTAAATGTTGTCTTGCTATTATTTAAACAAATGAAAATAGATTTGGCAAATTGCTTTACAACCTACTACTTTATTGCAAAGAAAATGTCGTTATGCTGAAAATTGCTTAGTGTAGTAACCTTCCCTTGATTCTTGAATGCATCTACTCTATTCTATTGTTTGTAAGACTTGCGAGTACAACTTTGTTCTTAATGGGATTCTCCATGCTGTAGAGGAGGTTGACCCCCAAGGGGTTAGACAAAGTGACATCGACTACGAACGTGATGACTAAGTCGGTGGTTTATCTGTCGGTTGCCTTGTGGGTAAAGGCAGCTGGTTGACTTTATTTTGCTGCCATCTTATGACTTATGTTTTCACTGGAAACTTGGTCTTTTGCTGTGATATTTGGTTGGTCGGCCCTATGTATGAATTCTGAATCTTGTATGTCATTGTGTTGTAAATTATTAAGACTTCGGTAATGTAATAACTTGTGTATGGCTTTGATGTATCTTTGTGAAGGTGTATGTGTACCGCTTCTAGGAGGTACATAATACATTGAGAGCGGGAAATTTTAATTTGTGATGCTAGGACCAATTGGAAGGTTAAGCATCACAATTTAAATCGCCTAGCGGCTCTCACACTCCGATGGAGACTGCCGTCGTCGGCCTACTCCACAGCGATCACGTCATCGCCACCGGTGCACACGTAACGTGTGATTCTGGTACAGCACGCTGGCCTCGCCATGGCCACGTGGACCTTCACCATCGTGTCCCTAGGCTCATGGTGTTGCACCGCGGTTTACCTAGTTGTGTGCTTGCAGGAAGTTCTTGAGCTCGATGAGCACCTCCATGTCAGTAGCTGTGGAAATCATGTGTATCATCATAATCCTAGTGTTGAAAATTGGCATCGGTGTTAATGTGTTTGGGGGTTAAAACCTCTGTTAAGCAAATTATCGAATTCTTTGTCAAAATTGTAGAGTGGTCCGACCAAATACGGTGGCGGTCAGACTGGTTGTGGCTGGTGATGAGAGCTTTTGGGGATTGCACACTAAAAACTTGTGTGAGAGTGTTTCAGAGTGTATTTGCACTAGGTGCCATTGAAAATGGAGATTAGACGTGAAATAAGATAGAGTTTTGCCAGAGAGAGGTATTATGGAATTCTAGGGTGTGGTCTGACCGGGCGTTGGTTGGCTGTCAGATCGGCTAGGGTGGCGGTTAGACCGGCTAGACGGAGATCATGCATAGTGAGCTGTGGTGATTTCGTGGGATTGGTCAAAGTCATGAGTTTCAGTCTATATGTATTGCATGATGCATGTTTTGCTAATGTGTGTCAAGTTGCGAGGAACTTGGGGCCCATATCGATTTCTTGGTCTATTGTTGTGTAGGTGGCTTGGAGTCATCTATGGTTAACGACAAGGATAATTGGGACTAGGCTAGGAGAGGTAAGGTCCAAAACGATCGAGAATGCTAGGTGAAGTGGTTGGACTCAAGCATGATACAAGATAGACAAAAAACGACCGAACGGGAAGTTCGGTGTAATGAGTTGCATCACGTGTCTTGGGGGGCCGATGCAAGTGCCATGGTGGTTCTGGTGGGAGCTGGATGGGAGACACTTGCCGACATGTGGAAAGCCTTTGATAAACCTACGCGTGGTGAATCATGAGATTGCTTCACGTTGATTGGACTTGACCTGTGAGAAGGATCGAGAATAGGTATTTTGGTATCTTTGTCAAAATAGTGAGTTGGTGACCTTGGAGAAACCAGAGTGCAAGACAGCACAAAGGAGAGGTGCTATGGGGTACCCGATTTTCATGATGAAGAATGAAGGATAATTTTGGATCCATGCAACCTAACGAACCAATGGTGCCAACCACTATCAAAATAACAACCTGCGATAAAAGAATTCGCTCAACCATACGCTTGTGATCCTATCTACCTGACCACACAAAAGTAGACGTGACGATGCTCCCGAAAAACCCAAGTATTCACAAGAACAACGGCAACGAGAAACTTCCAATTCCCTCAAAGATGCACTTGGCTAACCTAGGAAACAAGAGTATAATTCTCTTTCACACAAAAATTTTAGCCTTTTTTAAACGAGTATAATTATCAAAATAATTATTCAGTGCTCTTTTTGCAAATATGGGTACATGAGCTTTTATAGCCAAAGACTCATATTTTTTTTAAATAATCATTTTTTATTCCAAAATACAGTAATATACCTCCTTTTTTTATTTTATAGAAATAATTCTCAGTCGCTCCACCGTTGGACGACTTAGATCTAGTCGCTCAACTATTGGGCGAGTGATCCAATCGCCCAATGGTAGAGCTACACGTGGAGTAGTCGCTTAACAGTTGAGCAACTAGTACTAGTCGCTGAACGGTTGAGCTACTTATCCTCTAGTCGCTCAATGTTGGGTGACTAGGGGCAGCAGCTTGTGCGTGTCGCTCAACCATTGGGACACTAGTTGCTGCCAAGTCGTCCAACGGTTGAACGACTAGATGGTTGTATACAAAGGCACACCCAGCATGTCACAGTCTCTTTCGCCATTTCTCTCGGGATAGAACGAGAGGAGCTCGGGAGAGGACAAAAGGAGAGGAAGAGAAGGAGGGGGGAGTGAAGAGGGGGAGAAGGTCGGAAGAGGTGGAGAAGGAGAGGAAAAGAGAGAACAACCGGGGGGAAGAAGCAGAGGAGCTCGGGAGAGGGAGAGAAGGTGAGGAGAGGAGCTCGGGAGGTAAGAGAGAAAAAAGAAGGAAGCTCGTTGATAAGAAGAGAAGGTCTTCACGTGAAGGTAATAATCTCATCCGTTCTTGTTTGAAATATTTCGTTAATGTATTTCATGAATGTATGTTGACAAATGTCTAGTTGCCATGTTCCAAATATTTGCAGTGAGAAATCAGTCATGTCGGAGCCCACAAGATTAAAAGTGCATTACGGTGTTGGTACGATTCGTGAAGGTCCATACGGTGTTGACCTGAGTGGTTTTCTGCAAATCAGTATGGTACACCCGGACTCGGAGAATGCTCGAATCGGAGATGTCCTGCGCTGGCTCACCTGCAGCTTCTCCTTGGACCTCGAGGTGTGCAGTGTCGTCCTACATGGCCTTTGGAGTTGGTCCGGTGGGAGTTTAGCAGACTGATGTGCACGGTTGCATGGAAGGGCTTTATGGAAGGCTGTCAGCACCGTGGATACGAGTGTGTGCTACTCGTGCAAGCATGTCCGAAGGGAGTCACGCAAGGCCCTACCGATGGCTATCATCCGGATGGTGGGAGCAGCTCGGGTGCGCAGCGTGTGGTTCATGAAGAGGACGCAGTGGCCGATATTGCGGAGGCTGAAGACGAAGATCGTACAATGCACGCTGAGCCCATTAGACAGGAGGATGCAAGGGAGAATGTCGACAACATAGTGCGTAAGATGGCAATCGATGACTTGATGGCCAGGAGAGAGGAGGACGCAGTGGCCGATATTGCGGAGGTAGAAGAGGAAGATCGCACATCGTACGATGAGCCCACTAGACAGGTGGATGCAGGGGAGCATGTTGATAGCATAGTGCATTAGATGGAGATCGATGACTTGACGGCCTTCACTAAGGAGGAAGCTTTAGAAGAGGATGACGATGACTTTTCCGATGAAGACGAAGGTCTGATCCCGTAGGAATAGAATAGGGTGGATATTGAGGGCCTTGCTGTGCACGACCAGCATGAATCACCGTGGAAGTACCACGGTACGGAGGTTCGGCCTCATGCAATGTTTGCTGACAAGGGATCATTGTAGGATGCCATTAAGCTGTGGGCCTTGTCCATGTAGCGGACGTTTCGGGTTCTCAAATCCAGGCAGGAGCAGTACACCGTGGTATGCGAGCATGTTGGTTGTCCTTGGCATGTGCACGCATGTAGAGCCAAGTACGAGACTAACTGGATTGTCTCTAAGGTGGAGGCGCACTCTTACGTTCATGAACCCTAAGGTTCTATTTGTTGGCCTGATCTTTCGATGAGAATGATAAGTCCGGTAGGCGTTGCTCAACTCTGACGATCCTGGCTATGAACACACAAGGCTTGAAACCACGCAATCGCTGAACTGATTGACAAGTCGTTATCAACCGTGCACAAATACCCGGTTGACCTGACCACGAAGGTCGATTCCTGCATACACCGAAGAAGCACGCAAGAACAAGATAAAGCAATCTGAAATTGCAAATAAAGATTGAAGTATTGAATTGGGATTTTGATAGCGGTATTATGGTTGGTCTAGTCGACACAAGCCAATACACGAAGTTGCAGCAATGCTAACTTTTAACTCAACAAAATCTAAGAAAACTAGAGGGGATGTGCCCTCCTTAAATAGGGAACGAGGAGCCACAAAACTAAAGAACTAGCGGGGTGGTACTAAAGGTCATGGATACTGTTCATATGAACAGTAACCACGCCCCTAGGTGGGCCGCTGGCAGATGGGCCAAGTTCAGTAGATTACAAAGCTCAGGTTGGCCCAAACAAATGATATGACGCCTTCTTTTGATGATTACGATCAGTCCAGAAGGAATTTAGAGGTGAGGTTAGATCCGTTGGAAAGAGGCCGAAATAAGATTTCCATCAAGTACTCGTGGACCTCCAACGGACTCCGTATGTGAAAGTTACGCCTGTTTTAAGTTGGTGCTGTCAGGCTGATTCTAGAGGACGAACTGGATTCCAAAACTTATCCAGCATGAACTTGGCACGTGGAGTAGCGGTCATATCTGGTGGGTTGATGTCCTCATCATCCTCCCTTTCTTGCATTTGAGTCGTCCTCGACTCACGCTCATCCTCCAATGGCAAGGGAAGCTTTAAAACTTGTAGTAATGTAGTCTCATCTTTCTACAAAATGTTAGCAATAACAGGTGGCAAAGAAATAGATAAAGCTTTGGAAATTAAAGGTGATTGTGCATGCATGAAATCAGCAAAGGTATATTTTCTCATAGCATTCAGTTTGCAACTCAATTTGCCAGTATAAATGAAGTATATAGTAGAGTTATTCATTGCTTTGTGAATGGGCAGCACAATAATTGAATTCAAAGTGCACAAGTCATTCATATAATCATCTTTCAATTGAGCAATAGCAAATGCATCTAGAAAGGGTGAAAAGATTTGTAGGTTCTTCCATAATTCAACATTTTTATTCAGATTGTCCATACTAGATGGTGCAATAAAAGGTGAACACATAGGCATTAGATGAGCACTAAATTTTATTCTCCTCTCATATTGAACAAGATTCACCACACAAGAATTGTTGTCCAAAACAGCAAGCTTCAATTCATCCATGTGATCACAAGTTATGCATATTCGATAAACCAGAAATTGATTGTCTATATCATAATCTCCAATTAATTTAAAATAGTAGGTGGAGGCGCTAGAAAGATAATTTAGAGACGAAAGTTTAGAAACTTTCTCCATAGCACATTCCAAACTAACGGGCTCATTAAGCATGATATAGTACAAAGTATCAGCAGGGGATATTCTATCAAGTACTTCCTTATGTGTAATTAATTCGACATGTGCAAAATTATGAGATTTAAGGTCAGCACATGGTTCGTTCAAGTCAACATAAGGAAAATCACAAGATTGCACTACAGCAGGTATATACTCAATTATTTCATCACATGGTGCACTCAAGTCAACAGTAAATCAACAAGTTTATCACATGGTGCACTCAAATCGTGAACAAATCGACCAAGTATCACGGGCTTCATGCAAATTCTTAATAAGATCAGATTAGTAGCTAGGAATTAATATCCGCTTTCTTAACACTAGGTTCCTTTGTTCAATGATACTAGGAATGAAATCATGCGTATTGTTCTCAAGTTGATTGTTCAAATCAGTACCTTTCGTATTACCTTGTAGGCTTGACTCAGATGATGTTGGTACTGGAGACGGCGAGTAGTCACAAGCTTTCCTTTCTTTTTCTTGCTCTAGCTCAATTGCCAATGAGCAAGCGATGACGCCAGGTAGTGAGACAGAGTGTCGCTCACAACAGCAGGGCGACAATCACGGTAGATGCAGCAGTAGAAAAAACAACCGAAGATGATCTTGATGCGGAAGTGTGTACCATGCACTTGTTTGTTTCTTGTACAGGTGAAGGTGTAGTGACGGTCGATGAAAGTGCACAACTAGTCTTGGATTGTCGTCCTTGTACTTCCTTTTCAATATTGCAAGCAAGACGAAACAAGCGAGTGACAGTTGAAGGTTTATAAACAAGTTTATCCTAAATGTAACCATTTAATCCTCCAAAAAATCTAGTTATTTTAGCATCTTCAGTTTCTTCTAAGCCACAACGAGAACAGGCAGTTTGCAATTCTTGATAGTACTCTTTTACAGTGTTACTATCTTAGTGTAAACGTTGTAATTTATTCAGCATATCACGAGAATAATATGAAGGCACAAATCTAGCTCTCATAATTCTCTTCATAGTATCCCAAGTCCTAGGTATGTGCTTATGAGTACGACAATATTCACTCCACCAAATAGATGCAAAATCATAAAATACATCGGTAACAGCCCTAACTTTTAGATGATAAGGAAATTCATGGCATGCAAATAATTGTTGTACAGCTAATTCCCATGTGAGACAAGCATCAGGATCATAATACCCAACAAAAGGAGGTATAGTGAATTTAATGTTATGAGACGTACTATCGCAATCATATACCTCCCTTGGTGAAGAAGCTTGTCTCCAGCATGCATCTTCCTCATTCACTAACCTGCACTCCCGTCCAACGGTTCGAAGAAGAGGTGGATATATCTTGCAATCTTTCTGTGAACATGCCATAGTTAGTAGAAAATAAGGAAACAAATCACAAGTATATGTCCCTATCCACTACTAGGTTCTAGAGGCTCAACCAAGTCACTCACACTCAAGCTTATACCCAGTTCTTACAAGTTCTTACCAATGCAGGAAGGAAGTGGTACAACCAGTGGCTGGTTCGTGATACTCTAACTTGCGATCAGCCCAACGATTGCGAGGAACGGCACCTGCTGAGTTAGTAGGAAGTGGAGCTCGGAAGGCTAGTATGTAGCAAAGGAATAGCAATTATTCAATTCGGTATGCAAAGTTGAAAAGCAGTTCAAAGTACTAGTCACAAGTGCTAGCCCTAGTCTAAACCAAGCCTAGCTAGAGCAACTCGCAAGAACGACTAGTAGTAACAACGAAAGGCCAAACTAAACAATCAACGCCAACGAACAATGGATGACTATGCCAAACTGAACAAAGAGGCAGATCTAATAATTTTTTTCTCTCTATCTCCTCCTTTTGTTTCTTCTCTGTCCCTTTCTCTTTTTTTTTCTCTTTTTTTCTTTTTTGTTTTTTTTCCTTCTCTGTTTTTTTTCTTTCTTTTCTTTTCCTTTCTCTCTCTGTTTTTTTTTTTAAAAAACCTCAAAAGATAATATAATTGCCTCAACCCGATGGCAAAGAACATGGACCTCAGATCTGGCTCAACCAAAAGCGGTGTCGGCTCCGATCGGTAGCAGAGGCGGCTCGGCGACCACGGCGTGGCGTGCTCGGCGGCGGCAAATAAGATGGCGGCGCAAGGTGGAGGCGGCGCGCCCGGCGAGGGCAGCCGGCGGCGGCGATTTCCACGGCTCGTGAGGCGGCGACAGCTTCAAGATGGCGACGATCGCAGCCGGGGCGGCGGCGGTGCTAGTCCAAAGTGGCCTCGCTTCGCAAAGCGGCGGCGTCGACAGCGTCTTGAGCTGGAAGTCTGGCGTCGGTGTCGACAAGCGAAGGCGAAGCGGCGGCGACCGGACCGTGTGTGGCGGCAGCAGCTCTCTATTGCGAGGCGGCTCGAGCGGCGGCGGCGGAGCTTGAGGCGGCACCGATTCTGCGGAGGCACGGGTGGCGCGAGGCAGCGAGGCCGTAGAGGCGGGCGCGCCTTTGGGCGTGAACGGGGAAGATGGTGGAGGCGGCGGCGCCTTGGCAGCACGGCGGCGGCGGCGGAGATCGAAAGGCGCGATGGTGGTGGTGCCAATCCGATCTGTTGGCGCCTTCTTGTTGTTTTTTTGTGTATGAATGCCTACGACCCGATGGCAGCAGCGGAGATCTGTTGTGTTCTTGTGTCTGTCGTGGTTTGTGCTGCCTGGATGCTGCGTTGGATGTAAAACGCCCGAGGACAATGCGCTTAAAGCCCTAATACCAGACAGCGCGTCCCCTTTTTTTTGCAAAGAACAGACTAGATGAATGATAAGAAACCCGAAAACTAGACTAATCTAGACAAGAAACTAGCACAAAGACTCGACAATGCAACGACAATTCAATAATGCAAAATAAAAAGAAAAAATTACGAAGGCACAAATTGGCTTGGATGATGAACTAAACCTAATTTTTGATTTTTGGCTATGTGGACTCTAGGAAAAAAATTCTCACCGATGAACTATAGCTCTGATACCACCTGATGAACCCTAAGGTTCTATTTGTTGGCCCGATCTTTCGATGAGAATAATAAGTCCGGTAGGCGTCGCTCAACTCTGACGATCCTGACTATGAACACGCACGGCTCAAAACCACGCAATCGCTGAACTGATTGACAAGTCGTTATCAACCGTGTACGAATACCCGGTTGACCTGACCACAAAGGTCGATTCTTGCATACACCGAAGAAGCACGTAAGAACAAAATAAAGCAATCTAAAACTGCAAATAAAGATTGAAGTATTGAATTGGGATTTTGATAGCGGTATTATTGTTGGTCTAGTCGACACAAGCCAATACACGGAGTTGCAGCAATGCTAACTTTTAACTCAACAAAATCCAAGAAAACTAAAGGGGGTGTAGCCTCCTTAAATAGGGAACGACGAGCCACAAAACTAAAGAACTAGCGGGGTGGTACTAAAGGTCATGGCCTACTGTTCATGTGAACAGTAAACACGCCCCCAGGTGGGCCGCCGGCAGATGGGCCAAGTTCAGTACGATTACAAAGCCCAGGTTGGCCCAAACAAGTGATATGACACATTCTTTTGATGATTGCGATTAGTCCGGAAGGAATTTAGAGGTGCGGCTAGATCCGTTGGAAAGAGGCCGAAATAAGCTTTCCATCAAGTACTCATGGACCTCCAATGGACTCTGTATGTGAAAGTTACGTCTGTGTTTAAGTTGGTGCTGTCAGGCTGATTCTAGAGGACGAACTGGATTCCAAAACTTATCCAGCATGAACTTGGCACGTGGAGTAGCGGTCGTATCTGTCGGGTTAATGTCCTCATCATACGTGCTCAGTACGGGTTTTGTTGAAGCATCGCAACCTAACGTCCACCTTCATAGCCAATCTCATGTACGGAGAGATAGTGAAGAAGGACTTGGAGGCCAAGCACATCATGGTGGCTATCGAGCAGAAATTCAAGTATAAGATTAGCTACGCGAAGGCATGACATGCGAAGCAGAAGGCTTTGGAAAGGAGGTTTAGTTCTTTTGAGGCAGCTTACGATAACCTTCCTTGTATGCTCCAGGTGCTATAGGATAGGAACCGAGGCACATACAATGCTATGAAGGACAAGCCATCTAGAAGTCCACGAGGTTTTTCGGTATTGTAGAGGGCATTCTTAGCCTTCAGTGCCTACACCGATGCTTTCAGGCACATGTTGCCCGTGATCTCAGTCGACGGGATATTTCTAACCGAGAAATACAAGGGGCAGATCCTGATAGCAATTGGCGTTGATGGCAATAATCAGATTTTGCCCTTGGCCATCGCATTCGTGGAAAGTGAGAATTTCGACAGCTGGTTGTGGTTCCTTCAACATCTGAAGGAGGGAGTAGCTAGGGCATGTCTTTATATCTGCATAATTCATGATCGCCACCCCGGGATGTTAAAGGCCATAAAAAAACTTCGACAAGACCTCGAGGAGCCGTTCCCTTGGCTAGACATGAGGAATAGATGGTGCATTCGCCATCTGGGGGCCAACTTGTTCAAGCAGTTTCCATAGCAACCGTTGATAAAGTTGTTCAAGAGGCTGGCTATGCAGAACTAGTAGTGTAAATTTGATGCGTTGTGGGAGATGTTGGAGGAGCACACTAGGAAGTATGTCGTCGAGAGGAACAAGCATCCGCTCATTCTAGGGGCGACGCAACCCGAACGCCTCACACCACTGCGGGAGCTTGACCCTCCCTGTGTGATGCGGAGGACCTCGAGGGACATCAAGTTCTTCTCCCATTGGATTGAGGTCGAGCATTGGAGAAGTGGTCTTTGCTGCATGACACGGACGGTGCAAGGTACGGCATAATGACCACTAACCTTACGGAGGTGTACAACTGGGTTCTTAGGGGCCTCCGTCCTTAGCCCCTCGTCGCCATCGGGGAAGACGTTCTGCACGGTACAATCAGATATTTCAGAGAAAGGCATGCAAATATGGCACTTCATGCAACCAACCCACATACACCGTACTACTCGAAGATTACAGCGTACATGCAGGCCAAGACCGAGAAGGGTCAGTCGCACATGGTCTTTGTGATAGGCAATACGGAGCATCGTTTCGACATGCTCCTTTAGGGCAGAGCTAATTTGAGATGGCTCACTCTTTGTTACCCACAAGGTGTGCCTTTAAGATCATGTGAATGAACCTAGCTGCACATGCAATAAGCCAAAGCTCCTTCAAAAGCCATGCTCTCATGTCCTCGTCGCATGCAGGACCATCAACATAGACCCATCAAACTTCATATTGGAGTACTTCATGAAGGAGAGGGTGCTGCAAGCGTGGTGCGGTGAGCTAAGAGGTTTCAGGGTTGTGGGCAACTTCGCCACATTGGATATGGCACAGAGGATTTGGATTCCGGATCTTGACGTATTGAAGGGCGGGAAGGACCGTCGGCAGAGTCGTCGTATTAGGAATAATATGGATGAAGCGGAAGCTGGAGCGATGGGTAGACGTTGCGGCCGCTGCGGCTAGGAAGGCCACACTGCGAGAAGTTACAAGGCGCCTGCTGACAAGTAAGAACACCGATGTGAAGTGCAGCACCACTTCTTGTTGTGTGTGTAGTGGTATTAAGATTAGAAATGCTAGCATGTTGTAACTTGTACTTCAGTTAGTATTTTGCTTGTTGTACGCAGTGTGGAACTAATTGTATCGTAATTGCAAACTTTAACTTCATTTGCAGTATCAATCTATCATCGTTACCTATCTCTGCAAAGCAGGACGTGACCTTGCTCTACAAAGTAGGACATGACCTCGCTCTGCAAAGCAAGACGTGACCACTCTCTACAAAGTAGGACATTACTTCTCTCTGCAAATCAGGACGTGGCCACTCTCTATAAAGCAGGATGTGACCACTCTCTACATAGCAAGATGTGACCTCACTATCCTAAGTAGGATGTGACCTCGCTCTACAAAGCAGGACGTGACCAGTCTTTACAAAGCAAGACATGACCACTCTCTGCAAAGCAGTATGTGACCTCAAAGAGCTGTAGGCTGAGATGGAGAAGAAGAAGAGGCAGGAGAGGCTACATGAGGAGCAGGAGCGCCAGCATGCCAAGCGATGTGAAGCCGAGAGTGTGCGAAACAGGACTTGCTATGTATTTGGACCTGTTATGTAATGCATGCATAGATAATGTTACTGGTTTTTTCTCATTGATGAAGGACTACGATGCATAGATAAAGAGTGGATATTACAATCTCATTACAACTGAACTTCTACTTCGCAAGAACAACATATAATAGAAGAAAGACCGCAAAACTAACTATCTTAACTAATTTCTAAAGCATTTTGTCAACTCTTTCTATCCTTTCATTTAGTCTTTTAAGTCTATTCTCTTTATTTTACATTAGTTGATCAGAGGGTTGAGCCACTAGACGAAATACAGCAACACCACGGGAGTCTTCTTGCAAGACGGTAATTTGCATTGCAATATCTCGAAGCACTGGAACAGCTTTATCAGCCCACTACCAAAACCGACATGTTTTGTTCTGGAAAAGAATTGCAGCTTCAAGTGAAAATAAAACAACATGTTATTTCGAATGGAATTCATTCGGGATGATTTTCCACAAGTTACCGTAAGATTTGAACACTTTATGAACACTCAGGATGGATTCGTTGCCGTGTGCGAGGTGAACACATTTGTCGAATCCCTAAAATGAGGGCAAATCAGGTGCTACCGTAGTGATTCTAATTGTCTGCTCACTCGAAAGTTAGATGAGGCTAAAGACATCTCGTTTAAGGCTGGAAGAAAGGAGAAGAGGTGAAGAGTGAGGTGAATGGCAGCCAAAGCATCCATATATAGCCAGCGACAGCAGAAAATGGCGCAAAAGACAAGAAGTTTCCCTCCAGAAGTTTTGTGACCTTAACCACAATCCACCGGTGGCAAAAACAAAATCAATGATCAAGGGCAGATACATCAAATGAGCAAGGCGAAAACTAAAGCGCAAGGCGATGAGTACAACGCTGAGCTAGGCCGCAAGGGCAAATGGGCACGTTCCACGCAGTAGTTCAACCCTCTTCGTCCATGTCCTATGTACTTCTAATTCCCTAAAGGCATGCGTGAACCGTCCTTGGTTAGTTCCACGGCGTGGCATGTAACCCCCTTATCGGATCAACTATCGTGTTGTTATCGTTGTGCCATTTCTCAGATGTTCTCCATCGTGTATGAATTCTCTAGCGCATCGTAATATCACTTACCTTCTTATTTACGAATCATTGCTGCCTCAAACGTCCTCGCAAAATTCTTCAGAAATTTACCGCACTACAACAACATATGACGACCACAAAATGTTATTGCAAGTCTAACAAATTTCGTATCCTTGATATTCTACGAAAATCATAAACAGACCAACCAACCTTGTCACCACCCTTTTATTCAAAAATAAATAAAAACCTACAAACAAGATTTGTTAAATGTAATAACCTACAAAATTGTCATTTATTCCTGCACAATTATTTCCATCGGATTACTAAAATAATAATGTTATTATTTTAAATCGCCTAGTGGTTGAGCGACAAGTGGAGTAATCGCTCAACCGTTCCGTGACTATCATAAGTCGCTCAACCACCGGGCTACTACTCCATGTGTAGCTTTACCATTAGGCAACTTGGATCTAATTGCTCTCTATAAAATAAAAAAATGAAAGTATATTACTGCATTTCGGAATAAAAAAACAATTATTTAAAAAAATTCCAAAAACTTGGACAGGACATGAAGAAAAATCCTAACGAGAAGCTAATCGGAACCATATCCGAGAACAGCTGAACATGCAAACAAATTATTTCAATGATCTTCCTAATTAATCATGTTGGCTTCGGTCGTATAGGAGATGGACACAGCAGGCCCCGAGGAGGAATTTAGGCACCCAACTTTGTCATCCGATTTCTTTGCGTCGAAATTTAAATGTATGGCACGCAGGCTTCCGTCGCGGAACTTTTTTTTTTATTAATTAATCTATTTTTTATTTATTTTTATTATTAATCTCTCAAAAACTTTATTTCTAATTCTGATCATTTTGGCCACAACACCACTCGTGGCGTGTCAAAACAATATCACACGCCAAAGACTATGACGTGGTCAAATCTCGCCACTCTACTAGTGGTGTGACAATGTTTTTTATCACGCCACCACCAAGAACGCGATAAGAAGTCTTTATTTAGCTAGATTTACCTATGACGTGATAGTGCTGTGTTGCTACGTCACAGGTGATGGTTCGGCCAAAAAAAGTCAAATTTGAAAATAAAATTAACGAAAAGTTAGTAATAAAATAAATTAAAAAATAGGTTAATTAATAAAGAAAATTCTCGATCGCATCGCACCTTTCCTTGCTTCGGCCTCGACCAAGTGCAGCATTCATATGGCGCAGGTTCCCACGTGATAATTACTTAGTCTTAGGCAGCCGGGTATGGAATTAATCATACTAGAAGATCATCCGCGCCCATGCGTTTCGCCGAAGGTGTGGACAAGCGCGCGCGGCTACAGGCCCACTGAACACGCGTCGCACCGTTTCGCCGAAGCCGTGCGGGCCCACGAGATTTCGGGGTCCACTAGCCGTGTGACCGCACGAGCGGCTCCTTCCCACCAAGCGCACCGGCCGAAATCATGCGGACGCTCTCTGGGCGTGGAGCGATTGGACAGCGAGCACTCTCCGGGCGACGTGGCCTCGCGTATGGGGGCGTTCACTCCACGCGATCTCGAGCATCCGGAAAAGATCTGATGGTTCTTTTTTTGGGTGACGTGTAACTGCCGGGAGCGACGGTTTCCACCGAGAATTAACTACGGTAATTAGAGATGGACGCAATGAATCTGGCTAAGGCAGTGAGGAGTAACGAGTTTGATAACTTTGAATATGGTGTGGTTTTTAAAGAGATCAGGAGCATTCTTATAGCTACTTTTTTCTATATCTCTAGTCTCAGTTTGTGATCGAAACTGTAACAAAGTAGTAGACTATTTAGCTGCTTTTGGTGCTAGTCTATCAAGCCCCTAAGTTTGTAGTTTCTCGTGATTTTACTAGAACATTAGTGGTAGTGCATACACTGTTCATCATACAGCAAAATTCAGTTCTCTGAAGTTCTTTGAATTTTGGGTTTCTAGCTGCTGGATCCGATGAAAACCTCCATACATCTACATTAAAAGCGGAGGATGAGGCCGGCATCGAAGGAGTTTGAAGCCAGCGTGGGAGGGGTTGCCGACGCCGACGAGATCCTAGTCCTGTTTCCACAGGTTCATTGTGTAGTTAGCGAAACAATTGGATCAAGATTTTGGCAGTTACAAGAGGGAGATTCTTCTGACGACAAAGATACCATCTTAGCAGAAGTAGCAGTTGAATCAAAGACCGTAAATCGGTCGATCAATCCTACCGACGAAGTTTCGATATCCTGCAATGGTGCTCAATCTCCCATTCGCAGCATCTTGCAGGTAGGTGGTAGGGGAGATTATGGCCAAGGATCTTCATCGAAGACTTCAAAAGACCAGCTTTTTGGTGATGCCATTGTGGTAGGATATTCTCTAGTAAAACTTCGCAAGGTGGGGATTTTGTCGAGTCGAGCGCCCAACAGTCTTTGGTGTTGGTAACCCGCAAGGGCATGTTCCGCCGCCTCGCTTGTTGCCTCCAGTGACTGTGGGAGATGCCATTGATCGAGCTCGACGACATAATCCGTTCCAATCGGTGTGCCACGGTAATCGTGCGATAGTTCGGCCGGAATTTCTACCCGTTCAAAACGCGGCAGTTCGGCTGGATTCTCTGCCCGTTCAAAACTCACAGGCTTTATGATCAATAGGTCGGGCTCTTCTGTGACCAGTTTGCCTTCAACCTTAACCCGTTCGAAAAAGGCCCACAAGAAAGGATTACCTTGGCTAAGAAGGTTGTTTCAGCAAAACTAGATAGCTGCTCGGCCAAACCCTAAACAATTCTCTGGCGGCTAGTCTGGGATGGCTCACGGCGATCGACACTCTTCTGCTGAAGTTATTCGCCATAGCAGAGATATGGAGTTTGGGCGGAGTCATGTAGGTGGCTAGAGAAAGGATGTCATGAATGTGCCATTTGCTGGCTTCAGGGGTGGACAAGGTCCACACAACGGTGGTGCTGGTGGACAGTTCTCTCGTGCAGGTGGCCAGAGAAAGGATGTCGTGAACGTGCCATTTGCCGGCTTCGATGGTGGACAATGCATGCATATCGCCGTCTTTGGTGGATGGTTTTCATCAATGGTGGTGTTGGCGGCGGTACGCTAGGCTAGGTGGTGCTATTGGTGGGCAAGGCGGTTTCCCAATCGTTGGTTTTGGTGGAAATTGCTCGCTAATCAACGCCAACCTCGTAGCCGCAATGATCGTGGGAGGTTCATGATGGTAATTTCAGAGGTTGGGGACGTGGGGTTTTACCAAATGCCATCTTTTGGGACGAAGAAGTTGAAGAAAGAAAACAATAAAACTGGGCTCGTTCAAACCATTGGTGATCAACTTTCTAAAGTCCTTCTGATTGCTGAACTGCAAAGACTAATTCTAATGAATTGGCAGCCACAGGTGGAGGTACAAGGTGAAAATGTGTTTTTGGTGCATTTTTCAACTAGGCTTGATATGCTTCATATGGCAGCTATTGGTGACGTGCAAGTGAAGGAGCATAAGGTGGTGTTGCAATTTACCGAATGGAATGTGAAACCTAAGCCTAAGAAGGTGTGGGTTCAGGTTCTAGGACTGCCTTTTGAAGTTCGTGACTTTATGAGCCTTTGTGCTATAGGGTCGATTATTGGCACAACTATGAGAGTGGACATGGATAAGGTCTGCAAGAATGATTTGGTTCGTATACTGGTGGGTATTCTGGATATAGTGGCCATACCTTCTAGTGTTGAGATTGTGCTTGGTGAATATGTTTACAATATTTTTTTCAAAGTTGAAGATTCTGCGGTGGATATTGTTGATGAAGGCATTGATCGGAGAGAGGATCATGAGGGGGAGGACAACTCGGGCAGCGACAAAATGTTGGGATGGAAGATAGGGATGCTAGGAGATTGAAGAATAATTCAGATATTAAATCATCTATTGCTGAGAACCACAAGGGACAGTCTTCCCAATGACTATGGGGTCTACATTGGGGATTTTGGCTTTGGATGTTGTCTAGGTAACATCGAGGGCAGACAACAAGGAGCTTAAGGATGTCGAACAGAGTTCGAATGATGCCATGGCTAATTTACCCTCAGAATATGCTGATGCAAAAGATGCTGGAGCAATGTCGGTTGAATGCTTGGTGGCGGTTGAGGTTCAGGAAGCGCTAGTTGATTCTGGGGATAGATCCATAGGGCAGGTTGTTGCCTCGCCTGCCTTGGCATCAGGCGATGCTTCCATGGACGGAGTTGTCGTCTCGCCTATTGCCGTCGAGGTTGCCGCTAAAACGGTCGCTGCCTTGACTGTCGAGATGATGAACGATGTTACTGAGGTGGTTGCTAACAAGGACGTTGTCTCGCTTGTTGAGGCAGTGAAGGGTAGCAAGGTGGTCATCCAAAGTACAAAATCAGCTAGGGCTCTTCGACCGGCGCTGGATTCTGTGGATGCTTCGGTGGAGCAGAGGCAAAGTGAACGCATCAAGAAGCAGCAGTCAAGGGATGAGGTCTTTCTCAAGAAGACAGCGTGGCGAGCGGAAATTTGTAATCTTGAATTTGATACAAGTCTAGTAATATAAATTCAATTTTGTCTTTTCCTGTTGAGCAAGTTATTGACAAAGTTGCTAGCATTGGAATTTTATTACGAGATGGTAGTGCACAGATTGCTAGTACTATTAAAAATATTAAGAATCTTGAAGTAAGAAGGCTAAAAAATAATGGAGTAGTGGATGCTGAGGAGTCGGAGGATGAGGATCGTGATTGCATTGATATCTCAACCCTTAATCAGTTATGTAGCGACCTAGATGATGATTTTTTGGAGGACGACCACTCTAATTTTACATTAGTAAGAAATAAAAAGAGGACATCTAGCTCCAAAAAGAAGAAAGATAAAAGTTTTCATAATAGGCCAATCAAATTAAAGCTAAATGAAAGGTCTTTTTTGGAATAGCAGAGGTCTAGGAGACTTGGCTAAATATCGTTATATCTGCAAAGCGGTTAAGGAGCAATAATTAGATTTTGAGGCTATTCTTGAAACGGGTAAAAAAAGACTTTTTAGTGTCTAGGCTAAATCATCTTTGTGGTGGTCAGACCTTTTTGTGACATATTTCTCCACCACAAGGGCGGTCGGGGGGGGGGGTATCATGTTAGGGGTAGACCCTTGAGTTTATGATATTGGTTCTATAGATACTAGTAATTTCTATGTAAAGTTTCATTTAAAAAATAGAGATGATGATTTTCAATGGGTTCTTGTGGCTGTTTATAGTGCAACTCAAACTCAATTCAAGGAGAAATTCCTCACAGAACTGGTTCATGCATGTAGGAAAGAATGACTTACCATTTTAGTTAGGGTGACTTCAACATCATCAGGCATACGACCGAAAAAATAATGACAATTTTGATGCTAGATGGCCTTTCCTGTTTAATGTTGTGATTAATAATTTAGATTTAAGGGAAATTGATTTATCCGGTTGACAATATACTTGGGCCAACTCATTAGATAACCCAACCTTTAAAAAACTGGATAGAGTTTTAATGAGTACTGAAACTGGATAGAGTTTTAATGAGTACTGCCTAGGAGCAAAAATGTCCATTGGTCATAATCAATGCTCTTGAAAGGTCTCGGTCTGATCATTCACTGTTGCTTTTAAATACAGGAACAACCTCTTATAGCTGGAACCAGCCTTTATTTAAATTTGAATTAGGTTGTCTGTGTAGGGAGGGATTTAGGGAGTTGGTGACTAATGTGTGGAGTAAGGAAAATAGAGGTTGTACTGCATTACAAATTTGGCAAAGTAAGGTTAGATCTCTTAGACAATTTCTTTGCGGTTGGGCTAAACATACAAGTGGGACTTATAAAAAGGAAAAGATAGAACTCAACTTGATAATTGATGAGCTAGATAAGAAAAGATGAGCTATCAATTTTGTCTGATGAAGATCTTAATCTTAAAAGATGTGCTAATGAGAGATTGACACAACTTTTAAGAGAAAAAGAAATTAAGTGGTACCAAAGGTCCAAAGCGAAATTTCTTTTGGAGGGAGACAGAAATACGCATTTCTATCACTTGCTGGCAAATGGCAAGCATATAAGACAAAAAAAATTTTAGCTCGAACAAGGGGAGGGGATAATTCAAGGTGTGTACAATTAAAATAATATATCACCAATTATTATAAATGTCTTTTTGGACCATTCGAAGCTAATTATTTATCCATGATAGATAATTTTCGGAGTGATATACCTCAAGTTTCGGATGCTAAAAATAATTTCCTTACAAAGCCGCTCACTAAGAAGGAAGTGACATATGCAATTTTTCAAATGGAACAAAACAAAGCACCTACGCTAGATGGCTTCCTAACTGAGTTTTATCAGGTGTTTTGGGAAGTCATTAAAAAGGACATGATGGCCATGTTTCATGATTTTCATAGTTGCTCTTTGCCTCTTTTTAGCTTGAATTTTGGGATCATTACACTACTTCCCAAAAAACAGATGCTAAGCAAATACAACAATATAGACCTATTTGTCTGCCAAATGTTAGTTTTAAAGTGTTTCCTAAAGTAGCCACTAATAGAATTGTTGATGTTGCTCAAAAGGTTGTTAGATCATCCCAGTCGGCGTTTATGAAGGGGACATTTATTCTTGATGGAGTTGTTACCCTACATGAAACCATCCATGAGCTTCATAGAAAAAAATGGTATGGGATAGTGTTTAAGGTCGATTTTGAGAAAGCTTATGACAAAGTAAAATGGTCATTTTTATTCCAAACTTTGAGAATAAAAGGCTTTTTCACTAAGTGGTGCTCCTGGGTGAAAAGTTTCGTGAAGGGAGGGAGCATTGGAATAAAAGTAAATGATGATCTTGGTACTTTTTTCCAAACAGAGAAGGGTCCTCGGCAAGAGGATCATATGTCCCCAATTCTCTTTAATTTGGTTGTGGACATGCTTGCCATCTTTATTTCAAGAGCTAAAGAAGGTCTCATTTCGGGGGTAGTTCCTCACTTGATTGATAATGGGTTATCGATTCTGCAATATGTTGATAACACAATCCTCTTTTTGAATAATGATATAGAAGAGGTAAAAAATCTCAAACTTATTTTATGTGTCTTTGAAAAATTATCAGGTTTAAAGATTAATTTCCACAAGAGTGAGATTTTTTATTTTGGCACTGCTAAAGAAGTTGAACTGCAGTATACTCAGTTATTTGGGTGTAAGTTGGTTCCTTCCCTTTTAGGTACTTAGGTATTCCAATTCACTTTAGAAATTTAAGGAATTGTGATTGGAAAGTGGTTGAAGATAGAGTTGAAAAGAAACTTAGAAGTTTGAAAGGAAAAAAATATGTCTATTGGTGGACGTTTAGTACTTATTAACTCGGTGCTAAGCAGTCTACCTATGTTTATGTTACCTTTTTGTGAGGTGCCTAGAAAGGTTCTCAAAAGACTAGATTTTTATAAAACTCGTTTTTTCTGGCAGAGTGATAGTCATAAAAGAAAATATAGGCTTACTAAATGGACTTTAGTGTGCACACCCAAATAGCAGGGCGGTCTAGGCATTCAGAACTTAGACATAAAAAAACAAATGTTTACTAGGAAAATGGTTGTTTAAATTACTTAATGAAGAAGGGGTTTGGCAAACTTTACTCACAAGGAAATATTTGGGGGAGAATAGTCTTTCACAGGTAGCTAACAAGCCTGGGACTTCCTATTTTTAGTCAGGTCTAATGAAAATTAAAGATCATTTTTTCGCTTTGGTTCATTCCAGATAAAAAATGGAATACAAACTAGGTTATGGGAAGATATCTGGTTAGGAGAATTGTCAGTGTTTTAGAACCAAATTTATGTAAATATTATTTGATTTGGGGGTTCCTCTAGGCTCAAGATCACACAGAGATGGAGACACGGGGATTTTTATACAGGTTCGAGCCTTCTCCTGGGAGAATAACAACCCTACTCCTGTGTGTATGTATTGAGTATGCTAGATTACAAAATGGAGGCCAAAAACTAGAGTATTGTGCTTCTAATTGCCTTCCATCCCCCCTGCTTCCTGATGGTCTTCTCCTTTTATACAGTTCTCCAAGTGCGTCCCATGATCTTCAGTATAAGGGTCATCTTAATACCCCAGATCATGGAGCCGCTACTAGAGGTCATTACGGGAGTTGTAACGTTCCCGTGTCGCCAGGCAATTATTACCATAACAGGGAGTTAAATTGCATTGTTATTCCAAACAAATAACAGTGTAATTGGTTGCTCATATCCTTAGATACAGTATGTAAGATTCCCTGATCGACGAGGTGCACATGTCTGTGAGCCATATCAACTGGGGACTGGTTGTAGTAGAACTTACGACTAGGTGGTGGTGGTTGCAGAAGAGCTTACGACCAGATACTGATCATAGGCGAATTTATGATCAGGGTATAGTCGTAAAAGGCTTACGACTATAGGGTAGTCATAGGAAGACTTACGACTACTGGGTGGTCGTAGGGGAACTTACGACCACCAGCTTCTCCCTTATAAATATTAAGGGGTATACTTAAGAACCATATGACGTCATTATTATCCATATATGAATTTGTAGATAAATAATTAAATGAGGATTTGTTATATTCTCGTCATCTAGCCCCCCAGCTTCAAGCGAAAATAACTTACTTGGGAAGGGAGCAGTAGATGGTCTTACGACCAGTAGGTGGTCGTAGTAAGGTGGTCGAAGGAAGGACTATTCGACTGGTGTTTCATTTGACCAGAAATTAACTTGGTCAAGAAGGTTGTAAAATAATCTTACGACTTGCAAGGTGGTCGTAGAAGATCTTACGATTACCAAGTCGTCGCAGTACTGAGGTCGAAGTAAAATCTTTCCGATTGTTTGTTGCATTTGACCAGAAAAAAGACTTGGTCAAGAAGGTAATTTCGCTTGAGGTGTAAAAACTAACTCGGTTTTCTCGAGCAGACAAATTTAAGAATCTGAATCAACTCTCACAGGCCTGTCTGTTGGAGCAGTTCCCGAGGTATTGGCAACCGTTGGGTAGCCATGTCTCTTCATCTTCAGGCGAGCAGTTATAAATATTCACCGCGGGTGAGAATAAGGCTTCTTACCTTCCCCCAAATTGCTCTTGCTGTTCAAGTTTTCAAGTTCTCCGCCGCCGACCAAATCGAGCCCTCTTCTCCAATCTTCCCAAGTCCAAATCCCTGACCCCCGAGAGAAATGGCCGGAGCTGCTTCCCAGTGGGCCGAATCGGAGATGGATGTGACCAAGATCAAAGCTTTGGTCACTGCTGAGAAGATCCCGAAGAGAAGATTTGTGAAGTGGATTGAGGTCACGGCCAAGATTGGCCATCGTGAGATTGGGCAAATCCTGTCTTCAGCGCTCGTGAGTCTGACCTCCGATTGCCTACTCACCCTTTCCTCACCCTCGTACTTGAGCACTTCGGCGTGGAGCTGGTGAACCTTGTTCCCACCTCCATTACGATGTTGAGCATTTTTGTGTACCTGTGTGAGGCTTATCTGGGGATTCCGGCTGACCTGGAGCTATTCCAGTATTTTTATGGAATGACCAGGCTAACCGGAATTGCCGGAAGCTGTAGTCTGAAGCTCCACGATGGGAAGTCAAAGGAGTATATTAAGATGTTTACTCGGTCATCGTGGCCGTTCTAGAAGAAGAAGTGGTTCTATTGGGAGATTACCAATGAGGACAGCCTTTCCTTCGCTGGGAAGCCGGCTGAGAAGATTTCTGCTTGGGATTTGATTCCCAAGGATCTTGGTCGGATTGCCTCCTTCATCCAAGCTATTGCAGGCTTGAAGGAAGAGGGGCTGATCGGATGGCATGTGGTGAAAGATTTCATCACGTGCCGCATCAGCCCTCTGAAGAAGAGGGCTCATCTGATGTGGAGGTACTCAGGGTCAAAAGACCCTAAGAGGGACTATGAGGAGGGTAAGTAAGCTTCAGACTTAGCCTTCTTCCTGTTGATTTTGGATCAGGCTTAATGAAATTTTCTCTCAACCCTGCAAACCTCTCACAAGAGGAGATTGACGCCCGGGTCAAGCTCATCTGTGAGACATCACCAGCCCATGTGGCGGCACCTCCAATTCTGGCTGACCTGTCCCTAGAGGATAAGGTGGAGCGCCTAAAGGTAATCGGGGGTTGATTTCACCTTTAGGACTTTGTAGTCATAGAAAAACATATGATTGGGTACTGATCGTAAGAAGGCTTACGATCAGGTCCTGGTCATAGAAAAACTTACGACCAGGGGGTTGTCGTAGAAAAGCTTACGACACGGTGATGATCGTAGAAGAACTTACGACTACTTTGCAATGTCTCTTTCTGATTTCTACAAAAAGTAGGCATGCAGAACCGTTAGGACAACGAAGAAGTCAAACTGATGGTCGTCGGTGCGGCCATAGAGCAGCTTGTTTCTCCCCCGGCTAAGAGGCGTCGGCTTGCACAAGTTGCCGACGAGAGAGGTGCAAGCTCAAGTTTTGTTTCAATTGCACCTTCTGTGAATTTTGATCTGGTCAAACCCTTTGCCAAATTTGCCACGGACATGGCTGCTGCAGAGAAAATGAAGGTGGTAGGGGTAGCTGAAGTATCCAGGCTTGAATCCCCCAAAGCCAAGGTACCCTTCTACTATGACAATAAAACCTTCGCAATTTCTGCCTCTTGTGGTTTTATTAAGCGACTAGAGAAAGAGAACTGGAAGAGTTTTGTATCTTTTGTGAAGAAAACTGCTACGCCAACAGTGTTTGCTGTTGAGGATAATACTGCCCTTGGGGCAGTGGAGTCTGGTTCTGACCATCCGGAGAGCCAGGTGGCTCAAAGGGCGGTGGTGCTTGTTCAAGACCCACGACCAGACGTGGCCGTGTCTGTTCCTCAGCTCGAGTCTCGACCAAACGTGGTTGAGAAGAAGTCGAAGAAATCTTCTTTGGGGAAGACTTTCTCCAAATTCAAGATCAAGTCCGATACTCGGAGGTATGTAAAGGAGACAAAAGTGTAAGAATGACATTTACCTTTTGCTTTTTACCACCTAACCATGCTTTCTTCTTTATGATCTTAGCCCGACTTCTCCCACCATTAAGGATGTTCCCACCAAGGAACCTTCTGCTGTTTTTTCGGCAGGCGGAGGAATGATAGTGGCGGTGGTTGACGGTTTGTCCACCGTCCGAGTGGTGGAAGGTGTCGTTGTTACCGAAGCGACTACGACCACCGGGGTGGTCATAGAGCCAGAGGCGAAGACGGTAGCGGCGGAGGCATCCGGCCACGGGGGTGAATTGCAGGATTACCGTGCTGGAAAGGAGATTGCTGTGGATGACCCTCCCAGCTCCTGGGGTCGAACTGCTGACGCTACTACCTCCGAAGAAGGGGAGGGGTTAGAATTCTTCAACCGCTCCTTCGGGTTCTTCGCTCCTGCTACCGTCATGGGATCTCGTGCATTCAGGTCTCGCACTCACGTTCCCCACCCTAAGGACATTCCCAATCGAGGGGATGTTTTTATAACGAACGCCTCGAAGAGGTATGGTGGAACCGAGTGGATGAGATCGATAAATTGAGGAACCCCACGAGGGTAGTGTCTTCATTTGCTCGAACGACTATGAATGTAAGTACCTTTGATAGGGTGTTTACATGCATGTCTATTTTTTTCACTTCTCATTGCCTTTTTTTATGCAGAAAGTGCTGGAGCAAATTGTTACTGTTGCCGAATACAACAGGCAACTTATTCAGCTATGACAGGAGAAGGCGATTCTCTGTGAGCAGGCAGAGAGGTGGTAAGTAACTGCTTTTCGTAATCTTTTATGTTTCGACCACTTACACAGTACTTGTGGGGTTGTTGTAGAAGATCTTACAACTAGTCATTGGTCATAGGAGGACTTGTGATCAGGGTATTGTCGTAGAAAGACTTACGACGAGGAACTGGTCGTAGAAGAACTTATGACTAGGTTCTATGTTAACGTCTACCCTTCTCCTTCGTAGGTTCAAGAGTGACGAAAAGACCTTAGCTGATTCTCTTGACTATGAGAAAGACGAGACGAAGAAGCTAAGTGAGGAGATTGAAGACCTCTAGAAGAAGCTTCAGGAGGCAAACTCTGCAAACCAAAGGTTGCAGAGACGTCTAAACGGTAAGTGCTGAACTTAAGACCGCTTTCGACCTTCTTTTCCTTCTCTGACCCTCATTCCTTTTCAGAAAAAGATCAAGAGGTCCAGACGTGGGAGTAGGGCCACTTAAAGGACGCTACCTCTCACGTTGAGGAAGTCAAGAAGTTAGATTCTCAACTAGTTCGTAAGCAAATCTTTACCTGCGATTGGTTATGTTTTCCTCTCGAAGTTATTTTATCTGATGGGTCTTATTCTTTTCAGAACAAGTAGTATAAATAAAATGACTCCGCGAGGCTTCGACTCACAATCAGAATGAAATGAAGTCTATGAAGGGAAAACTCCAAGACAACATTTCACTTCTGAACAATATACTCGGTGGGCTTCATGCTGAGGGGATCACTCCTCGTGAAGACACAATATCCGCTCACTTGAGTGCCATTGGCGAGCAAGTCAGTACTTTGCAGGAGTTGGTGACTACTCTGAAGACTAACCAATTCGAGTCAATAAAGGATGCGGCCAAAGAGAGTATAAGATTTGTCTTAGCAAAACTTAGAGCTCATGACCCCAACCTTAATCTGCAACCCGTCATAGACGACTTCCCCTGCTCTGAAGAAGAAGTAGATCAATTAATGGCGGGAATGCAGTCGATCGCCGATACAGTTACGGAGGATATGCAAATAAGATCTCCTTCGCTAGAGTAGTTTATACCCAAGTCCTTCTTCCTGAAAATCATCTTGTCGAGTAGTTAGTAACTCAAAAGATAACGAATGGAAAAAAGAGCAGGACTAAGAATTAAAGTCAAGTTAATAACTTTATCCTAGCCCCCGACTATTTGCTTGGTTTATTTGATAAACCAAGTAAATAGTGTTAAATGGGTTTTCTAAAAAAAGAGAGGTTTAGCTAACTTGTAGTTTTTCGATCACGATTATCATGCACTAGTCGAAAGAGTAGGAACGAGTCGACACTAGAAAGTTCCTTCTAGTGGGCAGGACCACACGCAGAGAGGAGAGGCTTCGACTAGGTAATGTTACCATCTCCGACCAGATTAATCAAATTAGGAACGGTCAATTTGAGTTAGGTAAACGTCTGGAGTTCCTTCAAAAATTTGTTCAACTCGTTTCAGTGCACTCAACAGGTTCGCTCTGGTAGCAAAAGTGAGAGACAAGACGATGCTAGGAAGTTCCTTCTAGTGGGCAGGACCACGTGCAGAGAGGAAAGTCTTCGACTAGGTGTTGCCACTTCCTCTGACCAGTTAAAACAAATTGAGTTTACCAAAAAGTAGTTGAGCAAATTTGAAAAGTGTACTCAGCTTAATTTATTTTTCAAAAAGATGAATGAAGAAATAAACTAAGGTACTAAGAGTCGGCTTGTCATCATTTCGACCATGTTTTAAACCCAAGCTCTTTGTGTTGGCAGCAAAAAGGAAGGAACGAGTTGACACTAGGAAGTTCCTTCTAGTGGGCGGGACCACGTACAGAGAGGAAAGGCTTCGACTAGGTGATGTTACCATCCTTTTGACCAGTGTAAAGATGTACTGGGTACTGGTCATAGAATGTCTTACGACCAGTATATTGTCGTGGAAAAGCTCATGACTAGGAACTGGTTGTAGGCGAACCGTTCGACCAGGGTATGGTTGAAAAAATGTCAAAGCATTACTCATAGTAAGACAATAAAGATAGAAAGAACCTGATGCTTTATTGAACGGTTGGTCACTTACACATAGAATTTGTGTAACTGGTCGATATTCCAAGAATTAGAGAGAATCCGGACGTCTTTCATTGCCAATCGTACCGAACCTGGTCGCATAACTTTAACCACGGTGTAAGGACCTTCCTACTTGGGGGGAAAGTTTGTTCCGATTAGACTGGGATTGAATTTTCCTCAATACCAAGTCACCTACAGCAAGGCTGCGAGGTTGGACCTTAAGATCGTAGTATTTACACAGGGCTTGCTGGTAGACTGCTGAACGGATTAAGACTTGATTCCTCTTCTCTTCGAGCAGGTTAATGTCAACCGCTCAAAGTTGTTCTTGGGCTGAGTCGTTGAAACTCTCAACCCTTGTAGACCTGATCTTTAGTTCTGGTGGAAGCATGGCTTCGGCACCGAAAACTAGGAAAAAAAGGTGTTTCTCCTGTTGCCCGACTAGCGATCGTCTGAATCGCCCATATCTTGAGGGTAATTCTTGTACCCAAGCCCCCGAGCGCTTAACAAGCTGGTCGAAGACTCGAGTTTTAATTCCCTGCATTATTTGGCCATTTGCTCGTTTGACTACCCCATTGCTTTGGGGATGGGCGACAGAGGCGTAACAGAGCTTGGTACCCAATTCGTCGTAAAATTCCTGAAATTTTGCGCTCGAAAATTCTTTACCATTATCTGTGATTATTCGAATTGGGACCCCAAATCGAGTAATCACGCTTCTCATCATGAACCGTTTTGTGGCTTCCGTTGTTATCCTAGTCACAGGTTTGGCTTTGATCCATTTTGTGAACGTATCAATAGCCACAAAAAGAAACTCAAAGCCCCCTGGAGCTTTTGGGAACGGTCATAGGATATCGAGACCCCAAGTCGCAAAAGGCCAAGATAGAGGAATTGTTTACAATGCCTGAGCCGGTTGGTGTATTTGCCTACTGTGAAACTAGCATTGCACACATTTCTTAACCAACTCTTTGGCATCATAAAGAGCCGTTGGCCAGTAAAATCCTTGTCAAAAGGCTTTTCCGACCAACGTTTTGTAGGAAGCGTGAGTTCCACAAATGCCCCCGTGTATGTCGTGAAGGAGGTTTAGTCCTTCTCTCTATGGTATGAATCGCATGAGTACCCCTTGAGTGCCTCGTTTATAGAGGGCTTCTTCGACCAAAGTATACATTTTGGCTTTTCGGGATAAACGATCTACTTTAAGATCGTCGTTAGGTACATGTAACATCCCAACTGTATAATTAGGGTTAATCAAGTATAATTATATGTGTAGAAATTAAAACTTTTTCTCACATCTTGAAAAACCCTAAAATCTCATGTGACTCTTGTCCAAGAGTTGTGTAATCCAAAAACACAAAGCTCTTGTCGACCAAAAGTCAAATTCCTTTCCCAATTATCTTAAATCTTGTGCCAAACAATTGGGAAGTATTTTCTTTGGTCCTAAAACTGAGGTGGGACCCCTCTGAAAAATATCATGAGTTATAACACTTGTTGATAATTTTTGGAGGCAAAACAATCCTTTAAGCAACCTTCATGAATTTCCTGAGAAAAATGCATTGCATAATAACCTCTGGAAATTTTATGCAAGGTTGATCTCATTATCAGCAAGCTCCAGTTAAAATTTCATTAAATTTGGAGTTCATTTGCTATCTCAAATAATTCTGCTAGTTTCAGCTGTTAAAAACTAAATTTAAAAGCCTACACTGTTCCTTGGGCTAGCCATATTCAAAATCGGTCCAGCCCAACCATGTCTGCACCTCGGAGACCTCATCTCCACCTTGATCAGTCGCGACCGTTGGATTTACATCCAACCGCCACGACCTCCTCATGATCAACACCGCAAGGACCTCCCCACCTCATGAGGTCATTGCCGTTGGATCAAAGATCCACGGTCATGACCTCCCCTGTGTGTTAAACCTCAAGGACCTTCTCGAGCTGTTAAACCATCGCAGCGAGGTCATCCCACCTTGTTGAGGTCGTAGCCGTTGGATCAAATCCAACAGCCACGACCTCCTCCTCAACATACTCGGTCAGGTCCTCCCACCTACGTGAGGTCATAGCCCTTGGATCCAAGATCCATGGCCCTGACCTCCTCCTCTCAACCTAAACTAAACAAACCTCCCACCTCACCAAGGTCGTAGCCATTGGATCAAATCCAACAGCTCACGACCTCCCCGTGCTATCAAGCACTCACAACCTCCCCCATCTTTTGTTGTGCACCGTTAGATTAAAATCTACGGTCACGACCTCCTTTTTGTCTCATGCGCACTGACCTCCCCAACAAGACGTGAGATCGTAGCCCTTAGATCTAAATCTAAAGGCCATGACCTCCCTTGTGCGTTAGCAAGCTCGGGACCTCTACCTCTTTTGATCGGAACCCTTAGATCTAAATCTAACGGTCTGACCTCCCTTACTGCTATGCATCATATCGACCTCCCGGTCATTGTGTGCCCTTGATTTAAATCCAAAGGCCATGACCTCCCCTCATGTCCTTTTGATCGCGTGCGTTAAGTCCTCACCGGAGATCCGCACTGTTGGATGGAGATCCAACGCTTTGGACCTCTGTCCCTTTTCCTCACGTGCGTTTTGCGATTAAAAAATCGGAGGGCCACGACCTCCCATCCTTGATCGTGTGGTGGGACCTCCTCCCACCACTTAAAACATAACGGTTCAAAAATTGGATCCGATGGTTAGGACCTCCCAGGTCTTATCCAGCGGTCACCAAGACCTCCTGTTCTTCTCCTTCCTCTGGCGCGCATCGTGCTCACAGCGGTGGAGTTATACGTGCCGAGCCTCTGCACCTTTAATGACTCTTCTTGACCCGCATTTAATGCGTGGTCGACTTTCCGCTCATCAGTCGGCCTGACCTTGCCCCCTTGTCAACCTTTATGTCATGTCCACCCCATGGACCAACCCGTGGGCTAAGCTCACCATGGAGCTTAGCCCCAGCTCATAACTTTCACCTCAGGCTATAAGTGTCCACTCGAGCTCCCCGTTGGCTTCCTTTACACACTTGGAGCCTGTCATACCAGTGTTTGGCTGAGCTCCTCCCTCACTCACCTCCCATCTTGGCTGCCATTGTTGGGGACCTTGGAGCTTCTCGGTAGCTCAGGAGTTCCAGTGGCTCCCTCTTGCAAACCTTGCTCACTTTGTGCTCCCCAAACCTCCTGAAATAACCCTAACTTATTTTGTTTGGGCATTTTTCAGAGGTGGACAAAGCTGAGTGTGAGACCCCGACGTTTATTAGGCTCATAATACTTAGTCATCCAATTGACCCTAGTATTATCAACCAAATAAACCCCGGTCTCGAGAGATGTATACTTCCCAGAATGCAGTATACATACCTCACAACAAAAGAATGTATCAATTCCATACAACACATAGAACATAAGCAACAAACCAGAAGTTAACAATAATATGGAATAGATAATACAAAAGAGGCCCTTAGGCCAATTAGCAACAAATCTACAAAGATAACAGCGGAAGCAAAAGGTGCCATAAAGATGGCTATAACACAAAGCCAATCAGTGTGCCTTAACCCCTAGGCATCTGACCGGACCGCCAAGCTAGTCGTCGAAGAAACTGCAACACGTAGCACAAAAGAGAGGCTCTTGGAGCTCTCCTTCTTCCTCTGCAACAAAAGCCACAAAATGCCACAACCACGGGCGATGAGTACATAAAGTACTCCATAAGACTTACGTGTGAGATAACAGAACTATAAATAGCTACATGCAAGCTTTATTTAAGTGGATGAGGCTTTGGACTCATTTTAGCATAAAGCAACATTTATTTGCAATAACATAGTAGATTGAAAGCAATTTGACAAAGCATTTTTAATTGTTGAAATAACAACGCGATAATAACATAATAACAACAACAAGATCAACCTGGAAGTGACTAACCCAATAGTCACCACAACAATAGCATGAACTCCCCGTTCATACCAACCACGTCAAGTTTTAATTAAAGGTTGTAGTCTAGTCTTGAACGACCTTACCAAGCATGTCCATAACCTAGGACGAGGCTATTGAAATAGTTTTATCCCTGCAGGTGTACCACTTGGAACCCACACGTCGACCGCCTTTCCTTTAAGCACACTACCTTAGGTGTGCCAAGCACGGCTAAGTCCTACGAGACATTTCCAATGGACAATGCTAATTCTGAGTCGCACAACCCACGGGAGAAAGAGACATCACACAACCTTCCCGAAGCTAATGCTCCTCCCACATCACACACACATTTTATCTTTAAAACACACCAACCGAAGCGACCCCAATTAACACCGCCCAAAGTACTTAGTCAAGAGGGTTCCATATGCCCCTCGTGTGGTTAGCACGCAAAATTGCTTGGATCAATGGTGCAAGAATTCGGTCCTTGTTGACTTAGGCATACCACCACATCCAAAAACCACACCATCCATCCAATATGCCCAAGTCTAAATCAATCTTTTATTTTCAGTTTTTGATTTTACAAATTAATCAAAGCACAAGTGCTGGACATATAAGAGTAATAATCAGTTTTGAGTGATCAAGACCATCGACTAAGTCGATGATCGCCCATTTCTACCGATAACTAAGCATGTCTAAGCAATTTAAAACGAAACTACTAAGTGATAAGGGCTCATCCAACGAGCTCCCACCACAGCGAATAACCTAGGCTCATTGGTAGTAGAGGATAACAATTCCTACAGATTATGCAACTATAGGAATGCTAGCGATATTTAACACAAAGTAGCATGCATACATAGAAGTAAAACAATATATTAAGCTTTAAAGTAATGGGACATGGTGGGAATGGTCAAACTACTTGCCTTGTTGCTGGTGGTCAAATTGTGGCAGAGGGTCGCTCTCGGGATCACCACAAATGTCGAAACCTAACGGAAAAGCGAGAAAGAACCGATAAGAACGACGAAAAATAACAAAGACAGCACAACAAATGAACTCCAAAAGCTATGAAAATTTTACAGCAGCAAGACAATGATTTATCATGACTTTAGCAACAAGAACCAATTGATTTGGATTCTCAATGCAAAAGATATGATGAAATCAATTCTGCTCAGCCTATTAATTAAAAATATGTTACTGTTCATCGCAAAATTTTCTAGAATAGCAGTGAAGCTGAAATTTTTACTGTAAAACCAGCACCTCATGAGATGAATAACACAATTGAGTTCATCTCATTTGGAGCTATATTGCACTTTCTATAAATTTTCAAACACAAGAACTTGAACAAAATTATAATGCACAAGTTCTCAATTTCCTAACAACAACAAGCTCAAAACTAATTTTCACAGTGAGTTCACTAAGAGAGGAAACCAACAAAGTTGGTCTCACCCAAAATAGCCTATAGAGCATTAGTTATACATTTTACAAGTTAAGTATTGTTTTTGAGTGTATAATTAAAGTGAGTTTTAAAACCTAACGGCAAACTGTGCTCTGGAGTTGAACTCAACTTACAATCATTTTTGGATTAAAGTCAAGTCCAAGACAGAGCTAACACAATTTGAATGACCTCAAATGGATTTAAAATGAGAAAGATATGAAATTCTAAAGTCTATACCCTATTTCAGTTTAACTAAGACCTCACTGGAATTTCTAAAACCCATAAGGACAGGGGAGGTCGTGAGCCACAGATCTTGAATCCAACGGCTCAAGATCTCCCGGGAGAACATCACATACGCAAGATGTGAAGGTCCAGAGGTCCCTGGACCTCTTAGCAACTCACATGCGCGAGGTGAGGGGGAGGTCGTGGCCGTGATGCAAAATCAGCGGACCACAACACAGAAGGAGGTCCGGAACGGACCCGATCAAAAGGGAGGTCATGAGTGGCTCAGATCAACACGGAGGTCCTCAGCGGTTGAGATCTTCCAACGGAAGATCCAAACTACCAAGATCTCCCCAAGGAAGATCTACATCGTCAAGACCTCACAGAGGAGGTCTGGGCGGTCCAGATGTTCCAAGGAGGTCCTCGATGGTTCAGATCGTCCGAGGAGGACCTTGACGGTCAAGATCTACCCGGGAGGTCATGAGCGGCCGAGATGGCCTCGGGAGGTCCTAAGGGAGGTCCTAACGTCCACAGACCTCCGTGGAGGTCTCGGCGGCCATGATTGCATAAGGCGAGGTCTTGGGCGCTCGGATCTCCTTGGAGGAGGTCATGGAGGTCCTGCACCAGCGCCTTAACTCGCGCCGCATTTGGACATGAATAAATGCGCGTGGGACCATGAGGAGGTCCGCGAGGGAGGTCTTAAATGCACGCATTAAAGGGTGGATTTAAGGCGCTAAGACGCCCATGATTACAATGATTGGAACACATGATTAGCGCATTAAAATGGTGAAGCCTTGTCCTAAAACGACAATGACACGCTCGGGGCGTCGGCAAAATCCGAAGCAAAGATGTGGTCATCGCCACGATGTAGACCTCGCCGGCGAGATCAATGGTACCACCGAGTGCACAATAACGTTGCGCACCGGTGGGCCTTCTCTCAACGGCGACGGCGGCTTTGAACGCCGGCGAGCCGGAGAGGGCAAGGTTGACCAGCACGGCCAAAATTCGAAAACGCAAAATGAAGCTCCGCGCGACATTCAAGCGTATGCCAAGAAAGCTCCGCGACAACATTCAAGCGGGTGCCAGCAACTAAGGGACTACAGGAGGTGTACCTGGAGGTCCTAAGGTGCTGGGGAGGTCGTGGAGGTGATGGCCGGTGTTGGGGAAGACAAGTGAAGCTTCACCGCCCAAGACACCAGCTCAAGCTCCTCTTTGTCCCCTCTCGCAAATGTCCAACAACTCAAGTCGGGACTTGGTCCCGAGGGTAGGGCACAAATGGAAGCAAGGAGGAAAGGTGGGAAACCCAGTGACCCTTGTCCACCGAGGAACTTCAAGTCCAACAATGGCGGCCAAGGAGCTCTGCGGCTTAGAGCTCACAAGCACTGAGAGGGTGAGCAAAGTGACAATGGTGTGCAAAGGAAGCCGGAAAACCGTGGGGTGGTTTTATCCTAGGGCAATTTAGGTCGTAGACCACCGCTAAGCTCCTGTGAGCTTGGCCCATGGCACGATCTTGGCATTGGACAAGACTTAAAGTGGACATGGTGGCAGGTCCGAGTGACCCATGAGGCGGAAGGTCGACTGCATTAAATGCGGTCAAGAAAGAGTCATGAAGTGTACCCCAAGGTCGACACGCATTAATTGCGCCGCCGAGTTTGCCGCCGCGGAGGAAGGAGAAGAACAGGAGGTCTTAGTGACCGTTGGATAAGACACGGGAGGTCGTAACCATCGGATCAATTTTGAACCGTTATGTTCTAAGTGGTCAGGGGAGGTCCCACCACACAATTTGGGAAAGGGAGGTCGTGGCCCTCCGATTTCATGTCAGCAAAACGCACGTGAGGAAAAGGGACAGGAGGTCCAAAGCGTTGGATTTTAATCCAATGGTGCGGACCTCCAGTGAGGACTTAACCGCACGCGATCGAAAAGACATGAGGGGGAGGTCATGGCCTTTGGATTTAAATCCAAGGGCACTGACCTGATGGGGAGGTCTGATATGATGCGCCACAGGCAAGGGAGGTCAGACCGTTAGATTTAGATCTAAGGGTTCGATCTCACGTCTTGGGAGGTCTCAATCTTATGAGACAAAAGGGAGGTCGTGACCGTAGATTTTGATCTAACGGTGCACAACAAAAGATAGGGAGGTTGTGGCGCTGACAGCGCAGGAGGTCGTGAGCGGTTGGATCGATCCAACGGCTCGACCTTGGTTAGGTGGGAGGTTTGTTTAGTTTAGGTTGAGAGGAGGAGGTCGGGGCCATGGATCTTGGATCCAAGGGCTATGACCTCACGTGGTGGGATGACCCGTTGAGTATGTTGAGGAGGAGGTCGTGGTGTTGGATTTGATCCAACGGCCACGACCTCAACAAATGGGATGACCTCGGCTGCGATGGTTTACTGACTCGAGGAGGTCTTTGAGGTTTAACACCTGGGAGGTCATGACCATGGATCACCGATCCAACGGCAATGACCTCATGAGGTGGGGAGGTCCTCGCGGTGTTGATCATGAGGAGGTCGTGGTCATTGGATGTAAATCCAACACAGCGACCGATCAAGTGGAGATGAGGTCTTTGAGGTGCGGACATGGTTGGGCTGGACCAACTTGGGAACGTGGCTAGCCCAAGGAACAGTGCAGGGTTTTTGAAGTTGAACTTTTAAACAGCTGAGACTTTGTAGAATTGTTTGGGCTAGCAATTGAACTCCAAATTTGATGAAATTTTAACTGGAGCTAGCTGACAACATGATTAACCTTACATAAATTTTCCAGAGGTTATTATGCAATGCATTTTTCTCAGGAAATTCATTAAGGTTGTTCAATGATTCATTTTACCTCCAAAAATTATCAAACTAGTTTTACAACTTGTGGTATTTTTCAGAGGGTCCCACCTCAGTTTTAGGACCAAGGAAGATACTTTCCAATTGTTTGGCACAAGATTTGAGGTAATTGGAAAATGAATTTGACTTTTGGTCAACAAGAGCTTTGTGTTTTGGATTACACAAAGAGTTACATAAGATTTTAGGGTTTTTCAAGATGTGAGAAAAGTTTTAATTTCTACACATATAATTATACTTGATTAACCCTAACTATACATTTGGGATGTTACATCGAGCTTGAGCCGGTGCCGTGAGTCATGGCTTACATTGTCTTCCCCAACTCCGGTCATCACCTCCACGACCTCCCCAGCACCTTAGGACCTCCAGGTACCTCCTGTTAGTCCTTTAGTCTTGGCACCGCATGAATGCATGTTGCGGAGCTTAAGTTTTGGCACCAGCTTGAATGTCGCGCGAGCTCCTTTTTGCATTTTGTCGTTTGGCCGTATGCGCGCCGTTGTCCTCTCGGCTCGCCGCGTTCAAAACCGTCGCCGCCGTTGAGAGGAGGTCCTTTGTGCGCATGGTTATTGCGGACCTAACGGTACTATTGGATCTCGCCGCGAGGTCTACATCGCCGGCGATGACCACATCTTTGCGCTCGGGTTTTGCCGGACACAACGGCAGCGTCGTTGTCGTTTTAGGGCAAATCCTCCATGTTTAATCGCTAATCATGTGTTCCAATCATTGTAATCATTGGATGTCTTAATCGCTTTTAATCCACCCTTTAATGTGCGATTTAAGACCTCCGCCGCGAGACCTCCTTGATGTCCAGCGCGTATTTATTCATGTCCAGCGCTGCGCGAAGTTAAGGCGCTGGTGCAGGGCGTCTGCACCTCCTCCGAGGAGATCTGGAGCGTCCAAGACCTCCCCTTGCGCAATCGTGGCCGTCCAGACCTCTCTGGAGGTCTGTGACGTTAGGACCTCCCTTAGGACCTCCCCTAAGCCATCTCAGCCTTTCATGACCTCCCCGGGTAGATCTTGACCGTCAAGGTCCTCCCTCGGACGATCTGAACCATCGAGGACCTCCCTTGGAACATCTGGACCGTCCAGGACCTCCCCTGTGAGGTCTTGACGATGTAGATCTTCCTTGGGGAGATCTTAGTAGTTTAGATCTTCCTTTGGAAGATCTCAGCCGTTGAGGACCTCCCTCGATCAGATCTGGTCCGTTCCGGACCTCCTCTCTATGTTGTGGTCCGTTAGATTAAAATCTACGGCCACGACCTCCCCCTCACCTCGCGCATGTGAGTTGCTAAGAGGTCCAGGACCTCTGGACCTTCACGTGCGCGCATGTGATGTTCTCCTGGGAGGTCTGAGCCGTTGGATTTAAGATCTGTGGCTCACGTCCTCCCATACCCTTATGAGTTTTAGAAATTCCAGTGAAGTCTTAGTTATAGACTGAAATAAGGTATAGACTTTAGAATTTCATATCTTTCTCATTTTAAATCCATTTGAGGTCATTCAAATCGTGTTGGCTCTGTCTTGAACTTAACTTTAATCCAAAAATGATTGTAAGTTGAGTTCAGCTCCAGAGCACAGTTTGCCATTAGATTTTAAAACCATCCTTAAAATATATACTCAAATTGATGCTTAACTTGTAAAATACATAACTAATGCTCTATAGATTATTTTTGGGTGAGACCAACTTTGTTGGTTTCCTCTCTTAGTGAACTCTCTGTGAAAATTGGTTTTGAGCATGTTGCTGTTAGGAAATTGAGAACTTGTGCATTATAATTTTGTTCAAGTTCTTGTTTTTGAAAAATTATAGAAAGTGCAATATAGCTCCAAATGAGATGAACTCAATTGTGTTATTCATCTCATGAGGTGCTGGTTTTACAGTAAAAATTTCAGCTTCACTTCTATTCTAGAAAATTTTGCGATGAACAGTAACATATTTCTAATTAATAGGCTGAGCAGAATTGATTTCATCATATCTTTTGCATTGAGAATCCAAATCAATTGGTTCTTGTTGCTAAATTCATGATAAATCATTGTCTTGCTGCTGTAAAATTTTCATGGCTTTTGGAGTTCGTTTGTTGTGCTATCTTTGTTGTTTTTCGTCGTTCTTATCGGTTCTTTCTCGCTTTTCCGTTAGGTTTCGACATTTGTGGTGATCCCGAGAGCGACCCTCTGCCACAACTTGGCCAGCAACAAGGCAAGCAGTTTGATCATTTCCACCATTGTCCCATTACTTTAAAGCTTAATATATTGTTTTACTTCTATGTATGCATGCTACTTTGTGTTAAATGTAAGCTAGCAAGCCTATAGTTGCATGATCTGTAGGAATTGTTTATCCTCTACTACCATGAGCCTAGGTTATTTGCTGTGGTGGGAGCTCGTTGGATGAGCTCTTATCACTTAGTAGTTTCGATGAAAATTGCTTAGACATGCTTAGTTTTCGGTAGAAATGGGCGATCATCGACTTAGTCGATGGTCTTGATCACTCAAAAATGATTATTACTCCTATATGTCCAGCACTTGTGCTATGATTAATTGTAAAATCAAAAACTGAAAATAAAAGATTGATTTAGACTTGGGCATATTGGATGGATGGTGCGGTTTTTGGATGTGGTGGTATGCAGGGTCCCTAAGGACCGAGTACTTGGGTCACTAAGCCAGCGATTTCGCGTACTAACCACGCGAGGGCATATGGAACCCTCTTGACTAAGTACTCTAGGAGGTGTTAATTATGAGCGAGCTCGGTTGGTGTGTTTTCAAAAACAAATGTATATGTATAGTGTGGGAGGGAGCATTAGCTTCCGGGAAGGTTGTGATGTCTCCTTCTCCCGTGGGTTGTGCAGCTCGTAATTAGCATTCATCCTTTGGAAAGGTCTCGTAGGACTTAGCCGTGCAAAGACACCTTCTAAGTGTGCTTAAAGGAAAGGCGGTCGGCGTGTGGATGCAGTGGTACACCTGCAGGGATAAAACTATTCAATAGCCTCGTCCTAGGTTATGGACATGCTTGGTAAGGTCGTTCAAGACTAGACTACAACCTTTAATTAAAACTTGACGTGGTTGGTATGAGCGGGAGTTCATGCTATTGTTGTGGTGACTATTGGGTTAGTCACTTCCGAGTTGATCTTGTTGTTGTTATTATGTTATTATCGCGTTGTTATTTCAACAATTAAAAATGCTTTGTCAAATTGCTTTCAATCTACTATGTTATTGCAAATAAATGTTGCTTTATGCTAAAATGAGTCCAAAGCCTCATCCACTTAAATAAAGCTTGCATGTAGCTATTTATAGTTCTGTTATCTCACACGTAAGTCTTATGGAGTACTTTATGTACTCATCCGCGTGGTTGTGGCATTTTTGTGGCTTTTGTTGCGGAGGAAGAAGGAGAGCTCCAAGAGCCTCTCTTTTGTGCTACGTGTTGCGCTTTCTTGACGACTAGCTTGGCGGTCGGTCGGATGCCTAGGGTTAAGGCACACCGATTGGCTTTGTGTTATAGCCATCTTTATGGCACTTTTGCTTCATTGTTATCTTTGTAGAATTGTTGCTATTTGGCCTAAGGGCCCTCTTTTGTAATAGCTTTTCCATATTAATGTTAACTTCGGTTTGTTGCTTATGTTCTATGTGTTGTATGGAATTGATACATTCTTTTGTTGTGAGGTATGTATCTTGCATTCAGGAAGTATACATCTCTCGAGACCGGTTTATTTGGTTGATAATACTAGGGTCAATCGGATGACTAAGTATTATGAGCCTAATAAACATCGGGGTCTCACAGTACAGAACCCGTCTGAAGATACTCATAGATGGAATTCATCCAAGTATCCACGTATTCTAGAGAGTTTGTCTCAATAGGAGGTGTCTCTGGTGTCTCCACCAAAGATGGCTTCTGGAGTTACTCCAAGAAGACTCCTTTTGGTACTTGTGATCGGGAAGAAGTTATCCGAGCAAGCTGGTCTGCGAGGAAATTAACCTTTCAAGGGATGAATTGTACCTCAAAACCGAAAAAATACTTTTCAAGCTTTCGAACCTCCGATAAGTACCAAGACATGGTCAGATTAGAGCACTGGTACTCTTTTCCAACTTGATTCATGACTAGTTGAGAGTCTCCTCTCACGAGTAGTCGGCGAATCGCGAGCGCTTTCGCAGCTCGTATGCCGGTTAGTAAACCTTTGTATTCTGCCACGTTATTAGTGGCCTGAAAGTTTAACTGTATGGCATACTTTAAGATCTCTCCGTTAGGAGATTCCAGGACCACCCTAGCCCCTGAGCCACTTAGAGTAAGTGACCCGTCAAAGTACATCGTCCACTTGTCGTGGGTATCGTACTGGGGATCCTGAACAGGTTCAGGATTTGTTCATTCGGCGACAAAGTCTACCAAGATCTGGGATTTAATGGCCATTCGGGACACGAAATGGATGTCGAATTCCCCAAGTTCTACTGACCATTTAGACATGTGACCCGCTGCTTCTCTATTCTGGAGGATCACTCCCAAGGGAAACTCAGACGGCACAATTATCTTGTGCGCCTGAAAATAATGCAACGGTTTCCTAGAAGACATGAGGAAGGCGTAGAGAAGCTTTTGGACCTGAGGGTAAAGCTCCTTAGGTCCGTGCAAAACTTCACTTACGTAGTACACTGGTCGTTGAACTTTTTCACGTTCTACGACTAGTACTGTGCTCACTGCCTATGGCGTGGCAGCTAGATAAATTAAGAGCGTCTCTTCTGGTTTTGGGGAAACCAGAATAGGAGCACTTGTAAGATATCTCTTGACATCCTCAAAGATAGCGTTTGCCTCTTCTGACCACTCGAAACACTCGTGTTTCCTTAGAAGTTTGAAGATTGGTAGTCCTTTTTCTCCTAGGCATGCGATGAAACGACTTAAAGCCGCCATGCACCCTGTGAGTTTCTGAACTTCTTTCTTTGCGGTTGGAGGGCGCATCTGCATGATGGCCTTTATCTTTTCGAGATTTGCTTCAATCCCTCATACATAGACTATGAATCCAAGCAATTTTTCCGAAGAGACTCCGAACACACACTTCTCAGGATTGAGTTTCAGGTGGTGTTTTCTAAGGTTGTCGAAAGTCTCCTGCAAGTCTAAAACATGATTAAGCTGTTTGATGCTTTTTACGACTAGATCGTCAACATAGGCTTCCAAATTTCAGCTTAGCTGAGGTGAAAAAGTCGATTGCACCAAACGTTGAAAAGAAGCGCCAGCATTGTTTACACCAAATGGCATTTTGGCATAGCAAAATATACCAAATGGAGTAATAAATGCGGTCTTTTCTTCATCTTCTAGACACATATTAATCTGATGGTAGCTAGAATATGCATCTAGAAAACTTAATGTTTAGCAACCCGGCGATAGAGTCAACCAAGCGATCGACACGAGGTAAAGGAAATCATCTTTTGGACAAGCTTTATTAAGATCAGTGAAGTCTACGCATATTCGCCACTTGTCGTTAGACTTCCTAACCATTACAGGGTTAGCAAACCACTTTGGGTGGTTGACTTCTCTTATAAAGCCTACTTTAAGTATCTTATCCAATTCTGACCTTATAGTATCTCGTCGATCAGGGGCAAATCTCCGTAATTTTTTTTACGGGTACTTTGTCAGGCCGTAGAGCTAGCTTGTGCTGGATCACTTCCCTAGGGACTCCAGGCATGTCGGATGCTTGCCACGCGAAGACATCTGCGTTTGCCTGGAGGAAAGTGATGAGGGCGTCTTCCTACTTAGGGTCGGAAGTATCCCCGATGCGAACGGTCTTTGGGGGCTCCTCCGGATCCAGGGGAACCTCTTTGACTTGGTCGTTTGGCTTGGGTGCAATTTTAGGTTTCGAGTGCTTGGTCGAAGGCTGCCCTTTTTCTTCCCGAGCTAGTATCTGACCAACCATTTCAAGGGATCGATGGTCACATGTATGCGCCATCTTCTTATCACAGGGATTGTGATTACTCCTTTGGGACCTGGCATCTTAAGACATTGATACCCATAATGAGTTGCCATTAAGAATTTTGCCAAAGCTGGTCGTCCGAGTATGGCGTTATATGCCGATCGAAATCGACCACATCAAAGAGATCTTCTCGTCCTGAAATTACTTAGTGAACCAAATGTTAAAGGAAGAAAACTTGACCAATGGGTTTGGCGAAGACCCCAGTACAATACCATGAAATGAATATCTTACCGGTCTTACCTTGGTCCTGGGTACTTGCATCTCGTCTAGGGTACTCGTAAACAGAATGTTTAACGAGCTACCACCATCAATTAACACTCGATTTACTCGATAGTTGTTGATGGTGGGTTCGACCATGATCGAAAAGCGACTTGGTCGGGTTGAATGGATCGGGCAGTCACCCTTCTTGAAAGAGATGGTGACTTCCGACCACTTTGGTACTTTATTGACAAGAGGAGAGTCAATGGAGTTTACCTCGCGTTCGACTGCCTTAAGCTGTCGTCTTGACTTGTACGCCGATGATCCCCCAAAGATGTGCTCGATGGTGTGCTCGGGATCTTGAAACGGCATGTCCTCGTTGTCTTCCGACTGTGTACGACCACTGGCTTGTCCTACCTCCTCAATGGTTGGAAGTGGCCCATTACCGTTGTAGTAGTCCTCGAGTTTCCGTTGGAAGACTTGGCAGTTGTGAAGGTCGTGTTCTTCCTTTTTATGGAAAGGGCACCACCTAGGCTTGTCGTTCTTCCGTTCAGGGCACTTACCTTTGCCTCGATCGGAGTATTGCTTGGTACTTCGTGGTTCTTTATCGCTCACGGCCAAGACCTCTTTAGGACTATTGGCTTGAGGCTTTTGACCTTTTGCCTTATTCTTAGATTTCTTGGCCTTTTTCTCCTTCTTCTTGCCACCTTCGCCGACCTCTTGATGGTGCTAGTCATTTCAATCAATGATTTTGGTCCATTCGGCTGCTCATCAGCAGTCGCGTACCGATCAGCCATCTCAAAGAGTTTGGCGACAGTAGCCGAAGGGTTCAAAGCGATGTTCTCTGTGATTCTTCTGCTGCGGACTCCCTGCTTGAAGGCTCTGATAACAGATGAGTCAGAAACCTCAGGGATTGAGTTGCAAACCTGATTGAAACGCCTGATTAATTGGTGTAGGGTTTCATGGTCATTTTGTCACATACTGTGTAGGTCGTCCTCCTTCCCGGGGCGATGGTAGGTGCCCTGAAAATTGGCCAGCAGTAGGTCGCAAAGTTGTTGCCACGAGTAGATCGACTCGAGTGGTTGGTTTAATAACCACGATCGAGCAGACCCTTCGAGCACAGTCGGAAGGTAATTTGCCATGACACGCTCTCCTCCTCCTGCCGCTCGGATAGCGGTAGTGTAGATCTGGAGAAACTCGATTAGATTTTGAGATCCATCAAATTTCTCCATGTTCCCTGGTCAAAACCGCGGTGGCCAGCGAACTGCTCGGAGGTCAGGCGAGAATGCTCAACATCCGGTAATTACATTGTAATGCCTTCTTTGCAAGAAAGAGGGGTTGATGTCGCCAAGCGATCGTACTCGACGATACCTGGCGATGGGTGAATCTGGCTTATGATAAGCCTCGATTCTACAAGGGTAATACTCCGCGTACCTTGTCTGCTGTTGCAAACCTCTGGGTCGGAGCGGTGAACGATCACCCCTCCTGGGAGTTTTTTGGTCTTCAGGCGTTTGAAGAACTCTTTTCCGGTTTGGAGAACAATGCAACTTGCGGTGCTGCCTGTGAGGTGAATTGTTCGAACAACTAGAAGCTGATGGAGTCATACTACTATGACTCCTAGAATGATGTTGACGGGTACGTTTGAGCTTACTCATCGTGCTTCGCAGCCTTCGTGCGATCTCCTCGGCGAAGAGGTCGTAGCCAGGTGCTCGGGCAAGTTCCCGAGATGGATTTTCGAGCAGATCGTTGATATACTGGAGTTCCTGAGCTTCTTCTGACAGGTATTGAGTGCTCACAGGCAAATTTCTCTGAGCCGCTACTCGCTTCCGTCGGATTGTTTCAGAATCATCCATACCTGATCTTTGAGCTTGCCTTAGTAGAGTGTGATGATCTCGAGGATTTCCCGCACGCTTATCAGAGTATTGACTATGTTCATCGTCGGAGGTGTCCTCACCAATGCCACGAGTGGTTGTAGAGTGTGATCGTCGGGGAGCATCCTCAGTCCTGTTTCCAGGAAAGTTATTGCCACCTGAGGGAAGGACGAAGACCTTCCGTTGATGATCTGCACTTACGCTAGAAGCCTCCTCGCTTGAGGAGTCATCGAATGACACCATCTAGCGACTTGGAGCAAACCCCTCCAGGAAGGGGAATTCCGGGTTATAACCGTCTCCGTCCATAGGTGAGCCCTATGTTGGGATGGTTGAACTTGCAGGAAGAGCGTGTTCGATCGCATTCTTGGCTGGGCTAACCAAAGAGAGAGAACCACTAGGTGCTGATGATGATCCAGAATTACGACTTCTAGAAGTTGTCTTGCCAGATCGGACTGCCTTAGGTGGACTTGAGCACTTGGAGAGAGGACCCTCATCATGCCCTGAGCCTGCCTTGGGACAGCCCTTATCGTGGTCGGATAGACCCTTGCCCTCTGAGGAAGCTGGTTCCTCATTTGGACGTATTGTTGTGGGGGATAAGGATCCCTCCTCAACTCCATCATGGTAAAGTCTCTTGGAGAAAGATCTCCGGAAGCGACATCACCATCGGATGATGCATCACTCGGTTCGTAGTCAAAACCAGCATCCATGTCAATGTCCGCGTAATCGGCCAAGTCGAACCAGTTCTCCTCGTTCCACTCTCCTGCTATGAGACGAAGGAAGGCTGATGACTCGAAGTTCCCCACGGTTGACGCCAATTGTCAGTGTTTTAGAAACGAACTTACGTAAAGATTGTTTGATTCGGGGGTTCCTCTAGGCTCAAGATTATACAGAGATGGAGACACGAGGATTTTTATACAGGTTCGGGCCTTCTCTTGGGAGAATAACAACCCTACTCCTGTGTGTATATATTGAGTATGCTAGATTACAAAATGGAGGCCAAAAACTAGAGTATTGTGCTTCTAATTGCCTTTCGTCCCCCTCTATTGTCCAGATAGTCTTCGCCTTTTATACAGTTCTCCAAGTGTGTCCCATGATCTTCAGTATAAGGGTCATCTTAATACCCTAGATCATGGAGCCATTACTAGAGGTCATTACAGGAGTTGTAACGTTCCCGCGTCGCCAAGCAATTATTACCATAACAGGGAGTTAAATCGCGCTATTATTCCAGACAAATAACAGCATAATTGGTTGCTCATATCCTTGGATACGGTATGTAAGATTCCCTAATCGACTAGGCCCACATGTCTGTGAGCCCTATCAACTAGGGACTGGTCGTAGTAGAACTTATGACCAGGTGGTGGTGGTTGCGAAAGCGCTTATGACTAGATACTGATCGTAGGTGAGCTTACGATCAGGGTATAGTCGTAAAAGGCTTACGACTGTAGGGTAATCATAGGAAGACTTACGACTACGGGGTGGTCGTAGGGGAACTTACGACCACTAGCTTCTCCCTTATGAATATTAAGGGGTATACTTAAGAACCATATGACGTCATTATTATCCATAATATGAATTTGTAGATAAATAATTAGATAAGGATTTGTTATATCCTCGTCAAGAATCTCCTCTGAAAAGCCAAGATCCAATCCTTTATAATGTGTGAGGAAAAAGGATGACACAGTGCTAAATATTTTGAGATCTATTCCTTTAAATGTCTCTTTTCGTAGACCTATTATTGGGCCTAAGTTACAGGCTTGGAATGAGTTGATTTGGAGAATTGCCAATTTACAATTGAGGTCTCAAAAAGATGCTTTCAGGTGGAATTTCAATAAGTCTGAACTTTTTTCGGTACAGTCTCTCCCTGTGGCACTAATTGGCAATTATCAAGTCCCAATTAGGAACTTTTTTTGGGAAATTAAAATTACATTAGAAATAAAAATATTCCTTTGGTATCTCAAAAGAAGGGTAGTATTGACTAAAAATAATCTGCTCAAAAGAAACTAGAGGGGAAGAAAAAAATGTTGTTTCTATAAAAAAGAGGAAACAATTTAGCATCTTTTTATTCATTGTCTATTTTCACGTCTTGCATTGTGGGCTGTTCAATGTGTGTTTAATCTACCTCCTCCTGCGAGTATAGCCAACATGTTTGTTTGGGAACTGGTTAGCTGGTATTCCAAAAAATTTAAAGACACAACTCTTAGTGGGAGCTAGTGCCTTATGTTGGTCGATTTGGTTATGTCAGAATGAAGTTATTTTTGATAAAAAAATATTATCACTAATCCCTTGCATATTATCTTTTTGAGTGGGCAATGGCTGAGTGCTTGGGCAATTCTGCAGAAACCGGCCCAGAAGGTGTCCATGTTAGCCGGAAGAGCTAGGTTGGAGTTTATGGCGAAGCAAATCTTCAACATTCATACGTGGTGGTGTAGTCACAGGGTTTGTAATGATTAAGTTTAATTTTTAGTCATCCTTTGGTTGTAAGGCTTTGAGCCACTTTTAATCCTTTTGGTATTGGTGGTACTTTAAACTCTATAATAAACTGGGTTATGTGCATCCTTGATGCAGATGCTGGAAGGGCTTTTCTCTTCCTTTATCTAAAAAAAACTAGAACCATAGTTTAAATTGGAGTATGTTTCCATCAAAAAAATTACTTGGTCTTGCATGCACGAGACATGGTGGGGTCCACAATCAATCATGATGACTCTTGGCTTAGCTTCGTGTGAACGTGTCCTTGTGTGCATGTAGCAAACTATGACACATGCATGTGCATGTCGGCTGGACACAGCCCTGAGGGGTGAAAACTGATTGAATACAAACTATACCACATTTGTATTTATATTTTTAAACGAATAAGAATGCAGATACGAATATTCTCAAATACGAATTGAATATTGGCTCAATTCGATCAAATTCAATTATCCTAAAATATGATGAAGTTTTACACAAGAAGTTCAAATTCCAAACATCTACAAATAGAGTTCTAATGTATAGAATAACATATCAAATTTCCACAAGCAACATGGTAACACAACACAGAAAAAAAGATGTTAGTGGACTAGATGATAAGGTAAATAAAACTATCAGATCCAGATATTATCCATATCTATATTCATATTCGACCATATTTTTTCATACAACATTCGTATTCGTATCCAACAAAAAAATCTGGATACAATCCAGATTCGTATTCGTTTTGCAATATGAATGTTATTTTCCTTACCACATTTGCAACTATCCGGATATGGATGCCAGATAAAATGGACTATCCGGATTCATTTTACACCCCTAATTGTGCGGACAACCTGACGTAGGCATGTGGCCCAAGGCGGTCCCACACGGCAGCGATGGAAGCCCAATGACGTCCGAACTTGCCACGTGTATTCTCGCGTTCGTATGTTTCTCATCCAAGCTCTGAATATAGCAAATAATATATGCATTTTGATCGGCTCGATGAGATCTTTGCGACAGTATCATTCATTCTAAAATGCAGCATTTCCTTCTTCAGGGCCTTCCAAGCACATCTTTACTTTAGGCTTGTACAGATCAAATATGGGTCTGCGTATAATAAAATAAATTAGTAGTTCATAGCTTTAATGCATCCTTGCCTTTCCTACGAATGTAACCAACACTACAGTAGAACATCGTTTAAGAAAAAAGGGTTCAACAAAAAAGAAAAATTATTATTGTCCTATTTCATTTGTCATCATCTGGGCTTTTCAATTGATAGAGAAATAAAATGGAGGCCTATACATACTGAAGCCACTGGTCAATAGGTTCAAAGATAACATCGTTAAGGACCATGTTTATTACATCGAATATTTTGAGGGATTCTCCCTATCCCGCAAGATTTCCCCCTATTGGCATACAAACTACAAACATTCCAACAAATTCTATCAAGAATAGATGATACAACATATCTTGCAGGTAAGTTAAAAAATAATTGGTACCGTTGCTTATCGCTGAATAAGTTAATCCAATTTTAAGAGGCTTCCTTATGGTTATTTTATAGTGCCTCACATTTGTTTAATCTATGCCTGATCATTGTTATGTTTGCAGACATCATCGGCGTTGTTACTTTCATAGGAGATGTCGGTATGGTTAACTCAAAAGGTCAACTCAAAGCAAGGTGTCATATTACCATCAATGACGGAAGGTCATTTTTGCATCAGATACAGTGCTACCAATTTTCAAATGTTGTTATTCCTTTTTTTATTTCCATCTAGAAAAAAAGACATTCATAGAGCTGGGTAGTGTACAAACAGAATAAGAAAAGGAAAAGTGTACTTTTTTCTTTAGGTATATTCAGTAATTTACAACTGATTCCCAAAAAAAAAATTTTAAAAAAATCGCTTTGATGTTTTTTTTGGGGGACCTTTTAATATAAAGAGAATGTTACCTTACCTCTCTAGGAGAGCACACACAGAATACTAAACCTTTTGCAATCCTATTGTTTTGGCTTTTTTTCAAATCCTGTAGCAAAAACCAAAATGGCTAACTCCATACAACTAGATTTGCTATATAGAGAAAAAATGTTTTGCTTTGGATACATTCAGTGATTGACAACTCATTCTTAAAATTTTCCAAAAAAAAGTATTAGCGCTCATGATTTCTTTTTGCTTTCTTAATGTAGAGACGAAGCTACCTTAGCGCTCTGGGAGAACACAACACAAAACTTCGATGCCGAACGACTGTACAATATCAGCAAACAAGAACCTGTCATTGCTATCTTTTCAGGCTACACCTTTAAACTTCATGAAGGTATATACTTTTAGAAAAACATGTTTCGTTAAATTACTTTACAAACTAGCTCAACACAAATGGTAGATTTCTGATTCTCTAACCTATCGTGCTTTATACCTACAGGAAAGCTCAGTCTCTCTACGAGTTACGCTTGTAAACAGTACATCAACGTTCCAAACCCATACATTGTGGCTTTCCAAAATAGGTTTTGTATTCTTCACGCCTCCCCCCCAAAAAAAATTAACCGTTGTTTATATTGCCTGATTCTCATAGAAAAAGTATTGTCCAGCTTGGCCGGAGCTCCCTACAAAATTAGATGGAAAAGCACGGGACCAACTACTCAGCAACAAAATGAAGCAATCAAAACAACTGTATCAGAATTGTCGATGCAAACCCATATGATATAATGGTATATAGATGTTGACCTTAACCTAGTTAGGCTCGAACATTATATTTTTTGCATGCCCACAACCTAACACATAAAACTCAATCTTCCTCACAGAATCACAGATATATATGTCAAGCAACAATTAGAGGCTTAGCCCCACAATCCCACATGATAAATGGTGGCATCTAGCTTGCAGATCTTGCAAAAAAAAAACGCCATACATGGAGACAGTTACAGATGCACAAAATGCCCCAGTGTAGCTGCAGAACCAAGGTGCTAAAAAATCTTTACAAGCCTTAGACTATCAATAATTTTTTTTAGCACATACGCATATAATTTCCTATTTTTGTTATTAGATACAAACTAGCGGTTGAGGCAACTGATGACCTATCCGACAGTAAGGTAGTTGATGACTTATCTGACAGTACGTTGGTCATAGAATTCATTTTTTTTAGGCATCACTAAAGAACTTGTTGGACAGCCAGCCATCCTGCTTCTTTCAGCTGAACATGGCACGTGCGATGTTATTCTGAGGGAAATTACTACTCTATTTGGAAGAACCTACGTCTTTGAGGTTACTATTTCTCATGGTTCTTTTCAGCGGGAAAATATTTTGTTCCAAGTCACTAGAATATATCCGCAACCTAAACCCCTACTACGATCAACACATGACAGTGACACACCGGAAGCAGGCACATCATCTTCACAGGTATTCCAACAATGGTGCCCCATACAACTCACAGAACAAGACACCACTGTTACCAAACAATAGGATCAGCACATAACACAGAAGGTTGGTACTATTGCCACTCAGATACCACCTAATGTATTTTCTCATTACACTAGCTTAGTCTTTTTGTTACACTACCCGTATATATACGCCTTATTATACACACAACAAAATTATTGTTTCCTTAAATTCCACATTTTCACATGGTGTTACTTGCTAAAAATGCAGCTGCAATTGGAAACCTTTAAACAATGGTCTGCATCAACAATCACACCTTTAGACAGCTCTTTATTAGAACAGCCACAAAAGACCATCTCTAGGATAACATCAACGGAACACTCCATGCTAAATACCATGCTCAATAACAATTTAGAACTCTGTTCTGTTCTAATGCAGTACATTCTCTTTTATAATGACGTAGTCAACTCGCTCTCAAACAACCGAAAAAGGTTTGTCACTCCAAGATACAAGAAATGGATGATATTCCCCTGCAGCTCAACTCTAAAAGGTACAACCTGATTTTAAGGTTTTTATGCAGACCAAAAAAGGTTAAATTCACATTGCTCTTATAGGCCATAGTTAACCATCCACAACATCATATACATGCGTTGACATTTTGTACATAATGACAGACGCAACACCTCTACAGTTACGTCAAAAAAACAGCTAGGAAGTTGTTCAAAGATGACGACAGAAGACCCATTACCAAGCCTTAGGTCAGTTCAATTCATTTTATATGCAATTCTTGCATGATCATCTCTCCAAGTATGTGAATACACTTTATGGTTTACCACCTTTCTTGACATGCAGACATAGGTTCAAAAAAATTATTGTAGGATCATTTTTTGCAGAAAATAGGTCAGTACAGTCCAAGATAGTGCAACTTCAAACAACTACATAGCACATTCACAAAATAAAATAACTAGACTATACACAAGGTAGACTAGCAGATTATTTCAATGCGACCTCAGTTTTTTTCCAAATGCATTATTTATAACACATGTTCAAATTCTCTTTTGTTCAGATCAGCCCCTCAATTATTTTCAGCATATATGCTTTTACAAATTAAGACGAAATGAAACACAAGATGTATTTAACCAGATAGAGAACTAATGTACAGAGTCAGTTATATGTTATATGTTCTTTTTCATACCAATATAATCAAACATTTACCAGAATGTCTTTGTTCAGAACATTATTATTTTCCTTTCAAAAAAAAGGGTAAAGACACTTGGTTGTAAATCAGCATTAAACACATCTTTGCAGACCAATTCGAATTAACAATACATTTACAGCAGCAACCTCATGTCACAGATAGATTAAAATACTAAAATATGTATTAATACATGCTAGAATTAGTGTATACTGCAAAAACTCACAGGAAAAACAGTTTGTGTTCACAATGCCCTAATTAGTCACTAAAATCCCAAAATAAAAGAGTTTTAACTATCTCCTACAACCAAAAAACAATAAAAAAATGTTACCTTACTGTATTACCCGCTACTCCGTACTAACCTCCTGTCTTTTTCTTTCTTTGCAGATCAGAGCTACTCTATCCTAGCCCACTTTCGAAATGGTGCACTGTATAGCTTTTGATCAAACAACCTAAGCATACACACTAGCTCAGATTGACAATATATTTTCTGCTACTAGGACCTTTGGTTAGCTATATACACTCATGGTTTGATCATAATAGCTCGCAATGTTCGGATAACGCATATCGCACTGTTTCTTTTAGTATACACCAGTTCAACAATGCAAATGGTACCTCTGTAATACCTATATGCTTTTCCTTTTATGAAACCTACATATGTATAACATTGTCTGCTTACATGCTCTCTACCTAACCACACCTGTTCTCCTGCATGCAACGCCATTTTAAAAGAGCCTGATGTTATCTTTCTGTGCGAAATATAACATTGCACTTACTGTTGACCATATAACCTATTTGAACCCAACATATGCCCTACCTAATCACAGTCATGTCAAAGAAAAAATATTACAATCCACTATGTTGATTTCAGAAAACAAGAAAATTTCCGTAACAATAAAAAATCAGTGGTGCGGCAATGCGCGCAATGTCTTCCTAGTTGTTTTAGTTCTTTAAAAAAAAATGTTAGAAAGTCTCACACATCGTAGTTGGAATAGTAGGCTCGCCGATGGAGATGATGGAGACGGATAGTTTCGTTATAAAGAAATGCTTGGTTGTTTCATCAACCAAGAGCATCCCTTTTCAGTTAAATTCACAAGAGTTGTCACTTATTTGGTTATTTCACTACAACCAAGTAGAAAAAAAGGGGTTAGAGTGGAGCGATTGTAACATGAAGATAGGCCGATCTGAAGTCTACTTGCATGGATTTCACAATTTAGAGAAGTCACCATAAGAGGATAGGTCAACACTACCAGAAACAGGATTTTTCCCGAGTGCCAAAAACACTCGGGAAAGGGAGCCAAACACTCGGGATAGATTAGTTGGGATAAAAACAGTTTCCCGAGTGTTACACTCGGGAAATGTTACTTTCCCGAGTGCTTCCGATTACACTCGGGAAACTTAGACACTCGGGAGAAAATTCAGCTGAACGGCTTTTGCACCCATAATGGGAACCTTTACCGAGTGTTGACACTCGGTAATATGCTGAACAAACACTCGGGAATGTTTGCAACGTTTGCCCGACGAAACCAGGGAAAATTGACACGTGGCAATTTTTCCCGAGTGCATAGCGAAAACGACACTCGGGAAAGCTTCCGACGAATCCGATAGGAAATTGCCATGGGTCACGGTTTCCCGAGTGTTGACACTCAGGAAAATTTTTGTCGGTTGCCCGAGTATCTATTCCTGAGTGTCGACACTCGGGAAATGTTTGGTTGATTTCCCGAGTGTCGACACTCGGGAAATATTTGTCAATTTACCGAGTGCCAAAACACTCGGGAAATGTACAAAACACTTGGGAAATCGACAAAACAATGAGAACCCCATTTTCTCAAATTCATTTAAAATCCATTCCACAAAGATCAAATAATCCATCCATCCATTCCACAATATATGTATATATATATATATATATATATATATATATATATATATATATATATATATATATATATATATATATATATATATATATATATATATATATATATATATATATATATATATATAAGTTTTTTCCTACTCCCTGTGTAGTTACTCCTATTAAGTATCTCTAACGTAGGAAGTATCTTCTTGTAACCGAGAGTATGTATGTGTAGTATATGAGTATATAACACCACCTAGGTGGTATTCACACCTTTTCAGGGGTGGTATGTACAATTTTTTAGACATACTCCTTTTTATGTGACATACTCCTTTTTATGTGCGAATATGAAGGTATTTGCAAAATATGCTAAAAACTATAGACTCTCTTGCAATTTTTTCATGTGGTTCACATTGGAGTATCTTATAATTAGTATATGAGTATACCCAAAGTGGTAAAGGAGTATGTCAAGTTCTTTTAGGTGGTATATCAAAAGTGGGAGTAACTACACCCAGGAGTAGAAAGTATTTTTCCTATATATATATATATATATATATATATATATGTATGTATGTATAGATCGAACAAAAGACATCATAACAGTTCCCGAGCTCACAACATTCAAGTTCAAGTTCAAAATGTAAGCATAAGGCATTATACATATGAGCAGTTCCAAATAGTAATTTCATACTCTTATATACATAAAACAAATCAAGTATCACTACAACCATTTGCATGCACGCAATTTACGCTTCAATCTTACATGCACAAAAGCATCATTTTGGGAGTTCTCGAAGAGAGCAAAACTTAATATTAGTGCCATCTTACAACAAAAGTTAGGAATTGATATTACATGAAAAGATAATTAACCAAACTATTGACAAAGCAAAAAATTCCTTTAATTCATGATGAACAACCTAATAACATGGCAAATCGATTAAGAACATGAAAAGCACAAAGCTAAAATGTTAAACTCCAACTCTCAATATTTTGTCATTGTGAACTCTTGATCAACATTTATGTCTCAAGCACTTATCATCAAATTCATAGAAAGGAGTGTACATACAAATTATTATATGTTGACACATTTCAAAAGAATTTATGATATAGATATAGAGAATTAGTGTAGCCATTTTTATCCATTTTTTAGCAATCACCTGATTGTGAATGTTTTCTAATATTGGTATCCTTTTAGTATATCATGAAAATAGCAAGCACCTGGTGGTGGCCTCTTGGCGATGGACGCATTCACATGATCTTCATTAACATTAGCACCAGCATCTTCAGCTTCAGCATTAGCAGTAGAAGCAACTGATCCCGCCGTTCCCTACATTTTCATAAGAAATCGCATTATAAGAAATTTGCAGTAGCGACCAATAATTACATTGCATGTCATTTCAATGTCTTCAATCAGCAAATCATAAGAGACTAACAATATAATAATCAAGATGCGATTACTAATCGGAGCAGATAAGTGAGGCGTTGGTTCCCCGACGGAGGGACATTAAGTCGAGTCCCATCCCGAGTGCTCGCATATTTGTTTGCACATTGCCATACATTAGCCAAGTATGAATATATATATATATATATATATATATATATATATATATATATATATATATTGCATATTACTTTGTTATTGTACTACCACGCTCCAACTAACCTGCAGGAGCATTTGCTCCAACCGCTGCCTAGCCTCAATTTCCTGTCGCAGCTGCGCCTGAAGCTCAGAAACCTGAGACTGGATCTGGATCTCATGTGATGGTCGCTGTCGACTTTGAAGGTGTACTTCATCCGTTGATGCAGCACTCGTGGATCGGACCTCCGAGAGGGTTGTCGGTGTGCTAATGTACCCGGCACCCATGAAGAAACGACCATGTTTCTTCCCCTTTCCAGCCTTGTACACAGCACTCGCGTCTAGTGGTGAATTCATGATGTCGTAGTCCGGGCCATGAATCTCTTTAGCAGCATCAGTATATGCAGCCTGTTGGACAAAATCATCAGGGAGCGAAAATCATCAGGGACAAAATGATCAGAAATTGTACCAAGTTCTCTCATGTCATTTGGTGCACAAGGTGCCCTCCTGATCACCCCTCCTAGCTTCTAAATATGCCTCCATATCGGAGATAGGCCTCTGCTTCTTCTTTTCCTGCACCCAAAAAAACCACAACGGTCAATAAATATGTATCTGCAACATACAATCAATATGAACATGTTGACCTACCAGGTTCTTCTTGTAACGAGCCATGGAGGAGCTGCCTTGACGATGTGCTGTCCTGTCCATCAACAATCTCCGCTCCCTAGCAGCACAAGAGTTCTCTAACCATCGTTCGTTGCACCACCTCTCTCGGAGAATCTGCTGCCATGCATCTTCACACTTAAGGGCCCACCAAGGTATTGCCTAAATTAACCAAGTGTTAAATATGAATAAACTAGAATTGATTGTAATCAAGGACATCGTTTGTTCAGTTGGTTACCTGCATGTACTCGTCGAAAGTGATATGCGTTCGGCAAGCCTCGGCCCTACGAATTTGCTGTCCAAGGACTTGTGTGTGGTAACAGATCACCGCTTGGATGCATGCTTCGTAGAACATCTGTGGGATCAGCTTCTTAACACAATTACGAAGCACTCTCCTAGAATCAGCTTCCTGTCCGTCAGTCCATCGAAACCACCACTACAATCCAAGAATAAAGAATTGATAAAGAATAAGATGATTAAGTTAGTTGATGAAAGCGAAAAGGAATTGATAAAGAATAAGATGATTAAGTTAGTTGACATTTATTACTTGGCTACTAAACATCCAAAAGAGGTAAATTAAACATGTCGACTACTTGAAGTAAATTCCATGAGAAAGAGAACGCATGGGAAACAAAGTAGAAAATATATTTCAATTGTTGGCTTTCTCTCGTCAGTGTTGCATCATGTAGAAGTACATATTTGAATATTCAAATCCTTACCCAAAACTTTCCTCCACCAACAGCAAGCAACACAAATGGAACCTCTCCTTGGTGGCGGTATCTTCTCATGCCTTGTAGTGGCACCATGTCCATGTAGGCTCCTGCCTTCGTTTGTAGGTGACCAAGACAGGGAAGTGCCATCGAATCAACACACCAATTATGCCATTCGGAAGTCTACATTTCTCACCCCTGCCTTCTTCTCGCCATTGCCTGCATATTAGTTTTTTTGAGGTATGCAAGTAAGTGGGCTAAATTAGTGAAAGTGTAAATTACTTATGTGTCGCCAACAGAACGATGATGGCCTTCTCCTCCTCTCGGGTTGGTCGTCGTGGCAGGTTCAGAGGCCCTCGCATCCAAAATTCTTGTGCCTCATGGTGCTCATCCTCCTCACCCTCTGCCTCGGGGTGCTCTTCCTCCTCACCTCCGCCTCACAAGTGCTCATACTCCACATCATCGGCCGCGAGGGCTGCAGGTCAGGAGCCTGATCTACTAGAGGTAGACCCCATTGCCCCCTCGAGGGCATGGCTGCCCTCTGCCTCCTAGAGGGCCGTGGCTGCCCCTCCGCCTCGTCGAGTGGCATGGCTGCCTCAGTGCCTCTGGAGGGCATGGCTGCCCTCTACCTCCACGAGTGGCCGCGGCTGCCCTCTGCCTCCTGGAGGGGCTGCGGCTACCCCTGTGCCTCCTGGAGGGGCCGCGGCTACCCCTGTGCCTCCTAGAGGGGCATGGCTGCCCCTCTGCCTCCTCGAGTGGTCAGGCTATCCCTCTGCCTCCTCGAGTGGAAAACAAGCGTCTGCTCGACTAGAGTATCTTTGGCTCTTCGACGCCACTCATTTTTGGTGTCTGAAATGAAATGAAATAAAATAAATCAATTAATATAAGCGTAATCAAGTAAGCTCATAGAAAAATGTAATGTAACGTAATCAAGTAAGCTCATACAAAAAAATAAAAACATGCAGCAAATAAATGGAAGACATACAAGATCATGCTTAGAAGCAGTCGTCTACAATGGGATCCTCCGCAGATGGGCCCTCTAAAAAGTCATCGTCACTATCATGAGGTGTTGACTCAACCTCATCCCCTTCGGTGCCATCAATGTCTAAGCGATTAAGTAGTTCCAAGTCCTCTTGGTTTACAACCTCATCGGCATCGATTTGAATATCATCCATGTGATCATCCTCTTCCCCAATTATTATTTGAAAAGTTCCTGGTAGCCCATCTTCTTGAAAGAATAGGTCAACACCATTGTTGACCTCCATGTTGTAGTCCTGCTCACTAGGGGTAGGTAGTTTACCATATGGTTGCACCTTATGTACTACCCACTAATCCACTAGACTACTCATAGTTTTGCATGGGTACGGGATGTAGTATACTTGGGTGGCTTGCTGAGCCACAATAAATGGGTCATTGCCTGGTAGGATTGATTGATGTGCAACTTCAACCAGCCCAAGTGATGTATCCCGTCTGACTCCCCTAAACGGATGGAACCAATGACATTTGAATAACATAAGTTTGAGAGGTTTGCTACCATGGAAATATAGTTCAATTATTTCTTCAATTACTCCATAGTATTCAACAGGTGTATCACTCCCATCTTGTCCTATAGTCACCAATCCACTATTAATTGTTGTTGCATTAGGCCGTTCCCTCTCATGTGTCGATGTTCGGAAGCGGTACCCATTCACATAGTAGGTACTATAGGACAACACTCGAGTATGGCATCCTTGAGCAACTTGCTTCAATTCGCTGCTCATAGACTTGTCCTTCAAACTCTACAGCATAAATAGAATGGGTTTCATGTATTAGTTCCTCTTTACTTAGTAAATATTATGTGCAAGGGGGACTAGCTAATAGAGAAGTTACTTTCTGATAGAACCAAGTCGGGAAATTCGGTTTACAATTCCCAGCACCCTTCCTAAGAAGGGTCTCAACTTGTTTTTCGGATGGGTCTCGACGTTGCTTCCACTCGCTCCTAACAAATTCCCTATAGGCAACAAGACAAGTAGATTAAAACACTCATGCATCAATTATTGGGAAAAAATAATTGTTGCATACCTAATGTAATCATCCACTTTGGAGAGGTTGGTAAAGACATACAACATCACAGTCAACCACTCATCCCGCGATAAAACTTTGGGAGTACCACCGCTGAAGTGTCACCTCTTCCGGTGAAGAGGCTAAGTTGGCAATTATTTTGAGGATGCCAATATTGCATCGTGAGGTTTGATTGTGCACCGTCTGCGAACATTGTCGACAAAGTATATTGATGTGAAATGTGAAATATCCTCAATTATGTACGCCTCGCTATGGATGCTTCAACACGCGATCGATTTTTTGCTTTGCCTCGTAGTTCCTTTTGTTCCTCTCAATTGGATACATCCACCGGTTTTGCACTGGTCCCCCCATCCTAGCTTCATAGGGAAGATAGAGAATCAAATGTTGCATTGGATTGAAGAAGCCAGGTGGAAAGATCTTTTCCAACTTGCAAAGCAACACAGTACTTCACGCTCCATAGTTGACATTACCATGGGATCTATCTCTTTCGCACATAGTCAGCCGATAAAAGAAGCTCAACTCCGCCATCACTTGCCAAACACACTCGGGGGCGTAGCCACGGATCATCACGAGCAAAAGGCGTTCCATGAATATGTGGTAGTCATGGCTTTTTAGGCCATTGATGCGCATGGTAGTGAAATTCACTCCTCTCCTTAGATTTGCTGCATACCCATCAGGAAACTTTAGGGTCTGAAACCATTCCAAAATCTCCTTCCTCTGAACCCTAGTTAGGCAATAACTAGCTCTTGGCTTCTCCCACTTGCCAAGATGGGCGGCTTATGGATCATATTCAACGAGGGCTGTTGCAAAGCTCCTCCGATCAAGGCGAGCCTTCACATTGTCCTTCGTCTTGTGCGGAATGTCAAAGAATGTGCTAAATATGGCCTCTGCAACATTCTTCTCATTATGCATTACATCTATGTTATGGGGAAGAATGAGCTTATAGAAGAATGGCAGCCGCCACAAACTTGAAATGTGAGTCCAATTGTGCTCCTCACCATATTTCTCGAACCCATCACCATCATCAAGAGGCTTCAAAGCATCTAGCCGTGCACGAACCTCCTCACCTGCTAGACGACGTGGTGGTCCACTGCGGACAGCAATATTGGCCCTAAATCCAGTTGTGTCACTTATGAATTCGTGGTCAATTGGAAGGAATTGACGATGACAATTGAAGGAGTGCTTGCGACCATGCTTTAGCCAACAGCCACGCAACATCTCCCTACAGATTGGGCATGGCATCTTCCCATGTACAGACCACCCACGTAATATCCGTCTGTAGGAAGTCATGCATGGATGTGTGGTACGCGACCCGCATGGTGAAGTTCTGTTTCAATGCCCGATCATATGTCACTATGCCTTGTTCCCAAGCATGTAACAATTCATCCACCACCGGCTCTATGAATACACTCATATTCTTCCATGGGTATTCAGGACCAGGGATTATCAAGGAAAGGAATATGTACTACTTCTGCATGTAAACGCCGGGTGGGAGGTTAAGGGGAATGACAAACACAGCTAACAACAGATGGCGCAATTTCCATACCAAATGGGTTAAACCTATCAGTTGCAATTGCAATTTGAACGTTCCGAGGCTCTGCAGCAAACTCTACATAGTCTCGGTCAAATTGCTTCCATGCTTCACCATCAGATGGGTGGACCATCTTGTCATTATGGTACCGACAACCATACTTGTGCCATACCATTTGTTTGGCAGAAACCTCAGACATGTATAACCGTTGGATTCGTGGCACAAATGGTAGATAGCGAAGTATTTTTCTGCCAATAGGAAGTCAGCTCTTGACCATCACGAGTCAACCTCAACAAACCTAGACTCACCACACTTATCACAAAGTGATCTTTGTCCACATTCTCATTCCTAAATAGCATGCAATGATTTGGATAAATATCTATCTTCTCATATGGCATATTTAGTGCACTTATCAATTTCTTGGCCTCATACAAGTTAGCGGGCAGTTTGTGACCATCTGGGAGAAGGGTGCTAAACACGCTTAAGAATGCATCAAAGCAAGCAATGCTTGTGCTTTGAATCGAGACTTGACAAGAAGTAGTCGTGTGATGGCATCTAGTTGGGACACTGTGTTTGCCCATGAAGTGGTTGACTCATCATGGACAACATATCAAAGAAAGCCCTTGTTGCGAGCTCCGGTTCTTCCTCGGCGGTGGCCCATATGCATGACGACATCATCTAGCATGTCTTCTATCCTACTCTCATTGTGGCCGCCATCGTCCGTTTCTTCCCTTAGCACATCGATGCGCTATGTTGTGACTCGCCGTGATACACCCACACGGTATAGCCTCGCCCTAAATCCGTACTTGCACAGTGTGCGATCATTGTTGCCCTCATTTGTGGCCGTGTGTTGAACAACGAGAACAAGGGCACAACACACCCCATCCATTACTCCTAGCAAATGCTCGATCCACAAAATCATCGACTTTTCCATCCATTCTTGGGTACAGTCACCCATCGCTCTCGCCCAAAGTACATCCAACTACGATCCTCGGCTATCCTAGTGTGCAAAACATAATGCATATTTTAATCCAACTTTTATTTATGTCAAAATTACAACTACTGAGCTAGCTAGAAGCTACCCTATGATGCATGCCCTATATATGTACACTAAAACATATTGACATGAAGACAATATACATGATCAACGGAGCATAAAAACACTTTCTTTCAATATATATGAATACCTTTATTTATTAACACGTTAATGTAGCATTGTAATGACAGCATATCAATCCACCATAAATGGACAACACAAAAGAAAATAAGCAAACTTTATTTCTTTTTCCACTTATCCATTACCTTACAGTACTTCTTGGAGCTGGGGGAGCCGAGGGAGCTACGGTGGGGAAGATGGTTGCAGCTGTGTGTCGGTGGAGGCAGTCGGCGAGGGGAGGCGGCAGCACTGTAGGCAAGTACCATGAGCTATATTAGGACAGAATCGGCACTTAAGCATCGAAATTTAGACAAAACAAAAAAAATCCTTTAAACTGTGATAGTATAAATTAAATCTAACCCTTGATTTGTTAAGGGCATAATATATAGTCTCTTCTTTGTATTTATAATTCTTCATGAGGGTTGAATTAAATCTAACCCTTGATCTGTTGGTTGTTGGTACCAGCTGCATGCATGCAACGGTTTGTTTATGTGAAGAAAGTCAAACATGATGAATTACCAAGTAAGCATAAGCATAATGTCTTATCTTATCAAAAGAGGCATGCATGATCCATACATAGCAAGAAAAAAAAACTAGCTAACCAATCATGTATGGTATGGGCCAAGAATTACATTGCTCACTGTGCTTGTATGTCAGATCCTTCTCTACTCATGACCCCGACTTATGGGGCCAATAACTCACATGCACATGCTAGCAATGCCGGCCTTAGAAACACACATATATATACTCGTACTTGAACCTTAAGAATTAAGAAAGCACATTAATTTTCTCAACATGAAAGTCTAACAGGAGCATTTGCCACAACTACCCCTGTATATTTAACTAATTAATACATGATGTTTTGATGATAGCTACATCAACTGAGTTCCTGTACAAGTGCCTATATGGTGAGATCACATCGTGTGATTCACATGCACTACACAAATAATCAAGACCATGCATTAATCAGAAGCTGGATCTTTGTGATATGTGTTAAGTGTTGAACATGCATCTATCAGGACCATGAGCGTACATACTACATACATATCAACAGACATCAGATCCCACTTCCTTAAGTCTGAATAGTCAAATGTGTATAAGGAACTTCTCATTGGGAAATCACCAACTGGTAGTTAATTAGCATGAACTATATACTGTTAATACATCTCCTATATGAAATATAAGTTGATTTTAGCTCGATCTCTAGCTCTGCCCTTCTATGTAGCTCTCATTTTCTCATGCATGATATTTGATTTATCAATTTTTTTTATGAAATTATGAAGAGATTACAACTATTAATTAACAGGACTAAGTAAATTCCGATGTATCTTTATACATCTCTGTACTTCGAAATGCCTTTTTAAAGGCTAGGAGCTATAGTACGCACTAAAGGAGACGGGATTATGATTTCTTATAGGTAAGTTATGTTCACAAATCGACCTGTAGTGGACACACCTCTATATAATTGTATTATTTCTTATTCACTTGCATGTCTCAATGGATATACACTACATAGCATTCACATGCATCCACATCAAAGAGAAGATGAAGACACAGATTCAGATTTGGTATATATTCCATCCCATACCGTATCCGTGGGCTCATCTCCATCGAAGAGAGAGATCACTTTATATAGGTACATACATACATGTACAAATTATAAAAATACACACATCAACACATGTACGTATAAATCAAGTGAGTGGCCACTAGTTAAAAGAAACGAATGAGATGTCGACATGCAATAAAAGGCCCATCAACAAAATCTAACACATTAACAAATCGTAGTGGAACAGAAGATTGGAAAACCTTCGTACGCCTTCAGATTTGGGACCACGATTACAATGTCTTTCTTGATGTAATTGATGTTGAACTGCACATTAATTAGATGGTATTGTAGATTAATGTAGATTAGGTTAGGCTCTCTCTATGGTAAATTGGTCAGTGAGCGGCACACGAGGCTTAAGATACGGTTTCTTGTAGTATCAGTTCTAGCTACTGCTAGCCAGCTAGCTCCATATGGTAAGTTATTCTTCAGTTTTTCCTTCCACAGCTCCCCACTCCTGACCTCAAGAACCATCCCCATCTCAAACTTCCCCACTTTCTGATCCCAGCTATCTCATAGAACAAGCTCACTTTGGTTTAAGTAAACACATACAAATGTGACCCCAAAAACAACAAACCAACAAATCAAAGAACCAAACACAAAAGGGTGCGAAGTAATACTATGAACTAAAGCAACAATTCTCTACTGGACATTAAAGCAACAATTCTCTACTGGACATTAAAGCAACAATATAGGTATGTAATAGATTCACCAAATCACAATCTGACAAAATAACAATTCAACAATTAACAGTGATCAAGAATCAATAAACAAGAAAAGAAAGAAAGGCAAGAGGGAATTGGTTCAACCTAGCAGAGGAGCGGCGCCGGCCGGAGGAGGGAGCCGGGGAGGCGGAGTCGGTGGCAGGCCGGCGTGAGGCGGAGACGGGAGGCGGAGTCGGGGCGGATCAAGGGAGGAGGGAGTCAGGAGGCGAGTCGGGGCGGCACCAAGCGGAGGAGGAGCTGGGAGGCGGAGCCGGGAGGCGGAGTCAGGCAGGCCGACAGAGGGGAGCTGGGAGGCGGAGTCGGGGCGGCGCCGGCGAGGAGGGAGCCGAGGGAGCCGGGAGGCGGAGTCGAGGCGGTGTGGCGGCGGGGCGGGTGGAGGCGCGGAGGCGGCGGAGGACGGGAGGAGCGGCGCTGGTCGTGGGGAGATCGAGCGCCAAGACGGGGATTAGGCCGAGCAAGCAGTTTGGGGGGGGGGTTTGGGGAACGGATTTTAGAAACGGGCGCAGGGGGGTTATGGCGCGCGGCCTGTTGTTTTAGCTCCTGAGTGTTTGTAACGAACGACACTCGGGAGATAATTTTTCCCCGTTGCTCCTGTCAAATTTCCCGAGTGTCCGATCGAACACTCGGGAAATTTCAATTTTCCGAGTGTTTTCTTCTCTCCCCGAGTGTTTCATTAGGCACTCGGAAAGTTCCCGAGTGTATTATTCAAAATACTCGGGAAACTTATGAGCACTCGGAAAATTAAACGATTCTGGTATTGCAAGACAAAAATAGATTTGAACATAGAGCTAGCTTATCTTCCCTAGTTTTAAACGCACTGAGAATGCCGCTCTTAGACGCCCGCCGTATGTTAAGTCCTCTAACACTATGACGCCGCGTGTCCTGTGCCCGATTTGTTTCCCTACAGACGCTGTGCACGGTTCGCTGGTGTCGTTCTCCCGGTTATCTGCTTGTTTGGGCCGGTTGTGTTTCTGTTGTGTGCTCACTTCGCGCCGGTTGTTGGGCCGGTGGCGAGTTGTGGCCTACTTTCGTTCATTTGTGCCGTCTGGTTGGGCCAGTTGGGGTGCCTGAGTGACACTTGTGCCCTACCTGCGTTGCTTTGGGCTGTCTAGTGAGCACAGCGTCTATCGTCGGGTCGATTGCTCGCTCGCTCGGGTACGGCTGCGTCGCCATTGGTTTGACGCCCTCCGCCTGCATGGAGCCGTACTAGGTAGAGCCTACGAGGGGATCCCTTTCCTATAAATGCGCGTCACTGGGTTCCGCGTTCGTTTTGACGTCTTCCTCTCTAGGCCTCCGCCATCTTTTCCGTCTCCCTCATTTCTCCAGGTGATTCCCTTGCTCCCTACCTAATTTTCTTTCCGATTGTTACCTGCTGGTTGTTTGCACGTGCTGATGGTGCGCGCTCTTGTTTGCTATGCATGTTCTCGTATGTGTTTGTCTTCGGTCGGTTGGCGCTACCGTCATTCTTTGCCGTGGCGCGACCTCTATCCATGAGTCCCCGCTATTTGAGTTTCGCTAAGCGGTTTGGGTTGTCACCCTTTTGTCGGTGCTGATTTTCCTGACATTTTACAGGTTGTGTCTGCAGGGGCTACTACAGTGGCGTCAGCGTACGAAGGCCAACGGCCTTTCAGTTTGGGTTCGAATCCAGGTCTAATACTTTGTGCTTCAATGTTAATTCCTGTCAGTTTCGGCCATTATTCATATTCGTTTTTGTTTCGGTTCGTATGCTTGCGGTCACTGATTTGGTTTCGGTCAGTAGTTTGGGTCCGTGTTGTGTTGTCGGTGCTGATTTTCCTAGGGTTTTTCCAAGTTGTTTCTGCGGGGTTTGCTGCAGTGTCATCGTCATTCGAAGGCCGTCAGCCCTTTTATTTGTGTTGGACTGCAGATCTAATATTTTCCCCTTCAATGTTATTCCTATTATGTTACTTCGCTATGATCATATTATTGTGCATTGTGCTGGTCATTTCGTTGCCCGTCATATTTGGTCTGATGTCCTTTCCTACCTACTATTTTGGACTAGCCGTGTTTAGATGCCGAGACGACGTCGTCACATCGCCACATCTGATGGGTCATGCTATGCGGATGGTGTTCTATTATTTTAGTTTGCACCGTGTAATTTTTCGGTCTTGTTTACGCGTGCTGTCATTGTTTTCCATCTTAGTGATGGCGGATCGGCCAGATGTCCTGCCTATTCACATCATGTCTTGCCTTCCGTCTTAGTGATGCAGCTAGGTTCGCTTATTTCGTTCGCGGTTGTGCCAGGCTGCATGCGACAGGTAATGGTGGTAACCTACCTGTACAGTGCTCAGGATCGTTTGCTCATACCATCGCATGTCATGTTGAGATGGTCTGCTCCATGTGTGTCCTTGCTCTGCTTTGTCACTGTTCTTAGCTTTGCCTTTAGGCCTAGTCCTCGTCAACTCGTTCTCCTTGTTTGCCTTCCTTTGTTGTTGCCTTCTATAGCTGTGATGTCGGTTCCAGTCCAGCCCGTTCCATCGAATGTTGATAGATGCGTACTGATCCATTATTACCCCTGTCATAAATTGGCCCTCTTGTTTGTTGCTTACATTTATGTATGCTTTATCGGGAAGATATCCTATGCACATGGTCATATGTGTGCATATATGCACATAGGACATCCAGCCCATCCAATCCAAAAGCTACGGCCTGGATCGCTCCTCCTGTCCCGCTTCGGCATATTTTCGAACCCCCCCCCCCCGCCCTAGCCCAGCCCGAGCTCCAATCGAGCTAGGGTTGTGCGACCGCCCCTTGTTGCTGCGAAGCGGGACGAAGCCCTCCGCCCGCCGCCCCTGTGGCCAGCCAGTTGTTCTTGCTCGCGCCGCCCGCCTCCGTCCTTTGGTGCTGCCAAGCCTCCACCCTTTGGTGCTGCTCACCGCGCAAGGCCGCCTCCTCCTGCGGCCTTTGCCCGTTGGTGCTGCTCCACACCGCCCAGTGCCGCCCTCTTGCGCACCGCCACCTCAGTGCGGCACCCCATCCTCGCAAGACCGCCCCTGCACCTGCGTGAGCTGCGCTGTTATTTTTTGGAATTAGTTGGGATGAGATGAAATAGGCGAGGGCTGTTGTGGTAATTGATTCGTTCTTCTTTCGGTTGCATCAGCCCAAGTGGCACATGGATTCCACGGAAGTTGTGAGTAGCGCCGTACGCCCACTAGCGTTGCCATGTCCTGAAATGGTCGATGCACACTCTCTCATTGCGAGCGCTTAGTGTAAACACCACGTATATGTGAGCATTCCGCTCGTGTGAGTGTATGGTTATTTGATATTTTAAATTTCAATGAGTAATGTCGATGTCATGCTAACCGTTCTAAACCGCTGTAGGGTTCGTCATCGACACCGGTAGTTAATGACGACCTAACGCCTGCCGTGGGGATGATTTTTGAAGATGAGGATGCAGCCCTCGAGTTTTACAAAGCATATGCGCATGTTGCCGGCTTCTCCGTTCGTATTGGGCAGCGGACGATCACAAACGGTGTTTTGCAATGGAGGCGGTATTATTGTGCCAGATGTGGTTGGAAGGATGAAAAAGGTAAGGTCAGGTTGGAGGTTAACGAAGAGGTCATATGAGTCTAGATTGACTAGGTGCGGGTGTGAGGCCATGTTTGGTATCAAACGGACTAAGGATAATAATTTCAGGTTAGAGACATTTGTGGAAGTGCATAACCATGGTTTTGTCTCATCTAATAAGCAACACTTGATACGTTCTAATAGACAAGTAAATGAGAAGGCTAAGACGACATTGTTCGCATGCCATCAAGCTAGCATTGGGACATCTGGGGCATTTAGATATCTTCATGTTAGTGAGGGTGGGTTTCAGAATGTTGGATGCACAAGGAGGGATTTGCAAAATTATCACCGCACTTTGAGAGAGAGTATAAAGTCATCAGATGCTCATATGTTCCTCAATAATCTAGCTAGAAAGAACGAGAACAATGCTGCATTTTGTTTTGACTATGTCCTTGACGGCAAGGGTAGGTTGGTCCATGTGTTTTGGGCGAATGCAACCAGCAGGAAGAATTATGTTCATTTTGGGGAGTTGCTCTCATTTGATACAACATATAATACAAACCAATATGACATGATATTTGGACCATTCATGGGAGTGAATAACCATGGGGGATGTGTTCTATTCGGGGCTGCATTACTGCTCGATCAGACGATTGAAACGTTCAAATGGTTGTTCCGTACGTTCTTAAGATGTATGGGAGGTGCTGCACCTAGGCTTATAATAACTGATGAAGATGTGGCCATGAAGAAGGCAATTCAAGATGTATTCCCTAATACAACTCACAGATTATGCATGTGGCACATATTGAACAAACTCCAAACAAAGATTAGGCCAGATTTGAGGTATAACCGAATCTTTTACAATCATGTCAATTCATGTGTGTATCCCTCAGAAACTCTAGAAGAATTCAAGTCACAGTGGGCTAATATTATTTCAGAGTTCCATTTGGAAGATAATGAGTGGTTGGCTGGTCGTTATAGTATTAGGGCATCTTGGGTACCGGCTTATTTTATGGACATACCCCTGGCAGGAATCCTTAGAACAACTTCAAGGTCTAAGAGTGCCAATTCTTTTTTCAATCGATTTATAGGTTACAAACATGCATTGGTTGAGTTCTGGATCCGCTTCAACATTGCAGTCGACGAACAAAAAGAAAAGGAGCTAAGAGAAGACAATGTCACCTTTCACACGAAGCCTCAGTTGAAGACCCCATGGGCAATAGAGTTACCCAAAGATCCCACAGAGGAAGAAATTAAAAAGTTGGCAGCTGAGATGCGAAAGGACTTGGAAGATTTGATACATCGAGCTAGACCTTCACTTCCTTACATGCAGAATGCTAGAGAGAAACTTAAAAAGTTTATGCATGAGATAAACCAGGAAATTCCTGTCCGCCAGCAAAGTAGAGTGGAAGAGGTTGAAGTGTATCTTGGGTGTGGCATCCCTGATCAGATTGATATATTGCCGCCAACAGACAAACTCACTAGAGGGAAATACAAGAGGAATCGGCCTGGGGAGAACAAGCAAAAGCCTAAGGGAAAGGCCGCTCGCATGTGTAGGACATGCAATGAGATCGGCACCCACGACAGTCGCAACTGCCCTTTAAGGAAGGAAGCAAAATAATCATGCCCATATGGAATTCTGGTATGCCTTGTACTTATTGTATAGCATTCCATTGATATTTGCTTCTAGTACTCATTGTCTAACATGTTCAGTATTCATATTTGCTTTGTAGGTGGTTGCAAAGGAGGTGGTTGTAATATTTGCTTTGTTGAAGTTCAGTAGTTTGGAATCAATGCAAGCAATTAAGTATTCAATTGTTGTAATATGTTGTATGGACTTGTAATGTGTTTGGTCAATGCTACAACTCTTGTAGGAGTTTGTAGGGACAACTCTTGTTGTAATATGTGATTCGGTTTGGCTGTTTAAGAAACTTGTCAAATGCTCTCAGAACATATGTTGTTTCATGCATCATTATATAATTTCTTTAGCCAGTCCAAACAAGTGTAACTACACAAGTAATAGTATGTCTTTCCTGGAGATAATGAATAGCATATCTTTGAATTGCTACTTTGTACTCTATTTTTTGTGTATTACATTTGATTACCAAGGTCATATAGGTGCTACATTGTCATAAATTATTTGGTTTTTGCTATTGATCTGTAATAGAGCATCTTTTGGCATTATTGCTCTAAAAAAAGGTTAGCTGAATGATTCAAAATTAAAGTGGACTCTTCAGGTTATATTCATGATCACTTAGTACAAACAAAACTCTGCTAAAGCCTATGAATAATTTGTTTCTGAGGCAAATTATTATTATATGTATAGAAGGGAGGGATGGAGGGAAGGAGAGACATCTGATGTAGGATCCATTGAATCGAAAAACACAATAATCTGAATCAAGATTCTGGCCTCAAGATGCAACCAGACACACTAATGATATTTAGACTGAAATCCAATATATTCTAAGTTGTCAAGCCTAACAGTTATGTTAGAAGTGCGCAATGTGATCCATGATTGCATGTTCTCTGAATTGCACGTTATTACCTGATCAACCATTCATAGCTTTAATGTTATGTATGGAATGTAGCCATCTCTTCAGGAATATCCATTTCATATGCCTTCCTTGCTTTGTACAGATAACCAGAGAATGGGTGTGATAGCAAAGTGTGATCATAACAAAAACGATGAGGAGATGACCTCATCTGTGAATTTCTTTTGAAGTGATGTACAAGGAGTTCCTGCTACCAGGAAGAGACTACTGATTCTATTTTGTTAGCTACAGTATCAGGAAGTCATACCAGCATTCCAGAGAACATTCCAGCATGATCTAGCTACAGTATCAGATTTTCAAGTGATACAGCATGCCATCATATTTCAAGTGATATCTCCCCCATTCCATCAGATTTCAAGTGATACCAGCATTCCAGAGAACATTAGAGCACATTTCAAGTGATACCAGTATCAGTAAATGGGAACCAAAACATTTGACAGCATGGAACACTAAACATCCAGTGAACAAACCAGGAAGGCAGTCATACATACAACACAAAATCATTCAAGTGATACACTAAATCAGTCATACACTAAATCAGGATGGATCATTCATACAACATGAAATCAGTCATACACTAAATCATACATTATTTATATTTCACTCATACTTCACAGTACAGTTCACAAACACATTTAAATGACATTCTTCGCAACGAAAATTCCTAAAAAGAACACTAAACATGCAACAAGAACCATTTTGAACTTCTCATCCACTCGCAAATTGATTTCGAATTGACTTGTTAATCTTGTCCAACAACTTGTTCATTTCAGCTAAATGTGCCAAGACATGGTCGTCAACATTGGAAGCTGTTCGATATGTTCGGTGTGCATTGCCGAATATGACACATCGTTCCTCTTTTATGTCCTGTTCCAACTGCAAGGCAGCCAGATGTGTCTCATATTGATCTTTCCACATGAAAGTGTCGCAGCCTGCATAATTCTTCTACACAAAAACATAGAAAGGTGATTACACATAAGTGGGCGGGAGGAAACTCAAACATCTATCTTGTAAACGTAGCTCTTTTCCGGTTGTATTCAAACAATCTTACGCCATTGTTGTTAGGACATTTGTAATACTCTTTTTCGTGATTCTTCGAGCTCCCAGACATTGCCCAAATCATCTTTTGACCACATTTAGGGCATGGCACAAGCTGTAGTCCCCCACAAGGCCCCGACACTTCCTTCTTCTCCATGAACTTCGTACTGCCTCCCAACCGGAAAATCAATCACATGTCACAAATGGTTATGTCTGACATCAATATCTCATCCCATGTCAAGATTTGTTGAATCTACTCACATTAATCAATCACATATCTCTATGCCAAACATCACATATATCACAAACGTTGAATCTGCACTTGTTTGTAATTGCTAATTTAACATATCTCATCCCATGGTTACGACAGAAAAATCAAGAATTAATGTGATGTATGGCCTAACTATCTTCAAATTTCTTTCTGTCTGGCCTAACCATGTCAAGAACAATCAAGAAAAATCATCACAAATGGTTCTGTCTGCCCTAAAAATCAAGAATCACATACTAGTATTGAGTAGCTCGGCGGCGGTGCAGGGGACGTCGGCACAGGGGCTCGTTCAGGACCGGAGGCGCTGGGGGAGGCTTGGGGCCGGAGGCGCGCAGGGACGAAGGGGGAGGCTCGGGGCCGGAGGCGAGCAGGGACGAAGGCTCGGGGAGGGAGGACCAAATGGAGTGGCGGCGGCGGCGCGCAGGGACGAAGGCTTGGGGAGGGAGGACCAAATGCGTAGCTCAAGGCCTCAGGCGCGGAGCGCACTACACCATGGCACAATATTAAGGGCAATGCAACTGCCGAAAAAGCGGCTTTTCCCGGCAATTTATCTAATGAATGTGTATTCTGGCGCTTATTACTGCCGGTAAAGTCTCACGGAAAGACATTTCCAGCCAGATATGTGTATTCCGGCGCTTAAAGTGCCCTAGATATGTTGGTTTTCCCAGCTAGAGTTTCCCGCGCTAGATTTTTCCTAGCAGCTTGGAGTTTTCCCGACAGTTATATGTATTGCCGGCAGTTAACATGCCCTCGATTGTATGTTTTGCCGGCAGTTAACATGCCCTCGATTGTATGTTTTGCCGGCAGTTAACATGCCCTCGATTGTATGTTTTGCCGGCAGTTAACATGCCCTAGATAAGTTTGTTTTCCCCGGCAATTAGACTTATTCCCGGCAGTTAACTGCCCTAGATTGTGTATTGTCCCCGCCAGAATAGACACCTATATACATATAAAATACCAATATAATTTAATTACACCGCCAAGATATTTTCTCAATAGTTTGCACCATTCAACCAGAATTTAGAAAACATACAATTTTCTCGGTCTTACCACTTAGAAAACATCACATCAACAATCAAATATAGCTGCAACACATTGATGAAATTCAGATGATGCAAAATACATAAACCTGAACTATGATATTTTTGATAAGCATAACAGTACATGTGCAGTACACACCATACACATGCAATTTCAGAATTCTTAGCATTCTAATATAGCCACGATCTCCTTGGCATATAGAAAATATCCATACAAAAAAGTCAACAATACTAGTCTATCCTTTGCACATGTAAATTCTCGAGCCCCTTCTATCATAATACTAGTCTATCCTTGGTATTTACAAAACATCTATGCAAAAGACGTTGTGGATATCATGGGGATATGCCTGAGATCCTAGGATGATGTTACAATTGGCAATGTCGTTGACGGTTTGTCGAATCACGTGTTTTCGGCAAAGTTTCAGTTCTATCAGGCCTCTGGCGGTCTGACCGGCCATGGTGGCGGTCAGACTGGCCATGCCTTGACTTGGTTTTTCTGAAATGATCACTGGCGGTCAAACCGGCCAAAGTGGCGGTCAGACCGGCAAGTGGAGCGGTCTGATCGGCTTTGCTTGAGCGGTCAGACCGGCCATTGTAATCACTGTGGATTTTGGAGCTGGGCCAAAAATAGAAGGTGTAGGCAAGTGAGAAGGTGCTTCTGCACTTTGTCTCATAATTTTTGGAGCTTCCAGGCAAAAGTTCTATTGGTTTGAAAATTCCAGTAGGTTTTGGTTTTCCAGGATGGATTTTTGGTTAAGTCATGGACTGGCGGTCAGATCGGCCTTTGGCTGGTGGTCCGACCGGCGAAGTCTTGTCGAGACCGCCAAGGTGGCGGCCGGACCGGTTGTTTAAATGCTTGTCCGCCCTTCGTGCGGCGATGTTTGGAAGTTAGGTCAAGTTCATGGGTTTCATGGCATATGTGTTGCATGATGCATGTTTTGACTAACGTGGGTCATGTTGTGAAGAACTTGTTCCCGGATTCGATTTCTTTGTCTATTGATGTGCAGGTTGCTTAGAGGTCAATGACGGTCAACGGCGAGGATGATCGGGACTAAGCTTGGAGAGCTGAGGTCCAGAACGATCGGGGATGCCGGGTGAGGTCTATGGAGTCAAGCATTGCGCAAAAGGGACAAAGGTGACCGAACAGGCGATTGGTCTGACGGTTCGATCAAGCGGCGCGGGGGTTGGTGCAAGTGCCATGGTGGTTTCGGTGGGAGCCGGATGGGAGAGACTTGCCGACATGATGAGAGCCGCTGGATCAACCTACACGTGGCGAAGCATGGGAGGTCCTTCACGAAGATGGGACTCGGTCTTTGCAAAATGATCGAGAAGGGGTATTTTGGTAATTTTACCAAATACCGCCTTGGTGACCTTTTGCCAAACCACGGCGCAAGATGGCGCAAGGTCAAGTGGATTAGGTCAAGAGATGAAGACGACGCTTTAAAATGCGTGCGTGTGTGACCCGTTTGTTTTGGGCCTTAACGGGAGCCCATTAGGGTTACTCTTCTAGAAGGTCTAAGCCTCCACTATAAATAGAGGAGGGAAGTGGCTGCACCCCCTTCAACCCTTTCATTGTGTTTGAAACCCTAGTTTTGCTTAGGGAGAGGATTAGTAGAGGTTAGGGTTCTAGAGAGTTGGATTTGATTTCGTGCTCATGTATTGAGTCTTTGTCCTCCATTGATGGAGTGGCTATAAACTAATACTATATCAAATCAATCCAAAGAAAGTTCTCTCAAAGATGAGTTCATTTGCTTTCTTTCTCTCTATTTGATGATTTTGAGTCTTTTTTTGATCCGCGAGTTTTTGGTTGGTTTTTTGCCGTGATCTATCTTGCTGTGACATGTGGGAACTCATCTAGGATCATCTTGATCATCAATCACCCACGAGCAAGTCTCTAGATCATATTTCGTATTTGGCTCGGTTTTTGAACCACCTTCGCTCAAACTGAAAAAGATAGGAACTTTGGCATGGATCTCTGAAATCTTTGATTGAAATAGGTTCCTAATATCTTTAGGAAGGTGTGGTTCAAATTTCGTGAAGTTTGGCCTTATGGATCAAAAGTTAGGCCGTTTTTAGTTTCGGTCGTCGGGCTGATTTTGCTAATTTTCCTGTTCACCGTCAGGAGCGGTCAGACCGCCCATTCTAGAGGTCAGACCGCTAGGAAAAATATTTGACCTGCCAATATTAGAGGTCAGACCACCCAACACTTTGAGATTTGAGTTTTTGGTTTTTTTTGGGTGTTTTGCTTTGGGGTTTGGATTGGATTCAATACTAGTCTTTCGTTGTACTGGTATATTGATCTTCATAGCTTCCTTAGCTATTGGAGTGACATTTGTGTTGAATCCATCTTTTGTGAAAAAGTGAGCGTGCTCCTATTCACCCCCCCTCTAGTCGCCTTTTCGGTCCAACAGACGTCGACAATGAAATCATCATGCTATCACCATTTGCAAAATAAGGACGATCACTCTATCTGCAAATAATAACTTCAACAGCCCTTATGTTTTGTACCTGAAAAGAGATTCGAAAAGTCAATAACCAGAAACCATATATCCCTCGTTTCCAGCACAAACAATGTAAAAACACATGTTGTTCAGTGGTTCACATGAAAAATTGAAGAAACGCCCTTGATTTGTTAAACCATACGGCATTGTTGGTGCTTACACGCCTACAACAAAGGTTCTCGCCCATATGCCCACTAAACATGGTAGGATTTGGTAAGAGGAAAGTTTCATGTCACTTGTTGTCTGGAAAAAGTTTCATGTCACTAAGTGCTAGCTAAAGCTTGCTTAACTGAATCAATACTTCGAGAAACATGGAATTGAGCAATGATGTTATTGCAATTGGCCCCTGTTTGATCCATTAACTTTGCTCTGGTGACACCATTTTGACTATTTTTTCAGTGATGTAACCTACTTGATGCAGACCAATCTGTAGGATAGTTTCAGACGCTGTGCATGTGTTGGAAGCAATTGTCAGTGATCTTGTTCTTAAGTAAAGAGCAGAGAATCCATCTAAAGTTCGGAGTTTTTTCAAACTTGTAAACAGGGCTTCAGTGTAGGAAACTCCAGTCTAGAATAGGTTAGTTTTGAAACAGTAGATATGCGTTTGGAAATATTTGAAACCACATGTTGGTCCTATGCAATTTACTCTGAAGTCTTAACTAGGGCTTCATGCATGATGAGATAACATTACTTGAAGATTGCATATAATCATTCTTCCTAGATTTACAATTTCCTAAGAAAAATTTCATCCTACAATTTCTTGTGGTGTGCATTTGAATAGACATGCCATTTTCACTATACATTTTGTTAGGTATGCCTCGAATGTCGAGGCTAGTTTGAGTCATTAGCGACTAGGCTTGAACATTCCTTTAAATAACTAATTTGACAACATGAACAGCTTGTACATGCATGATAAAGTTCCATGTTTTTGAAGAGAGACAAATAATGGGCTCACTAACCTAATAGATAATATCCATGTTTTAGAAAGTCATTGTTAGCACGGTGCTCAAATAATGGCAAGTAAAGGAGCTAGAAAGCCTAACACTCAGTTTGACTGCTATCTTGCATACACCGAACTCAAAAAAGAAAAGAGAACAAGGAAATAATCATCATGCAATGAAAATGTCACAATAACCAGTTAGAACCGAAGGACTATCAACTACAAGCAGTGAACGGAGCTAATTAATATGAATTATCAACTACAAGCAAGTGAATGAGTTTTGATTGCTTTCACTAGATGTATATCATTATTTAAAAGCTAATGTACATACATGGAGGAATGTCAGGTTACTAGGAATGTTAGGAAATAATCATCATGCAGTGAAAATGTCACAATAATGTGCAAGTGATATATTGTCCCTAGGCTAATCAGTTGCATATATCATATGTGGGTTCAGATCTGTCTCCTACCAAAACCAACCAAAACCTACTACACTCATCCATGAAAGGATACAGATCTGTCTTGGCGTCTTGCATTTGGAACTAACGGTTTTAAGTACTTACAATTTTATGTGCTGCTGCTTGTGAAGGAAGGCCATTTTTATGAGTGTGTGTTTTAATAAACAACTCATCTCTACGAGGCACCACACCATTATCCTTGTACTGCATGGAAACCGATAGAAAATACATCATCAATCAAAAAATAGCATACAACATAGGTTTTATTTGAGATATTATAGAAGAAAGGAACTTATATACCATTTCATGTCCAACACGAGCATGACTCTTGCTGCCACTTGTATGCAGCCCAAACATCTTTGCACGATTAGCTTTTCCTATGTCACTACGAGCCTACAAGAACAGATTAACTAACTATATAAGACGTGTTAGAAATTATGTACGACGAATCTTGTAACCATAGAGAAATGAACGCATGAATCTACCTAGATAATAGAAAGTTAGGTCTGTCGATAATTATAAAACTATGGTGCAGGATGCATAAAAGTATGTCCAGACTGTACGTTTGTATAGCAAGTTGTCTGTGTACTAAATGTAAACAGGAAAATAGGAAGTTGATATGTAGTGAATTAGAGAGTGATAGTTTAAGATACTTACATCGATTCTTTTGTTTTTTCAGGAATATGAACGATATCTATTTCGCTGCTGAAGGAGGTCGTTTGTTTTGGAGGATTTGCAAGTTGTGTGGACTGAAAATAGGCAACCCACATGCTACGTGATACCAGTTACTACAGCAGATAACATGTAAGTTCAATCATAGGAACCATTTGCATAGATGTATTTGTATTGTCATCTGCGCAATTGTGATAATGCATTTAAGTCTAGTAGGCTACATGTAGATAGACAAGAGGCACTTAAGTGATGTTCATAAAGGAAAAATGACAAACTGAATGTAGAGAATTAAAGTGGCAAAACTAACCGGGAAATAAAATGGGTTTGTCAACTATTTCTTTCAACGTTTTTCTTCCATCTGGTCGCTTCAATGAGCGATACAAGAGCTTAAACATACCTTTTATCATTACTGAAAATGGAGTTTCGATGAGACTGATCTGATTCAAACAGCCCATCGAGATAAACCCCACAAACAGATTCCCTGTACTCATCATTATCCATAAGCTTTAGACCAGCTCCTGATATTACCTCTTGCATGAAAGTGGAAAAGTTAACTCATGTCATTTCCAGGATCAGATCATTTATTTAAGCAGCTAGTGTGCAACTAACCTGCCCATAGTAGTTGATGCCAAGCCGCAGGGGGGATGTTTTAGATCAAAGAGATCTGGACTCATCGAGAATTTGAACAATGCTCCATGGATTAAATCAAAGATAACATATTTTCAATTTGAAAGCTTCTAGATTGGCCACAGGAGGAATGCAAATCTATGTCATGCCAGAATGGAAATGGAGAATCCGATACCAGTTTAAATAAGTACATAAAAAAGAACAAAGCAATGAACATTGTTTCACTTACAAAGATCTGTGCAGGAACATTTGGGCTCAGTGCGATTGATGCAACCTTGTAGATCTCCTCTACTGTCTGTCAGATCAAATCAGAAGAGCAATTAGATCATGAGCAACATATTTAGAAAAATGGAAGATGTGCTACTGTCCAAACTTCAGAGTAAATATTTGTACTATAGATTATAGAATCTAGAACCAACCTTATTTAAGTGCCTCATATTACTTAAATGCTTAATCTTCAACTGGTAAAACTTTTCAGAATCAGTTAAACATTAATCTACAGTTTTGAGATTGGACAAAGCTACTAAATGAATGCCATGGTGGCATACATATAACTCCAACATATGTTATTCATTACTCTACAGTTTATGAGAGACCGATAAAGACCACTCCAGTAAAAGGAATATCTTGGTGCAACAAATGTAACTATAATAACCAAGTTAGTTACTGGCTATATTGTATGCTGCAACATATACACAACCGAGCTATTGACTAAATAAAGTCAAAACACAGCAGCAAGGCCAAGCAATTCTGTTGCAGATTTTCTTAATGTTTTTCAAGCAGTCATCAAGAATGTAACATCTTTTCTATATCTGCATTTTAACATTTTTGTATAGCTGCATTCTTAACTTTACATAGTAAAGAATTTGTTCACAACCTTTTCAGATAAATCACAAATTCTGTAGTGACATGTTACCTTGGGAGGAAGATTTGTCATTTCAAAATATCCGCCACGTTGTCCACACTCCCCCCAATATCCTTTGGACACAGTATGGAACGAAACCAGCTGAACTTCCCTGCTTGTTGGAGGACCCATGTCGAACAAAACCTAGAATAAGTCAGAAAGGCCATATCAGCCCAGTTGCTATTTGAGGAAAGTGCCCTGTCGTAGCAGGGCACCAAGGGGTGCCCCGCACCCTCGGATCGTCGAGAATGCCGGTGTGCCTTCAGGGATGCTGTCCATATGTAAATCTAGTCCGTATAGTGGATGTTAGGGCAAATGTACCTAAAATGCCCTTTCTCTCTCTCTCGCCTATGGGGGCAAGAAGGTAAATGTCCCTTCTTGCCCCCTATAAATAAAGCCCCATGGGCATGTAATAGGGGGATCTCTCCTCATCCCAACACATATACAATACTATTCATACATGGTATGCTTTGGCTCTCCTCCATCCGGTCCTTCACCCAAGACAAAGGGTATGGAGGGTCTCCACTGTACGGAGGGTCTCCGTACCCATCTGTCTAGCCTTTTAGCTACGACATGCCCGATAATCTTCCAGTGCAGCACAAGGAGCATGATCTCATGTATTAGTTCTTCACAAGTGAACAAGCTCTTAATACTTGTTTATGTGGTACTTAAGGCCAGGTGAACTTACTGTGCTCTTTGGATTTTTAGGATTGTCACATGAAAACTATAAGCTTGGGTGAAGTGGTAATCGTGAGAAAGCATCATTGGTCAGAAATCAAAAGTACCTTTCTTGCACTTATAAATGGGTGTTCATCTTGATAAATGTTCTGTTGATAAACTTCATCTGCAAGCAGAGCTAAGTTTTCCTGATAGCAAAAGTTCAGAACTTTCCTTACATTTGCTTCACTAAGGCATTGGCCAGTAGGGTTTCCTGGATTGATAATCACCATTGCTCGAACCTAAGTAGAAAAAAAATATCATCAGAGCTGAACACAAAGAGTATACATGGCACACTTTTATATAAGCAGCGTGATTACAATGATCTAAGAAGGGAAAAGGAAAGGAAACATGGACTACCAGACACTGAAACATCGGTTCTGTTTAAGCTTTTTGTTCTCCTTGTTTTGGATTTCGTATTTGTAATTGGTGTTTGCTTCTACTTAATGGAATGACGCGCAATGCTTTTGCACGTTCTCGAAAAAGAGAGAGTATACGGTATACTGATCAACACAAATCATCAAGTGAAACATTTTCTACATGTTAGCTGATGCATAGCAAAGTGGTCCTTCAAGCTAACTGTTAGTGTTTGTCCAAGAGTTAGCAGGGGTTTTAGGTGAGCCAATAAAGATATGGCGAGGATCTGAGTACAGGACTACAGGGAAGACAAGGTTAGCTTTGTACCTGGTCCAAAAACAATATGTATCTCCCTAGCTGTTTACCCTTATTCTAATGAGTATGCTCACTCTCCAAGGGGGGATGTTTTCTAGAATTTGATACATGCTTTTCTATTTTGATAAGTTCTTTATTATTTGTGAGGTATTCTGATGAGTTGTTGAACCAAGGCAATGCTGGAATTGACTCAACAAGACTTGAATTCATCAATACTATGTTGTTATTATCATTTTACTTGGAATTGTTTTCTGTGTGTATGTGTATGGATATAGGGACAGACTAATCAAGTAATATACATGAATTGCGGGAATTACTTAATTAGATAAATGCGACCCAAATGATAAGATAAACACAGCGACTCCTAAATTCTCGTAAAACACTTACAGTGATTCCCTTTGACTGTGCTGATGCCACTGATTGCCGGATATTGACGAAATCAAGTCCCCAGTTAGCCTCCTCTTCTAAATAATATGGGACAAGAGAACCACCAAGGAGGGAAATGGCAGCAGAATAAAGTGGGTATTGTGGAACAGGGACCAAAATCTGCCAAGAAAGATACATGTCTCAACCAAATATTACACAGGGGGAAATTAGTACTGAGTAGGAATGGCATGAAATCTGGAGGAAACATTCGTCTTTTCAAGAATAACCATACCCCATCCCTCTCATTTCTGATGATGGTATTCAGCATTTGCATCACACCTTTGCCGGGCGGCGTCAGAGGCGGCCGTGGGGGGGAGCAGAGGCGCGGCGACCTCTGGCCGAGCCGGCCAGAGGCGAGGAGAGGCGGCGAGCCGGTGGCGGCGGCTGCCCTGTGTCGCGCCGAGAGCAGCGGCGGCGGTGCACGGGTGACGCAGGGGGTAAGGCGCTGATGGGGAAGGGTGGCATATAGGAGGCCGGGCCAAGCCGAGCCCCAGTGGCGACACCTTGGGCCCAATGGGCCAAGCAGGCAGGCCGGGCCAACCGCGAAGAGGGAGGCGCCGAGGAGAGGCGCGGGTGCCATCGCCAGAGGAGGCGGCCGGCACCAAGGCGGCGAATTATGCGGCGGCGGCGGCGCCATGGGCAGCCGAGGCGCCGTGCGTGGGAACCGAGGTGGCGCGGGAGGAAGTGAGCCGGAGGCACCGACGGCGACATCGCTGGGGACCGAGGGGAGCAAAGGCTGGGAGATCGGGAAAGGAGGTCTTTGGGAGTTGGAGAGGTTTGAGAGGAAGGAGCGGTCGGGAACGAATTGGGGAATTTGGGGTGAGGTCTTGGCTCGATCCAAAATAATTTCATTCTTGCGCCCAAAGATGCCTATTATCGCCAAGATATAGATTTTTTCATTTTCATTTTCCCGCCCAAGAGTATTCCCGGCAGTTAGGTTGACCTAGTTGACTTTTTCTAGGGCAGATGTATTGTTGCTAACGTTAAAATATTGCCGGCAGATAGATTGTTCTAGAAAATAATTATTCCCGGCAGATAATGGGACCCCTAAAATCTTGGATATTGCCGGCAGATAGATTGCCACTAATCTAGTTTTTCCCCGGCAGATAATTGCCCTTAATACCATGCCATGGTGTAGTGGCGGCACGGAGCATCGCGGAGATGAAGCAGCCGCCTGCGGTGGAGACGAAGGGGTGGCCTGCGGTGGCGGTGCGGAATCGCATAACCCTAGCGACGATTCCACTGCAGCGAATGTGGATCGGAGGAGACAAATGCCATTTCGCGTGGGGGCTTATCCGCAAAAATGCAGGAGGTGGGACGGGGGGAGCGAAGCGGGACGGGAGGAGCGATCCAGGCCGTAGCTTTTGGATTGGATGGGCTGGATGTCCTATGTGCATATGTGCACACATATGACCATGTGCATAGGATATCTTCCCTGCTTTATCCATGTGTGCAGCGCTCCCTGTGTGCTGTAGGGGACTATTTTTGTCCGCTTGTGCGTCCTAAGGTTGTGCACGAAAATCATAGGAGGAGGCTTCTGTCTAATAGGCGCCATTTGTTTCCTGATGAAGGTTATCTGCTGGCCCCCTCTCCTCTATACATGGCTGCATGTGTTTGCCTGGGGTTCTAGGGAATTCATGTTTGTTCATTACGTTTTTGTTGCTTCGTTTTCCATGTCTGTTTGTGTAGGTGCTATACCCTGGAATCCATTTGTTGGCCCTGTGTTCTCCTTGCCAGTTTAGTATGTCCAAATGCTTAAAGGTTAGTTCAGCCTACCTAGCTTGTTCGCTGCCAGATAGTGCTTTTTCTGTCTGTTATGTTCGCTGCCAGGTTAGTATGTTTTTTCCTGATGCCTATTTGCATCCACGTATTCGGGCTGTTCTAACTACGGTGCTCCGGACTATGTTGTACACATTGTTCTGGTACCAAGAGAGGGTACGTATGCGGTCAGAGTGCATTCACTTAGAGACGTATTGCATATAATTTATGTTCTCGCGGTGGTAAAATTTCCCTACCGCCCTCTAGGCCATGGCCAGCCCTCTTGCAGGATCTGGTTTGTTTCGGCGGTGGGCTGAGGTCTAATAATTTCATGCGGTTGATTAGGGAATATAATTCTCTCTTTGTGTTTACTTCACTTGGGGTTCATGTCGACAGGAGCATCAATACGGGTTATGACCCTTATGTTTTTTGGATAAATGGTGTTGTTCACCATCGTATTGGTTCACTTCTACTAGCTGATGGGAACCGACTGGAATATGCTCACCTTTATATATGACACTCATAATGAAGTGCATAATAGGCTCGCCATTTTTGACAGGGGTGTAAGCCGTCGTGAACAGCTGGATCCTTCTATTGCCGCCGCTCTCATTGCTATGGTTGACCGCTGTAATCCGTTGGTGCGGCAGTTCAAGATGGCTCGCGATCGACTGTTTTCTCGACATGCTCTAGGTATTAGCATACATCTCATTGGTTATGACACGTCACATAGCAGTCGTTACACCCTTCCAGCTTCTTTAGAATTAGCTGCTTTAATTGTTGGCGATTTCTCTACTGATGTCTCCACATTTGATGTTATTATTCAAACACAGGCCGGCGGTTTTAAGCAGGTATCGCCACTCCATCCAGCTTTGATGTCTTTGCAGTATCCTCTTCTATTCCCATATGGTGACACTACGGGAGAACGCAGATTTGCCGAGTGCCGCCAAACTTTGCCGAAAGTGCCAAAAATCGGGCACTCGGCGGCTAACCTCTTTCTTAGAGTCTTGGGCGGGTGGCACTTTCGGCAAAGAGTGGCTTTGCCGAGTGCCTCGAGTGCCCGACACTTTCGGCAAAGGGCGGCACTCGCAAAAAGCTTCTTGCCGAGTGCAACACTCGGCAAAAAAATGGCCCTTGATTTCCGAGCCCGCCCACGCCAGTCAAATTTTTTTAAAAAATTCTTTGCCGAGGCGCCACGGACTCGGCAAAGAGGTCCTTTGCCGAGTGCCAATTCCCTGCACTCGGTAAAGATCCTTCTTTGCCGAGTGCCACTTCACTTTCTTTTCGGTAAGGACCTCTTTCTTGAGTCTAGGGCCTAAGACTTCGGCAAATTTTTTTTTTGGTTTTTTACCCATTTTTTTGTGAGGCCTTCCACATTATTTAAAACTCCATGTTCAAATTTGGGACAATTTTGACTTTTTTGCTATATTTAGTTAGTTTTTTTGTTTAGTTGAATTTTATGGAATATTTCAAATTTGAGCTGCGGTGCATGAAATAATCGAATTTGGTCGTTCAAAAATGATATTCATGATATTTGGTGTATGTTGAGGCCTTATCCAGGAACTCACATGAAATTTCAATTTTTAGCATCTTGTTGGCGTAACATGACGAGGTACTGCGAGAAAAGTGTATTTAAATTATATAAAATCGAGCGAAGTCCGAAAATGGCCGAAACTTGTCAAATTTCATGTTAGTTCATATAGAGTCTATGGTAACAAATTGAGAATATTTTGAGCAAGTTGCGGCGTCGGATGCCTAAAACCGATTATTCCATGTGATCACATGCTCAATGTGCGGCGAAATATTCCATAAAATTCAACGAAACAAAAAAACTAACTAAATATAGAAAAAAAGTCAAAATTGTCCCAAATTTGAACATGGAGTTTTAAATAATATATTAAGGCTGCAAACAAATAATGGGGCAAAAAAACAAAAAAAAAAAAATTGCCGAGTCTTGCCTACCGCACTCGGCAAGAGGTCCTTGCCAAGTGCCGTGAAGTGGCACTCGGAAAGAAATTTTTTAAAAAAACAAAAGCCTTTGCCGAGTCTTGGGCCCCACGACCTCGGCAAAGGGGAAACTTAACTAAATGTGTGGGCCGCCCACACATTCACTCACTCCACACAACACACGACGCCTTGCATGCGCCTGCCCGCATGCCGCCGCCGCATGGCCATATTCGCCCGCCCGCCCGCCCGCCTTGCCGCCCTTGCCCGCTCCACCCCGCCCCGATCACCATTGTCCCCAGCCAGCGCCCGCCGGCCGCGCCCGCCGCGCCCGCCATACCCCCCCGCCCGCCCTGCCTGCCTTGCCCCCAGCCCTCGCCCGCCCGCGCGCCGTCAGCGCCCGCCCGCCACATCCACTCACGGCTAAGAAAGGTTACTTTTCGTGATGAGATTGATGCGGTTCGTGTGTTACACGTTGTCGTTTGTGCTTGTTTGATAGCATGCGCGCGTGCTTGCTTATATTTGATTGCAACGACAGTGCTTCGGTGAGTAGAAGGTGTTTGTATAAATGCCTATTGAACATTAGTAATAACTTGGGACGAAATTGCGAACTCTTTCGGTTAGATGGCTATATCTATGCATATTCTGAATTTTGATAGTCAGGGCATGGTTGACAGATTGCTATTGACTCCATTGAGTTTATGAAAATGAACATAAGTTGTCACGATCAAGACAAATTGTCATATTGATTGCATATACAGCGGCACATGTTGTGATTTGTTAATGACTATTTTTACGTTTTTCTTAGTTGCTTATAGTGTGTCTAACTCCTTTAACTTACAAAAGTTATTTGAGTTACACTGGTTCCATAATTGCATTTGGATAGTGGAACTTGGAACGTAAATAGATTTGTTAACCTTTACCTGTTTTTCTTTGTTCAGCTTTGTGGTTAAATAATAACCTTTAGCAACAATTTTATGTTGCCGCGGGTATACATTTGATCATATACTGGGGAAGTTGATCCCTGCAAATGTGTCCCTCCTAAACTTTGACACACTTTGCCACTGTTTGATATCTCTGCTCTGATATACTGTTGCTTCTACAACCTGCTCTGTACCTTACCCAGCTGGAGCACCTAGTCACCTACTAGTTGCCACTATTTCATATTTTCATTCATTCCACCGAACTGAACCTCACCTGGCTGCAGCACGACCCAACTGCTACTGTGCTTGGCCTATCACCACACATGCCCATTAAATTGTTGCTCTGTCACACTAGCGCTGCTTTTGCCCAACCTGCCTTTGCCCAATCGATTGCTGCACCACAAACCCCCACCACTATGCCTAAATGTTGTCACTTGCCTAGTTGAATATTATTGCTTTGATACATTTTAGAGGTATTTATCTGCAAATTCGCTGTCTTCTTTTTTTCGAAAGAACCAAACTGGTTTGCCTTTAAATGATGGAAATTTTTTCTGAGAGATAATATGATCAATGTGCTGTGTTTTTTTATCTTCTCCTGCATGTTGTTGCCTTTAGTCTAGTGCTATCATAGGGTAGCAAATGCAAAAAATTGGGTGAGCTACCGTGAAGTGAGTAGTAGGAGAATCAACAAAACACAGGCGAGGAGGAGATGACAGAGATTCGACAAGGAGCAACCTCTGGTAAATAGAAAACATCTCTGTTGATTTATTTTGAGATTAACTATGCCTAATTTGATCTTGATGGCTTGTAGGCGATTCAAAGTGGTGCGCCACCCACCCCGATTCTTTGGTCTGCTATAGTGGAGAAATGGTCGGGCGATCGCGAAAGGGCACCAGAGAAAAGCGACCAGCGAAGGCCGATGCAGTGCCCTCACCATCGTGGCAGCGCCCGGCCTCGGCAAGTATGCAAAGACATATGTAAGTCTGCACCATTTGTCTAATCTAGCCGCTCAATTTCGCATGATTTCTAACCACATGTTGTTGTCTTTCTCGCGATCGGCGCGGTGGCGAGCAATTGGCCAACTCACGGCGTTGCTCTGCCCACATGGGCCCGCAAGGTCAACATCGAGTACAACCGGATCACGGGCCCAGAGCGTACACCAACTCCAGGCGTCCACACGCCTCACTTCTTACACGGAGGCGGCAAGGTCGATCTGGGCGGCCTACGATCCGAGGACCGAGGCGCCTTGATCTGAGATCGTGATGCGGGTGGGGGAAGGCAAGAAGCATGGGCGGTTCTGGCTTGGCGACGGCGTCCTCAACACGGGCTCTACTCCTCCTCTGAACCGCCTCCGAGCAGCGAGCACGAGCTCTAGCGTGCCCATAAGCCAACGGCCGACAACGGTGGCGGCACTCCGTAAGTATTCCATTTCATTAAATGCGTTCTTTGACTTTTACGTTCCTTAGCTCTGCAATATTGAAACATTGGGGTCAAATGTTGCGGTAGAAATCTGAAGAACCGGGCCCAAAGAGGCCCGAAGCCGCCAGGCGGTTGAGCGGAGGCCGAAGTCGAGGCTACAAGTCGTTGAGGCCAAAGAAGAAGGTTTGCTCGAGTTTGTGCAACAACTTGGGGAGCAACAAGGTTGGCGATTCCACTACACTGCTTGCACCACGCCACCACCACAGTCTACTCCGGTGAGTATGTTTTACTTTACGTGCTCATGCTTAGTGTCAAACCTAGAGATGGCCTTCGTCGGATTTGTTGATGTGTGGGCCTTCGTGCGGGTTAGTTGATGTGGCGGCCTTCGTGTTTAAATGTGGTTGTCGACCTTCGTGCGACGTTTTTCTTGCGAGTTTTGGAAGCGTCCCGTGCGAGAGGTCTTGCAAATTTTCAACTTTTCTTTAAACTCCTTACATTTTTATCTTGTCACTCCGTGCAATATCTTCTTTTTGTGCAATGGACATCGGGGCGGCGTCGAACCAGGTCGGAGGGTCGCCGATCGCAAGTCAGACCATCCGCACCGGACCGTCGCCGGATCGCCTTATTTGAAGCCTTGATCGCCGTGAGCCGCTTATGAGTAGTTTCTATGTATCGAACTTGTGGACTATGAACTTGTGGTTTGTAATAAATTGTGGATTTCGACAAATTTGGTCGTTTGTAATATATAAATGTGGTTTGTAATTTATTCTTTGTTGAATTGTGGTTTCTATTATATATATATGCATTGTTGTTTAAATGGAAAAGCAAAAAACCAAAAAAAAAAGGAATTTTAGAGGTGGCTTTGCCGAGTGCAATGACCATTGCACTCGGCAAAGAAAATTTTAAAATAAAATAAAAAACACGCTTTGCCGAGTGCAATGGTCATTGCACTCGGCAAAAAAATTTAAAAAATAAAAACACCCTTTGTCGAAAGTCTTGGTCTTTGTGGCACTCGGCAAAGAGGTTTAAAAAAAAAACAGATTTCTTTGCCGAGTGCCGGAACTGTGGCACTCGGCAAAGAGTTTTTTTTAAAAAAAAAAAAAATTCTTTGCCGAGTGTTGCACTCGGCAAAGAAAAAAAAATAGACGGCGTCGGCCGTCGGCCGACGGCGTCAAATCTTTGTCGAGTGCCCGCACGGCACTCGGCAAAGCCTTTGCCGAGTGCCCGAAATTTGGCACTCGGCAAAGCAGCCTTTACCGGAAGGGGATTCGACGGGGGCTCTTTGCCAAGTGTTGCACTCGGCAAAGGCTTTGCCGAGTGCAAAGCTGCCTTTGCCGAGTGCAACAGGCACTCGGCAAAGAGCCCGCCTCCAGTAGTGTGATAAGGGTTTCCACCTTGGGATTAAATTTAGAGAGACCGACGATCTGCGTGCTGGAGTTTGTGAGGATGTTTCCATGCTTGAATTAGAGTTACAAGATAATTTCAGATTAGAGTTTGAGTTAGTGATCAAATCTCTTAACGTGTCCCTGTTGGACTTTAGAGGCATGTGCGTGAGTTTGAGGTGGCTTCGGCCAGCAGGTGTGTACGTGAGTTTCTGGGGGAGGATATAAACCCAAGGGTTCGGCCATTGTAAGGGGAACATTATTTTTTGCATTGAGATATACAGAAAATGCCACGAGCGCAGTTGTGGCATGTGTGCGCACATGTGAGACAGAGTATAATCCTGCTAGGGATTGTGTGAGGCGAGAGAGGATTGGAGGGCAAGAATCTGTAATCCCCGTGGACCTTGGTGGTCCAAAGTTGCAATTCGATCTACATAAGATTGGTTTGCATCTACTACATCTTTTTTATTGCACCTGTTCGGCCTTGGGCTGAAATAGTGTAATCTCAAGATAATTATCGATGTTCCTGCTGCTGCTGTTGTTTGGTCAAGACTTGATCGTGACCAAGCACTAATTGTTGCTGTTTCTTTCTCTCCAGCCGACAGATTTACCTTTATTTGTTGCTGTGCTGCTGCTGTTGGTCACCTTTGGCCAGGAGAGCGGTTGTGTCCTCGTGTGTGCAAGTTCGAAGGAGAAGACTGTATTCCTGGTGTGCGCAGGTTCCAAGAAGAAGATTGTGTTCCTGGTGTGCGCAAGTGACACAGATTTACTAAGACTTGTATGTGTACATATACATCAGATTGATAACTGGTGCAAACCATAGGAGGGGGAAAGAGCTGCTGCGCGTGTACCGTGAAAGAGTTGCTGCGAATATACACGTATCCACTAGTTTACTAGTTGGGACGTATCATTTGTCCCTCATAACCTGCCAATGATAAATAAGTACCAGACACATCTTAATGTTGAGTAGTGTAACATGACAAACCTCGTGAAATATCTTTTCAAGTATGTCATGAAGGGTCATGATTGCGCGGCTATGTCATTCCGGGTTAGCGATGGTTGTCAGTACAGCACAGCTAAGGACCAAGCTGATTGTGGTGATGAGATAGCTGAATATGTTAGGTCTCGGTATCTATCGGCCTGTGAAATGAGTTGGCGGTTGTTTGGTTTTGAAATCCATGCTCGGATGCATACTGTTGACCGCTTGATTGTCCATCTGCCTAGCATGACCAGGGTTTTGTTCACCGAGGATTCAGATTTGACCCATGTGCTTGATGATCCTGACGCAACTAAGAACACATTGACTGAGTGGTTCGTAGCAAACCAGCGTCATGTAGCGGCAAGAAGCTATACTTACTGTGAGTTCTCAACAAAATGGACAAGGAACCCTGATCATAAGGTGTGGTCCAGCCAAAAGAGAGGCGCTAAAATTGGGAGGATGATGCATGTTTGTGAGGGCCCTCTCGGGATACACCCAGAGAGATCTCTCAGGACCACCTAGGGAGGTCCGATAGGACCACCTGCAGGTCTAGGAGGTACTCCGAGAAGGACCCAGAGAGGAGGTCCTCCAGGACCACCCAAGGAGATCTCAAAGACCTCCCTGAGGTCCTGGCCTCTGCGCACTGAGCTAGTCCCAAGATCACTAGCTAGCTCGCACAGATCAACACAGCTGTAATCACAACCACATGACAAGAAACAAGATGAAGCAGACAAATTAACTTATATTAAACAAGGACCTTATGATCAAGGTTGTTTACAGAGGTTGCCACCAAGGGCTTACAAAATCCGACAATAGTACATAACAGCGAAGCCACAAAAGCGCGAGGCCATCTGGCAAGCCCACAGGCTGTTGAGTGGAGGATGTTTCCTAGAAGGCTGGATCATCAAAGAACTCCTCCTCGAAGAGGTCTGAGCACCCTTGTCCTTGATCTTCTTCGGCCACTACTTCAACACAGGGCTTAAAGCCATGAGTACGTTTGAATGTACTCAGCAAATCGCAGAGAACAAGTATGCACATAATATTCATGCAATGGCTTGATCAATAAGAGCTGTAGGGTTAGTTTGCAGAAAGCAATATTTGATGGTGAATATCATAAGTAGATTGCAAAGCTCAAGTTAAAAGAGTCATACATAAGTATATTTTGTTTTCAAAGGAGGTCGTGAGCACCAACTCACTTCCAAGACCACTCATGGAAGGCCTGGTCGCACCCACAACCAGGACCTCTCCCACGACCTCTCTGGAGCACCAATCTCTAGAGCTCCCACGATCACCCCAGAGCACCAACTCTGCAGTTCCCAAGACCACATTTCGAGAAAACTACCATTCATGCATTTATTCCAAGCAGTGCCCATAACCAAGGACTTGGCTATTCGAATAGATTTTTCACTCTGCAGAGGTGAACAACTTTACCCACAATTCACGACCTCTCTGGCTGGTCGGGCTCTCGTCGGAACCCTTGCTCACTTCCGAAGGTGAGCAATCTAGAGAGCGCGACAAGGCTGTTACAAAGCTCTGATCTGGTCTAGGTTTTGCCCGCTAAGGTTTTTCCATCAGCAGCCCCCTCTTGCGCCAAGTGTGAATCAGCACACACTTCCACCATAACAGAACCATACCATCTCATTGCTAATTATTTGGCCCAGACCACCCCTATAAAATGGTCTTGTGGTTGCACAGAAGACCCGAAGCAAAGGAACACAAAGTTAAGTCCTTAAACCAGTCAGACGAGACAACCTCATCCCAATGTACGTATAGCACCCCCTTTACTGCACGATCACTCGCCCGAGTGAGGAAGCATGGGTTCACCTGGCCAAAAGACCACCCGGGTCTTGGCACAACAAATTTTAACAACAGCGGCATCGCACCATGATCAATACAACTACGATATCAGCACCACAGCTGCTCAATAGTGGCACCAACCACAGTTCTATAGTTCAATTAGTCAAGTTTATTAACAACATGATTCATGATTCTCAGATCCAACGCATCTAAAGCAAGGCTAAGCATCAATACGCTCCCAGGTTGGTAATATCAATACAAGACCAACTATGAATACCCATTCTAAGGTGTCCAAGGGGATCATGTCAACATGTCGAATTCAACCATTCAAGGAGGCATATTACCAAGTAGGAATTTAGCTACTACCCAAACCATTTTTATACAAATAGCCATGCATGATAAGGTAAAACAATATACTTTTGAAATGCTAGGTTCAACATAGGTCTGTGACTTGCCTTCGTTGAAGAGTGGCGAGGCTTCAGTAGAGGTCGCTGGATCCAGGTACTCCTCCACGAAGCCGGAATCTACACGTTCGGAAAGAACCAAATAAGCAAAACAACTTAAACAAAGAACTAAAGGGAACTTAAACCAAAACTAGAAGGCAGAGGGTCCCAACTGAAAAGAGAGGTTCAACGAAAAGAGAGGGTAGTCTTTGCAAAAGAACCAAAAGAGTGGTCTTTGCAAAAAGACCAAATGGTGGCCAAGATGGGAAGGGAGGTCTTGACAAAAGAGGTCCAAGCGAATCAGGGAATAGAACAAGGAAACTCACTGGAATAAGGCGAGATGCTGGAGGTGGTTGCGAAAGAACTTCAGCCGGAGGATGAAGACGATGCGAACTCCAGTAGGGCCCGTCAACGGCAAGGAGGTAGACAATGATGCAGCCTCCAACTGGCTTCCTTGGTGGTGAAGCTATTGAAGAGGACACGGCTCCAATCGCTCAGGCGAAATCGAAGCACGGAGATGACGAACTAGAAGAAGCAAGAGCGGTCTCGGGAAGCTGAGGGAGAGCAAAAGAGGTCAAAAGGGACTCCCTGGAGCTTTATTTATAGGGGAAGGAGAGATAAACTGGGCTACAAGATGTAGCGCCGACAGCCATGATGAAGTACTGCTGAAAAGTGGGGAATGGTCAGAGGGGCAGGTAGGAAAAAGAGGCAAGAGGAGAAATGATTATAGTGGAAGCAGAATTTAATGCGACCCATCCACGCTCAAAGTGACAAAGCAGCATTTAATGCAGTGCAGACTGCGCCAGAAGTGAAGTGGCGGGAAAAAGGTGAGTAGGGGGCTGGTAAGTGGGACCAGTCAAAACCAAGGGGAGGCCGTGACCGCAAAGGTGGTATTTGCAAAAAGACCACGAGGAGATCCCGACCAAAGGAGGTCACGGCATAACGACAAAAAGGAGGAGGTCGTGGCAAAATGACGAAAAGGAGGTCGCAGCTAAGGAGAACGTCGCGATCAGCAAGGGTGGTCTTTGCAAAAAGACCACGAGGAGGTGGTTTTTACCAAAAGACCATAGGGACGGAGAGGTCCAAAGGAGGAGAGGTCTGGACCCTCAGATCCAAATAAAAGGAGGTCTTCAATGATCAAGATCTAGCAAGGGGAGGTCCTGACGGTCAAGATCTCAATCGGACAGAGCAAAGTGATTGGGCCGTCCAACACAGATCGGACGACACAAAAGCGATTGAGATTTGGATCAAACGGAAGGCTCGAAAGGACGCAAGGGAGGTCCAAACGAATGCAAGGAGGTCCCAAAAAGAGAGAAATTCAAACTCGAATTTGAATTTCGGAATTCAAGGATATTTGAAACACAAACCCGAGCTTAGAACGCCTCAGGGTGGTCGTGACCCAAAAGGGGAGGTCAAAACCGAAGAAAGGTTTAAACAAAGAAGGAGGTCTGGAGAGGACGAGGGAGGTCTAGAGAGGTCTGAGCGAACAGAAAGAGGAAAATAATGCTAGAGCTCAAACAACTCCAAATAAACCAAGACTTTCTCATTAGTTGAAGTTCGATTAATTCATATTAAATCTCTAAGATTCCGAAATCTTCAAGTTAAGCTCGGGCGATTCAACAAAGCCGAATGGTTCCTTTTTGGTTTTGAAAACTTGCAGGAACTCTAGACAAACAGGACATTACAAACCTTCACCCCTTAAAGAGAATCTTGTCCCCGAGATTCAGGCTGACTAGAGAATAGGTGCGGGAACTCTACCTTGAGGTCCTCTTCACGCTCCCAAGTTGCTTCTATTTCGGTGTGGTTGCTCCACTGGACCTTGCAAAAACGAAAGATCTTGCTTCTTGTCACTCGCTTAGACACTTCTAAGATCTTGATAGGTTGCTCCTTGTACGTGAGATCTTCTTGGAGGTCTACTGCTTCTAAAGGCATCTGCTCTTTTGGCACACTCAGGCACTTTTTCAACTGAGACACATGGAAGACGTCGTGCACTCCAGATATTTGAGGAGGAAGGTCTATCTTGTAGGCAACTTCTCCTCTTGGGGATAGAATGGGAAAAGGTCCAATGAACCTCGGTGCAAGTTTCCCGCGAACTCTGAATCGGTGCATTCCTTTGAGAGGTGACACCTTAAGGTAAACTTTGTCTCCTGGTTTAAAAGCTAGGTCTCGACGACGGTTGTCTGCATAGTTCTTTTGCCTGGATTGAGCAGTCTTCAACTTTTCCCTAATGGATCTCACTTGGTCTTCAGCTTCTTTCAGGAGGTCTGGCCCAAGCACCTATCCTTCGCCTGATTCTGTCCAGTACAAGGGTGTTCTACACTTTCTTCCGTAAAGGATTTCAAAAGGGGACATCTGAAGGCTTGCTTGGTAACTATTATTGTAAAAGAATTTAGCATAAGGTAGCATTCGATCCCAACTAGCTTGCTTCTCTAGAGCACAGGCTCTCAGCATGTCTTCAAGTATTTGGTTAACTCTTTCGGTCTGGCCATCTGTTTGAGGGTGATAGGCTGTGCTGAAATTGAGGTCTGTGCCAGGACTTCATGTAGTTTTTGCCAAAACTTGGAGGTAAACTGGGATCCTCGATCCGACACTATCTTCTTTGGCACACCATGTTGGCACACAACCTTCGCCATGTAGAGCTCCGCCAACTTGTCTCCAGAATAGGTGGTCTTGACAGGGATAAAATGCGCAACCTTAGTTAGACGATCCACGATCACCCAAATAGAGTCAAAACCAGCTTGGGTTCTAGGTAGACCAGTTATAAAATCCATCTCAATCTCTTCCCACTTCCACTCGGGTATGGGTAAAGGTACCAACAGACCTCCAGGTCTTTGGTGCACGGCTTTAACTTTTTGACAAACATCACACTTGGCCACATATTCTGCGATCTCTCGTTTCTTACTAGGCCACCAGTACAACTCTTTGATGTCTTGATACATTTTTGTACTCCTGGGGTGAATGGAATACAAGGCTTCATGAGCTTCTTTAAGGAGCGCCTTTTTGAGTTCGGGGTGGTTCGGTACACATAACCTCTTGTCAAACCATACAGTTGCCTATTGATCTTCTAAAAACCTTAAAGATCTCCGTTTCCACATGTTGTTTTTGATCTCCTGGATGTCGGCATCTTCAACTTGAGCTACCTTGATCTATCCTTGTAGGGTAGGTTGCACTTCCAGAGCTGCCAAAAACCCTTCTTCAACTATCTCAAGCCTAAGCTTCTGAATTTCCTCATGCAAAGTTGGTTGGCTTTCTTTGACCATCAATGTGCTGTTGTAGGTCTTCCTGCTCAAGGCATCAGCTACCACGTTAGCTTTGCCGGGGTGATAATAAATTCCCAAGTTGTAGTCCTTGATTAACTCCAGCCATCTTCTCTGCCTCATGTTCAAATCAGCTTGAGTAAAGATGTACTTTAGACTCTTATGGTCGGTATAGACCTCACAGCGGTTACCAATAAGGTAATGCCGCCATATCTTCAAGGCATGCACTACGGCAGCTAGCTCTAGGTCATGAGTGGGGTAATTAGCTTCATGAGGCTTCAACTACCATGAGGCATAAGCTACCACCCTTCTTTCTTGCATCAGGACACAACCAAGACCTTGTTGAGATACATCACAAAAGATTTCAAAATCCCTTCGGATGTCTGGCAGAATTAAAACTGGAGCAGTGGTCAAACGCTTCTTGAGTTCTTGAAAGCTTTGCTCACACTCGGAGGTCCAAGAGAACTTCTTTTCCTTCTTTAATAACTGAGTAAGAGGTCTTGCTATTCGGGAGAAGCCTTCAATGAATCTTCTATAATACCCTGCCATTACAAGGAAGCTTCGGATCTGAGGCACTGACTTAGGGGACTCCCAATTGAGCACATCTTGGACCTTACTGGGGTTGACAGAGACTCCTTTTTCAGACACAACATGGCCCAGGAAGGTGACTTCCTTCATCCAGAACTCACACTTATTGAACTTTGCATAGAGTTGATGGTCTCTAAGCTTGCTCAAGGCTAATCGAAGATGCTCTTCTTCGCTCTTAGAGTACACAAGAATGTCATCAATAAAGATAATGACAAATGTGTCTAGATACTCCATGAACACACTATTCATCAAGTTTACTGATTGAGATTTGGATCAAACGGATGGCTCGAAAGGACGCAAGGGGGGTCCAAACGAATGCAAGAATCTTACCATTGGCGCGTACGTGTGAGAGTAACTTGCTTCTCCGAGTATACCAATGATAGCATGCCTGGCAAGGTCCTGCGCCTTGATTTCATGTTTTTAGATGAACAGGTACACTTCCCTCTATGTTATCTCTTTGTCCTACAACTTGACACTTACATACGGTTTGCCTTCTATCGATTTTCCAATCAGGGGACAACCATGGAGGTCCAGATTCCAGAACGCCACCTTATCCTATTCAGTTCGTCCATACACGAAGACCATGTTTACTACATCGAATATTTCAAGGTTGCCAATTCCAAAGCTTCCTACCAAGTTGCGAACTACCCTATCATGGCTAGATTTACCAGGCACACAAAGATCAAGGAGGCAACACCAATGCCGGACAGTTTCTCGCTATATGCACGCACGCTGGTTTCGTTTGATGTGCTCAGGACACGTATCAGGCAGAAGCAATACCTTTTAGGTCAGCACCTTGTAATAGCTCTGTCTTTTTTAATTGCGCGTGCTATACCCTTACATGCTTATACCTGCGGTTCTGCCTATCATAGCACTTCTATGTAAGACCTTCCTAGACCATTCTTGTCGGACCCGGGATTAACACCCTAAATCCTCTGTGCATTTCTGAACTAGTCCCATGATCAGTAGCTAGTTCACACAGTTAAACAGATATGGTAACATCCATAAATCGCAATACTTTATTAATAATCAACAGAGTTTATTACAAAAGAGGCTTACAGGCCAACAGCAAAGAACACAGCAGAAGGCGAAGAAGATGTAGTAGAGTCCAGTTAATCTGCCATAGGCAATCGACTAGGATAGCGGCCCAGTCGTCGAGATCCACACCGAAGGTGAAGTCCTTCTCCTCTGAAATTTGTTTGCATAAAGCAAGTATGAGCACAACTACCGTGCTCGCAAGTTACACCCATCAAATAACAGAATGACATGCATACATGGATATCTCAAAGGAAGGCTTAATATGGTTGAACTTGCATAAAGCAACATTTTCTTTAAATACTTGTACTAAGTTCCAAAGCAGTTATTCCATAACTAAAATTTATTTTATAAATTCTTAATTTTATAGTCAGATAACATTCACACATGAATGGTGAAGGATACCCTCCTATCACATGGCTTCCTGCCCAATTCCCATTTGGATAAACCGGTTAATAAAGTCTTTTGAAATCAAAACCAAAGATCTAACTTGGAGCAGCTTTGCTAGGCATGTCCATGACCGTGGACACGACTATTCAAATAGTTTTATACTCTGCAGAAGTTGTACAGCTTTACCCACATGACATGAATTCTCTAGTTGGTTTGGCATCCGTCGATACCACCACTCACTACCTTAGGTAAGCAGTCTAGAGCACGTGCCAAGGCCTTTACAATGTGCCATTCCACCGTAGTTCCCCTTTTCGCCCCCTTTGGACTGACCGTCCATGGGTTTGTGGCCCCCTCTTGCGCTAGGTGGGACTAACGTAGGTCGTAACATGACTACCCACTGCATCGGAAGGGAAAAACCACGGTGGAACATTGCAGATTAGTTGGCCAGGTCCTGCCCATACAGGACATGTGGTAGTACGGTATGGCTTAGCAAAATACACTCGAAGACCGGTCCTTAACAGACTTGGGTGACTTTCCACAGAACCCATGGGCCTCAGCCCTATCTGGATTGAGCCCGTGCATAAACATGCACCATTCAAGCAACCATTTCCCCCCAAGTACAAACCATCATTTTACTTCATTTCAAAGCATTTGTAAACTCTCGTGACACACCCATGCCAGGGGTACAATTTAAACAACATTTGATTTTTGGCTGAAATTCCCCAAATCAAACATTTTTGGGTCTAAGCATCGCTAAGCATAATTTTTGTAAATGATCCTAGTTCATACTATTGTATCAACTAGGTTTTATCTAGGGTGACAATATATTTGATTCAAATATCAACATTGGCCATACAAAGGATTTAGGCATATCAATAAATTTAAAACAGGAATTTGAATTACTGAATATAAAGAAGCATGCAGTAATAATTTAAAATAGAATATAAATAATTTTAAATAATGGGATCGAATATGATCAAAGATGTAACTTGTCTTGCTCAATTCGTTGTTCTCAAATGGCGTCGAATTCTAACTCTCCGAAGTCGTCGAAATCTATACGCGAAATTAAGCCAAATTCAAACAAAATTCAAACGAAGATTCAAATGAACTTCAAATTAAATAATTTTAGTTTAGATTGCTAGATCTTGAATTTATATGAATTTAAAATTTTGAATCGATGAAATCGGAGTTCGTATGAAGGAGAACAAACACTACTACAAAACAGGCTATAGTAGACACCCCATCACAGACGGTTCCTTTGGAACCGTATGTGTTGGGTCTGTCCGGACCTGCGGGTGGCGCGGGCAGCCTATCACAGACGGTATTTTTTAGAACCGTCTGTGATAGTTATCTATCACAGACGGTTCTATTCACAAACCATGTGTGATAGTACACAAACGGTTCTATTCACAAACCGTCTGTGATAATCCCCCTAATCACAGACGGTTTTAGTTTACAACCATTCATGTACTATCACGAGCGGTTCTATTAACAAACCGCTCGTGATTTGTCGGATTATCACGAGCGGTTCTTATTAAGAACCGTGCAGTGATAATACCTGAGCAGTTCAATGAGAACCGCTGCAGCGATATTGAGTTATCACGAGCGGTTACGATTAAGAACCGCTCGTGATATCTCACTCCATATAAATTAAGCCCGACACATCCCTCTCGCCGCCCTTGCCATCAGGTTCATCTGCGCGCCCGACCGCCGCCTCTGCCCATCGCCTACCGCTTTGGAGCAACCCCCTGCCGCTGGCTCCACTTAGATCTGCTGCTCCTCCCCAGGTGCCACACTTCCCTGCCCTAGCTCTCCTCCAACCTGCGGCTCCTCCCCTAATTAAACAGATGGACTAATACTTATTATCCTTTATCGATCCACTCTATTGATTAATGATTTTCCCTTATTTTGCTACTCTATACATGGACCCTAATTAATGTTTTGTTTTCTTTATTGTATTCTTTAATCGAAAGCATAGGGTTTAAGTTTCAATTAATACTTCTCACAAAAGCTATAAATTCTTAGAAAAAGGTAAAACATCTAGCTCTCAATTTGATAGACCCTAATTAAACCTAAACTATAGCAGCCATTGGATATTATTGAACCAAAACTATGATATAAATTCCAGAAAATGAAAAGCAAAACATGTAGCCTTTAATCTGGTGTAATTCCTTTGTGCAACGATGAGACAAAACGAGTAAGTACGTACAAAGAGGTGAAAGTCTTAATCAGAACTAATTTCATGATCGAGTTGTTTTCTAGAACAGATTAAAAAGAAGAATTTATGACACACCAAGATATAAGTCACATGTGCAATGATCTATTTTATATTTCCTCCATTTATCCATAAAGAAACGTCATCACAGTGGTTTATTGTTTCAATTATATCAAAACGGATACCCGCGCAATCGCGCGGACCAACTTGCTAGTTATTAGGATCTTCCTCTTGTCTTTTGTCTCGTATCTAATCAACAATCATGTAGATAATCAATAATTATCCGTTGCGCTAGCTTAGAGAGGAGAAGGTTGGACCTCTGCCCCTAGCGCCTCCAACACCCGCCGCCTCCTCCCCCATTGCGCCACTTTAGAGAGGAGAAGGAAAGGAGAGAGGAATCGTATTTTCTTCATGAGCTCCAAGGGTAACGATCTATAACCCTTTATGTTTGCTATAAATTAATCGCTAATCAATTTGGCACTAATTTGTTACATGCGTAGTGTAGATGGATCGAAACTGGATGTACGGTGTGAACCGTGTGAGTCAAGAGTACATTAATGGCGTGGTTGCTTTTAGAAGAGCCGCTGAGCAGGATATGTTGAAGAAGGGGATAAATTTTTCTGTACTGTCCATGCATTGATTGCGGTAATCTGAAGATATTTAACAACGCGGTACAGATCGAAGCGCACTTGATTCGAAGGGGTTTCAAAAAAGGGTATACATGTTGGACCAGTCATGGTGAAGAGCAGATTATACCAAAAATTAATAATGACGACATCGCCGAGAAGTCAACGATTTCCCGGATGTGGACTGTGCTTTTGATGAGGATAAGTGGCACGATGACAATCTGGATCAAATGCTACGCGATGTAGAAGAGAACTACAGTGAGAGAGAGTTTTGTAAATTCGAGGGCTTAAGGGAGGACTCGGTGAGACCTTTGTTCCCTGGTTGCAAGCCGGAATATACAAGGTTGTCAACCGTGCTTGAACTGCTGAAATTGAAGGCAAGCAATGGTTGGTCCGATGAGAGTTTCACGGCGTTGTTAGGTCTCCTAGCGGACATCCTTCCGGAGAAACATGTTGCCCAAAGACCACCTATCAAGCAAAGAAGGTTATTTGTCCATTGGGAATGGAAGTAGAAAGAATACATGCATGTCCGAACGATTGTATCCTCTACCGTAAAGAGTATGCAGACATGCATGTATGTCCCGTGTGCAAAGCATCCCGATACAAGCGTCGAGAATCTTGCTAAGGTGAAGTAAGGACCTCTGCTAAGATGTTGTGGTATCTGCTGTGATCCCACGTTTGAAGCGTTTATTTGCGAACCCAAAGGAGGCAAGATTGTTGCGTTGGCATAGAGGAGCGTAAGAGAGATGGAAAGCTAAGACACCTGCTGATTACGCGGTGGAGAAACTTGATCGAAGCTTGAAGAGTTCATCTTGAGCAAGGAATATAAGGTTAGGGTTGCGTACAGATGGAATGAATCCTTTCGGTAACTTGATCTCTATAGTCAACCTCTGTACTTCTTCCTGAGATTAATTGTTTCATCTGTTGAGCATATTATTAAGTTTAAATGTATATGTTAATTTGGGACACTTGCAATCCATTTTATTGCATATGTAACTTATATAGATAGCAAGTAAGCGAGATGACAGAGGCACCGTCTTCGCCGCCGTCACCAACGCCGCAGATGGAAGAGGCACCGACGAGGCCGCCATCACCGACGCCGCAGATGGAAGAGGCGCCAACGAGGCCACCGTCACCGTCGACGATAATGACACGGAAGCGAGATGGCAGAGGACAATCGAAAATGCCTTTGAGCCGACTGGTCATCACGGAGGTCAGTGACTTTGGGGTCCCTCTGAGTCCCAAGAGATCAGCGGCGAGATTCTGGACCATCTGCGGGATACTTGAAAGGGAACGGGTCCCCATCACCACAACAAGGTGGAAGGACCTGATGAAAGAAGCGAAAGCGCTGTGGGGACGAACTTTCGAGAAGTTCACTATTCGAAGCACCGTGGCACGCAGCGTCGCGACAGGCGATGCTCACAATGGATAAATCGTGGAGGACCTTCAAGAGCATTCTTGTCACGAAGTCACGTGAACACGGTCGACGCCCTTCAAGCGATATAGATTCTTGACGGGAAGCATGGGACACCTTGTGGCTATAAAAACGACGGCGAATTTAAGGAGCAAAGTGTGGCGCACAAAGCTCTCCGGACCACGAAACACTCACCCTGATGCACGGCACCGCTGGGTGCGTGGGTAAATCTGAGGCATGGGCGGGAGGAGGCGAGAACTCAACCGGGCCATTTCACGATATCACGGACCCGCGTTCCCTAAAATTTGGTTAAAAGTGAGGGCAAAAGTCTCGTCTTGGCAAAGATCTCTTTCACAAACCCGGCGGAGACCGGAAGTGTCCCAGCGTGTGGTAAATATGTCGAACTACCTAGTTAATAAGTCCATAACTTCATAGTGTCTATAATAACATGATAACCTCTTGTAGCGTGACTTGACTGCCCAAGCTTCCCAAGGCTCCTTCCATGTAGATAGGGAGAAGGATATACTATCTACGGCCTTGGGAAACAAGGAGCACCCGGGTCGCACGTGAGGCCTTGGGGTTAACGTACCTTGGAGTCATGGATTCGCGGACGACTACTGCACGTATAGGAGTAGGAAGAGATCCAAGGCCGAGCACGACGACCGGTTGGTACAGATGATTACCAACAAATTTGAAGAAAAGATAGCGACATTGCGGGTCAAATGGAGATACTCTGAGCGGTGATGCATAAGCCGCCCGTTAATTGGGAGGCGGTCCTCCTCGGCGTCGGAGTAGCGTCGCGTCCGCGCATAATTCTGAACATGACGACGTCCGATTACTGATAGATGACATCCGATTACCGATAGACGACATCAAGGTAACGTACATCTATGGAATGCACCAAAGATAGACCTATCGGACGCCTTATGTGAGGACCCCGGTTTATTAGGCTTGTAATACTTAGTCATCCATTGACCCTATCATCACAAACATAATAATCCGTGTCTTCGAGATATGTATACTTCCCAGAATGCAGTATACACACCCCTTTACAAAATCATGCATCAATTCCATTCAAGACATAGAACCAAAGCACGATTAGATTAAAAGACATACAATAAGTAGAGTTATTACAAAAGGGGCCGACCGGCCAAATACAACTAATAAAAGTAACACAGCGGAAGCAAAAGCCATAAGATGGCGATAAACAAAAGAGAGCCACAAGGTTTGCCTTAAGCCCACAAGGCAACCAACCAAGTCGCCTAGCTCGATTCCCAACCGCCGCACATCTCACAAAAGTAAAGCCCTTTGGGCCCTACCTCCTCTGCAACAAAGTTATTAAGCAAAGCAAATGAGTACAAAAATGTACTCACAAGACTGACGTGTAGTATAACAGAACTATAGTTTAACTACATGCAAGCTTTATTTATTGGATGAGGCTTTGGACTTATTTTAGCATAAAGCAAGTTTTCATTTGCAATACTTAAATAACAATAACAATAGATAGATGACAACAACAATCCTGGAAGTGACTAACCCAATAGCCACCACAATAGTATGAACATCCATTCATACCAACCCATCAAGTTTTTAATTAAATGTTGTAGTCTAGTTCTTGCACGACCTTACCAAGCATGTCCATAACCTAGGACGAGGCAGGGGTGTACCAATGTACCCACACGTCAGACCGCCTTTTCGCCAAGCTATTTAGCACACTTCCTTTGGTATGCCGGCACGGCTAAGTCCTACGAGGCATTTCCAATGAGCGATGCTAATTAAGAGTCGCGACAACCCTAAGGTAGGAGACACCGCCCACCTAAGCAATCATGGGTGCTCTTTCCCTTATAAAACAGTTTTACTCACCTGCGACCCCGAATTAACACCTCCCAAAGTACTTAGTCAAGAGGGATTCCCAATACCCTCGTGTGGTTAGCACGCATAAGCGCTTGGCTTAGTGACACAAGTAACTCGGTCCTTGGGGACCTAGGCACCATTCCATTCACACCCAACATATCACACCAACATCCATTGTGCCCAAGTCGATAACAGTTTTGTTTTCATTTTTATTTTCTTTGTTTACAAAGAAACAAAGCACAAGAGGGACATAATGGAATAATAATTTTAGTGTGATCAAGGTCATCGACATAATGTCGACAACTGCCCATTTCTACCGTTATCTAAGCATTTCTAAGCATTATCAACGCAAACTACTAAGTGATAAGAGTCCATCCATCGAACTCTATATCACAGCAAGATAATCCTAGGCTTAGTAGTAGAGAATGAACATTTACCTACAGGATATGCATCTATAGGCTCAACTAATCGATAATTTAACACAAGGTAGCAATGCATACATATAAGTGAAACAAAGTATTAAACTTTAAAGTAATGGGACATTAATGGGATATGATCAAACTGCTTGCCTTGCTGTGGCTGGTCACTATGCTGCAAAGGATCGCTCACGGGATCAACACACTCGTCGGCACCTAAACGAAAAGGCGAAAAGAATCGATAAGAACGACGAAAACCACAAAGACAGCACAGCCAACAAACTCCAAATGCTCTGAAATTTCTACAGAACCAAGAGAATGATTTTTAGGGAATTTAGCAACAAGAACCAATTGATTTGGATTCTCAATGCAAAAGATATGAGCAAAACAATTCTGCTCAGCCCTAAAAATCAAAACTGCTACTATTCACTAATTTAATTGTTTGGCAACATTTTCTATAACAGTGGTGCAGCTGAAATTTTTATGGTAACACAAGCACCTCATGAAAGGAACAACCCAATTGGATTCATCTCATTTGGAGCTATTATGCACTTTCTATAATTTTTCAAAGACAAGAACTTGAACAAAATTAAAATGCACAAGTAAACTTTTTGGAAACACTAACATGATCAAAATAAATTTTACAGTAAATTAACCTAATAGCGGAAACCAACAAACTTGGTTTCACTCAAAAAATAGTTTACAGAGAAATAGTTATGCATTTTCTAAGTTAAATGAATTTTTAATCTAGCAATTAAAGCCTACACAAGTTTAAAGTCATTTCTGGATTTTTCTGAAGCTAAATCAAGATTAAAACCATTTTTAAATTACAGTTTAGCTAATAACAGAATTAACAAAATTTATTTCAACCGAAAATGAATTTTTATGAATTAGTTATGCAGTTTTGAAATTCTCTGAAATTTTTAATACATTAAGTAAAGCTGAAAATGGGTAAAGTTCATTTACACATTTTTATGGGGTTAAACTAAGCTGGAAACCATTTTTATATTAAATTTTACTTGGAAACAGAATTATTAAAAGAGGAATCAACCGAAAATGATTTATCATGAAATAGTTATTCAATTTCAAAGTTTATTGCATTTTTCAGTTGTGAAATAAATCTCTCGGGAATAAAATAAACCTTTACAGCAAAGAAAATGGCGTGGCCAAATCTGGACCGCACTACTGGACATCAACGGCCCACGCGCAGCCCACGCACAGCACACACCCGCCCGGAAAAACATCCAGCCGTTAAGATCGAGATCAACGGCTGGGATTCACCGGGGTTCGAAGTGGTCCGAACGGCCCAATGAACCCTGGCCGTTGATTTCGCGATGGAGGGCTGAGACCTGATGGACGTAGGGCGGTCCGAACGGCCCTTCGATCTCAGCCACTAATCAAAAAATGGACGGCTGTGGTTGTTCGTGCCGATCTCGACTTGAATAAAGGCGAAATGACAGCTTGGGTCCCACGTCGCTGCTGATCGATCCACACGACGCTGCTCAGCGCATGCGCCTGATGTTGAGGGCCCACCGCCAAATGGCAATGAGGCTCGGGGTTTAAGCACGCACTCAACGCGCCCCACCCGGCAACGAGAGACACACACGTGTTTTAAGTGCCGAAGAAAGGTGGCCCACATGTAAGTGACAGAGGACCACCGAGTGGTTTACTACAGAAGGGGTTTTATTTAAGCCGCGGGCCCACATGTAAGTGACATATTAGCCACGGCTTAAGATAGGTTTATTACTAAACAATGATTAGACCTTAATGACTGCCATTAATGTGTCTAAACGGCGACAACGCCCTGTTTACGTCCGGCAAAATTTCCGACGCGTTCAACGGCGGCTCGCCGGCGATTCACGCCACCGCCGAGCAAACCGAGGGCACCTACAGGTGCACAATAGTGATGCGCACCTGCCGGTACCACCCACATCTCCGGTGAGGGCCCGGAGCGGCGGCGCGACAGCGAGGTGTGGCGGCGCAACACACGGCAACGACGACAAAGAAAGGAAGCTCCACAACAAGGCCATTCAGCGGGTGCCCGAGCTACTAGAAGCTACAAGGGACCTACCTGAGTGACGCGGAGGGACAGGGGACGCTTGAGCAGCTCCGACGACGAAGCTCCGCGGTGGCAACAATGGCGGCAACGCGGCGAAGCTACCCTGAGCCAAATGAAAGAGCCCGCGTCATCAAAATGGGTTCTATACCTCCCACTGATGCTACCAGAGAGAGGGATTGGAGAGAGGATCACTCACCGGACTTGGAGATGATGAATGAGTTTTGCGGCCGAAAATGGGGAATTTGCAATTCAGCTCCACCATGTCGAGATGAATCCAAATTAAGTGAGGGGATTTACTCTAGGAGGGTAGAGGGTGACTCCGGAGCAAAAATAAAGAAAGGAGGACCACAGGAGTACCGCCTTCACCGTGAGCTTGAAGCTTGGCAATGGTGGCCGAAGTGATTTTGGCGACTTGAGCTCTAACTAGCGGAGTGGGTGCTAGCTAGGGCTGCGGACATGTTAAAGGAAACCAAAGAAGGAGCACCGGGGCTTAAGTAGTAGAGAAACACAGAGAGCAACGGCAGCAACCTCCTCGGGTCAAACCTGCCATGGGAGCTCCGAGTGCGATGGGAGCAGGTAAAACGAAGACTTACGGGGGCGGTGCACGACGAGCAATTAATGCGCTCAGAGAGTCCCGTTGGCGAGGACACAGAGTGGACAAGGCACTGTGCTCCCACGATCTCCTTTGACCATGGCGCAGAGCGTGTGAGAGAGAGGGCAGGCGCGAGGAAGGGGACGACACCGTTGCCGTCGGATTGAGATCGTGTGGCTGAGGATAGATCGGGCGGCAGGGGTTAGCATAAACGTGGGCGCACGATGAGCATCTAATGGCCCAAGGCGCACCACTTTGAAACAGCCCGTGCAGCTAGTTGGTTGGGTCGAGCCAAAGTGCCTCGAGCCCGAGTAATGTGATGATCAACCCTTTTGATTTGAAAATGAAGCTGAGACTTTCCAGATTTAATTGAGGTATCAAAACATCTCCAAAATTTATGAAAATTTAACTGGAGCTTATTAACAAAAGGATTATCCTCCCATAAAATTTCCATAGGTTTTTATGCATTGCAATTTTCTCAAGAAATTCCAGAAGGTTAATAGCTAGGGTTTGACCAGCTTTGACTTGGTTTGACTTGCCTCCAAAATTATTCAAATAATTTCTAAAAATTATGAGAAAATTCAGAGGTGCTACAAGTCATCCAAAGAACCCAGGAAAATTATTTACAAGGTTTGGCACAAGATCTTTACCAAGGAGGTTTTTGACTTGAGTCAATTGGAGATTTTGATTTTTGGGTTTTGATTTTCCATAATTCCTTTGCAAGAATTACAGATTTGGTCAAGTACCTCCAAATGAAGAAAAAGTTTTAATTTCTACTCATTTTCTTACATTTGAAACACAAACCTAAATTTGGGATGTTACACCTTAGCTAATTGCATATTGTTTTATAGGAGCCGACGCCGTGCAAGCTCCAAGTGAGGATGGATGGGTCCCTTTGTATTGAGGCTGCGCAGGGGATGGTGTATCCATACGAGGAAGGGGCAGTGCAGCACGGTGCCCAATTGGCGCAGGATTACGCCAAGGTCCAGGTGGATATGGTGCATGTCAATTTCCGAGCCATCCCGCTGAAGATTCGCCCGAACGAAGAGATCATAACACTAGGGATGCCGCCCACTCTTTATCCAAAGGCCCAAGAAGGACATCGCTCGACCTAGCAAAGGCCGCGATCCGACACCACCATTCCTCTCCAACGGACCTCGATGACTCCACCTCATGTTTCACCTCGAAGGCCACCTCTTCGATTCACGTGGAGAAGACACCGGCGAACAAAGAAAAGCGCACAGACGGTTCCCGAGTCATCTCATAAGAAGACGCCGCCAATCGCTAAGGCCAAATCGAAATCGATTTAACGCATAAGGCGCCCCCAAGTCCGGAAGTCCGAGAAGTCCGCGATACCGGGAACTACATCATCGGAAAACCGCAGTTCGACGCAAGAGATAATGCACGCCGGATATGCTTGTCGCTTTGCATGCCCGGTACTTGGACAAGACCCAAAAGAAGGGTGCGACATCGAATCACCGCCGATACGAGGATAAGCATTTCTTCAACGGACAAGGTACTTCCGTCATGGGCTTCAACGACTTATATGAACTATTCAACCTCGCTGGCCTCGACGCCTCGCTTCTACGATGTTGGACATCGTAAGTGCGCATAATCAAGTTCTACATTCATGTAATAATGATAAATATCACGACTCATTGCTTATGAATAGATACATGCTGAAAAATGTCCGGGAATGGAAAGAACCGGTGGGTTTCCTCGACCCACATGTCGTATCGTTGCAAACCATCCAAGAAGACTCGCCCTTCGCTGAGAAATACATAACGAGGTCATTGCTTCGCCGGATTTAACATGAAGTACATAGTGGTGCCCTACAACCGGGGTAAGTGTCACTACTTGCTATACAAATTTCATTTGTACGCTATACGCAAAGACTTAACTTAGGTTTAATGACTATAGCGACATACATGAGTAGGTACCATCGATCCTTTTAGTTATTATACCCAAGAGGAACCATGTGATATACCTTGATTCCCTAAACCGCAACAAGCACGACTTCAGCGTTCTAAGAGGAATACTCGAGAGGTATGCTCATTTCCTCCTTACATAACTCTATTGTAGTCTTCATTCGTTTGAAATGGCCGAGGATAACTTTTTCGAATCATGTAGGTCGTTCATCAATTATGTTGCCAACAAAGGAATATACAATGGAAAGAGCGCCCAACTAACACACAGGATGGATTTTTCGGTACTTGCTACAATACGATAATCCTATATCATACTTCATAATAACGCGTCTCGAACTGACTATACCTATATATGTAATTCTATTTTTGCAGTGCCGCCAGCAAAAAGATGATGAGTTATGTGCAATCTACGCCCGCTATCATATGCGCCTAATCCTTAGAGCTAGGAAGAAGGATCCCGAGGTTTGTCGATCAATCTCGAAATAATTATTTCCTAATTATAAATTTAAATATATATAGCTTACCATTTTACTCTTGGTAGCGACAGGTCTTGGATTTACAATATGATTCACTCGTTGCGGAAGAGATCAAGGACATTCGAGGGAAGCTCTGCACCTTTATCAACACAGAAATCATTAACGACAACGGAGAGTTTCACTCCGTCGCCAACCAAGAGCATCACCCGCACGACACCTCTCAACGTAAACAATTGTAATCCAGTTGTAGCTATAGCGACAATACTTGAACAAATGCGATCTTTTGTAATTTATTTTGAGTAATGATCACTTTGAGTTGTCAACAATTGATTATCTCTGATGAATCTGTTTTTGTGCATGCTTGAATCTGTTTTTGTGCCTGCTTGTTTTCAGAGGGCATGGCTAGCAATTCCTGAGGCTAGCCAGAAAAATAGCAAAAATGTGGTCAGGGGTATGAGCTATCACAGACGGTTTTTTGTTAAAACCGTCTGTGAAGGCAAGTATCACAGATGGTTTCTGCATAAAACCGTCTGTGATACGCGAATATCACAGACGGTCATAAAAACAAACCGTCTGTGATCCGCGAATATCACAGACGGTTATAAAAAATCCGTCTGTGATATTAACAGATCGCAGACGGTTTTTACTAACAACCGTTTATGATACTACACTTCACAGACGGTTTTTGATTAAAACCATCTGTGATATTGCGTATCACAGACGGTTTTTTACCGTCTGTGATAACGGCTTGTTATCACAGACCAACAAACATAGACGGTTCAGAAACCATCTGTGATGACGGTTCCGAACCATCTGTGATATGGCTTCCTGTAGTAGTGGAACCCCAGGAAGCTTAAAACTCAAATAAAACCCTAAATTGGATTTAAGTCGAATTTCCTGATTTATTTTCCTAAAGGAAAATCTGAATTATCGCGCAGCATGACGTCAGCGCCCGAGGGTGTGCCACTGACAAGCGGGCCCAACGGTACAGTGCGCAATGGGGTGGATGCGCTGGCTGAGCGGCTGAGGTGGCGCCACGCAGGCACCCACGTAGGCGTGAGCGCCCAGGTGGTGCTAACCTGTCGCTGACGTGGTCGTGCCACACAAGCACAGCGAGCGGCGGTGCAAGGGTTCGATCTCACCGGCGCTTTGCGCCACGGCGAGATGAACGGAGGTGCACTTTGAAACAAGGGAGTGACGGGGATCTAGATGCACTACCTTATGGCGGCGGAGTGCGAAGAGGTGGTCGGCGGCGAGGTCCTTAGCGGTGGCGGCGCGGGGTCGACGACGGCGAAGGGGCTCCGGGGGTTCTTTGAAGAAGTGGGTGGGCGCGTCGGCTTCACAGCGGCGCGGCGTTTGCCGAAGGTGTGGACGACAGGGCCGGAGTGTCACTGGTGGCGCCGGAATCGAAGAAGAATCGAAAGCTTCCCGCTGGTGAAGAACTCCAAAATCTGGGCGCTAGGAGAGAGGAGGAGAGCAATGGGTGGTGGCGCTGTGGTGTGGAGAGAAAGGCGCACCCAGGGCTCCCTTTTATAGGGCTCGGGCGTGGCTAGAGCTTCGTGCGGCTCAAGTTGGTCTCGCGGCACGGCGGAGCAATCTCGGGGATTAGGGGCGAGAAAAAGGTAAGCGATGGCCAGATTGGGTGCGGGATGACGCAGCAACATCAATGCATGTGAAATCATCGGAGATGCGACTAGATTTGAGTGCATATGGAAGGTTTTCAAATTTGGTCATGGCGGTCAACGCGGCGAGAAAGGAAGGTGACGCGAGGAAGAAGGAAAGAGTTGGACGAAGGCACTGTAGCGGAGGTCCAACATGTCGGCGATAGCAAAAACAAGAAAGGAATAGGTGCTTCGGAGCCGCTGGATTTAGATCTGACGGTCAAAAAGACATGGACGTTTGGAATCGTCCGAAAGTGCCTTCACCATCGGCCGTCCATTTCAAATCCGATGGCTACCGTGCATCGATCAGTAAAAATCAAGACGCATGAGTAGGTCGCTTGGGCCACGTCGCTGCGTGAGAATAGGAATGGGCCGGATTCGGCCCGATTACTGTTTGAGAGATTTCTTTTGATTTTCCATTTTAATTAATCTCGTTAAATCAAAATAGCTTTAGAAAATAGCAAAATAAATCCAAAAAATCTAGAAAAATTCACAAAAATTCCCAGAGTTATTTTGGACTTAAATAAAATAATTGCAACTTAAAATTGGTAATAGTTTTTGCACATAATTTATTTTAGCTTTAAAATAATTTAGGAAAAGCTTTTAAAATTCCAGAAATTAATTAAGTTTTATTTTTCAACTTTAACTCAAATAAAACTTCAAAAGCTTCAAAAACTCAAATAAAGCAAACAAACTCTTTCAAATTTTAGAAAATCCAACAAATTAATAACTTTATTTATTTTATTTTGGTAACAACACTTTGGGATGTTACAAACTACCCCCGTTAAAAGGAATCTCGTCCCCGAGATTCGGAGTGGCTAGAAAGAAATTTAGGAATACAAGGTTTTCAGCTGTAGTTGTCGTTGTCTGCATCCTATTCCTCATCGGACGGGACTAGAGCAGTGATGTTGTATAGACGTCCTTTTCCATAATTCTGTGGCTTCCTTTTTTCTTGCATGGTGTTGACTTTTGGAACTTCAGAGTTGGATGGATTAGCTGCCTGCTGCTTCTTTGGATATTTATTGGCATAATGTCATATCTCATGACAGTGGAAGCACGTGATGCCTGCAACATAGGATGAATCCTTCGGTGGTTGGCCATCCTCAGGAGTTTTGGGAGACTCCAAGCTGTCTGGGTCGTTTGTTGCAGGTGCTTCAGTTGGAATTGTTGGCTAGAATCTGACTTGATGCGATGAAGTCCCTCTAGCTTTAGGAAAGCCTCTAGGGTTGAACTTCTGTGCAGCCATTCTTCTCTTGCGGTTCTCCATCTCTTGGCGCTTTCCTTCTTGGCGAATCGCCTTGTTGACCAGCTACTGGAAATCAGCATAATCCTGGGAAATCAGCTGTACTGATAGATCATCATTGAGTCCTTCAAGGAATCTTTCTTGCTTGTCTTCATCTTTTGCAATATCTTCCGGTGCATATCGTGACAGTCGATTGAACTTGTGGAGATACTCATTCACTGAGAGGTTGCCTTGGCGTAGTGAGCGAAACTCCTTCTTATTAAGGGTCATCATGCCGGAAGGAATATGTGCATGGCGGAAAGCTCGCACAAATTCATTCCAGGCGATGGCTTCAGCATTAGCATGTGAGATGTTGAAGTTGTCCCACCATTCCGAAGCTGGTCCCATGAGCTGGTGTGAAGCGAACAACACCCTCTCACGGTCGGTGCACTGAGCAATATCCAACTTCTTACTAATTGCCCAGAGCCAATCATCTGCATCCATGGGCTCTGTGCTGCTTGAAAAAGTCGGTGGACGCATCCTCATGAATTCTGACATGCTGGTCCTTTGGGGTGGTGGAGGTGGAGCTTGGAAAGTTGTAGCTTGTTGGGCTTGGTTGTTGTTGATAGACTGGGAAAGTAGTTCGATCAGACGGTTCTAATTGGTCATCATTTGCTGCCATTCTGATCCATTGATTGGAGCACTTCCATCATTGTTGGCATTGGTTCCATTTCTAGAGTGACGAGTGTTCACCATCTGTTGGTGACTCCAAAGATTTAGGAAAGGAGAACAAAGGATAGGGAAGAGACAAATATGAAGAACTAAGGGGATAGAGTGAAACAACACTCTCAAATGAAACAACCAACTCAAAACTTCATACAACGTTCTACTCGATCGAGACTCTTAATTTGGTGAAACGACACAGTACACAGAATGAGTCTGGGCAAACTTAGACTATATGGCTTGGCTGACATTGCATCTTTTGCTCGTGGTCTTCGATGATTCTTGCATGATGATGCTCTCTTGACAGCTTCATGCCTTGTGGTCTTGAACATAAGGGTTAATAATCGTGTTGACCATCTATAGAAATTTATACGGGAGACAGGGTCCATTTAACATTATAAAATGGTGAAGAGAGAATTAGGTAAGAAAGAATTGCTATAGAGAAGCTATAGATAGATGACCAATATGAGGAGAGAACAAATTATTCTCTTTCTTGTTATAAAATAAATTTTGAAGTTTTCAACTAACGACCATTCTAACTAGGTCACGACCTACAGTCGATATGGCTCTAATATCACTTTTGTTGGACCCGGGATTAACACCCCAAATCCTCTCAGGCATTTTTGAACTAGTCCCATGATCAAGAGCTAGTTCACACGCTAAATGTATATGGTAACATCCATAAATCACAATACTTTATTAATAATCAACAGAGTTTATTACAAAAGAGGCTTACAGTGCCAACAAAGAAAGAACACAATGAAGGCTTAAGAAGATAGTAGAGTCCAGCTTAATCCGCCACAGGCAATCAATCGATAGCGCCTAGTCGCCGAGATCCACACCAAGGTGAAGTCCTTCTCTCTGAAATTTGTTTGCATAAAGCAAGTATGAGCACAACTACCGTGCTCGCAAGTTACACCCACAAATAATGTAATGACATGCATACATGGATATCTCAAAGGAAGGCTTAATATGGTTGAATTTGCATAAAGCAAAGATTTTCTTTAAATACTTGTACTAAGTTCCAAAGCGCTTATTCCATAACTAAAATTCATTTTATAAATTCTCAATTTTATAGTCGATAACATTCACACATGAATGGTGAAGGATGCCCTCCTATCACATGGCTTCTTGCCCAATTCCCATTTGGATAAACCGGTTAATAAAGTCTTTTGAAATCAAAATCAAAGATCTAGCTTGGAGCAGCTTTGCTAGGCATGTCCATGACCGTGGACACGGCTATTCGAATAGTTTTACACTCTGCAGAGGTTGTACAGCTTTACCCACATGACATGAATTCTCTAGTTGGTTTGGCATCCGTCGATACCACCGCTCACTACCTTAGGTAAGCAGTCTAGAGCACATGCCAAGGCCTTTACAATGCACCATTCCACCGTAGTTCCCCCTCGCTAAGGTTTCGCCCCCTTTGGACTAGCCGTCTGCCGGGTTTGTGGCCCCCTCTTGCGCCAGGTGGGACTAACGTAGGTCGTAACATGACTACCCACTACATCGGAAGGGAAAAACCACGGTGGAACATTGCAGATTAGTTGGCCAGGTCCTATCCATACAGGACATGTGGTAGTACGGTATGGCTTAGCAAAATACACTCGAAGACCGGTCCTTAACTGAGTTGGGTGACTTTCCACAGAACCCATGGGCCTCAGCCCTATCCGGATAGAGCCCGTGCATAAACATGCACCATCCAAGCAACCATTTTGCCCAAGTACAAACCACCATTTTATTTTATTTCAAAGCATTTGTAAACTCCCGTGACACACCCATGCCAAGGGTACAATTTAAACAACATTTGATTTTTGGCTGAAATTCCCCAAATCAAACATTTTTGGGTCTAAGCATCGCTAAGCATAAATTTTCCAAATGATCCTAGTTCATACTATTGTATCAACTAGGTTTTATCTAGGGTGACAATATATTTGATTCAAATATCAACATTGGCCATACAAAGGATTTAGGCATATCTATAAATTTAAAATAGGAATTTGAATTACTGAATATAAATAAGCATGCAGTAATAATTTAAAATAGAATATAAATAATTTTAAATAATGGGATCAAATATGATCAAAGATATAACTTGCCTTGCTCAATTAGTTGCACTCAAACGGCGTCGAATTCTGACTTTTCGAAGTCGTCGAAATCTATACGCGAAATTAAGCCAAATTCAAACGAAGATTCAAATCAACTCCAAATTAAATAATTTTAGTTTAGATAGCTAGATCTTGAATTTATATGAATTTAAAATTTTGAATCGATGAAATCGGAGTTCGTATGAAGGAGAACGAACCCCGGGAAGTTTAAAACTCAAATAAAACCCTAAATTGGATTTTACTCGAATTTCCTGATTTGTTTTCCTAAAGGAAAATCTGAATTATCGCCAAAGATGACGTCGGCGCCAGGTGTGCCAATCGACAAGCGGGCCCCACGATCTGATCTTGCAATGGGGTGGATGCGCTGGCTCAGCGGCTGAGGTGGCGCCACGCAGGCACCCACGTAGGCGTGAGCGCCCAGGTGGCGCTGACCTGTCGCTGACTTGGTCGTGCCACACAAGCACAGCGAGCGGCGGCGCAAGGGTTCGGTTTCACCGGCGCTTCGCGCCACGGCGAGATGAAGGGAGGTGCGCATTGAAACAAGGGAGTGACGGGGATCCAGATGCACTACCTTACGGCGGCGGAGTGCGAAGAGGTGGCCGGCGGCGAGGTCCTTAGCGGCGGCGGCGCAGGGTCAACGACGGCTAAGGGGCTCCGGGGGTTCTCTAAAGAAGTGGGTGGGCGCGTTGGCTTCATGGCAGCGCGGCGGTGCCGAAGGTGTGGACAACGGGGCCGGAGTGTCATTGGTGGCGCCAGAATCGAAGAAGAACCGAAAGCTTCCCGCCGGCGAAGAACTCCAAAATCTGGGCGCTAGGAGAGAGGAGGAGAGCAATGAGTGGTGGCGCTGTGGTGTGGAGAGAAAGGCGCACCCAGGGCTCCCTTTTATAGGGCTCGGGCGTGGCCAGAGCTTCGTGCGGCTCAAGTTGGTCTCGCGGCACGGCGGAGCAATGTCGTGGATTCGGGGCGAGAAAAAGGAAAGCGATGGCCAGATTGGGTGCGGGATGACGCGGCAACATCAATGCACGCGAAATCATCGGAGATGCGACCGTTTTCGAATTTGGTCATGGCGGTCAACGCAGCGAGAAAGGAAGCTGACGCAAGGAAGAAGGAAAGAGGTGGACGAAGGCACTGTAGCGGAGGTCCCACATGTCGGCGACAGCAGAAACAAGAAAGGAATGGGTGCTCCGGAGCCGCTGGATTTAGATCTGATGGTCAAAACGACATGGACGTTTGGAATCGTCTCAAAGTGCCTTCACCATCGGCCGTCCATTTCAGATCCGATGGCTACCGTGCATCGATGCGAAAACCGCACGGCGAGCAGGCTACGTGGGCCGCGTGTGCGTGAGAATAGGAATGGGCCAGATTCGGCCAGATTACTGTTTGAGAGATTTCTTTTGATTTTCCATTTTAATTAATCTCGTTAAATCAAAATAGCTTTAGAAAATAGCAAAATAAATCCAAAAATTCTAGAAAAATTCACTGAAATTCCTAGAGTTATTTTGGACTTAAATAAAATAATTCTAACTTAAAATTGGTAATAGTTTTTGCACATAATTTATTTTAGCTTTAAAATAATTTAGGAAAAGCTTTTAAAATTCCAGAAATTAATTAAGTTTTTTTTTCAACTTTAACTCAAATAAAACTTCAAAAGCTTCAAAAACTCAAATAAAGCAAACAAACTCTTTCAAATTTTAGAAAATCCAACAAATTAATAACTTTATTTATTTTATTTTGGTAACAACACTTTGGGATATTACAAATCTAATTTGTACCATCGTGCTATTGCTCTGAAGATACTATAGGTGTTATCACGGTGATCTCTCACATCAAAACGGTGCTTGCAAGAGGAATCATGAAGGTCGTTCATAATGTAAACATCACAGATGGCTGGTATTCCACATCTGTCCTATCGTTCTCGTGTTTGTACTTATTTTACCAAGTTTACGAACATATGATAGCCATACGGTTACATGTGTACCTACAGCATTCCTTTCATTTCGTCTGCCTTGTCGTTCGCCTGAGTTGAGAATTACTCCCTTCACGATTTCAAACATAGGGAGACGACCAGCATTACTCTATTGGGACCACACGCCACTAAATTTGATGTGCATGACCAATAGTCTGCAGCGGCAAATGGCCATGCTGTTGTCCTCTTTGTTGGCCTGACTGTTATGCTTTTTGAAGGTAGACTCCCCTTACGTTTACATGCGTACTAAGGTTGTTCTTACGCATACCTACCCGTTTGCACTGACATTGCACATATAAATTATGGGACTGTCTAGTTGTACGTTGCTTGAAAATCTGTTATTTATTAGTCACTTTTTCTTACCATTAGATTTCCATCCAATGGTAAAGGAAAAAATAGCCAAAACATCCGGGCTTTGTTGTATGTGGATAACAGGTCCAATTTCATGATTTGGATCCGTTATTCGGCTCGTTTGTTTGGGGCCTATTTTTTTTTTGGGCTGATTTTGTTTAGGGCTTGTTTCTGGATGTGTTGTTTGTTTGGGCTATCTGTTGTTGGGTTTGTTTTTTGATTTGGTTGTGGTCTTCTGACAGGCTACTCTAGAATGGGACAAACCCCCACATGTCAGGCTTCTTCCCCATATACATTGCCCAATATCCAAGAAATAAAAGGAAGAAAAAAGAAGAACAGATCGCAACAATGGAGGGACATAACGAGAAAAAGAAGAAAAAAGAAGAACAGATTGCAACGAGGACAGCAATGGAGGGAGATAGCGAGGGACTCGGAGGAAAAGAGAAGACAACAGAAGCAAAAAAGAATGCATTCAACGAGAAAAGAAACACAAAGGTACTAACATTTTCTTATATAAGCAGCCAATCTGGATTTGTTCTCCAACCCCTTCTGTCCCATTGTTTTTGCATAAACCTTACTGTGTCATCGTTCTTTTAGACCTTCTTTCATCACTTGGGGTGAGTCCCATTGCATTCAAGGTGTGCATGTAGCAGCTCAAATAAGTTTGATTTTATGTTGTACAAAGAAAAAAAATCAAATATGTTTGAATGTATGCTAGACAAAAAAAAAAGAAAAGGATTGATCAATCTATACAAAATTCAACCCCCTACGAAACCAAAAACCTGTTGACTGAATTATCAATATACTCGTTCCTGGGGGAATTATCAGTATCTAGGCCATTGCCATTGTCATCCATGTTGTACTCATCATCATTGCCAGAAGGACGGTCATCAGCACAATCAATTGTTGTAGCAATTGATATATAGTTCAATACATCCAAAACAAGCACTTCAAACTTATAGCAAGAAACATTGGGATCGTTCTCATGAAATTTTTGGAAAATCACACTAATGCCTTCTTTAACCTATGGAAAAAATGATAACATAAACAAATTTTGTTGTAAATGTAAACTGAATGGGGAAACATCATTAGAAAACTTAACAAGTATAAATGTAAACTGAATGGGGAAACATCATTAGAAAACTTAATAAGTACTAATATATAAATCTAAATTAAAAATAATTAGATTGAGGTAGAAATTTAGATCAGCAACCAATCTGTTTATATTTATCATGTCAAAGACTATTGTAGAAAGACTTAACAAATGCAAATATATAATGTACACCAACAAAAATACAAATCTGGTAAAAAAATAAGTGTTAAACATACAAGAAAATAGTAAAATGAAGAAGAAATTGATGAACTAATAGAAGCAGAATACACTGGAAAAGAGAATAATCAATCTCACAACTTTGCAGGCAATAAATTCCCGAGATTCCTTTCCAAAGAATCTCTAAAATGAGAAACTTTATTGCTAGCAGATGAAGATAGCAACCCGTAGCAAGTCAAACTAAAATCTTTAACCTAAGGAAAAAAACATTGCAAGGTTATAAATACCGTATATTTAATATATTCAAGGAAAAAAGCAACTTAAAAATGCTAAAAGGAAAAAAGGGAAACGGAATAAAAAAATAACTTACAGGGTGCAACCCAAACAGATTTCCGTTCGTAGAAACACAATCATACTGAGAGTACTTCTTGATCGTATCACCCTTCCAAATTGAATTTCGAGGTGCACAACTTGGCAATTGTCGAAAGGCAAAATCAAGAAAGTCAAGATAGTATACCTAACAAAAATCATTGTTACTGAGATTGACAAGCAAACTGATCACTCAAATTGCATAATCAAATTATCGAGATTGCTCGATAAGCTACATTGGAAAAACATTAAGAATATCACTGGATATCTGAATAAAAAAACAGGAAACATACAAGTTGCACACTATTTGAACTAAAGTTACATGATAAGAATATCTGCAAATTTAATGAAACTGATGTGCAAGTTCATACAAGTAGCCCTGATGGTACAAGTTAAATGTGAAAATTCACCGACAACAACACACAAAAACAAAATAAATAACCAACAATTTGTATATATTGATTTCCCTATCAACAGGCTTGGGTTTGTAAGGATTTAGTAAAAAAAACTCCAATAGTTGCAGAAAACAGATACTACTGGTTTTCTAAACAGATCCTAAACTAAAAATATATATATATACCAACAGCCAACTAATGAACATTAATATACCTCAGACACTAATAGTCATCTAACATACAAAACATCTAAAAATATAAGCAAGGTACAGCAAACTTTGGAGTTTCAATTGCTAAGATTCTACAACTAGACAATGTACTACCTCATATCAAAACATGAAAAAAGAAAGGGAAATAAAACAACAATAAGGAAGAAATAACAAAGCAAAATCAAACTTACAACGAGAAAATATATGCAACCTCCAAGCGTCCTTGATGACTGAGAAGTATTCCTCTTCTCCTTCTTATATTTCTCCACATATAGCATCAACCATTCATACACGAATGTGGACCAATCCCAATCATTCACCTTGTCAACATCTTGCAAAGGACTTAGGTATTTTGGACTGGGATATGTGTTTGAGTTTGACAGAGAAAAGTGGACAAGGTAACCACCATACAACAGATGAAAACATGCTCTCTACTAAGGTCATCTTTCAGCAACTTATTCCCAAAAAACTTTATTGGAGGCAGGTTTGGCTGAGCAAACATTTCCAACAAATAATTATTTGATGAATCACTGTCTAGCTTAATTTCTAGGCCACCAATAGGAATACCTAATACGTGATGAATAGACCCAGGAGAGATTGGGATAACCTTCTCTTTAACAGTAATGTCAGAGGTCCTAGTATCTATGTGATTAGCAATCCATTGCACAAAACTCCTAGGAACAGGACACTTTTCAAAATCTAAAAAGAACCCAAAGTTATACTCCTTGATTACATCTTTATTAGCTTGACTAAGACCAGCAATAATATCAGCGAAATAGTTCAGATTATATCTGCTAGACGCCTTTGTAGCTACAAGATCACTCCTACCCTTCTTACATTTCACACCAATTACAAGTGGAAGAAAAAAATTGATCAAAATGGGAAATAAAACAAACAAGTTCAAACCTTTCTCTTGTCTTTAGAAACACCTTTTCTGAGCTAACTTCCTTTTTAGCGACTTTGCAACCTACACAAACACATAAAGGAAGAAGTCAACGGACAACTAATTATTTTAAAAAAAATACCTAAGATATAAATCAAAACAAAATAAAAAAAACTCAAAAAATACCATCTTCGTCAAATTCTTGAAATTGATAGCATTATCAATATGATCCCCACAAGAAGAGCCCGACTGCCATCAAGGATAAAATGAAAAATTAAAAATAAAACACAACAGAACTAAGACAATAAAACAAAAGAAGGAAAAGCTTGCTTACATATTCATCTCCACTAGATTCCCTAGGCGTGGAGTCTGCTACATCAAAATCTTCTTCGGTGTCTGACGAGGATTAAAACCTCTATGTATTATTTTAAATGCATAAAGGACCATACGTTTTCATGGTCGTAATTCCTAAGACTAACGACCTCCACGGTCGTTAGTATTCCGAAGGTTACTTATGGGTACCTCGCCTGGATGAGGCTTTGTGCCTAATCCCCACCGATAACCGCCGTAAAATTACCGAACGGGTATTTCTTATCTTATGATGAATGGAACACGTATATATCGCTTTCAAACCATGCGATGGTACAACCACGAGACATCGACTATTAACCACCCTACGGTTAAGCTTTTCACAGCAACCACAAGGAAGTTAGCACGTTGCTAATCGCTTCCACCGCTCCGACCAACGTAATGTTTCACCAGGACGCCTTCTCCAGAGTAATCGCCACCTCTTCGAAGTTATTTAAAGGTGAAGCGCAGAAGACGAAGGGACGGACACGAGAGAGACAACAAGACCAAGACCAACAAAGACAAGAACAACGATAGTTCAACAAAATATACAAGCCTAAGCGGTGGAATTAGAGGTTAGATAATCGACTTAGACTCATATTCTAAGTCCGATTACCGATTAGACATTCCCCATTCAAGGTAATTCAGGGTAGTACTTAGCCACATCTTGTAAAACCCAGTTCATATCAATAAAGAGCGACCCCATTCCATCCCGTGATATTCCACGCCATTTTCCTCGCTCATTTTCAGAAGATCGGCGACTTGATCGCCGACAACGGGCGCCGTCTGTGGGGAAGAAGGCGAAGTTTCAAGAAAATTCTTCGCCAAGAAAATCCTCGCCCAAAATCTCTCGCAATCGCTCATGCGACTATGCCCGAGTTTGGGATGAGGAAAATCGTTCGATTTGGCGGACTACGCCGACCTCGACATGGAAGGATGTATCTGCGCCATGGAAGAAAATGGCAGTCATCCTCCTCTTCCTCCTCCGCCGGCCGCACGTCGCCGACATTAGCGAGGTCGACCGGATGGATGAAGATGCGCCGCCACTCTCGGTGGCGCAACCAGAGAACCGCCGTTCCGACCGATTCGAATGCCGAGGATCTCTTCAAGCCCGGCCTTCTCGATCGGTAAAACAGTGAAGAAATTTCAGCCCCATCACCCGAAAACTCTATACCATTGATGAAATCATGGTGAAAGATACTCTCCTTGCTTCGGCAATTCCAGAGTCAACCGTCACCGATAACGGTGTCGATGAAACCTCCATCGTCGAGGCCATGTGGGGATGATCACACTCAGCATACGATCGGCGGTTTGTCGGATCAGGCTGAGAAGACCTCAGGAAGTGCTCATCTCCGACCGATCTCCATCGTGGAGGATTCTGGCAGAAGCGCTGACAAGCTCTCCATTAGTTATGATGGAAGCTCATTGGAAGATCAATGCCGAAGCACGGGTCAACGCGATCGGAGATGAAGATCAAGATGCCCTACACGGTCCTACACTCTCTACCACGCCATCACGTGTTGTTAGAGATGATCCGGCCGCCAAGCACCAACTTCCAGAGGCAACGAACTAATCGACGCCAATCGCTTAACTCGCTCGCACGCCCCACCCAGAGTGACCGATGGGATCGAACAAATCCAAGGTCGGGAAGGTTCGACAGCATACACCTACGACTGAATGAACCCCGAGACCTTCTAGAATCGTACAAAACTTGCAACGATTCAAAACATGTTAAATAATTCGATCCCGCTCTAGCAGAACGCCTAGTTTTAATACAACTCAGAGGTCGTATCCAAATTCTCCAATGCAGACCATGCAATAACGGAAGCGTATCGGGAACAGAGGGTTTCAGAAGTCGACTATGACTTCATCCCAACGCCTCCCTCTCAGAGGGACAACACGGTCATACCGAGAGAGCGATCACCGAGACCTCCTCGACGATTCCGACCAAGGAGTCACGAGGGAGAAGGTTATTCCAAGAAGCTACTCCCCATCAGTGTCGAGAGGAACCACCACTAGGACCTAACGATCTCCGACATCGCTTTGAACCAAGTGGGCGGTCGGAGGCATCATATCAAGAAACCACGATCGGATCGGTACACCGGAGTTCCAGCGTCCCAATCCTAGGGATCGGTCTCCGATCGATCACAATCCGCACCTTCCCGCAGAAGACGCCATGAATCAATCACGAGTTGTCGAGCCTTCTCTGCGGGGCTCCAAGCTATCGTTAGCCTAACCGGTTCCGACGTTAACTTGGAGAAATTCAATGGAACTCAAAACCCATTGGAATTTCTCCAATATATACCACCACCATCGTGGTACTGCGATGAGAATGTAATGGCCAACTATTTACCCACCGTGCTCGAAGGGTCCGCCTTGCCGTGGTTGTTAAACTTACCGGCCGGATCAATATATACTTGGGAACAACTCTGGATCTTCGATTGCCAACTTCGAGGTACGTCGATGCCTCGAAGGAGGACGATCTCCACGTAATCCGCAGGATCGATGAGACTTTACGCCAATATATCAAGAGGTTCACCAGTTCGTAACTCTATACCCGGTCGCAGAATCCTCTCGTTATTCAAAGCTTTTAAAACAGATCGAGGAATCGGCGGTTTACGGAGGACATAGCAATGAACCCTCCAAGAACAACCGTTGAGCTTTTTGATATGGCGAACAAGTATGCCACCGCTAGCGAAGCAATCGAGTGGTGTGAAGCCATTGATCGGAAAGACAAGATTCTCACCGCCTGACAAACAGGAGAAAAGAACAAGAAGTCTCTCAAGAAGAAAAAGAACTGCAGACCCGACGACAAAGAAGTCCTCGCTGCCGAGAAAAGTTCGGGAAGGGCAAGAAGGACTATGCTTGGTCGAAGCAAGGCAAAAGCTCCGACCAAGGATTTCGCATTTAACAAGAAGTGGTGTCCACTTCACCAAAGCGAGGGCATGATCTGCGCACTGCCGTGGTCTCGCAAAAGAAATCGGAGGATTATTATGCGTAAAGGACCATTTCCCGCAATATAGGAACATGGAGAAACGAGCTCCAAAAAGGACAAGGATGGCGACGAAGAGATGGAGTACCAGGATCCCCAACACATAGTCAACATGATTTTTGGAGGATCTTCTTCATACGAGTCCAGACGTCATCTGAAGGCCATGGAGCGAGAGGTCAACCTAGTCGAATCTCCGACTGTCATCAAGCACTCGAAGTGGTCGGACACCGCAATTTCCTTCAGCAAAGACGACTGCCCCATCCCATCGACTCGACCAGGTAGGTTCCCTATCGTTGTTGAACCAACCATTAATAATTATCGGGTTAATCGGGTCTTAGTAGATGGGGGTAGTTCTTTGAATATATTATTTGTGGGAGCTTTAGAAGAAATGTAGGTCCCCATGTCAAAGGTGAAACCTGTGAAATATGCTTTTCATGGCATAGTTCCGAGTTCTACCGCTAAACCGATAGGACAAGTTTCCTTACCGATTCGCTCGAAAGCCCGACAACTTCCGAACAGAGAGGATTCCGCTTGATGTAGTAAACTTGAATCCGCGATACAACGGAATTCTCGATCGACCAAAGATTAGCAAAATTCTTGATAGCCACGCATTACGGTTATCAAAGTTTGAAAATGTTTGGGGCGAAGGAGTCATCACTATTCGAGGATCGAAAATGGCTTATGTATGCGATCGAAATCCTTTGCATCGGTTGATGAACTTCCGCCGAGAGGTTAACCCGACTCCCATGCGTGTCAAGCACCGAGGCCAAAGATGACACCCAAACCATCCGACTGCATAAAGGAGGTACCACTCGACAAAAGCGCTTCTCGGACAGCGTCAAGTCTTCACATGGGTCAGACATCCGCACCCAACCGCCCAGAAGATTCGGTCGGGCAAGACTCGACCCTAAATAGGAAGAGTCGCCGTCTCCTTCCTCCGAGCGAATCAGACGGTTTGCACGCAAGCGTCCGATATGCCCGAGTCCCCGAGGAGATCGAGCACAGGCTTGCTCTCCAAATGACAAAAAACCGATCAAGCGAAACTACGACGTTTACTTTTGATCGGAAGGAAGCAATCCAATGAGATTGACAAGCTTCTCAAAGCCGGATTTATTCGTGAAGTCGACCACCCACAAAGGCTTGCCAATCTGTAATGGTTAGAAAAACAATGGGAAATGGCGAATGTGTATCGACTTTACGATCTTAATAAGGCTTGTCCGAAGGATGACTTTCCTTCCTCGCATTGATCAACCGGTAGACTCTACTGGGTGCGAAGTTACTAAGTTTTTAGATGCGTATTCGTGGTACCACCAGATTAGTATGTGTAAAGAAGATGAGGAGAAAAATTCCTTCATCACCCCATATGGCACTTCTTCGTTATATTAAGATGCCATTTGGTCTCAAAACGCCGGTGCAACTTTTCAAAGGTTGATGCAAAAACCTTTAGTCCACAAATCGGTCGGAATCTAGAAGCTTACGCTGACGATCCGGTCGTAAAGACCACCAACGCCAAGGCGACCACATTCATGACTTACAAGAAACTTTTAATAACTTGAGAAGACATAACCTCAAGTTAAATCCGGAAAAGTGTGTGTTCGGAGTTTCGCTTGGAAAACCGCTTTCGGTTTACTAGTTTCGCTAGAGGTATTGAAGCAAATCCAAAGAAAAATTGCGCCATCGACTGATCGCCCCCAGACCATGAAGAAGGAAGTCCAAAACTAACCGGTGTATGGCGTTAAAGTCGTTTATAGCAAGGTTAGGGGAAAAGGATTACCTTTCTTTAAACTTCTTCGAAACATGGGAGTTTTGAGGGACTAAAGAGGCAAACGATGCCTTTGAGAAACTTAAAAGTACCTTACAAGTACCTCGTTTTAGTTTCTCCGAGACCGGAGAAACATTGCTAATTTACGTGGTAGCAACACCACGCATAGCTTAGCGTGTATCGTTGTAGAAAGGATAATATCCAACGACTACCTATTACGTAAGTGAAGTCTTACATGGACCAAAGGAAAGATACCCACAGATACAAAAGTTGCTCTATAGCCTCCTTATGTCTTCAAGAAAGCTAAGGCACTACTTTCAGGCTCACAAAGTGGTCGTACCTACCGGATATCCTCTTGGTCAAGTCCTTGGAAACAGGAATCATCGTGACGAATAGCCAAATGGGCGGTCGAGCTAGGGCGCTCGATTCCATTTTATTTCACTTAACAGCAATAAAGTCCTGTGCAATAGCGTAATTCATTGCCGAATGGACAAACCTCGAACCCACCCAAGGACCCGAGTACGAACACCACGACGAGTGGACATTGTATTTTGACGGTTCCTTGATGTTACAAGGATCGGGGCCGGAGTGGTCTTGATATCCCCTACTAGCGAACACATCAAGCACGCCATCCAAGAATTTTTCCGCCACCAATAATGTGGCGTAATATGAAGGTTTATCGGCAGACTCGAGCAGCTCGCTCGCCGGGATTCGCAGACATTAGTGAAAGGCGATTCTCAACTAGTAGCGAATCAAGTGGGGAAAGAGTATCAATGCTCGAGTACCAAGATGTCATCTTATCTGGCGGAAGTACGAAAACTTGAAAAGCACTTCTTCGGTTTTCAGATCCAACATATTCTTAGAAAGGAAAACTTTCTGCGCACTGGGTTAGCACGGATGGCCTCCACGAGGTCGACTGTCTCGCCGAGTTTTTCTCGAGCAACTCAATTCACCCTCGGTAGTTGAGCCTTCCGAGAACATACATGATTCTTTGCAAGTTGAACAAACTAATCAAGGAAACATGGATGCTCCATGTGTCGTTGACGGTTGGCGCCATCACGATCACGGTAGAGATCGGATGACATCGATCTACAATTATCTTCAAAGATGACACAATTCCAGAAGATGATGTAGAGGCCGATCGATAGCACGAAAAGCCAAATCATACACTCTAATCGAACGTATCTTGTATAAACGAGGATCTCATGGAGTGTTGATGAGATGCATATCTCAAACGGATGGCATTAGATTGCTAACCGAAATCCATGAAGGCGCTCAGGAGCACACCATTCCTACTGTAACCCACGGTCTCAGAAGCCTTCGGCAAGGCTATTCTCGCCAACCGCCTTCATGATGCAAAAGAACTTTGTGATGAAGTGTGTACAATGTCGGTTTCATAGCCGATAAGTACACCACCAAGACAAGCCTTACAAACAATTCTCTTTCTTGGCCTTTTGCAACCTGGGATCGGGACATTCTGGGACCTTTCCTAAGAGCACCGGGGCTTCAATTCCTTTTCGCCATGATTGACACGCTTACAAAATGGATTGAAGCCGAGCGACCGTTAAAATAACAACCGAGGCCGCTAAGAGATTTCTCCCAAAAATGTGATCACGCGATTTGGTGTACCCAACAGATCATCACGCATAATGGTTCCCGCCTCTCCGGCGAATAATTCCAGAATTTCGCGATGAACTTAGGGTCAAAGTTCATTTTGCTTCGTTGCTCATCCACAGAGCAACGGAGCGCTTGAGCGGCTAATGGTATCCTTATGCGGGATCAAACGCCGAGTATTCACCGCTTAATCAAACGGTCGAGCTTGGGTTAAAGAACTTCCTCTCGTGTTATGGGCGTTCGAACCACGCACCACCGTCGTGCGACCGTGAAACTCCATTCTTTTTGGTTTATGGTCTTTGAAGCCATGCTTCCTCCGTAACTCAAAATTGGCTCGCTTTCGAATCGATCGCTTTTGACGAAAATGATCGAATGAACGACGACTCGACGACGCCGATTTCCTTGAAGAACGATTTAAACCAAGCCCTTGTACGATCAAGAGTCTACCAACAAGCCATGCGAAGGTACCATAGTCGTAGGTGCGACCTCGCAGACCTTGTCAGAGGTGATCCGTTCTCGTAAAAATTTAGAGCCAAACAAATCGCAATAAACTTTCTCCTAAATGGGAAGGTCCTTACATCGGGTCGAAGTCACCCGACTGTGTTCCGTCACGACTAGCTATGTCTGATGGGCAAATTTTGTCCAATTCTTGGAACATCGATCAATTGCGTAAGTTCTATGTTTAATTTTCATTCTTTCATTTCTTTCAATTTCAATTTCATTAAATTCACTAATTAATTAAGAAGTGCAACCTTGCTTATATATATACACCTACATTCTGGTCGTTTATTATTGTTAGTCTGGTCGGAGAAGACATTTTTCTCTCCAATATCCTTTTTAACGATCTCTGATACTCTATGGTCCTAGTCGTGAGCATTTTTCTTCAAATGATTCCCACGCACGACTACACTCTTTTCTCAAAGAAAATGAGTAATCAGAGCGCCACACAACTAACTATCTCATGAATGATATGCTTACGATTCTGAAGATTATGCTTCATTATTTCAAGATTCTGGTCTATTCTTGTCTGGCTACTGGTCGGGACACGGAAAGCCTCCTAGTCGAAGTCTCTCCTTTTTCGCACGTGGTCCTGCCCACTGGAAGGAGCTTCCTAGCGACGGTTCTTTTCTTACGATCCTCGCTACCAGTCGGATATAGAATTTGAACACGTTTCAACAAATATTATCGTATGCCTTCGTGTCTTAGCATTAGTTCCACTGCACTATGGGACAATAGATATAAACAAAGTTCACTTATAATCTGCTGCATACATATTTGCATTTCTTCTTATGTCAAGTTTGACAAAGTCTTTTTCCGACCATATATAGTGTTTTTATTGGTATTTCCATTATGACAAACAAAGATCTATAACTAGTCGAAATCGACACTGGTCCTCGACCACATTTGATTTCCTAGTATCAAGAACGATCGCTTTTGTCTTACATGTCCAAACATACCTTCAAAACTCACATACATGGTTATGACCTCTTTTTATTCTCTTTCTTGGCTCACCGCTTGTACAATGAACGCTCTTCTACTCTAAAGCAATGGGGCTAGGAAATATACGAGAATTTTTTTAAAAAAGTCAAACAGATAAACAAAAGCTTTGTCAATGACATAAAAGGTAAGTTTTCATAGATATTCAAATATTTTTACACTTGCAGAACCTACTCTAAGAAATATTCCCACCTAACTCGCTTGTCGGAGATTCGACCTCCATCTCCTCTACAACTATATCTCCGAGTGGCCTGAGTTCTTCCATGAACTTGGTCGCCTCTTCAGGTGGGCAGTTGAAGTCATCTTTAACAGCTTGGAGATCTATGGAGGGGTCGGAAGCTTTCAGTTTTGCCAAAGCAAAACTAACTCCACTTGCAACGCCTGTTTTTAGGGCCTGGGCATAATTCGTCCGAGTAGTTTTGAGCAGAACTTTAAGATCCTCTAGAAGTTGACCCAAATAGTTCATTTTCTCTATTGGATCTCCTAAGGAAGGCAGGCTTGATCCTGATCCCATATCAAAGATCATCTTGTTCAAAGCACGAATCTTTTCATCAATATTTTGAGCAAGAGCCGCCTTATCCTCGCTCAAATTTTAGAGTTTTTTTACTCTGCTCAAGATTTGCGCTTTGCTCGCAAAAACAAATCGCTTAATGAAGACAAGCATAAGTGAAGGAAAAATCAAGCTTACGATATATTACCTTCATTTGTTTTGCTAAGTGTTTCATATTTGGTCGTTGCTTCAGCGATCAACCGGTCTTTAGCTGAACTTGCTTCAGCAAATGACTGGTCTTTAGCTTTTATTTCTTCTTCAAGAAGAGCTGTCTTGGCTTTCTCAACCACAACCTCCTCTTTTATTTTCTCCAGATCTATCGAATACGATAAGCGAGAATAATTGTAGAGGAGCAAAGTATTGAAGAATAAACAAAAGTTCAAAAGGGAAAAGTTCTTACTTTCCAACTTGGAGTGCTTTTGCTCCAAGTCCTTAACTCATTGGTCATCCTCCGATCACAAAGAAAGTTCTCGACCAAATGCTACACAAATAGCGTTCTCTTTCTTAAGTTTCTTATAAACTTTTAAAGAAGAGCTATGAAGCTGGTCGAGAATACTTACCAATTGCTTCGGTCATTATAACCAAAAAAATCAAATCGAGGTGCATCTTGAGTTGAGTATCCGATACTTTCGCCACGCCTCATCAAGCTCCTTATCCTCGATAAATCGGGACGAAAAGGAACTTGTTAGGTTGGGAAGGGTTATCAACATGGATTGGAACTGTTGAGACCTCTCGAGGCATCTACCTCCACGTAAGGGGTTTCAATTACCAAAGGATCCAACTCAACCGTTGCCCTTGTCACCGCCGGGGCTTCTTCGACCACTACTTCCTCGGAACTTTGTCCCGAGAAGTGCTCTGATCTGAACTTCCACAGTGCGTGTCCTTAGGAAGAACACAGTGGAAACGACCGGAACACCAGAAGACCTATGCAAACCGAAGATGGGAAGTTCAAAGTATCAAATCATCAAGGAATTATTAAAGGTACATACTTATACGACCACTTTCATTTGTATATACCTTGTTAATCTCCGGGATTTGACTCTGAAACGCGCAAGAGAGAAATCTGTGCCGCTAGCCTTCCTTTTCTTCTCCTCCAATTTTGCTGGTTCTGGACCAGCAAGGTTTGTTGGAACCCTCACATCCTCCAACAAGATGTCGGAAGCTATGTCCTCGACCAGTTCATCAAGGACCGCATTCCTGACTATCCGGCCTGAGGGAGTGGTTTCATCAATCTCCGATCGCTTGTTTCAAGAATAACCATAAGGTCGCACCACGACCACTCTGAGTTCACACCTCCGCAGCTACACTCTGCGGGCTCTCGAAGCTTATCCACCTAAATCAAAGAACAAATTTGATTGGGTGAAGAAATCCTTTATCTAAAAAAATTTGTACATATATGATTCCGAAATGTTCTATTACCTCGAGGGATTCATCTCCTTCAAGTGCCTCAGGGCACGACTCGGTCGGAACTAAGGTGAGACGTTGATCCTCACCAGATTGTATGATTCGCAATCCGACCGAATACAAATGTAGAGCACGATTGGAAATCTGGTTGGAATATATGTATACACATGGTAAAAGGAATTTTTGATTAAATTACCTTAAGCCTTGCCAGTCTCCCTTCAATAGGAGTTACGGCTAAGATCTTGGGGCATTCAGCCTTTTCTCCAAGCTCCCCCGCACAGATCATCTTGACTCGTTCTCTAATTTCCCCAGGGGAAAGACCTTTATGTATGGAAGAATAGACAGATTTTAAGGTAATACATTAATCAAATCAAAATACCGATCGGAATTTATCTCAAAGACTTACCACCTTCTGAGGTAGCTTCATCACGATCAAGACACCAGAGCAGGGAATGAGTCCGGAGCTTCAATGGGCTAATCTGACGAAAGGTGAAATCCTTCACCACATGCCACGAAGTCAGGCCCCTGACTCGCAAGTCATAGATGGCATCCGCCCATCTTTTGACTATCCTCGCTTCTTTACTTGCCTCCTTCCATTTGGGGTTTTCGCTTGCTCTAGTTCCGCCAAGTAGAGGTTATCGTTTTCAGAACCGTCATGTAAAACCAAGATTTTTCCATGACGACCACGAAGATTTCGCAGACATGAGGATGTACTCATCGGCCTTCCCATCATGAAGACGCAATGTGCATTCCCGAGAGTCGCTTCAGATTTTGCCGCAGATTTTCCCATCACCATGCGGTAGAAATAACTAAATGACTTCAAGTTCGGTTGTATTCCTGTGTATGCCTTGCATAAATATGCGAAATATCGATATTTGCGATCGAATTTAGGGCCAAATTCACCAATTCCACCCCATAATGTTCAAGAACGCGGAGAAGGAATTTGTGTCATCGGTAATCTCATTTTCACATTCGATGTAGGCGAGAAAACAGGATTTCTCATCTTCACGGCTCGGAAAATGCTCTCCGGTCGCGGTCTCCAATTAATCGACTCCTATCTGGGAGCATTCCCATCTTCGCCAAAGCCTCAAGCTTTTTCTTGCCCAATTCAAGGCAACCACTTCAGTAATTTGTTCGACATGGCGAAAATCCTCAAGGATGAGTAGTGGAAGTTGAAGACTTTGTGGTCGAAAGAACAGAAAAGGCTCTAGAGGATTTCTTGGCGAGAAGCTAAAGGATCGAAGGATTTTGGAAGCATAAAAATTCTAAGAGCCCAGAGAGAAGATTTTATAAACTTCCGATACTTTCAAGGATTCCCACAAAGTCCAACCGACAAAAGCTTTTTTTGTTCAAACGACAGAGGAACTCTTCGCTTCCCAAGGCAAGTTCTCAACTTTAAAGTGAACACGCACCACTTCAGATACCACGACATTAAATGGGGTTCCGCCTGACACGATTTCATCTAAAAAAGGTATATGCACCACGGTGCATTTAAAGTTCGGGCTAGGACGAGGATTAAAACCTCTATGTATTATTTTAAATGCATAAAGGACCATACGTTTTCATGGTCGAATTCCCTAAGACTAACGACCTCCCGGTCGTTAGTATTCCGAAGGTTACTTATGGGTACCACTGCCTGATGAGGCTTTGTGCCTAATCCCCACCGATAACCGCCGTAAAATTACCGAACCGGTATTTCTTATCTTATGATGAATGGAACACGTGCTATAATGCTTCAAACCATGCGATGGTACAACCCCGAGACATCGACTATTAACCACCCTACGGTTAAGCTTTTCACAGGCAACCGCAAGGAAGTTAGCACGTTGCTAACTGCTCCACCGTTCCGACCAATCGTAACGTTTCACCAGGGACGTCTTCTCCAGAGTAATGCGCCACCTCTTCGAAGTTATTTAAAGGTGAAGCGCAGAAGACGAAGGGACGGACACGAGAGAGACAACAAGACCAAAACCAACAAAGACAAGAACAACGATAGCTCAATGTAATATCTGAAGCCTAAGCGGTGGAATTAGAGGCTAGATAATCAGACTTAGACTCATATTCTAAGTCTGATTACCCGATTAGACATTCCCCCATTCAGTGTAATTCAGGGTAGTACTTAGCCACATCTTGTAAAACCCAGTTCATATCAATAAAGAGCGACCCCCATTCCATCCCAGGATATTCCACGTCATTTTCCTCATTCATTTTCGTAAGATCAGCGACTTGATCGTTGACAGTGTCCAAACTGTTATTCATTCCATTATCGTTGCATGCATCTTCATCAGACTCGATAATATCCCTAGCCGTGTTCTCTATTGAACCTACAGAAACAAATTGTCTAAACTACCAGGATATTCACCCAAAAAAAAAGATGCATACATAATTAACTTCTTACAAAAAAAATAGGAGAAAAAAGGAGGGGGAGAAGTTGCTAATCACATGTCACAAAATTGAACTTAAACTCAAAATTGAACTGGACAAATGTACTAGCACATCCCAACACAAAAAAATACAACTAACATACATAATACTAAAGCTAGGCATGTAACAGTAAGACAGCAATTATGTCATTTAGTTGTAACATCTGTTAATCAGTCAACAGGGGGAGTGCCATGCATGTAATAGTAACACAACAATTTTGTAATTTAGTTGTAACATCTGACAGATGTACTAACAGGGGAAGTGCCATGCATGGACCTTCATGCAAAAACGAAAACAAAAACCACACAAATGGATACCACACCGAAGAATAAGATAGCTAATACATGATTTTGCAAATGTCTTAGTTAAGGATCAACAAACTAAAAAAAAAGCACATAGTTCCTCAGAGTTAAGGACAAAACATACTAAAAAACACACACAAGTAAATCAGTTTATGCATAATTGCATACTGCTATATAGTTTCGTTAAAAGGTTAGAAAAATAGTTGAAGACAACATGTGTCACTTGCTAGTTATTAGCATGGGCAAAGAAATTAAACAGGATATGAGTGGGAGTTTTTCACCAGGCAAGTAGCCTTCAAAAGTCATCATCAAATTCTGGACATTTAGAAGGTTTTGGACAGATAATGATCAAACGCTCTAAAATTGCAGCCTTGTAAAACAGTGTCTCATACGTTAAATCAAACTTTAGTCGCTGACAAACTTGCTTTGGATGAATAAAAGGTTTTGACTTATTCTTTTTTGATAAGTGCAAAGAATGAGATTGACAGAAACGCGTACTTTGGGCCTGCAGTCATTGTCAGGTAGCTCTCAGGTGTGCAAAATTCTGCTAGTGTGCCAATTCAGCAAGTTAACTTGGTTAAACAAATCGACAGCTCAAAAGCAAAATCTCTATACAAAACTAGAAATAGTATTTTTTTTCTTTAACATGGAATTTGTCATGGTTTTAACTAATCTTATCTAAAAGAGGGAGTAACTGATCCAATGCTTTATATTGAGATGTTCTTTAGCATAATTCAGCCTCTACTGGACTTGACAAAATGTAATACCCCGGATATCGATAAGAGAGGAACTTATTCGGAAGAGGGAAATACTAAAGTTTAATCTTGGAAGAAAGGGGCTCCAACCAGCGTGGACATGTCACCCCGAAAAAATGCGATCGTCAGATGCGCAGCGAACGGCCAGGATGAGCTAGTTGCTGCGCTTGGTCCGAACGGCAGGCGAAGCTTTGTGTAGATCGCGTGTCTGGCTGCTACCGACCCCTAATCCAGCACGTCTCTCTCTCCACTCGCTCAAGGCTGCGCCATGCTCCCGTTCCCCTTTCTTCTCGCCGCTGCTCCCCCACCCATCTCAACGCATCGCCGCCTCCTGGCCCACCCCTCGGCGCCTCCCCTCCGCCGCTCCATCCTATGCCGCAGCGCCGCCTCCTGGCCCACCCCTCGGTGCCTCCCCTCCGCTGCTCCGTCCTACGCCGCAGCCTCCTGACCCTCCCGTCAGCGCCTCCCCACCGCCTCCGGTACTCTCAACGCAGCCGCCTCACAGCCCACCTCGGCGCCTCCCTCCGCCGCTCAGTACTCTGTTGTAGTGCGCCTCCTGAGCCCTCGGTCGGCCCTCCCACGCCTCCGTGCTCTCCCTCTCCCTCCTCTGCCCCTTTCTTCTCGCCGCTGCTCCCCCACCCATTTCCGTCCCGTAACGCAACGCTGCCTCCTGGCCCACCCCTCGGTGCCTCCCCTCCGCCGCTTTGTCCTCTGTGTAGCCGCCCCCTGGCCCTCCCGTCAGCGCCTCCCCACCGCCTCCAGTACTCTCCCTCACCCTCCTCTGCCCCTTTCTTCTCACCGCTACTCCCCCACCCATCTCTGTCGGTCAACGCCTCCCCACCGCCTTCGGTACTCTCCCTCTCCCTCCTTTGCCCCTTTCTTCTTGCCGCTGCTCCCCCACCCATTTCGTCCCATAGCACGCAATCACGCCTCTGGCCCATCCTCGGTGCCTCCCTCTCCGCTCCATCCTCACGCCAGACACCGCCCTCCCTCCCGTCGGCGCCTCCCCGCCCTCCGTTCTCTCCTCTCCCTCCTCTGCCCCTTTCTTCTCGCCGCTGCTCCCCCACCCATCTCTGTCCCGCAATGCAGCGGCGCCTCCTGGCCCACCCCTCGGCGCCTCCCCTCCGCTGCTCCGTCCTACACCGTAGCGCCGCACCCTGGCCGTCCCCTTTGTGCCTCCCCACCGCCTCCAGTACTCTCCCTCTCCCTCCTCTGCCAGCACCGCCGCTCACTTCCTCTTCCTCCCCCGTCCGTCCCGTGTTGCAGCGCCTCTTAGTCTCCCGCTAGGTTGCATTTTTTTCACTATTCATCACTGTCATTCTGTGAAGGGTTCAAGGTTATATTTTTCTTGAGAATTTTAGTGTTGTTGCTGACTAATAATCCAATTGTTCTTGCAGATCTGCATGCGTATATTCGTCTTGAGTTATTACCAAATTTCGTATACATTTTTTAGATAGATTTTTGTTGATTCGATCGATGGTCGCCTTTTTACTTTGGCAGCAAACCCATTTCCACCACCAGAGAGGTTCATAAGGTTGATGACTACTGCTTTCATCGCTGTGATTCTGTAAAGGATTCAAGGTTATGCTTTTCGTTAAAATTTTAGCGCTTTTGCTAACTAAGAATCCGATTGTTCTTGCAGATTTTCTAACAGACTGCTTATAATTTTAGCACTTTTGCTAGCCCAATCTAACAGATACCAAAATTTTAGTAGCCCAAACATGGTTTTCGTATTGCTTAGATTTTCCGTTAGATTGTCTTTTGTATATATTGCTTACATTCGTTGTTAGATTGTCTTTTATATATAGATCATAATGTCATGTTCTCGCATAAACTTTCTTTTTTGCAATGAGAATGTCTCATGTGTATAGGTATGCAACGTACTTGCTTAATCTTGGCTGCATTTCTTGATTGGTTGAGCAAGAAAGAGTTATGCGTGGTATGTTTATAGCTTGTCTTTATTTTGCAGCTATATATGATGATCATTAATACCAACCCTCTACAAGAAAGGTATGAAACTGAGCTCTTAAGCAATTTTAATAGCCCAAACATGTTTTTCGTATTGCTTAGATTTGTCGTTGCGTTCAGAATATGGAACTCGAGAATCTGACATAAAGATAAAAGAAAGCTGCAATCGCATACCAAAACATTAGCTTCCTTTATATCTCTATGTACAGTATACTACCCAATGATTTGCAGGTACTAGATAGTCTTATATGTGAGGTATAGTGTAAATCAATGGCAAATTGGTACTTTCCATGCTTTGCACCAGTTGATGCGCACCTAAGATTAGATCCATCAAAAGAATGTTGTCTGACAAAAAAATTATATATATTCAGTGATGTGTTACTATTTCCGAATTAGATTTGTGTTGATGCTTCATTTAATTAGCATTAGTACCTAATCCCTGAACTCTAATTTGAGCTAATTATCATCTTTGTATTTCACGAACGTTGTTTTCCTTTTCAATCCATTTGGCATTACAATGAATCTGTCCATGCTTCACTTTGACACCCCAAAAGAAGTCGGCTGTACTGGCACTATAAGTCATAGCTCAAACATCACTCATATAGCTTCTGGCTGTGTAGTTAAAAAATGCCACTAATCATCATCAGGCATCGCCACTTTCATCAGCTACACAGCCAACAACAAAGAACGGTCCCTTCGGGTATTTTCTTTGATTCCAATGTATTCATGTCTATCGATAGCAACACCTTATTCTTAACAACATTTTTTTATCTATAAACCCGTGTCTGTTTGCTATTTTGTGCAGCACAATAAACAACCCTCCATCACATCCTATTCATAGAAACATGTTTCCTGATTCTACAGCTGCAGACCATTCCAGAGACACATAGGTATACCTAAAAATCCTACGTATCTGTTCAATGATACTAGCCCTCTACAAGAAAGGTACAAAACTGAACTCTTAAGCAATTTTAGTAGCTCAAACATGGTTTTCGTATTGCTTAGATTTTCTGTAAGATTGTCTTTTGTATATATTGCTTAAATTCGTCGTTAGATTGTCTTTTATATATAGATCATCATGTCATGTTCTCGCGTAAACTTTCTTTTTGTCAATGAGAATGTCTCCTATGTATAGGTGTGCAGTGTACTTGATTAATCTTGGATGCATTTTTAGATTGCTTAATCCTGTGTATAGGAACTACTGATGATTTATTTTTACTGATTGCTAGCAAGAAATTGTCCAATATAAGTATTCAAAGCTTTCTTGAGATGCCTGCTAATTAAAATACATGATACTCTCTATATTTGATCTCAGCATTGTTCAACCATATCGCGTGGGCGGTAATAGCCTGGCAGATTATGTAAGAGTAAGTGGAGATTGACTTATATTAGATAGATCATATAATCTATAGTGTGCTAGCAAATATCTGTATATTCTTCCATAGATTCAAAGGTTGTTATTTTAGTTGGATCCGAAGCAAATTGCAAAGAAGGTAAACAACCTAATTTCATGACCATGCATCCAGCAGTCCTAACATATGCTCAACATTGGATGGAGGTGCAAGGCCGAAGGAGCCCAAGTGCAACCTCGCTAAACGATCGTCTAATCGGGCAATGGAAAAAAGGAGATGATCTATGGTTTTAGTGCTATAATAAAAACAGCACCATTTTTTCCCATTTGTCCTTTTTTTCCTTTTCCTTTTGCATAGAGTATCTTTGATTAAAATATCTTTTTTGGACAGATACCAGAAGAAAACATTAATTCTGAACTTTCACTCACCAAATTAACTTATAATGGAAATTAATATCTGAATTGATTAAAGTCAGGTACATACAGGTACGAGTGGACTGAAAATAGCTACTTGCTCATAAGTCAGCTACTTCATACTCATATTTGGAGTCAGCTAGATTGCTCATGAGTCGTAATTTATTGTTTTATATGAATACTATTGTTATTTTAGACTGCAAAATTAATTGCCCTCTGATATTTGATCTTGCTACTATTGAACTGTTTAGCAAGTAATGCATTCCCTTTACCATATTGTTACAGTTCCGACCTTTGGCAGACTAGATATTTTGTGATCCTGACTATCACAGACATGTGAGAAAGGCGGTTATGAAACATGTAGTTTTCTTGCCTTAGCCATGGACTTCTTCTAACTTCTTCCATCTTAACCAGTTAAAGGAAAAGAAGAAACAGATAATACTTAAAACCACAACAGAGGGCCGGATGCGCGCCAAGCAGAAACATGCTGAGGAGGAAGCATTGAGGGATAAGCAAGAAGAAGAGAGGCAAGCGTAAGTTGTGATATCCCAGGCTGAAATTTATAATCCATATACTTCTCATACTTAGTTTATTCTTACATTCAATGATAGGATCATCCAACACAATCCCTAAATAAAGCAAAGGGGGAGTCCAGTGGTAACGAAGAGAAAACAGATGCTTCAGGGGCTGATAAGTATCCGCTTGTGTCTGTCCCTGATGAGATGTTGATAAGATCTGCAGCCTGATTAATATGGATAGAGTACTCTCTAGCTGTTGCATATGTCCGCCAGATGTTCTATGCTGCTTTTGTGATCTGTTTCACTCAACTATGCAGGGAGAACCCAGAGTAATACCTTTAAGAGCTTCGTGCTCAACACTCAAAACTTTCCGAGAAAGTTGACCAGACGAAGCGGCAAAAATTTAACGGCAACCATAGTTCATCTGGTGGTGTAGGCCGTGGGGAACGTCTAAATACCGCCCAGAAAGAAAGGATGCGTTTGCTCACTTCTGCTGCATTTCATAGGGGAAAAGGTGAGGACACTTTTGGCATGAGAGATGTGCTTGTGACAAAGTATACCAAATCAGAGGACATATTCAACGATGCTATCTTTATCACCACCTGCACAGAACGGAAATGAACCACCAGCCAAATGTAACATCCCAAATGTATAATTAGGGTTAATCAAGTATAATTATATGTGTAGAAATTAAAACTTTTTCTCACATCTTGAAAAACCCTAAAATCTTATGTAATTCTTGTCCAAGAGTTGTGTAATCCAAAAACACAAAGCTCTTGTTGACCAAAAATCAAATTCCTTTTTCCAATTATCTTAAATCTTGTGCCAAACATTTGGAATATATTTTCCTTGGTCCCAAAAACTGATATGGGACCCCTCTGAAAAATATCATGAGTTATAACACTTGTTGATAATTTTTGGAGGCAAAACAATCCTTTAAACAACCTTAACAAGTTTCCTGAGAAAAATGCATTGCATAATAACCTCTGGAAATTTTATGCAAGGTTGATCTCATTGTCAGCAAGCTCCAGTTAAAATTTCATCAAATTTGGAGTTCATTTGCTATCTCAAATAATTCTGCTAAGTTTCAATTTGTTAAAACTGAAATTTAAAGCCTACACTGCTTCCTTGGGCTAGCCACTTTGCAAAGTCGGTCCAACCCAACCCCATCTCGACCTCCTTCCCACCTTGACGAGGTCGTGGCCGTTGGATCCAATCCAAAGGCCACGACCTCCCCTCAACCAACGCACCCAGACCTCCTTCAAGTCCTCTCGACCGCGTGGACCTCCTCGGGTCAACGTGGGCGCCACCTCCTCCGCATCAACACCACCACAGTGCTTTTCCACCTCATCAGTCGTAACCGTTGGATCAAAGATCCACGGTCATGACCTCCCCATGTGTTAAACCTCAAAGACCTCCTCGAGTTGTTAAACCATCGCAGCGAGGTCATCCCATTTGTTGAGGTCGTGGCCGCTGGATCAAATCCAACACCACGACCTCCTCCTCAACATACTCGGTCGTCCTCCCATTCCTCGTGAGGTCACAGCCCTTGGATCCATGATCCATGGCCTGACCTCCTCCTCTCAAACTAAACTAAACAAACCTCCCACCTAACCAAGGTCGTGGCTGCTGGATCAAATCCAACGACTCACGACCTCCCCGTTATCAAGCACTCACAACCTCCCCATCTTTTGTTGTGCACCGTTAGATTAAAATCTACGGTCACGACCTCCTCCTTTGTCTTATGCGCACTGACCTCCCGGCAACAAGACGTGAGATCGTAGCCCTTAGATCTAAATCTAAAGGCCTGACCTCCCTTGTGCGTTGCAAGCTCAGACCTCCACCTCTTTTGATCGAACCCTTAGATCTAAATCTAACGGTCCCGACCTCCCTTGCTCGCTATGCATCATATCGACCTCCTCATCGTGTCAAGGCCCTTGGATTTAAATCCAAAGGCCATGACCTCCCCTCATGTCCTTTTGATCGCGTGCGGTTAAGTCCTCACCGAGGTCCACACTGCTGGATGGAGATCCAACGCTTTGGACCTCTGTCCCTTTTTCCTCACGTGCGCTGCGATTAAGGAAATCGGAGGGCCACGACCTCCCCATCCTTGATCGTGTGGCTGGGACCTCCACCCAGCCACTTAAAGCATAACGGTTCGAAAATGAGATCCGATGGTTAGGACCTCCCCAGGTCTTATCCAACGGTCATAAGGACCTCCCCTGTTCTTCTCCTTCCTCTGGCGCGCATGCGTGCTCTGAGCGGTGGAGTTACGCGCCAGCCTCCTCTGCACCTTTAATGACTCTTTGTCGACCAAGATTTAATCTTTGGTCGCCTTCCGCCTCTCATGTCCACTCAGGCCTGCCCCCCTTGTCAACCTTTATGTCTTGTCCACCCATGGACCAACCCGTGGGCTAAGCTCACCATGGAGCTTAGCCCCAGCTCATAACCATCACCTCAGGCTATAAGGGTCCACTCGAGCTCCCCGTTGGCTTCCTTTACACACTTGGAGCCTGTCATACCAGTGTTTGGCTGAGCTCCTAACTCACTCACCTCCCATCTTGGCTGCCATTGTTGAAGTCCTTGGAGCTTCTCGGTAGCTCAGGAGTTCCAGTGGCTCCCTCTTTCAAACCTTGCTCACTCTTGCTCCCCAAACCTCCTGGAATAACCCTAACTTATTTTGTTTGGGCATTTTTCAGAGGTGGACAAAGCTGAGCTTGAGCCGGTGCCGTGAGTCAAGCTTCATTGTCTTCCCCAACTCCGGTCATCACCTCCACGACCTCCCGGCACCTTAGGACCTCCGGTACCTCCTGTTAGTCCTTTAGTTGCTTTGCACCCGCTGAATGCATGTCGCGGAGCTTAAGTTTTGGCACACGCTGAATGTCGCGGAGCTCCTTTTTGCATTTTGTCGCTTGGCGATCGCCTTCGTTGTCCTCTCGGCTCGGGCGTTCAAGGCCGCCGCCGCCGTTGAGAGGAGGACCATTGGGTGCGCATGGTTATTATGGACCAACGGTATCGTTGACCTCACCGGCGGGCTCTACATCGCCGGCGAGGATCACTTCTTTGCGCTCGGGTTTTGTCGGACACAACGGCAGCGTCGTTGTCGTTTTTAGGACAGAAATCCTCCATGTTTAATGCGCTAATCATGTGTTCCAATCATTGTAATCATTGATGTCTTAACCGCCTTTAATCCACCCTTTAATGCGTGCATTTAAGACCTCCCTCGCGCGACCTCCTCATGGTCCCGCGCATTTATTCATGTCCAAGTGTGCGCGAAGTTAAGGCGCTGGTGCAGGGCGCCCGACCTCCTCCGAGGAGATCTGGAGCGCCCAAGACCTCCCTTGCGCAATCGTGGGCCGCCAGACCTCCTCGAGGTCTGCGGACGTTAGGACCTCCCTTAGGACCTCCCTAGGTTATCTCACTGCTCATGACCTCCCCGGTAGATCTTGATCACAAGATCCTCCTCGACGATCTGAACCATCGAGGACCTCCTTGGAACATCTGGACCGCCCAGACCTCCCCGTGAGGTCCTCGACGATGTAGATTTTCCTCGGGAGATCTTGATAGTTTGGACCTTCCTTTGGAAGATCTCAACCGTTGAGGACCTCCCTTTAGATCTGGTCCGCTCCGACCTCCCCATCGCTAGGTCCGCTGGATTTTCCATCTACGCCACGACCTCCCCTCACCTCGCGCATGTGAGTTGCTAAGAGGTCCAGACCTCTGGACTTCACGTCTTGCTGTGTGTGATAGTTCTCTGGGAGGTCTTGAGCCATTGGATCTGAGATCTGTGGCTCACGCCCTCCCATGTCCTTGTGAATTTTCTTAGAAATTCCAAAGACCTCTAGTATAAACCTAATTAAGGTATAACTTTAGAATTTCATATCTCTTTCATTTTAATTCCAAATGAGGTCATTCAAATTGTGTTAGCTCTGTCTTGGACTTAACTTTAATCCAAAAATGATTGTAAGTTGAGTTCAACTCCAGAGCACAGTTTGCCATTAGATTTTAAAACCAACTTTAAAATATACACTTAAATCAATGCTTGACTTGTAAAATACAAAACTAATGCTCTGTAGATTATTTTTGAGTGAGACCAACTTTGTTGGTTTCCTCCATTAATGGTCTTACTATGAACATTAGTTTTGAGCATGTTGCTGCTAGGAAAATGAGGACTTGTGCATTATAATTTTGTTCAAGTTCTTGTTTTTGAAAATTTGTAGAGAGTGCAATATAGCTCCAAATGAGGTGAACTCAATTGTGTTATTCATCTCATGAGGTGCTGGTTTTACAGTAAAAATTTCAGCTTCACTACTTTTCTAGAAAATGTTGCCTCACAATTAAATTAGTGAATAGTGCAGTTTGGCATTTTAGGGCTGAGCAGAATTGTTTTGCTCATAACTTTTGCATTGAGAATCCAAATCAATTGGTTCTTGTTGCAAAATTCCCTAAAAATCACCCTCTTGCTGCTGTAGAAAATTCAGAGAATTTGGAGTTCGTTTGTTGTGTGTCTTTGTTGTGGTTCGTCGTTCTTATCGGTTCTTTCTCGCTTTTCCGTTAGGGCTTCGACATTTGTGGTGATCCCGAGAGTGACCCTCCGCAACAAATTGACCAGCAACAGCAAGGCAAGCAGTTTGATCATTTCCATCATTGTCCCATTACTTTAAAGCTTAATATATCGTTTTACTTCTATGTATGCATGCTACTTTGTGTTAAATGTCGCTAGCAAGCCTATAGTTGCATAATCTGTAGGAATTGTTCATCCTCTACTACCATGAGCCTAGGTTATTTGCTGTGGTGGGAGCTCGTTGGATGAGCTCTTATCACTTAGTAGTTTCGATGTAAATTGCTTAGACATGCTTAGTTATCGGTAGAATGGGCGATCATCGACTTAGTCGATGGTCTTGATCACTCAAAACTGATTATTACTCCTATATGTCCAGCACTTGTGCTTTGATTAATTTGTAAAATCAAAACTGAAAATAAAAGATTGATTTAGACTTGGGCATATTGGATGGATGGTGCGGTTTTTGGATGTGGTGGTATGCCCGGTCCCTAAGGACCGAGTACTTGGGTCACTAAGCCAGCGATTTCACAGACTAACCACGCGAGGGCATATGGAACCCTCTTGACTAAGTACTCTAGGAGGTGTTAATTATGAGCGAGCTCGGTTGGTGTGTTTTCAAAACAAATGTATATGTATAGTGTGGGAGGGAGCATTAGCTTCCGGAAGGTTGTGTGATGTCTCCTTCTCCCGTGGGTTGTGCAGCTCGTAATTAGCATTCATCCTTTGGAAAGGTCTCGTGAGGACTTAGCGTGCCAAAGACACCTTCGGAAGTGTGCGTAAAGGAAAGGCGGTCTGACGTGTGGGTACAGTGGTACACCCTGCAGGGATAAAACTATTCGAATAGCCTCGTCCTAGGTTATGGACATGCTTGGTAAGGTCGTTCAAGACTAGACTACAACCTTTAATTAAAACTTGACATGGTTGGTATGAACGGGAGTTCATGCTATTGTTGTGGTGACTTGGGTTAGTCACTTCCGTGATTGTTCTTGTTGTTGTTATTATGTTATTATCGCGTTGTTATTTCAACAATTAAAAATGCTTTGTCAAATTGCTTTCAATCTACTATGTTATTGCAAATAAATGTTGCTTTATGCTAAAATGAGTCCAAAGCCTCATCCACTTAAATAAAGCTTGCATGTAGCTAAATTATAGTTCTGTTATCTTACACGTCGGTTTTAAGAGTACAATAAACAATTTATTGTACTCATTTGCTTTGCTTAACAACTTTGTTGCAGAGGAGGTAGAGCCCAAAGGGCTTTACTTTTATGAAGTTGTGCGGTGGTTGGGAGAGCGACTAGCTTGGCGGTCCTGTCGATTGCCTTGTGGGCTAAAGGCACACCGGTTGGCTCTTATTTTGGGCCATCTTTATGGCACTTTTGCTTCCGCTTTTATCTTTTGTAATTATTGCTATTTGGCCTAAGGGCCTCTTTTTGTAATATCTATTCCATATTAATGTTAACTTCGGTTTAGTGCTTATGTACTATATGTTGTATGGAATTGATACATTCTTTGTTGTGAGGTATGTATATCGTGCATTCGGGAGTATACATCTCTCGAGACTGGGTTTATTTGGTTGATAATACTAGGGTCAATTGGATGACTAAGTATTATGAGCCTAATAAATCCGGGTGCTCACACCAAAAAAACTCGATCATCTACCGAAATAATTACTGACTGATCTCCTTGCTCTGCTTCCCAACAACACAACAGGTATAGTTTTCAAATATTCACAAAACAAAACATATATTTCAAACTAACTACTACTTCATACAGGTACTCCATCTTTTGCAGCCACCGCAGCAGACAATGCTTCCAAACGACGACTCGTGCTTTTGTCCAGCCTTCCGAACGCTTCCATATAAATATTGTAAATTACGACGACCAGCTAAACTAGATTGCTACTCTACAAACCCTATTTTGTAAACACTATCATCCCACCTGAATCCATCACTAGCTCCGCTTTCTGTATACAAAGACTTTCACTACTTAGTTACTCTACTCTATATACGTTTACAACTCGCATAGAACCACGAATGCCTTCATTTTGTATAAACATATACAATCACTGCTTCCTGCCTATGTTTGCCAGAGATTTACATCTCACCTAAATACATACATATATACAGATGCTTTTCATATCAGTTATGTAACAAACGCTATTTTTTCTCCGTAAACTACTACACTAACCTACGTAGATGGACGATAGATCTTCTATACCTCGCAACAATCCTTCTAAACACACCATTAAGACCCGCACCATGTGGCGCGGGTGATCTTCCTAGTTAATGTAATTTCAGCTTTTTTTAGAAGAATTTTGGAACGTGGGCCGCCGGCCCAAGCTAGGGCTGCATAATGGCTGACCATGAGTGGGCCATTGGAGGGAGGCACCCCAAAGGCCCAAGGCCCATACGCTCCTCCCACCTTAAACCCTAGGCCATATCATTTCTTCTTCCTGGCTCCATTTTATTTTTCCCCCATTCTCTCATTCCCTCTTGCGCCGCCCCATCTTGGCTACCTCCCTACGTCGCCCGGTCTTGGCGCCAGCTTGCAACCGTCCCTCGGTTCACGTGTGGCTGCGCCTTCATGCCTCTCGGTCCCGACGCCGCTCCCGACCACCGGCCATCGACTACCGATGCTGCCTCCTTGGCCCGCTCACTACGTCGGCTTAGTCCCGTCCCTGTGCTATGCCCGGTCGGCTCGGCCCCTGGCCATCGGCCACCTCCACTCAGCCCGCCTCTGTCGCTCCCTACCGATTTCCCCCTCTTCTGTGATTTTGGTTTTGTGCGTTAGTTGATTCATCTTTCTGTTGTTCAATAGATGAAGTGGCGGCGGCCCCGCTGAGGGAAGCGGAGAATCCGGTGGGCGCCGGTGTCTCCCCGTCGGTGCCGTCCAAGCCGTCGGTGCTGATGTCATCCACCGCGAAGGCGACGGTGGCGCCGGCGGAGGTTGGTGCGGTGCCGGCGGAGGTTGGTGCGGTGCCGGCGATGGCGGAGGAGGCGGGGAATCTAGAGAGGTTCGTCAGCTCGACCACGCCCTCCGTGCCATGCACTTGTCACAAACCGATATTCAAAGTAGACATTTTGGGGCTAAACTTCTAAATCGGGATCTCAAGCAGATAAGGGGAATAAAGATACCGCTAAGCCCTAGCTAAGTACAGATATTTTGGCATCAATGACACCCTTTTCTTCCAACATTAACCGGTTTAATACAACTTGGAGTCCGGCATAAGTTACCAAAGTAGAATCCGGAATTACATAAAAAGTAAATGACAAAAGTAATAGTAAACTCTAAAGTTTCACCCTCTGTCGAGTCCAACCAGAACCCAACGAAACGCGTAATTCCTTCTGGTGCCTCCGATCCCTCCTGAGACGTCAAGACCAAGGTTTCTACCGTTGGATCAGAAATGGGCCAATCGGACCATATGGACCACCGTTGGATCTTCATAAAGCAAAGCGTTAGCGTGGAGTAGTTCTGGAGCATTAGATCTTCCAGGAGCTGTTCGGAACATGTTTTCTGCCGTTAGATCAGAGATGTGCCGATCAGACCATATTAACAACCGTAGGATCTACATAAAGCGAAACGTTTTCTTTAGCTGGCCTTCTTCCTCTCCTCTGATTAGCTACGAACTGAAATTGACTGAGTTACAGTTTTTGACAATGCCTTCCCCTAAAGAACAACCTTGTCTCAAGGTTCAGCATTAGGGAACCAACTGCGGATTGTTTGGCTATAGAATTCTGAAAACGTCCCTTTGATAAAATCAGCATCCTCCCAAGTCGAATTTTTCGGTGGTAGGTTTACCCATTGAGTAACTAGTTGAGGATGTCGGGGTACAGCTCGAGTTTCCAGAACTGCTTCAGGTTCTATTTTTATCCTTCCTTCTCTATCCACCAGAGGCAGCTGCGGATCTGGAACTGCTCGAGGACCCAAGTGTTTCTTGAGTTGACTAATATGAAATACTGGATGAATTCCAACCCCACTCGGCAGTTGCAATCTGTATGCGACTTTTCCTATCTTGTTCAAAATTCTGAAAGGACCGTAATATTTGCTGGTCAGTTTCAATGGCTGTCTCAGCCCAAATGCAGCCATCCGGTAAGGTTGCATCTTAAGATACACCATATCTCCCACTTCATAAGTCCTCTCGCTTCGATTCTTATCTGCATATTTCTTCATTCTAGCTCGAGCTTGAGCTAAATTTTCCTTTATCTGTTTTAACACCCTCTCTTTTTCAGCCAAAAAGTCCTTAGCCTCTTCCAGTTCTGGACCCGGAACAGTCACTTCGCCAATAACCGGAGGATGGTTCCCATAAAGAGCTTGATAGGGAGTGGTCTTTAGTGATGAATGATATGTGGTATTATACTACCACTCGGCCAATGCTAACCAATAACACCACCTTTTCGGTTCCAAGAAGGTCATACAACGAAGGTAGGTCTCGAGACACTGGTTTAACCTTTCCGTTTGTCCATCGGTCTGAGGGTGATAAGCGGTGCTAAACCTCAACGAAACCTTCCAAGTTTTGAAAATTTCTTGCCAAAACTTGCTAGTAAAGATGCGATCTCTGTCAGTCACTATAGCTTTCGGTAGACCATGCAGCTTGAATACATTATCAATGAAAGCTTGTGCCACTGTTTGAATCGTGTATGGGTGTGCAAGGGGTATAAAATGTCCATACTTAGTTAACCGGTCTATCACCACTAGAATTACCTCTTTTCCATTCGATTTGGGAAGTCCCTCTACAAAGTCCATAGATATATGGGTCCACGCCATGTCAGGGACTGGAAGAGGTTCAAGTAAGCCTGGATACTGACAATGCTCACTCTTAGATCTTTGACAAATAGCGCATTCGCTAACAAATTTCTGTATTTCGCCCTTCATCCCGGGCCAAAAGAACAACCTCTGCACTCTTTGATAAGTAGCAGCTATTCCCGAATGGCCCCCAATGGCCGAAGCATGCAAGGACTCCAAAATTCTGTTCTTCAATGCTTGGTCTGTTCCCACATAAATCCGGTTTTTGTATCTGATTATTCCCGAGTGCAAAGTATATGGGTCATCAGGTTCTCGGGAGATTACCAACCTGCCCATTAATTCTTGGCAGACCGGATCATTATCATAACTACTGCCTATCTCCTCCATCCATACTGGAGTAACGAGTGTTATGGCATTACATTCTTCTCTCCTGGAAAGCGCATCCGCCACTTTGTTCTCCTTTCCTTTCTTGTATTCGATCTCATAATCAAACTCCAATAATTTCAGCATTAATTTGTGTTGGATTCCTTCCGATATCCTTTGCTCCGTTATAAACTTTAAACTCTTTTGGTCAGTTTTAATAATGAAGTGACAGCCAAGGAGATAATGCCTCCATTTCCTTAAGGCTTCCAATATCGCTAGGGCCTCCTTCTCATATGTGGAAAGGGCAGCAGACTTCACACCTAAAGTCTTGCTATAATAAGCAATAGGCCTTCCCTTTTGCATCAAGACAGCTCCTAAACCAGTTCCGGATGCATCAGTTTCAAGAGTGAATTCCTCAGCAAAGTTTGGTAAAGCCAAAACTGGTGTTGAAGTCATGCGTTCCTTAAGCTCTAAGAAAGCTTGATCTTGTCGTTCTCCCCATTGGAAGGCTCCCTTCTTCAACATGTCATGGAGAGGTTTACAAATCAAGCCGTATTCCTTCACAAATCGTCTGTAATAACCGGTGAGTCCTAGGAAGCTTCTTAGTTGGGTTACATTCTTAGGTGTGGGCCAATTCTTGACAGCTTCAATCTTGGATGGATCGGTTGCTACTCCATTTCCCGTGATGATATCACCAAGGTATTCCACTTGTCTAACGGCAAATGCACACTTACTCATCCTAGCAAAGAGTTGTTCCCTTTTCAACAATTTCAACACAGTCTCTAGATGAATAAGATGCTCCTTTAAGTTCTTGCTGTATATTAAAATATCATCGAAGAAAACCAACACAAACTTCCTGAGATACTCACTGAAAACCATATTCATGAGTGATTGGAAGGTAGCCGGAGCGTTTGTAAGACCGAAAGGCATTACTAAGTATTCATAGTGGCCAAAATAGGTTCTAAAGGCAGTCTTGAATGTGTCTTCCTCTTTCATTCTCACTTGGTGGTAGCCAGACCTTAGATCCAATTTAGAGAAGTATTGAGCCCCATATAATTCATCAAGTAGGTCCTCAATCACAGGAATCGAAAATTTGTTTTTTACCGTTTGCTCATTAAGTTTCCTGTAATCAATGCACAATCTCCAACTACCATCCTTCTTTCTCACCAAGATTGCTGGCGACGCATAAGGGCTCTCACTTGGTTTAATCACCGAAGCTTCCAACAGCTGCTTGATCTGCCTTTCTAATTCATCCTTTTGCTGAAATGGTACTCTATAAGGTCTCACATTCAGTGGAACTGATCCTTGCTTCAAAGGTATTGAGTGGTCACACATTCGGGAAGGAGGAAGAGCTACTGGTTCAGAGAAGACTGTTTGGAAGGTTTCCAACAACTGCCTCACTTCAATAGGTAAGGATTTGTCACTCTCTTCTTTCTTCTCCACATACTGAATCATGAAACCCATGATCTCCTTGTGGCACAACTTGTTTAGCCGATCAGCACTGATTATCCTCTCAGGAGGTTCAGTAGTGAAATCAGAAAAAGAAATCTTATGTTGCCCATCTCGATGGATAGTCACCTCCCTTTTCTTCAGGTTCAACTCCATTGGGCTATGGTTAAAAATCCAATCACACCCTAGAATAATATCATAGGATTGTAATTTTAAAACCTTGAAAGACCCACTGAATTCCTCTCCTTGTATTGTGTAATCACAGTTGCTCAAATGAGACCCCGTATATAGTACTCCACCTCCAGCTACATTTACTTTCTGCAACTCATTGATTCTGGTCTCACATCGAGCATCAATAGCGAATTTCAAGTCAATGAAAGAGTGTGAACTACCACTGTCTAGGAGTGCCACTCCTCTTTTCCCATTTATAGTGACAATTAATGAAAATGTAGCCACTGTAGGCTTTCCTTTAAAAGCCAGTAAGGAGATCTGTAACATCTCCTCTTCTCTGAATGGTGATTCTACCTCTTCATTCTGTTCTCCATTGCACTCCTCTGCCTCTGGGGTAAATTCTCCCGTTTCCAGGTTCTCCGGATCCAACACCATTATATTCAGTACTTTAGACTGTTTGCAAGTATGTCCCGGTGTCCATTTATCAGCACAGTACCAACATTTTCCCGGTTCCCTTGTGATAACCATAGGATAAACTGGTCGGCTATTCTTCTTATCAAAGTCTTTGTTTGCTGCCTGACGGTTCATGTTGCCTCTGAAATTTGACCTCTGAAAACCACCCCGAGCAAACCCTCCTTTCTGGATGCTAGTTCCCGAAAATGAACTAGACTTCCTGGCAGCATTAGCTCCCTTCTCCAGATCTTTAGACATCCAATATGCCTCACAAAGGCTTTGGGGCCTATGTGGTTTAATAAAATGTTTGATGTCTTCTCTCAACCCTTTAATAAAACACCTCACAAAATAATCATCTCTTAGTATAGGGTTCTCACTTTTCATAATGGCCATAAGCTCTTCAAACTTGTCAATGTATTGTGCCACAGTTGAGTGATGTTGTTGCAAAGCATGAAATTCTTCGATAATGTCATAGATACTATGAACCGCAAACCTATCACACAACCTCAATTTCAAAATAGACCAAGTGATTTGAGTGTTCATGATACCCGAACTCCTCAGCCAATTATCTGCTCTTCCTGTCATGTAAGATGTAGCTAAATCACACCTATTTTCCTCTGGTACATTAGCAAGCTCGAAATACTTATCACATTGCCTAATCCATCCCAAGGGATTATCTCCATCAAACATAGGAAATTCTAGTCTTGGCCCTTTTGCAATAGACTTTAAAAATTCATTGCTTCTCTCCTCTTGGTTTACATTTCTTTTCATCTGCACCCTGTACTCTCTTGTGTTACCCATTTCACCAAATAGATTCAATGTGGGTGATTCGTTGTTAGTTACCCGAGGAATCCCTCTGGATCTCGGTGCCACTGAATGTCCATAGGGAGAGTTGCTAGCATGAATACCTCCTTGCTGAGATTGATTCAAGTCCAGGTCAGCCAGAGCTCGGACTCCTCTTCTCATATCTTCCTCTATTTCCAGTCCCTCATCAATCACCCGAGATTCATTATCTGCCGTCGCAGGTTTCACTAGAGACCGCAAGAGTTCTTTAATCTCACCCATCTCTCCATGCAATCCATTCATGTCCTTCTGGAGCGCTCCGATCTGGACTTCTACCTGAAGCTTTAGATCTGCCATTTCTTGCCTTGTAGTGACCGATTCCGAACCTTCTGCTCCAGCGCCTGCTCCATCTCTTTTTCCTCCTCGGGTCATCATCAGCACGCGAAACAACCAGATGGGGATTTTACCACAGATCCAATCTGGAACCCTTCTGTGCTCGCTTTCGATCTCCGCCGCTTCCAAGGAACGGGAGCTCTGATACCAATTTGTCACAAACTGATATTCAGAGTAGAGATTTTGGGGCTAAACTTCTGAATCGGGATCTCAAGCAGATAAGGGGAATAAAGCTACCGCTAAACCCTAGCTAAGTACAGATATTTTGGCATCAATGATACCCTTTTCTTCCAACATTAACCGGTTTAATACAACTTGGGGTCCGGCATAAGTTACCAAAGTAGAATCCGGAATTACATAAAAAGTAAATGACAAAAGTAATAGTAAACTCTGAAGTTTCACCCTCTGTCGAGTCCAACCAGAACCCAACGAAACGCGTAATTCCTTCTGGTGCCTCCGATCCCTCCTGAGACGTCAAGACCAAGGTTTCTACCGTTGGATCAGAAATGGGCCAATCGGACCATATGGACCACCGTTGGATCTTCATAAAGCAAAGTGTTAGCGTGGAGTAGTTCTGGAGCATTAGATCTTCCAGGAGCTGTTCGGAACATGTTTTCTGCCGTTAGATCTGAGATGTGCCGATCGGACCATATTAACAACCGTAGGATCTACATAAAGCGAAACGTTTTCTTTAGCTGGCCTTCTTCCTCTCCTCTGATTAGCTACGAACTGAAATTGACTGAGTTACAATTTTGACAGCACTACTTGCCCAAGATGAGCATGAGGGGATGGAGGAGGGGTGATGCTATGAATTCGCCGCCATATTTCTGCCTCAGAGATCTTTGGGATGCTTTCAGTGAGTGGAGTTTTTGGGGCTGGTGTCCCCCTTGTGTTGATTGGCAATGATTCTGTGATACAGCATTATGTGCCGTACCTATCTGCTATACAGCTGTATGCAGACCCATCAAGCCTTTCAACAAGGATCAGGCATCCTTGGGAGGAAAGTGATGGGGAATCTATGGATACTAGCAACGAAGGTAGCAGTGGAACTGATGCTGACCGATTAAGGGGTTCATCCCGGGAAGCTACATGTCGACTGGAGGATGGTGGCCTTCAAAGGGATGATGGTGAAGTGCATTCACCATCTACTCGTCCAATACTCGAGTATCGGGAGGAAGATCGACCTTTTGGTAGAGAACCCTTATCAGAGAAGGTATTGAATCTTGGAAGTAAGTTTCCATATTTAAGGACATTCAGAAGCTGTGATCTGCTGCCAACCAGCTGGAGGTCTATTGCAGAGTACCCCACATATATAGAATCCCCATTGGACCAACACTCAAGGATCTCGATGCATGTTTCTTGACATTTCATTTCGTAGCAGCGCCTTCCAAGGGTGGTGGTGAACCTCAGTGCTAGAGCGTTTCGCCTCTTGTCTTCTGTCTTAAGGTTGAGGCAAGTGCAAGTATTATTAATGAGTTGTTATATTACATACTTGATGAATGCCATAGTTTAATGATGATGCTTACTGCTTGGTAATGTTGATGAGCATGAGTGCCATAGTTCAATGATAATGTTTTCATGATGATGCTTATGTGATGAAGCTTGCATCGAAATGTTTACATGACGACGCATGCTAATGTTTATGTGATGACGCTTACATGGTAGTGTTTACATGAGAATGCTTACATGGCAATGTTTAAATGATGACATTTACATGGTAATGGTTTCATGATTGATGGCAATGATGATGGGACAAGGTGAGCAATGAGACTACCTTGCTAATAATGACAATGATGAATCATGTTAATGACAATGGACATGTGCATTTGCATCGTGACATTCATTTCTGAACCTTGGACTACGTGGTAGCTAAGGGCTGTTTCCTTGAGATCCCTGTCATGCATTTGACGGGCCTGGTCCCCACACTCGTGGAGTGTGGGCTTTGGATCCCTGTGCCTAGAGGGCATAGGCCTAGAGTATGTATCGACGGATACACTACTCGGTATTACCGGTAATTGCAAAGAAGTGAAGACTGTGCACTAATGGCATATTCATTGCATTTCTGCATAAGAGATGGATTTGTGGTATATAATGATGTGTTCATGATAGAATTGTTTATTCCCTTTGACTGCTTATGATGCTATTGTTTGATTTGCTATTGCACTTTACTAAGTCATGAACTCACACTTGCTGTGTTGTGCTTGCTAGGTACCTCTCGAGGTAGCGTCATGCATGGAAAGGGGTGGACATAGTGCACGACACATAAACACAAAACACAATGAATAAACTAGTCCAATTATCCACAATTCATACTCTTAATGATTACTTTAGTTTCCATTTTGTGACCATCCTTCGTGGTGGATGTTTTGATTGTGATCTTGGACGACCCAGTTATGTTCTTCACCCCTCGTTGTTTAAGTTCATTTAATTCTTTTCGATGGATTAGAAGGTTTAATTTGATTATTCTATCATCCCCATTGAATTGCTGATTATTGATGCTCTAGATGTAGCTATTTGATCATTGACTGCTTGAGCATAGTAATGTTGAAATGCTTCTGATTAGTTGATAAGGAGAAGGCTTCATGAATTGGTTTAGGTTCAATTGTTAGAGGATATGCTTCTGTTGAGTAATTATAGATTGTGCTAGTGTTGAATATTAGTTTCATATCATTCATGAATGAATGTTTGGGTGACGGTTTAAATAGATGTTGATGGTTGATATTCATATCATTCATGAATGAATGTTTGGGTGACGGTTTAAATAGATGTTGATGTTTGATATTATCATTCTTCATGATATGGTTGAAATAGTAATGGCTTAATGATCCTCGTATGGACTCTTGATAGAGTTATCATAATTGATTCACTATGATTAGATGATTGAGATTGATTTGTTGACGAATTCTGATTCAATTCTTATATTCGTCCTACTAGATATTGATCTTTTCATGTTATTATTTGAAAGATAGTTGAAATTATTCCGTATTGTTGTTGTATGTTAGTCTTTTAGGTAACATTTTGGCTTCCACATAGCCAGGGTGTTACACAAAAAAAGGCCATAAGTAGAGAAAAACAAACATTGAAATATATACAACTAGAAAGCAATAAAAAAATTGATCAAATTACTAGTGACTTACCAATCAAATTACAATACTACAACTTAAGCTTTATCTAATAAGCTAACTATGATGGCCTTTCACAAAGGAGCCACATATTTCAGATTTTTCTTTCGCTTTTCCTTTTCGTGGTAGACTCTGCAGGGTCAACTGAAGAATAAGAAAACTTGTGACATATTTGAGATAGCATTTTTTATATAAAAATATGGTCCATATGGATGACATTAAATCACTAATTTTAGGAACACAATTCCAGGTGATCTACCACTTTGTCCAACAAGACAAAGCCCTACAACAGATAAGAGGGCACTTTGAGGTAATTGGCTTTCACCATAAGGAGGCAAAAGATTGGACTCATGGCTAGATGGAGTCCTTAGTACTTTACTGATAATAATATAGCTTCTGCTCATGAGGAGAATTTAACTCAGGAACTGATTGGAGGCGGCTGAGTCGGCTTTTTACTCAACTGAAGACAGCGGTAACAACTATACAGCATGTGATTGGCATCTCTAGCTCAACAACTTGCTATTGAACATATGTCACAGAACCAACTCACTAATGGGGTATGCTTGGAAAAAACGAAATGTTCTACTGGACTACTCTGATGTCCAAACACTCAGTCACAAACATTCAAACACTATGCTAAAAATTAGACCCCAGGTATATATCTCAGCCCATATACTACTTAGCCTATTAGGCTCATCCTGAGCAGTGAACACCACTAGTATACAAGAAATAGACCACTCATCCACTCTTCTTCCCAAATGTGACAACTCCACCATTGTTAGGTCAAGGTGACCACAAATGTATGAATCAAAACAACAGAAAAAATGACATCACACAAGAGCTACAAAAAAATAGGCATGAATAAAACTAAAAAAAACATACAAAGTAGCACCACCTAATATCAGAAGCATGCATGGATTACCACAAAAAAACACTATACCACAACCCAAAAAGCCAAAGGAATCAACTAATATTGCCCCTCAAATTCGAAGGTCTCGCAAAAATAACCTAAAATCCGAACAAATCAACAACAAAATGTTTCTGTGACTTCAGTTGAGTAAACATGACAAATACCATGTTTGGTAGGCAATAAGAAGATAATGCCCTTCAAACATATCTGATACAGCAAACCCACATTGGCTTTGCACATCTTCAGTAATTGCTAGTCCAATGCAGGCACCCAAACATGTACTCCATTCAAAAAATTGGTGTAAGAACTTAATGCTACCACACCCATACTTACTACCACACCTATACTTGCAACCCTCCTGGTCCTTTAGAAATAGCACACCCATACTAGCTACCACTGACACAATAATTTCACTACATAATGCCTCTCAAACACTAACACAATAAATTCACTACATAAAAAAAAGCCAGGGATCAAAAACATAAAAACCCCCTAAAAATTTGTGCAACAAATTTGATGGAACAAGTGTAATATCCTAAAAAAATCGTTGAAAAAAACTGGATCAAAACATGGGCAAAATAATGTGCACCCACAAATCTGAAGGCAACAAAAATTCGTGCCTCTCAAACAAAGACAAATCTTAAGGCAACAACATCGCCGAATTAAAATGTCAAACAAATTTGAAGGAACAAGTACAGTATCCAAACAAAATCAAAATAGCAACAAAATTGTTGAAAAAATATGAATCAAAACTTGGAAAAATATCAAGTGCATCGACAAATCTGAAGGCAACAAAAATATCATGCCTACAAAAGAGACACTAAGAACAACAAATCTGTGCGCCACAAATCGGTGACCCCAAAAACTCACCACACCGAAGAACAACAAATCCGTGCCGCCACAAAATTGGAGTACCCAAAAACCGAAACACAAATCCGAAACATGCTAGCTCTACTCAACACAAATCGGTGCCCCCAAACTTTTCAAGCGACTGGATCAAACGAGCATGCTAGCTCTACTCACCATAAAATTGGTGCCCCCCAAAGCAACTAGCCGCTTCCTGCACACCGGTCGATGCTCGCCACTTCACGTGAGAAAGAAATGCCGCTCACCGCAAGCAGCTTGACCACCGGGACGACTTCTCCCTTCCTCCCCTCGGTTTCTCCTCTACAACCTCTCCCTCTATCTCGAGAACAAAAAAAAGGACAAAAGGTTGTACTCGGCAGCGGAACTCTCGCGTGTAACAGAGGAGGCACGAGAAATGAAGAAAACAATATAAAAATCAAAACGGACACAAAGCGGAAGTGATACGGATCAAAAAAAGCGGAAGGCCCAACACCATACGGACACAAAGCGGTAACAGGTCAAAAAAAAAAAAAAGCGGAAGGCCCAACACCCGACAACCAATAAATATGCCTGATACGAGAAATCCTTTCGCATGAATCTTAGCACAATCGAACGGTACAAAAATCGACTGAAAGATTAGAAAATTTCAGTCGCCTAAAAATTAGCAAATCCGATAAATTATTTACATGTTTGTCGCACCTTTGTAGATCATCTATCTCTTCAAGGGAACACCATGTGCAGATGGTATCCCAATGTTCCCATACCAGAAGTAATCGTTCTGCAGAATAGGTCAACGTGTGTTCGGTTTGGTTTTTTTTACATTTTAGTTCTTTTACATTTCTTGCCATTATTGCATATATGAACCACTCAGCCACTGACTCATCCTTACTTCTGATCTTTGCCCTTAGCTTTGCCAGCATGGCTTATGAGATTACATGGTTCGGTCAGAACCCAAATCAGGCAGCCTTCATACCCACAACAGTCCGTAATCTATCTACCCAAAACGTGCATGATGTCTGTGGTGAGGCATGATTGGAACATCGCTTGTGCACTATATCATAACATGTTTATCGAGCTTCTAAAAGATATTTGCCTTTCTAACCTAAAAATGCTGTACACAGGCTACATCATTGACATCGCAATCAAAGACCATGCTCCAAACGATGGATGGTGGTACCTAGGTTGTGGTGGATGTAGAAGGGACACAACGCGAATCGGTGAAGGTTACAAATGTCCAAGATGCAACAACATCACAGCGGAACCAAGGTTTTTACTAAACCATACCGACTGACAAAACCATCCATCCATTGTTCGTGTTTTCTTTCAAGAGCCGCCGACTGCCATATATCTTACGCACTTTACATGTAGGTACAAGTTGGTCATGCGCTGCATCAATACATCCAAATTGGCAAGGATGATGCACTGCCATGTAATTTGTTTTTTTGGTGATGTAGGAGAGGAATTGGTGGAATCCCAATGTTAAACCTCACAAAGAACTCACTACTACGAAAAGATCTTCAGAGACGGTTCAAAACGCCATCACGCATAGCTTTGTGAGCCGCCTGAGTTTATGGGTTAGTGATGACATGAGGTCATCACGCATGCTTTTTGAACCGTCTCAGGAAAAAGCTATCACTGTGGTTCTAAACAAGAACCGCTCAGGAAAATAGATTATCACTGCATTTGTTACGAACAAGAACCGTCGTGATGTTTTTTATTGCAAAAAAATCGAATTTTGAGCCAAACCAATCAATTGCTAGACAAGAGTTTCCATATGCAACCTCTAGCAAGACAACTAAAATCCAATTAAAATTCTGATGGCAAACACATTATAGGAAAGGGAAACCAAAATATTTCACAACGTCCTCTCCGAATGGGAAAAAAAGAATAAAGCTACAAAGTTACAAAGTTAAACTAGCTAGAAACCATATATGTCTCCAAATTCCTAAAGAACTCATCGGCTTCTTGAATTGGTCTTGTGAGCTCCTCTCTGTAAGGAGAGACGACTGAAAACCTCCAGCGGCGCTCCGACCTTAGATAACACAAAATTAAGATAAATTTCTTTACAACAAATAGCCAACAAATTATGTATGTTATGGAGATGTACATGTACCTTCCGGTAGTCTACCTCCTACGATAGACAAGGAGCTCCTCCGCATCCCTCCTCCTCGTCAGCTGTGTCTTCTCGCCGAACCACGACGGGGAATCGAGTGTGGTCGCCGGAGCTCGGTGTGGGGAGGGGAGAGGGAGAGACTGATGGAAGATAAGGCTGGGGTGTCTATAATATATAAGGACAGCGCCAAAACATTTTGCCTCCCGCGTACGCGTTCAAAATTTTTTGAAATCCCGCGCTGCGAATCAAAGACGGTTTCATACAAAAACCGTCTGTGACGACATATCACAGACGGTTCGTATCACAAACCATCTGTGATAAGTATCTCATCACAGACGGTTCTTAATACAAACCGTCTATGATAAGTATCTCGTCATAGACGATTTGTATTAAGAACTGTCTGTGACTTGAAATTTTCCTTACTCTGCGATAGAATCAGAGTGTTAGTGAATTCAAGGCATAGTAAAATCAGAGTGTTAGTGATTTGAAGGCATGGTAAAATCAGAGTGTTAGTGATTTCAAGCCATGGTAAAATCAGAGAATTAGTGATTTTGAAGCCATGGTAAAATCAGAGTGTTAGTGATTTCAAGCTATGGTAAAATCAGAAATACTTATCATATGCGGTTTTTAATACAAACCGTCTGTGATGAGGATGGGAAGTCACAGACGGTTCGTGTTAAAAACTGTTCGTGAAGTATCACAGACGGTTCTGAACAAGAACCGTATGTGGTATTTATTAGTATCGCAAACGGTTCTTGTTCAGAACCGTCTGTGATACTTCACAGACGGTATTCAACACGAACCGTCTGTGATATTACTTCTTCATATACGGTTTTTAGCGCAGCCAGTAACACAGACGGTCGCTAAACCAAAACCGTCTGTGATTGTATTTAATACAGACGGTTTTGGTCAACCATCTGTGATGAGACGTCCAGTATTAACCTTTTTTGTAGTAGTGACTGCTCCCACTATTGTTGGTTTCATACCGCTTGAGATAACAAGGCTCCATGGTAGGCAGTACAGCCTAAGAGTCAGCGGATCACGTGGATCGCTTGAGAGGATATCTACGTCATTCCAGATTGATACCTTCACTGTCCTACCGACAGCGCCTCCAATTCCCCTTGCTCCTGCGGTAGGGCAAGCCTTCTGAAGATTCGGAGGCTGCTTCTCAGCCTGGAACTAGCTCATCTACTGCTGCAGCTATACACCAGCCTGTTTTGCCTGCCGCCATTTCGTGAGAGGCAATGCCCACTCCACCTCCAACTCCAACAAGCGCTGCGTTTCTACCACATGTGGTACCACATCAGCCTACACCGCATACATCGCCGTCCCCGGAACTGAGCAAGGTTTGCCCCTTTTCCCTTCATATTACGTGTACATTTACCTTGCCATTTGCACCGGCTCACTACATCCCAGATGCCGAATGTGTCGGTCCTGCTTTCTGACGCACAAAGACTAATGCGCTGGTCTTCCATACCGCAAAACGCCATGCTCCCTACGATACACTGCTTGGTGACAATGTTGACGATGATACAAGGTGCTTCCACTACCTACTATTGTTCGGATCAATGAGTTGAGACTACTTATTTTCACCCTTTATCATCCTGCTATTATCCTATTTACAGTGCCTTGGAACAGAAAAACAAAAGCTCGGTTATTAGGAAAATCAACATGGATGCACCAGCGAAAAGCTAGAGCAACAGGTGATGTCCACACAACATATGAGGATCTTTCCTGCTTCTATCCATTGATGTCTATGGTGTTTACTCTTCTGTATCGGCTGCGTTTTTACAGGAATCCTATGACAGAGTTACTAAGCTGAAGCAAACACGCTATGCCTTTTGCGACGATCATCCATGCCTACCCTGCGTTGTGCAGGAAGCATACAGAGAAAGACCGTCAGCCTAGCATGCCTTTTGGGTGTGCGTAGATCTTACGAAACGAACTAGCCATAGGTCAGTCAGGTTCCATACTGTTCGGTATTCCCAGTTATGCTTTTCGTAGATGTTTACCTGCCGTTTAGTACTAAACTATTATATTGGGACTACCATCGTCCTAGAGTCTGTACTGTATGACTTATCCTATCATACCTGCACCTGCTATACATGCCTACCAATACATATCTTCCGTTTCCTCACTAAACCTGATGTTCCATGCTTTCTTCGGTTAGTACTCTACGATGAATTCCATCTTGTGCCTATATTGGTCTAGCACGTATAGCTGATTCCCCTCAAACTGGATATTCTTGCCTGTTTCGATCAAGTTGCAGAGGAATTCTCAGCTCACAGTTTGTGTCTGTACTGTTCTTACATTACCGATTCATCTTCTGACCTACTTAGACTCCTCAATCAGATTCTTCAATCATCTCCATTTCCCAGTGTATGACCGCGCCCTTTCCTAACCCAGTCTGCTCCTGCCGCTTAGACAACCACTTTCGTAGGTCTCTTTAGTCGACTGGTTCTTCAGACGTGTGCCCATGAACTAGCCGCACCTTTCGCAGGACCGTGCTCTCCTACGTATTGTGTAGCTCATCGTACTTACCTACTGATTCAGGCACATATTTCTTATCCATCACCAGAGGAACATAGCCGTCCACTGCATTTACCTTGCAGTGTACACAGTCCGGCACGGGATGCCTATTTAATGGGCCTTCACGAGGCCGGCCAATCACCGCAGGCCCATTTTCGGAGAGCTGGTAGGCACTCTTGTATTTTTTTGGGTTTTTTTTTCCTTGGTCCTGATGATTAGTAATTGTGGCTTGTGGGTTTCCTTTTCTTTTGGATGCAGGAAACTGCGAGTTCTTTGAAAGAACCTGTCGGCGTCGTCTTCTCGGAGGAACCGCGCGAATTAGCAAACGAATCGATTGAAGCCGAGAACCAAGGTGTGTGGATTTCTTTTCTTGGTTTTGTTTGCATCTTGTGTTCGTAAGTTCTCAGAATCGCAGTGCGAAAGGAAATGCTAGTATTTAAAGATTTTTTGGTGTTTCGAGCTTGTAATCTTAGATCGTTTGCACACAAATTGTTTGTAGAATTGCCATCGAGGAAGGATGGGGAGCACAAGAACCGGGTGCTTTCTGAGGCCACGGCTGCTGATGGTGCCGGATCGAAAAAAGAGGGCTTGATCGAGCAAGTGACAAGCCTGGAGGGACAAGATGGCGGCTCGACGAGGGGCTCATTGGATGAGCAGGAGAAAGCCACCGGATCGCAGCAGCAATCTTCTGAGGTTGATACTTCTCAAGCTTTGTGTGCACCTTACCAAATTTAGTTCAGTTGTCACCTGTGGACTAGCTATGTGGGATTTTTGGAACTCTATTTGTCATTTAGTTTGCAGGCTGCCATTTGGGGATTGCCTTATTAGTTAGGACCAAACTTTGAATTTGGTAGGTAGGGAAGTCTTTATGCACTTATTATACCTAACTCTTTGATATCAGGTAATGTTCCTTATATGAAAAAGAACACTCTGGCCACTAAAAGCTTGAGGTGACTTTAATTTTCTTGTCTAAATACTTCAGCTGCAAATTTTCGGCATGACCAATATGTGTTTTTTTTGGTGAAATGTTCTCATGCAGTTGCAGGAAACTATTTTTTGTGTGTTAATTATCAATAAACTTACCCAATAGAGATCTAGACAAAGTAGGTCAGTTGTATAATACACACGTGTGGAAAATGCTGTGAAGGGTAACCTTCAGAAGAGTTATTGATCTTAGTTTATCTGGCAAATGTTAGTGAGCCGTTTATTGCAATGAGATTAAACACTGTTAAACTACTATAGTTAGCTGGCGCATGTTTGTTTTTGTCTTGGTCTTTGCCTTCAGGGTACAGTTAAGTTATGTAGGTGCATATGTAACTGTTATGGAATGTTCTTGGGGTCTGTTCGTGAGAACCCGCGTAATTAAACTAAGCTAATCAACAGTAATTGATAATTAGCATAAGTAAAAATCTAATTAAACCAATCTCACGCACAATCTCAGTTAATATTCAATCACATAATTAACGCAATGAACTTCGTAATTGTGGAAATATCATTTCACATCATAGTTTATACAACAGTCCATTTGCAAAAAGGAACTACAATTTTACAATTCAACTCTTATTACAGGATTAATATTACAGATCATTTACAATCTCAATTACAGGAATTAAATAAATTACAGCTTATGTACTTGCACTCATTTCATTGAAGCCTTTCTTTCCTCCAAAGCCAGCACCATCCTCAAGCACCCAGAACACAGTGGAGGTCAGCCTTGAATAGAAGGTAGTAGGATTAGGGTAAATAGGATTGGGTAAATAGGAATAGGGTTACGGTAAAAACGAAATTACCATAAGTGAGAATGAGATCAACCACAGCTAAGGATAGGAACACCCACAGCCCAAGTTCATTCCCCCTTTCCCAGTTCACAGCCGCAAATAAGCCAGCCCGTGCACAAAATCTCACATTCATTCCCCTAGTCCCAAAATATCAAGCACAGGGCAGCACAGCCCCAGCCATTCCCCCTCTCAAAAGGCCACATTCTCTTCCCCTAGCTCAGGCTGATCAATATACAGAGGCCTCCCACATTCATTGCACCAGCACAGACTGCATGCACAGGAAGAAGAGGAGCACAGGAAGGAGATAGCACAGAGTGCAGAACCGCCATAAGCCAGCCCACAGGGAAAGGATAACCCAGCCGAAGCCCTTTCCCAGCAATACATCCCCCATAAGCATCCATTCCCCCTGAGCATCTATCCCCCATAAGGCAGCACATAAGCCACCTCCACTTCACAGTCAGAAGGAGGAGCAGAGCCAAGGGCTTCCCAACACCTCCATCTCACTGCCATCACCAGAGCACAAGTAGGAGGAGAAGCAAGGCATCAAGGCAGACAGGAGGAGGAGCTCAGGATCCACACCACCCTGCCTACAAACCCCAACCCACAAAGGAGAAGAGGAGAGCACCAGCCCGAAGCCAGCAGCGCTACCATCCTCTTCCCCATCCCAGAATCCAACAAGAGGTAACTCAGTTATACCCCAGTAGCCATCTCATCATCATATCATGCATAATAATGAAATAGCAAACATCAGTAAGCAAACCCATATCAATTAATGCATTAAATCAATCTCAGTAAGCATTAGTAATTGAATCAACCAAAGCATGTAAATCTGATTAATCAGAAGTGGGGGTTAGGGGAAGAGAAGGAACCGGGCTGGGCACATGAGGCGAGCGGTCGAGGCCAAAGAGCCATGTGGTGCGGGCCGAGTAGGGAAAGGGAGGAGCTAGGAGGAGGAGGTGCTTGAGGAGAGCAAGCGGCGCTGCCTCTGCCGCTGGCCTGGAGGGGAGAGAGGAGGCCGAGGAGCGGGCGGCGAGAGGAGGCCGGGCCGGGCCGAGGCGCCGGTGGGGCCAGCAACAGAGAGACGGCGGGGCCTAGGGACCGAGGGCGAGGCGCGAGGGAGGCCGGGGCGCAGGCGGGCAGCCACAAGACTCAGAGAAGCAATGGGAGGCGGCTTCATGGAGGAGGAGCCAGCGGCACTAGGTTGGGAAAGCCACGGGCGCCACCGCCGAGTGGAGGCGGCCTGCACTGTGGCGACGCAGGGCGGCAAGACGGCCGAGAGGCGGCGCCTAGAGTTGAGTCGGTCGAGCAAGGGGAGCCAGGGAGTGGTGGCGGTGGCTTCTTGGAGAGAGAGGAGAGGATTTGTGAGGTTGGGGAAGAATGGAAATAGGAGTCGGCCGGTTAGGGGTAGGGTTAAAAGGGAAAAGGGAGATAGAGGAAAGATAGAAAAAGATTAATTAAGAAAGAGGAAACTTTTGTAGAATTGTTGTAAATTTCAAATTAGGTAGAAGATTTGAATTAGTAGTATAAATGCGAATTTCGTTTGAGTCACTAGTAGGTTAGGTTATTTAATCCGCGTTAGAGTATTTAGCAATAAATCGACCGGTAGGAATTTAAGGCGAAAAATGTGTATAAATTAAATTGAACTTCAGATCACCGATAAAATCCCCAAATTAAGTAAATAAGTAATTTGAGCGTTAGAAATAATTTATTCATATAGATTCATTTATTTAGCACCGACATAAAAATCAAGCTAATCGTTTAAATTGTCCGAATAAAATTTGATAGACTTAGTTTTGCATGAATAAAATTCGTTAGACCTAGTAATATGCAATTATGTGTAGTAATTTCTTTTCGTCCAATAAAGCGTGATTATCCTAACCCTAGAGCCGATAAGCTTTAGAACGACCACGCTGGGAGAGTGCTAACTTAGCGGGGTTCAAAAAACTGTTATTAAATTAAGACCCGCTAACAAAAAGAATCATTCAGCTAGTATGCACATAGTTGCACATATTATTGATAAGTATTTAATTATGTATTTATTATTTCGCACCGTCGTATAAATTGCAGCAGGTGAACCAACAGGAATAGCTAATATCGATTTCGTCGACGACGGTCTTTCCTACAGTTCCGCAGGCAAGCTAGTTACTCCCTTGTTCATTAACATAGCTATATTAAATGTAAACTGTATCTTGCTCTATCTTATATGTATTGCATCAAAACTATTTTTGAAAAACCAAATGGAATAAATGAGATGAAGATGAAAAAGATAAGAAAGATGATAGAAATGAGAAGAATTGAGAAGTAAGGAATGAAATGAAAGCATAGTAATATTACTGGGTTGTTAAAAGGGGACCCGGGCGAGGAAACACGACGATGACGATGATGATGAGGTAAGAGGTGGGTCCCTTTTTACGGGTGGTTATAATATAAGAACAAACAAAACTCTTACTCGGTCAGAGGCCGTAATTCAGTACCAACCATTTTCCCGTTTCGGCGGGCAGAAAATGCTACCTCTTTACGTAATTAAGGTTCTCCACAATGGGTCACATTGGAGTGTTGGGCACGGGAAGCGAGCTGCCCCAAGGTGGAGTGTTGAGCACGGACGGTGGCCTCCTCAACCAACATTACTGGAACTCGGTGTATGACGAGGTCAGCAGCGTGATTAAATCAGCACCGACGAAAAGTAATGGGTAGAGACTTAATCACGTAACCTGAAAAACGTTCTGTATTCTGAACTTGAACCCGCATCAAAGGAAATGCAGGGGACTCGACTCATTTAGAGTTCAGAATGACTATGGGTAAAGTGGTACAAGCCTGCGCAGTGCTATCAAATCATGAATTCATGCCAGTCTCCTGGATTGGAGTCTACGGAAACCGTCGGGGGTCTATCTTCTCTCCGAGTAATCAAATAGTCTTTTTAGAATTAAAATTGCAACCTAAGTTTTAATGACTATTTTCAAAATAAGAGATGAGGTAGGAATTTTGATAAGGACGAAAGTTAGAGTCATCAGGTGCATTTTAGCTATTAATGCTTGCTGAGTACACTATAGTACTCACTCTTGCTATCTTTCCCTTTGCTTAGATCCAAATCCGGCCAGGAATTATCCCGAGCGGGATGAGGAGCTTGCAGGTACCAGTGCAACCGTAGAAGGGGAAAGCGCTGATTATGAGGACCAAGGCGAGATAGACACCATCTTTGACTCGTGGGACGAATAGGCGATCAGTACATCAGTGCAAGCGAGAGAAGCAGGGAAGCTTCCTTTTGTAGTTGTGTAATACTTGTAATAAGAACTATAGTCTTGTGTGGCTATTACTGTAATAAAGATGTACAGTTTCTATCTTATTGTTTTGCTGCGTAACTCTGATGAATGGCTTACTATTCGTTAGAGCAGTGTTCTACTGGGCAAACGAATAGTAATCCGTGTGCCTATGTGTGATTACCCTCGGGGTAATGACACGGGGCATCGCACTGTTTTTGGCTATGCTTGCCACCGTGAGACGTTCCTCAACTTTCCCTTAAGTTTTACCTTCACTTCCAGTTATTCATTTTGTTTCATATTTGTCAAATCATTTCTTATGTTGGGATTGTTGTATTAACTTTGCAAGGCCTGTCTAAAGCTTAGAATCTTTGCACCTCATGCGAGGTCCATTTTGAGGCAAAATTTGAAGATACCATCCAATCTCTCAATTTTTATTAGGCACAACACAACCTAGGCAAGGCATAATTTCTGAAGAAATGAGCCAAACAGGCTGATCCATGGTGCACACGCACATTATCACATTTGCTGAATAAGGTGACCAGAGAATTCCCTGGCTCCTCGCATTTAGTCAACGTGCTCTTTTTTATACATTAATGATGTCAAATCTTCATCCATATTCTGGAATCACCTACACTGTACCACTTATGCAGAATTTGTGTGCTTCCATCTTATTATGAAGAAAATTAGCATCATAATTTTTTGATGACTTTTTTTTTCAATGCGATAAGTTGCGATCATGATTCCTTGCTTATGTGGTTTCATCTTATATTGCATGACCTTCTATTTACATGGAAGTTCATTGGAGACTGTATCTAAACAGACATCTGCTAAGGTTCTTCTGGAAAACTCTCAAGAAGAAAACACAGATGGTAAGAGCAAAAACATGGCTTTGCTTGATACTAGAGTCCGGAATATCAAGGATCATTTAATCAAGGCAAAGGTCTACCTTGGTCTTGGAGCCATTCGAACAAATCCCCAATACCTCAAAGACTTGTGACAGCGGATACGGGAAGTTCAAAAGGTGCTTGGTGATGCATCCAAGGATTCCGATCTACCAAAGAAGTAAGGGTCTCCCACCACTTCTGTTGATGAATTTAAAAGTTATAGGATGATATTATGTGCAGGATTGCAGCCTCATGCAATTATTCTGTAACCTTTCTATCTATCTTGACTTGTTCAGTGCCAATGAGAAGGTGAAAGCACTTGAGCAGACACTGATCAAGGGCAAACAGATTCAGGATGATTGTTCTATTGTTGTCCAAAAAACTTCGAGCTATGCTTCACTCCAAGGATTGAAAACCCGTTACCGGGATATTTCCCGCCGGAGGTCCGGTACCGGTAACCGGTCCGGTTACCAGTCAAACCGGATTTGGTTCGATCGAAATTCGTTCAAATTTGATTAAAATTCATTCAAAATCTGAAAATTTGAATTTGGATTTGAAAATACCGCTGGGATCCCGTTTCCCGGCGACCCTCCGGTAGCCGGTTACCGGCCGTACCGGCCGGGATTTTTATCCCTGCTTCACTCAGCAGAAGAACAGCTGCATGCACACAAGAAGCAAACTGTTTTTCTAACACAACTTGCAGCCAAAACCCTTCCCAAAGGTCTTCACTGCCTCCCCTTGAGGCTAGCTAATGAATATTTTTCATTGGACCCTGGTCAGCAGCAATTCCCAAACCAAGAAAAACTTGATGACCTCAAACTGTATCACTATGCCTTGTTCTGGGATAATATATTGGCAACAGCGGTCGCTGTTAATTCGACAATGTTAAATGCCAAGGTAATGTATCTTCAATACTTCTAAGTTCTAATTTGAGTTGGTCTGATAGACAGCGTTCATCGCACTGAGTGGAATTTATTTGTCTGCAGCATCCTTCTCATCATGTCTTCCACATAGTAACTGACGGACTAAATTACGCTCCAATGAGAATGTGGTTCCTCTCTAACTCTCCTGGAAAAGCAACGATTGAAGTACAAAATATTGAGGAGTTCACATGGCTAAATGCCAGCTACAGTCCGGTGCTGAAACAACTTGGATCTCAATCCATGATTGATTATTACTTCAAGACGCATCGTGCAAACTCAGATTCAAACTTGAAGTACAGAAATCCAAAATATCTTTCAATCCTTAATCATTTGCGATTTTTGACGTGGATGACCGGCGATTTCTCACCGCCGGCAAACACAGAAATCAAACACCGCCGGCAAACACAGAAATCACGCACTCAAGATCACTTGAACTCAGCGAATTGGTGCTGCAATAACTGGCAGCTTTTCTAGTTGTTTTCTCCTCTTATTTATAATAGCAAACAAAAGAAATACTTCATGTGCCACATCCTGTAACGCACGGCATCAAAACACATGAATGGCATTCAACCATACAATGGAAAACTGCTGCACTAATGCACTAATGAGCCACTAATGCTGCACACTAAAAACAAATAACCGAAACTTCACTAGTGCAAAGAAACTGAAACAATAAACACAATGGAATAAGCACCAAGGATTAACTTCAACCTTTCAGCTTCAACAATTCTCCCCCTAGTCCTTGCTGTGCTCACCGATCTTGTTGACGCCGATCAACGCATGCAGTTGCTGGAACCGCACGCGTGCAAGTGCCTTGGTCAGAACGTCCGCCAGCTGGTTCTCCGTCGAAGTGTGCCAGAGGACGATCTTGTTCCCGTCGATGCACTCCCGAATGTAGTGAAAACGAGTGTCGATATGTTTGCTTCGGTCGTGGAAGACGGGGTTCTTGCTGAGGGCGATGGCGGACTGGTTGTCCACCTTGAGCTCCAGCGCCCGCACAGACCGAGCATGTCGACACGAGCCGAAGCTAGCTAGACGCCTTGGCAGCCGCCAGAAGCCGCCGCAATGTACTCGCCGCATGAGATGAGACAGAGCCACCACCTTCGCTGGTGGATCGCCAGTGATGGGGTTGCCGCCGAGGAAGAAGATGACGCCACCGGTACTTTTGCGCGTGTCGACGCCGCCGCCATGTCGGCGCCATCAGAGCCGACCGGTCGAGCTCGCTCATCCTCCCTCCCGGTTTAGTGAAGATCGTAGTCACGCTGCTCCCGCCACGCATCTTGTAGCACGTGCTTCACCGCGTTGAGGTGGTCCTCGTGTGGTTTCTCCATGAACCGGCTCAGATAGCCCACCGCGTAGGCAAGATCTAGCCGGGTGTGCACCAAGTAGCTTAGTCCGCCGATGACGCTACCAGAATCGGTGGCGCCCACCATGGAGCAAAGGTTTCCTTGCTCAACTTGAGCCTTGGTTCCATCGGCGCCAGACTGGGGTTGCAGGTGCTCATGCCGCTCCGCTCAAGCAGCTTCCCTGCATAGGCAGATTGGCAGAGCGAGATGCCGCGTGGCCCTTGGTTCACCTCGATGCCGAGGTAGTATGACAGCAGCCCGAGTTCGCTCATGAGGAAGACGTGCTTCATCTCGAGCTTAAACGCCACGATCTCGTCGTTGCTGGTGCCGGTAATGATCAAGTCGTCGACGTAGACCGCGACGACCCTCGGCTCTGCATGTACACCCCGTGCTCAGATATGCTCCTCTGGAAACCAAGTGACACCATGAACGCATCAAACTTGGCATTCCAGGCCCTCGGTGCTTGTCAGAGACCGTACAGCGCCTTGCGAAGACGCAGTACCTTGTGCTCGCTGTCCTTGACAACAAAACCCAACGGCTGACTCACGTACACCTCCTCCTTGAGGTCGCCGTTGAGGAAGGCGCTCTTCACGTCCATGTGGTGGACTTCCTAGTGCTCGTGGGCCGCCAGAGCCAGCAACACCCTCATGGACTCCATTCGCGCGACCGGAGCGAAGCCCTCGTCGAAGTCGATTCCCGCACATTGAACGTAGCCTTTGGCGACCAAACGCACCTTGTGCCGGATGACATTGCTGCGCTCATCGTGCTTCACTTTGAAGACCCACTTGAGCCCGACGACAAGGCCCGATGGGGAGCGCAACGAGCTCCCATGTGTTGTTGTCTTCGACGACTTCATCTCTCGCAAGACGCTTGACGCCACCGCCTCATGCTCGCCTCGGCTGAAGGAGACAGCTCGTCCGCCGTGGTGAATCGCAACTCCTCGCCGAGCACTTTCGGGCACAAGCCCAGCGGCGAGGTCGGGTCCGGCGATCGCGTCGATGGCGCGAACCGGCGGAGCATCGCCGTGGTCCATGTCCAAGTCCTCTCAGATCACCGATGGCGACATTTAACTCGACGGGCGACTTTCGTTATGGGCGCGAACTGCTCCGGCGGTGTCATGGGTGCAGAGGCTAGCGCTGGCGTGGGTGACGAAGACATGTGAGCTGGTGATGCCGCAACAGCTCGAGGTGTGCCAGAGAAGTACTCCGTAGTGTACTCGACGTTGAAGGGCTCGCCGTCGCCGATCATCGCTGCTTTTGTCGCCCCACCCATTGTCTGCCTCCACAAACACAACGTCGCGCGACACGATGATACGCCTGGTGGAGGGGTCGTAGCAGCGGTAGGCCTTGGAGCCGTGCTCGTAGCCGACGAAGATTGTTGGCGTGCTGTGATCATCAAGTTTCTTGAGCCCAGGCCGTGTGTTCTTGACATGCGCGACACACCCAAACGTCCGGAAGTAGTGGACGGCGGGGCGCTCTCCGTGCCAAGCCTCGAAGGGGGTCTTGCCGTCAAGCGCTCGTGTCGGGGCGCGATTGAGGATGTGTACGGCGGTGTTCACGGCTTCGCCCCAGAAATATCCAGGGAGGCCCTTGGCCTTGAGCATACACCACGCCATGGCGACGATGCTCTGGTTGCGGCGCCCACCACCCCATTCTCGCCAGGTGAGTAGGGGCGGTGAGTCGGCCGACCCCACGCCGCGCGATATCTCCGAACTCAACGGAGGTGAACTCCCCCCTCGATCGGTGCGGAGTACCTTCAGCTTCCTCCCAGACTATACTTCTACTGCCGCCTGGAAGTTCTGGATTGCAGCTGGTGCTTGATCCTTGCTTGACAGCAGACGTAGCCACATATGCCTGCTCATATCATCAACTAGTAGTAAAAAAATACTTGTTACCACTAGGCGTCGTGGGCGCGATTGGTCCGCACAAGTCGCCATGGACGAGGTCGAGGATGTGCGCCGCTCGTCGCAGCGCCTTGTCTGGGAAGGGTGCCCCCCTCTGCTTGCCGGCGAGGCAGCTATCGCACACTTGATCAACATGATCAAGTAGCGGCAACCCATGCACTATCTCCTATTGGGCGAGTGCGCGCAGCGATTTGAAGCTGATGTGCCTGTACCTCGCATGCCAACGCCAGGCCACCTCCGAGCTGTGCGCAGACAAACACACCGGCTGCCCAACTTCTAGCTCGAGGAGGTAGAGTCGAAGTCGGGAGCGCCGCCGCCGAGAAGCTGAAGCTTCATGCCTGGTCGAGATGCGAGGATGCCGACGTCGATCTCCACCCGGCAGCCCGCCTCGTCAAGTTGGTCGAGACTTAGGATGTTCGCCGTCAGTCGGGGAATGAAATACACCCCAGTCAGCACGCGGTGCTCACCATTCTTTCATGTGAAAACGATGGTGCCGCACCCCTCGATCTCCACCACTGATCCATCGCCGAAACGGACCGTGCCACAGATGCCTCCATCGAGCTCGGAGAAGGCTGACCGTGCGCCAGTCATGTGATTAGTGGCGCCCGTGTCCAGTACCCATCGGTAGTGATCACGGTCCTCGCGTGGCCCGAGCTGCGCGAAGACGTGCTCCTCGTGGATCTGGACAGCAGAACATGACGGGATGGTGGAGGAGAAGAGTGACGCTGATGCCATTAGGAGTGTAGGCTCATCCTCTTCACCTTGGGCAACATGGGCCTACTCGGACTTTTTGTGCTTATCGGCGAGCCCTCGCCCAAAGGGCCAAACTTGCCACAGCTTCGCACTTGTCCGCCGAAGCGCTCGACCGCCCAACGACGCGTGCGCTCTGGTGTGGCGCGCGCCTCCACCACCACCGCGGCCTCGCCGCGTCTTGCCGTGCTTCTTGCCGATGCTGGACCCGCCCCCTTCACCATTGTCACGTAGCTTCAGCCGCTCGAGCCACTCCTCTTTGTAGAGAAGAAGGCGGCCCTGCTTATCGACGGTGGGTGGTGGCGGCGTCGGCTTCTTCCTCCGCCGCCGATGGCGCGCAGACGTTCGGTGACCTCTCGACCGACACTCGCTGACGCCGAGAAGAGTTTCGGCGGAGAACGGATCGCTCTAGGTACTCGTGGACGACTTGAAGCATCTTCTTCACGATCTCCGCGACGGTGATGTCGCCGCCGAGATGCGAATGTTGTTTGCGAGACCAACTATCCGGAGCGAGAAGTCATCGATGCACCCTCCTGAACGAGATCTCCCGAATCGCTGAGCAAATGCCGCGCTGGCCTCGCGAACATGCTGCACGCCAACGCGCATGGTCTTCACCGCCTCCCAGGCGGAATGCGCCGTGCGTTTGCGTGCCAACGACCCGAGCATCTTAGGCGGCACAGCACGCAGAATCGCCGCCAGTGCGAGGCGGTCCTCGTGGTACTCGACGGCTTCACCTTCCTCTGGTTCGACGGCTGCCACGGCCCTTTGCTCAGAGTTCACGCAAGATCAACAAAGACCATTCCCGGTAATTGTGCGCGGAGCATAGGGTATCGACCGAGCCGCCGCGCCTTGACGACGCCTTCGATGACGCATTTCGCCGCGATGGCGCCCTCGGCGCGGCGCAGGTGAGTGCGATACCCGACGTCGGGGAGGGGGCGATGGCGAACGATCACCACCGCCAACGGGAGCAGACTGTACGGACATGACTGCTCCGGGAACGTAATGGCTCTGGTACCAATTGACATGGATGACCGGCGATTTCTCACCGCCGGCAAACACAGAAATCAAACACCGCCGGCAAACACAGAAATCACGCACTCAAGATCACTTGAACTCAGCGAATTGGTGCTGCAATAACTGGCAGCTTTTCTAGTTGTTTTCTCCTCTTATTTATAATAGCAAACAAAAGAAATACTTCATGTGCCATATTCTGTAACGCACGGCATCAAAACACATGAATGGCATTCAGCCATACAATGGAAAACTGCTGCACTAATGCACTAATGAGCCACTAATGCTGCACACTAGAAACAAATAACCGAAACTTCACTAGTGCAAAGAAACTGAAACAATAAACACAATGGAATAAGCACCAAGGATTAACTTCAACCTTTCAGCTTCAACAATTTTACCTGCCTGAGATTTATCCAAAGCTTGACAAGATAGTCTTTCTCGATGATGATGTAGTAGTAAAGAAGGACCTAACTAGCCTCTGGTCAATCAATATGAAGGGGAAGGTAAATGGTGCTGTAGAGACTTGTGGAGAGAGCTTCCATCGTTTCGATCGTTACCTGAATTTTTCAAATCCTGTTATTGCGAAGAATTTTGAACCCCATGCTTGTGGTTGGGCTTTTGGAATGAATGTGTTTGATTTGGCTGAATGGAGGCGGCAAAACATAACCCAAATCTATCACTCCTGGCAGAAGCTTGTAAGATTCACACTTGACTTTCTTACATGATGAATTACTTACTAGAGATTTGTTTGTCCATATATCTTTTGAAATCAAGTTAAACTTCTGTTTTAACTTACATGCAAGGAATAGTGGTGTTGTCTGTACTGGAACTGTTAGTAGTGAACTATAACTAGTTTTGAAGCTATACGCCTATACCTAGAAAGGATGCACTGGAAATATCGATAATGTTTTGAGCTGAAGATTCTGCAAAGTGTTACTTCACATTATCATATTTAGTTTTCAGCTTACATTACCCTGGGCATAAAGACTTTGAGAAATATATCAACACTAATATTGTATAAAAATACATCTATAGAAAGGTTCAAAATTTATGTAGAAATGACTTCTGTGGGAAAGATGATAGAAATATAGAATCCTTATTTCGTATTTGTCAACAACTTGGATGCTTTTAATTCCATCCTCGGTTTCTCTTCTTTCATGTTCACTTTGGCCACATGTACTCAATAGTGTATCCTGATTAAACATATATCAACTTCTGATTGCAGAATCAAGACAGATTGTTATGGAAGCTTGGCACTCTACCCCCAGGTTTGATCACATTCTGGAATAAGACGTTTCCCCTCAATCGATCGTGGCATGTTCTTGGCCTTGGTTACAATCCGCATGTAAGCAGCAGAGACATCGACCGTGCTGCGGTCATACATTACAATGGTAACATGAAGCCCTGGCTCGAGATTGGCCTGCCCAAGTTCCGAAACTACTGGTCAAAGCATCTTGATTATGACCAGCCTTTCCTGCGGGAAAGCAACATCAATCCGTGAAGCAAGATGGTACCTTGAAGCCCTTCTGACATAACCAATAGTTTGCTTTGCTCTTTTGTCGATGTGCTCTTCAGTTTCTTTAGCCTAGTATTCGATTGATTTCTTTAGATTTCGGTTGTTCCCCAGATCACCTCTTGTCACCTATGGCTTTTGTATCCCCTCTGCATAATCACAGATATAGTTGTAGATGATTTTAGAGCACATGCTTCAGAGCAGGAAAATTTTTAGATAATGTAATCTGTAATGCTCTTAAGGGATGCCGTCTGTTTTCTACCGTAAGTTGTTTGCTGCATACTTTGGCCCTGTTTGGGATGGCAACGGCTTTGGCTTTTTGCTTGGAAAAGCCGGAAGCCATCTCAAACGGTCGGTTTTCTTTAAGGGCTTTTGGAAAACCTAGAAGCCGTTTATAACGTGGGGAAGCTAGAAGTTGCTTCTCACGGCTTCGGCGAGATTGACTTTCGAGATTGCACCTAGAGCTTGGTTGTAATTACCCGCCACTACCACTCAACAAAACTCCCATCCCTTACCGGCTTCCCCCGCTTGAACCCTAACCCTAGATGTCGTTCCGCCTGCCTGTGCTTCCTCCCTCCTCCTGTGCGGGTGCCGTCGCCCTCCTCCACCCCTGACGCCGGTGCTGCCCTCCTCCCTCGCTGTTCTCCTGACGTCGCCGCTGGCTTCTTCTTTTTATTTTCTTTCTTTTTTAACTATTCAATTTTATTTTTTCCGATATAAATGAATTATTTATGTAATCATTGAACATATTACTTGTTTAATCATGGAATTAGATAAGTTGTCGTTAATTATAGTCAATTGCATTAATTATCGTTAAGATTTACTTTGTGCAAATTGTCGCTAAGATTTACTTGTTTGCAAGTCGTCATTAATTATAATAAAGTGCTGTCAATTGTCGTTAGTTGCCGTCAATTGTCGTTAAACGACATCAAACAAGCTATCATTTGCTTCAACGGCATTTGAAATATTTTCTAAATTAGAAGCTCTAGTCAACTTATCTAAAAACCAGACTGTCAAACACTAAACCTATTCAGCTCAGCAGTTTAACCGTATAGTTATTCAGCCATGCAGCCTAGCCGAAAGCCACTTTTCAGAAAAGCTGCAGCTAAACAGCCCCCTTTGTAACGGGAAGTCGGAAATATACTCCAGTCCAAACTTTGTTTAACTGGATAACACACATTGTAACCCATCATCAGATTCCCTGAATTTTTCAAGGAAATGGCATGTCAAACATTAATTTCATATTTTCATTGCGCACGAAACGCATTTTGTACCCCCATGGATTGTTACTGCATCAGATTGCTATCGAAGTGATCTCAGATTTGTCATCACGAACTTGTGTATTCTATACATATTATGTAAGAGTACACAGCTATTTTAGCAAGGACAACTTCCCAACAAATGCCCCCGCCATCCTATAGTCTAACTGATGGTTTAACGTCCGTGGCAACCGATTGTAGCCGGCACCTCCCGGTAACGGGCGCGCTGATGAGTTTTCACGGCGGTGAGCGACGCATGCCACTGGAAGGCATATAGGTGGTGGGTCCACAACATGTCGCTTGTGACTTGTCCACGACAACATCCTCACCATAGATTAGGGATTTTTTTGGGTTCTTGTAGCATATTTGCCATAGTGAATAACAAAACTAGCATCCTCTCTGCCATATTTGCAAAAATGATATCAAAAACCTTCTCCGGAGGGGGGGGGACTATTACCGTGCCCTAGGGGCCTGAATCACCTCTGCCGCGACCCTAGGGGACGGGAATATCTCTGCTATGCCCCCGAGGGACAGGAATACTCTCGTGGCGCGTCCGGATCCAGGTTGGGGGGGGATCTAGTATTACCGTGACCTAGAGGCATGGGAATACTGCCTCCCGCATGCGGTGCTACAACCCGGTGAGGAGGAATCTCCTCTCCCATCTGTGTCCCTTCGTATGCATGCACTTCGAAGAAAATGCCGCACAGGAGGGAATCTGATTCCTCCCGTCAGTTCGCGGTCGGCGTAATTTCTACGTCGCGTGGCTATAAAACGTATGCATACGACGCCACTCATTCATTCTCGGCTCTCGTTGTCACCGCTTATTCATTCTCAAAGACCGATTTATTAAGATTGTTTAGAGCAATCATTAGCCGTCGTATTATTATGGTAAGTTTGACATCAGGAGCAGGTATTTTTTTGGTCATATGCATTTTCTTTATTAGTTGTGTAGTTAATTAGTTGTAGTTAATTATGCGTAATTAATTTAGTAATTACCATTTAGTCGTAATTAATTTTGTCCTAGGTAATTAATCGTCATTAATCAGTTGTAATTAATTTTGTCCTAATTAATTAGGCGCAATTAAACTTCATAATTAATTAGTCACCGTACATTGAACTTAATTAATAATTAGTCACTTCATAATTTGCCATGTGATGGTAGGGCAGGCAATGTTTTGTAAAACACCTGGAATGCTCCATCATGAGCATTCGTTTCAGCTATTCACGTAGAAGAGAGATAATTATTTTAAAAAAAGAGAGTAGGAGATAGATGCTACATCGATATGTATGGTTGTGGTAGATTCATGAAGTTAAGGTATGGTAACTTCAATTAATTTATGTCATCCTAATTTGGAGCTATTCTTTCCTGAGGGCATTGAAGAGCAGCGTCGTTACTTCACTTCAGAGTTTGTATACCCATCTTGAAGGTATTATACATTGGAGAAGGGGTAGGTTAACTTTAGATTATTTTAGACCCATCTGGAAGCTACTATACATTAGACTTAGGGTGTTCGTTCGGTTTTTTTGGTTCAGTAAATACGGTATATGCGGTATATAGGGTACTGTTAGTTCGGTAAATACGGTGTTTTTAAAAAATACGGTTCGGTTTCGGTAAATCCCAAATTTTTTCGGTACGGTATCGGTAAATACCATATTTACCAAAATTGATGCGAATTGCGAACAACATTGCACGTAGAGGCATCACTAATTCAGTAATTCACTATGCAGTATGTATCAGTGTATCACACATTGGAACTTCCTATGCTAGTATTGCTAGTTTGCTACTTTGCTCATTTGCTAGTTGTTGTTTGTTGTGTCAAGCACCGCTTGTCACAGCACTTGCGCCATTTAATTAGGAAGCACCGAAGCAGCCAAGCAGGACTACTCAAGTGCTCAGTACAAGAAATTGCTAGCAAGAGGGCACCCAAAGAAGTAGCAACAAAGAACGCCAAGACCCAAGAATGCGCGCTGCCCATGCGGGTTAGGTCAGAGGTCGTGGTAGCACCCAAAGAACAAAGAATTAGAAGCGGCAGAGTCTATGCAGCTAGGCGGCAAGAAGTAAAGACTCAAAGGGGCCCTAGCCACGCAACAAAGAAAGACGCTGAAGATTCAAAGACTGTGCTCCACCGGTGGACTGCCTATGGGCCGTGCCGCGCGAGGCGTGAGCGTCCGAGGCCCCGAGCGCGAGCGGCCAAGCCAGAGCGCATATGTTTACGAGACTTCGGTTTTTGTACGGTTTTGTTATGTTGCCGGATGGTGAACAGGACCAAGCAGCAAGTGTCGGTTTGGGCTGGGAAATTAAGCGGCGTAGGAAACCCAATGCAAGGTTTCCTGACGCCACTTAGGCTAAGTAATGTAGCTAAAACATGGACATTAGGTAGAGGAAAGCCCACATTGCATACCTGGAATGGGGTACAAAAGGAAGGCATCGCTGAGTAGTTTGTTATGATGGATGTAATAGCTCTTTACCTTTCTGTTCTGTTATCGTTTTGAACCTTCCTACCTTTTTGCTTTACTGCTTTTCTTCTTAGAACACTTCGGAACTTGTATACACTGAGATCAATTACCAGTAATGGAAAAGATTGAAAGAGGTTTGTAACAATTGGTATCAGAGCCATTTCCAAGCACTGGATCCTCCATGGTACCGAACCCAAGCACAGATCAGAGCGGAGGAGATGGATCATCAGTTAGCAGAACTTACCAAGGTGATCCTGGCGCAAGGAGAATCGCTGAAAAAGTTGGAAGCAAGGAGCGAATCCATTCAAGTCACGGTAGAAGAGATCAAGCCAGTAGTACTTGAGTTACAGAAGTGGAAACCGGAGATGAAGCAATCCGTCGACGGGATACGTGCGGAGGTCGTCGAGTTGCGATCACAACTGATTCAACTCGCTCAGCACTCTGGACCTGCGGTTCGATTCGGTGATCTGCCACCGATCTTGCCCTTACCAGAAGTCAAGTACGATCCTGTATCAGCAGGCAACATGTGGTCAAACTGGAAAGGGGAATCACAGAGTAATCGGGGAGAGCAAGGCGATGGGCCATTCATTCATCGGGATGAATTGAGGTTTCGGGGAAAAGTTTTTGGGGAAAAATTTCCCGGCAGCCGCCGCTGAGCATAGGTATGTTTGATACCACAGAATCATTTTTCGCAAGCACAAGATGAAGTCGCTGCACCATGGAGACAGCAGAATTCATACCATCATCACCCGCGTCCTCCAAAACTTGAGTTTTCCCCCATTCAATGGTGAAAATCCGAAGTCCTGGCAACTAAAAAGTGAGAATTATTTTAGAGTTTTTTCTGTGCATCCAGATTTCAAGGTGAATATCGCAACAATGTACTTCTTGGGAGGAGCCTTACTCTGGTTACAGTCTTCTCAAGCACACACTCGCTTCAACACCTGGGAAACTTTTGTGGAAGCTGTCTGTGATCGCTTTGGTCGAGAAGAATTGCAACAAATTGTTCGCCAATTCAACCGATTGCGTCAAACAACTTCAGTAGCTGAATATGCAGAAAAATTTAATGACCTTATGCATAATATTTTGGCACATCATGCATCATGGAACCCGGTGTTCTTCATTACTCAATTTGTGGATGGGTTAAGAGGAGATATCAGATCTGCTGTGGTTTTAAATAGACCACCGGATCTTTATACTGCAGTGGCTTTGGCTGGGTTGCAAGAGGAAGTATTGGAATCTACGCGAAAAGTGCCACGCAGAGGGGAGTCACCGGCCATGACTCGTTCAGTGCTACGCATAGTCGTGCCTCTTCCATTACCACCTGGCAAAATACCTCAACCAGTCAAGACAGAGGACAAGAGGAGCGGTGAAGGGATACGAACAACACCTGTTGAGGAAAGGCTTGTCGCTCTTCGTGCTTATCGAAGAGCTAAAGGTCTTTGCTATACTTGTGCAGAAAGATGGTCTCAGGAGCATAAATGTGGACCAACAGTCCAACTCCATGTGTTAGAAGAATTGTGGGAACTCTTGAATCATAGTGAGTTGGAGTCTCAGCAAAGTGCAGATGCAACATCTCAAGTTGATGCAGATTTGATGGCTATTTCCAAGGAGGTCGCACTGGGAGAAGAAACCTCTAGAACAATTCACTTACAAGGAGAAGTTCAAGGCCAATCAGTCACTATGTTAGTGGATTCTGGAAGTTCTTACTGTTTTATCAGTGACCGTTTTGCTCATCTTTTGCAAGGGGCTGAACAATCAAAGAGGCCTATTCAAGTCCGTATTGCTAATGGCAGTGTGTTACAATGTACTCAAGAATTTTCCCACTGCAAATGGACTGTTCAAGGTCATATTTTCTATACTGATTTCAGGATTTTACCTTTGGGCTGTTATGATATTATTTTGGGGATGGATTGGCTTGAGCAAAATAGTCCTATGAAGGTGAATTGGTTAAAGAAGACTTTGTCATTTGGGTATCAAGGGAAAGAGGTGTGTTTGCATGGTACTAAACCCCAGCAACCACATTGCTGTATGGTGTGGATCAGCAAAATGGGCAATGCTGATAAAATGGGTTATGTTCCAACACTATCCTTGTGTTCCGCAGAATCAACACAAACAGATCTGCCTCTCTCTATTCAATCCTTGATGGTCGAATTTGATCATTTATTTGCCGAGCCACAAGGATTACCACCATGCAGGCAGTTTGACCATACCATACCACTGCTACCTGGAGTTCGACCGGTCAATCTTCGTCCTTATCGTTATAGTCCAATCCAGAAAGATGAAATTAAGAAACAAGTGGCCGATATGCTATCCCAAGGAGTGATTAAACCCAGCTCTAGCCCATTTTCCTCGCCGGTGCTGTTGGTTCCGAAGAAGGACCATACATGGCATTTTTGTGTTGATTACCGCCATTTGAACGCTACTACTGTTAAAAATAGATACCCGTTGCCGATTATTGATGAGTTACTCGACGAATTGGCAGGTTCGCAGTGGTTTACTAGTCTGGACTTGCGAGCAGGATATCACCAAATTCGATTGAGGAGCACAAAACGGCATTCAAAACTCATCATGGCCATTTCGAGTTCTGAGTGATGCCGTATGGTCTCACCAGTGCCCCCGCCACTTTCCAAAGCTTAATGAATACCATCTTAGCTCCATGGTTGAGAAAAGGTGTCTTGGTTTTTATTGACGACATCTTAATCTACAACCATACCTTGCAAGACCATGCTGTTACCTTACGGTGTGTATTGGAAACTCTTGAACAGCATCAACTGAAGATTAAGCGATCCAAGTGTTCGTTTGCACAGCAGAAATTGATTTATCTAGGGCATATTATTAGTAAAGGAGGAGTAGCAACCGATCCCAAAAATATTGATGCAGTGCGCTCATGGCCTTCACCGACTAACACCAAGCAAGTTCATGGATTTTTGGGATTGGCAGGTTATTACCGGAAGTTTGTGCAAGGTTTTGGTTTACTTAGCCGACCCCTCACGGATCTGCTTAAGAAGCATACCATTTTTGTGTGGACTGCTAATAAGGAATCAGTCTTCCAAGCTCTCAAACAAGCTGTTATTACTGCTCCAGTTTTAGCCCTCCCGGATTTCAAGAAACAATTTGTATTAGAGACTGATGCGTCCGACAAAGGTATTGGCGCAGTATTGATGCAAGAAGGGCATCCCTTGGCGTATCTTAGTAAGGCTTTGGGACCGCGACATCAGACTCTCTCCACCTATGAAAAGGAAAGCCTAGCTATATTATTGGCAGTGGATCATTGGAGGCGATTTTGCGGACAGGAGTTTTTGATTCGACGCATCAAATGCTAATCTCGTCCATTTAGATGATCAAAGATTGACTACTTCTTGGCAACACAAAGCTTTGACCAAACTATTGGGGCTGCAGTACCGACTGATATATAAAAAAGGTGCTGAAAATCAAGCTACGAATGCACTCTCTCATCGGACGGTGGAGAACCCGGGGGATCTATTGGCAATATCCACCGGTATACCGGCCTGGTTATCTGATCTTGCTACAGGTTATGCCAACGATTCAGCCGCTCAACGCCTTATTACTGTACTCAGTGTTGATGGAGCTACGCATCCTAAATATCAACTCAAGGATGTCATACTGAGGTATAAGGGTCATATTTGGGTTGGTAACAATACTCTCATGCAGCAGAAAATATTGGCAGCTATGCATGACAGTGCAATTGGCGGACATTCTGGATTCCAAGTAACTTATAATCGAGTGCGCAAACTTTTTGCGTGGCCAGGAATGAAAAAAGGGATTCACCTTTTTGTATCATCTTGTTCAGTGTGTAAACAGGCCAAGTCCGAACATGTTAAGTATCCAGGTCTTCTTCAACCATTACCTATACCTGACCAAGCTTGGCAAATGGTTTCCTTAGACTTTATCGAAGGGCTGCCAAGGTCAGCACATTTCAATAGCATCATGGTAGTGGTGGATAAATTCTCACGGTATGCGCATTTTGTACCATTGGCACACCCTTATACTGCTTTTCAAGTTGCACAAGCTTATGTCAGTAACATCTTCAAACTGCATGGTCTTCCTCAGTCATTAGTTTCCGATAGAGATCGTATCTTTACGAGTACTCTTTGGAGGGAGTTATTCAAATTGGTGAATACACAGCTGAGAATGAGTTTTTCTTATCACCCTCAGACGGACGGTCAAACGAAGAGGGTCAATCAATGTTTGGAAACCTATTTGCGTTGCTTTGTTCATGCTTGTCCTTGCAAATGGTCAGAATGGCTTGCTTTCCTAGAATTTTGGTACAATACTTCATATCATTCTACTTTGGATAAATCACCATTTGAGGTGTTGTATGGTCATAGCCCCCGGCATTTTGGCATAGTGGATGCATCAGCTTGTACATCTCCTGAACTAGTAACTTGGTTGAAGGATAGAGTTGATGACTCAGTTATTGCGCCAACATTTGAATCGGGCCCGACAGCAGATGAAGCTTCAAGCCGATCAGAAGAGAACTGACAGAAGTTTTTCGGTTGGAGATTGGTGTACCTCAAATTACAACCATACATTCAGACTTCAGTGGCTAATAGAGCTAATCACAAGCTTGCTTTTAGGTTTTTTTGGACCGTATCAGGTGGAGCAACGGGTAGGATCTGTGGCATATAAACTCAAGCTTCCAAATACTTATAGTATTCACCCAGTTATTCATGTATCACAACTCAAGAAGGCTTTACCTCCTGGTGAAATGGTGCAGTCAGTTTTACCAGAGGATGAGGACAATAGCTTACCGGAGAAAATTCTGCAGAGCTGATTATCGGGAGCAGTGTCCGGGACTCAAGTCCTTGTTCAGTGGACTGGTTCATCAGCAGCAGATGCTACTTGGGAGGACGTCACTGACTTGAAGAATCGCTTTCCTATAGCGCCGGCTTGGGGTCAATCCGTTTCTGGAGGGAAAGGGAATGTTATGTTGCCGGATGGTGAACAGGACCAAGCAGTAAGTGTCGGTTTGGGCTAGGAAAGGAAGTAGCTTGGGAAACCCAATGCAAGGTTTCCTGACACCAATTGGGCTAAGTAATGCAGCTAAAATGTGGACATTAGGCAGAGGAATGCCCACACTGCATACCTGGAATGGGGTACCAAAGGAAGGCATTGCTGAGTAGTTTGTTACGATGGATGTAATAGCTCTTTACCTTTCTGTTCTGTTATCGTTCTAAACCTTCCTACCTTTCTGCTTTACTGCTTTTCTTCTTAGAACACTTCGGAACTTGTATACACTGAGATTAGTTACTAGTAATTGAAGAGATTGAAAGAGGTTGGTAACAGGTTTTTTCGGTTTTCGATCGGTTTTTACCGAAAAAACCGAAATACCAGAAAACCAGATTTTTGAAAACTGTACCGAATACCGAATACCGGTCAAACCGAGTTGACCGGTACGGTACGGTTTTTTCGGTACGGTTTGAAAATGAACAGCTTTTAGGTGGTAGCTTCGGTTGATGTGGTACACACGCACTTTCATGACTTTGACTTAAAGCTACTATATAATGAAGATGCTCTAATGGGAGACGAATGAAGTACTTGTTTTTTTACAAGGGACATGTACATCTAAAGTGGCATACTAAAGTTCTGTCTCATAATCACTTAATAAAAAATAGTACTAATGCTTTGTGATGTACCATAGGAAAGGGCGAATTGCGTTGTTGTGTTTCTGACAACACTAGCCAACCATAGGAAAGGGCGAATTGACCTGCCCTATAATAGCTCAACACGATACTAAGAGAGGGAGCTATTCATAATAGGCAACCACACATCCTTCACAAAGATTATGTCATGGACTCATAGTTCTGTACTTGACTAGCCCTAAATTCCTAGCAGTTACATGGACAAAATGATATATCAATGCAGTTTTAGGTGAAATTATCCCTATGTTATGCCTAAATCTTTAGGCTGCTATCACCCAAGAAGTAAAGCTCCGTAGCATCCTACATGTCCACAAGCTCCCCAAAATCAACACTATGGGGTTAATTAATTAATTTAGTTATCATTATTTAGTCGTAAATAATTTGGTAGAAAATAATTTAGTCATTATTAATTTATTCACTATTAATTTGTGCCTTTCATCTCTTACAAGCCATGCCTTTACCAGAGCAACTTGAACCGTTCTACAACGAGCATCACCAGAGTAAGTTGTGGAGCACCAGGGTTGGGGATGGGGATGGTCCTCAAACCCTCGTGCTTCGGTCGAAGAAACATTATTGGGACCTTGACGCTCGCTACGTCCCAATCATTCAGGGCACGGGCTTGTTGCCCTTTGCGAGGATGGTCTAGGTCGGACACTAGTTCACCCTGGACGGTAGTCTCATGTCAGCACTTGTCGACAGATGGAGACCTGAGACATACACCTTCCACTTTTGGTGGGGAGAGATGACAGTCACTCTTTAGGATGTCTCCTTCTTGACCGGTCTCCCGATCATGGGAGAGCCACTTGTTTTAGCCCGTCCATTGGCGGATTGGAAGGCCCGGTTGGCACTTCGGTTCGGCATAGTTGTCCCAAACATGGCCCGTGTTGTCCCTCGGACAAGGCTAAGGAATTTCAGTCAATGCCCGGTGAATACACCTAACGATGTTGTTAGGACGCACCTCATTGCTTACATTCTTCATCTTTTTGGTTAGGCCCTGTTTCCCACCATGCTGGGCGATTCAGTGAACCCCAGCTTCATCTGCGTCGCCGAGTCTTTTGCTGATGCAGAGCTTGGGGCGATGCCCCATTATAGCTTTGGATCAGCCGTCCATGGCGCCACATACAGAGGGTTGTGTGATGCTTCACGGCGCGACACCACTGGGAAATCGAGCCTTGCCGTATGCTACGCGCTCCTACAGCTATGGAGTTGGGAGCATTTTCCTGTTGGGCGGCCCAACATCCGGAATGCAGTGCACCTGTAACCCGAGTTGAATGACCCTATAGATGGGCCCACTATGGGCACCCGGTGTACTGTTGCCAAGTTACACTGGGATAGAGACAGACCGACAAGGTGCTATCCTGTGTTCGACAATGAGTTTGAGTCGTTACACGATGACAACATCATATGGGCTCCATGGAACCCACATTTTGTGAACACAGTAGCGCCGCACGGACTGTCTGTGCAATGCACGCAGGACACCGGATTATGGGCGACGATAGGTCACCTTGTGTTTTCCCATATGGTGGAGCCTTACACGTAATGCGACTGTTCAATCTCTACTAGGTTGTGCCCCCTCCCGACAGGAGGATGCTGCAACGAGCTGTCCACTTGTGAGTCCAAGTCAATCAGAGTAATGTTTACAGTTCATACCTATATCCACTCTTCTCATATATAGGATCAAATACAAACAATCGAGGGTGGGCCAACATTCTAAGGACGGGCAGGCAATCTAGCATGAGTGGATTATGGCATGGATGGAGACGACGCACACTGAGGTTCTACTAGAGTAGCTACCGTATGACGTTTGGACATACTGTGAGTACCTCGAGTGGTACATACCACGGTCACGCACCAGACTCACTCATCCTCTACCAAAGCGTCTAGAGCAGGTCACACATGAGGAAAGGCTTTGTCACTCATTCGATCGACACAACACTTCGCGACATGACGACACTGTAAAACACTAAAACCTATGCTCGCTGCATTCTTGTAATTTTGTACTGTTTGGAACTGAAAGCTGTTGTCTGTCCCTTCAGTTCGATCGGATCCAGCGGATCTCACACGCATCGAGTTCCGCCATCCGTAGCCCAGATCACACTATTCCGAGGCTTCTCAGCACTCTCAAGTCCGTCTTAGCAAGTCAAAGCAAATCATCAAGAAAATGAGCTGCGGTAGGTCGAGAGATGACGTCCATCAGGCTGTGCACTGAGTGGGCCGAGCTGCTCACCTGCTAGGTCAGAACGCCCTAGTGAGACTGGCGGATGTCCTAGTGCTCTGCGTCGGTCAGAGGCACTGCAGATCAGTGGGGTAAGTTAGGTTCAATTTAAGTCCTGATTATTTATTATACCTTAGGTTGGGCTAACATCATGCCATCTTCTAGCTGCACATCTGTCGGGATGTATCACTTCTGCGATCGACATCCGCATGGCCTACTCAGACTGACTACCGTCCAAGTGCTCCCCGTCGGTCATCCTCACTGCACATCGGGCAGGTACGTGATGTTTAGCTTAGGTCCGGAATATTTATTTTTCCTAATGTCATTCCATCTTGTAGCCTTTAGTTGAGCGTGGCGGTGGCGACGATGAGGAGGCAACCATCTCAACTATTGCCAGAGAGGAGTACATGACGCCAGGATTTAGAGCGTACCACCCAGGGTGCCCACCCCTAGTCTACGCTTAGCAGAACCTTGACCAGTACGGAGTACCGTACTATGGCCAGAGCTCCTTCGGGGTCATAGGTACATCGTACGGCCAATGCCAGAGCTCCTCCGCACCGAGGACCGTTCAAACATCGTACCTGGGGGGCCATAGCTCTAGGGGCGGATTTGTTGATTCGTTCCTTACAGGTACGATGGTAGGTGGTAGCCAGTTTGGCATAACTCAGCTGGATGACATTGATGTTGGACAGACTCAACTGGGCTAGAGTCATCTTGCCAAAGCACCTTCGCCCACTCAACGATCTCCGTACGGCCTTCGAACAGATACACACTCTTTGGACTTGTTCACATATCCCACGGGACATGCTCAACGTAAAACTAGGATGCACACGTGGACGCAGACGCAGCGAGCAGAGAGTGGCTCAGACGAGTGTGCTATATTGTATCCCGTGTGTACATTGCATAGATATTGTGCCCTTGTGTTGTACTATATTTATATAGATTTTTTGCATAACATATTTGTATACATTATGTGCGTATTGTCGGAGTACATCTGTTCCGAAGACGAGTGCAACGCAGGAGATTCACATGAAACCCTAAAACACCCGAGATTCACATGAAATCATAAAACCACTCTTGGTCACTATAATTATTCTTGGAAGTCTTAATAACTCATATTTCCATCACATCATTCAAAATCTAACGTATACTTTCAGTAAAAACAGGGAGAAAATATATACACGGCAAAATCGTGCCTTAGGGCCACGGCAGAGGCGAATCTGGCCTCCAGGGCACCGGAAGAATCACTGACTCGTTCTAACAATCCCTGTAGGTAAAAGGAGTTACCAGATACCCTCTAAACAAACAAAATCCAGCGGGAAGGAGTATTCCCATGCCTCTGGGCCACGACAATACTAGACCCCCCTCAACTCAGACGCGTCACGTGGCGCCATGAGAGTATTCCCGCCTCCTAGGAGCGCGACACAGTGTATTCCCATCCGCCAGGGGCGTGGTAGAGAGTATTCCCATTTCCTAGGGGCACGTTAGTGGCGATTCAGGCCCCTTGAGGCATGGCAATAGACGTGTGGCGGCACGGGGTGAGTCCGCTCCACCAGGAAACGATTTTTGGTGCCATTTTTGCAAATACGGCGGAGAGGGGCTAGTTTTGTTATTCATTACGCCAAAGGTGCTATAAGTACCAAAAGCTCTAGATTAGGTTTTTACAAGCCGAACCGGCCCTAAATTCTCAAGCAGGCGGGTTCTGTTTTTTGGGCAAAAACTGGGTGGAAACTGATTAAAAAACTTGATGTTTTTTTGTATTATTTCATGAAATTTCTTTTTTTCTAGATTTATGACAAAAGGGTAATACCCCTGCTTTCTATTGAAAGCACCAAGTTAAGATATAGGCAAGAGGGGGAAAGAAAAGTTTTGGAGCTGGATTCCACCTACAGTCGCATAGATAACATCACAGCGAGTTCTACAAGGTTCACAGATCACAACTTAGTGCTTTGCTTTCCTTCGAATGTCTTAAGACGCACGTTCCACCATAATCCTCTCCTTCTTCAGTAAAATACGCCACTGCTGGACAAAGCCAATGCTTTTATGCAAAACGCCAGTAGGATGTTTCATAATCTCACTCTCTGTGACTGATTTCTTCCTAATCCTCCATAGAGACCAACTTAGAGCTCCTAGCCCCAAAAGCACCAGGCCATTTTTCACAACACCCCCATCCTTCATCCATGGCAATGAAGTCCTCAAGAGACATGTCATCACCACGGTGGCAGCCATGGCGAAGACAAAGGGAAGAGCTGATGAGAACGAGGTAGGAATGGAAGAGGAAGTCTGCGGCGAAGCAAGCAAGAAGATGACTTAGCTTAGCTGGAAATTCTGTAATTTAACTAATGGATGTTATGTGTGGCAGGACCCATATGTCGGGCGACTGAGTGTGTTGGGTCTTTATAAGCGAACCCTATGCACTATAAGCATTTGTCGATGAAAAGAAATAGTGCTTGCTTTCTTCTTCCAGGCTACTTTCCTCTTCCTGTTACCCTTTCTGTTATCTCTTCTGCCTCTCTTATCTGTCTATTCTTCATCGATCCAGCACCCGATCCCCTCCAGCGATCGGCCAACGAGTTCAGGGCATAACAACATGGTGTCAGAGCCTCGTCGATCCAGCGCTAATTCCTTGAAATCCTCTCGACTTTGACTGGTAAAATTCCTGCAAAGGAGTACCGACCGCTCTCGGGCTTGATCGGTGTAATTCCTGATTTGGGTTCGGTTGGTTTGGAGAAGAAATTCGACGGCACCAGCGAAGCGAGGAATCCAAGTAATACAAGTAGTGGAGGCAATGGAAGCTATGGAGAAGTGACTGAAGGAATAGATGGAACACATGAAAACGGAGCTGGTGGAAGAGGTGAGAATGGCGACGGGGGCGCAGTTGGCGGCGGTAGACCAGAAACTGAAACAATAAGGAGCACAGCTTGAGCTGATGCAAATGAAGGTGAACTTATCGCTGGATTCTATCGGAAAGATTCAACAAGAACAGGTTCACGTGGAGAAAGTGATGAAAGGACCCGTACCTCCCCCACTTTTGATTCTGGCGAGGGACGGACCAGGAATCATGGGAGCAAAACCAATAGATGTTCAAGTGCCACCTCCAGCACGGTTATCACCAACCTCACAGCACATAATTTTTCCACCTCCCACCCCCATACAGGCTGAGTTACCTGAATCCACCAGAGCTAACGAGACAGGAGGAAGACGAAATTGGATGCCTAAGATGGATTTTCCCAAATTCAATGGAAATGAGGCATGAATCTGGATTGATAACTGCCAAACTTTCTTTGCTATGTATCAGATTCCACAGGGGTTTCGAGTAGCAGCGGCGCTGGAAGGTAGTGCTGCTCATTGGTATCAAGCGTATAAATCAGCAAATGTTTGGCATGACTGGGAACAATTTCAACAGGTGGTGTTGTCTGAGTTTGAAACAAACACCCACAGTAACAAAATGAGAGAAATGTTGTAGTTGAAGCAAACGGGAACAGTAGAGAAATAAAAGAAGGACTTTGATCGCTTGGTATATCACATCAGGCTTTATGACCGAAATATAGGAGAAATGATGTTAGTTACACAGTTTGTGCTGGGCTTGAAGGATGACTTAAGAGCAGCTGTTGAAACTCAAATGCCTGATTTTGTCAGTAAAGCAGCCATATATGCGAGTGTGCAAGAGAATGTTTTGGACAGAACTCGGAAACTTGGATACGAGGGAGAAAATACCAAATCATATAAGCAGTTTGGGGGGTCTAAAAAAGGAGACAACCGAGGCAAATTCACATTGAATGAGGTACGGAAGGCTCAGCAATTGAAGGCATACAGAAGAGCAAATGGATTGTGTTTTAAATGTGGGGAAAAGTACTTGCCAGATCATTACTACACCAATCCAGATCAAGTAAAAGCTCTCAAGTTGGAGGAGAATCCCACTTACTTACAAGATGGAGTCCTGGATGTGGTCACTACCATAGAAGATTCCAAGAATGAGGATGGGATATTTTTGTCTCTTAATGCGTTAGCAGGAACCACTAATGCAAAAACAATTAGATTACAAGCAATTGTTGGGAAACAGGTGCTGCTCATGTTGCTCGACTCGGGTAGTTCACATACTTTTATTAATGCTGACATTCTAGACACTTTAACTGACAAGCATGAACAAGTACCTCCTATGTCGGTGAGGATTGCAAACGGAGATATGCTAAGCTGCAATACAGAACTCAAGGGATTCACTTGGTGGATTCAAGGGCTTACATTTCAACATGATATGAAGGTGTTACAATTAGGAGGATATGACGCAATTCTTGGAATGGACTGGTTGGAGCAACATAGTCCTATGAGCTCTGATTGGGTTCAGAAATGGGTGGAGTTCCATCATAAGGGACAGCTAGTCCGGTTACAAGGATTACAAGAGGATAGAGATCTTACTCTCCATGAAGTTTCCATTGACCAAGTTATCAAATGGCATAAGGGAAATGACCTTTGGGCAACTGCTATTCTCGAATCCAGTCTGGACTCCCTAGAAGAAAGCATACCCTCTGAAGTTTAGAAAGTTGTTCAGAAGTTTGCACAAGTGTTCCAGGAGCCTAGGGAGCTACCTCCACATCGAAATTATGACCATGCAATTTCTTTAGTGCCTAGTGCAGTTCTAGTCAACTCCAGACCTTATCGGTATTCTCCTCAACAAAAAGATGAGATCGAAAAACAAGTAGCTAAGATGATCTTGAAAGGAACTGTGAATCCTAGTCTTAGCCCCTTTGCCTCTCCTGTATTGCTAGTGAAAAAGAAGGATGGTAGTTGGCGTTTTTGTGTGGATTATCGAATGCTTAATGCTTTGACTATCAAAAACAAGTTCCCTCTACCTATTGTGGATGAGTTACTCGATGAATTGTCTGGAACCAAGTACTTCTCTAAGTTGGACTTGAGGAGTGGTTATCACCAAATTCGAATGGTGCCTGAAGATGAGGAGAAAACAGCATTCAAAACACATCATGGTCATTTTCAGTTTAAGGTCATGCCCTTTGGCCTTACAAATGCTCCTGCAACCTTTCAATGCCTTATGAATTCTATTTTTGCTTCATACATTAGAAAATTTGTTTTAGTCTTTATAGATGACATACTCATTTATAGTCTGAATCTTGAGCTTCATATTCAGCATTTTGAATTAGTCTTTCAAGTGTTACAGCAGCATCAACTATATGTGAAAAGATCCAAGTGTACATTTGCTTCCCCTCAGTTGGAGTATTTGGGGCATATCATCTCTGATAAGGGAGCGGCCACTGATCCAGCTAAGACCCATGCTATGCAACAATGGCCAGTACCTTCCAACATCATCGAATTGCGAGGGTTTTTGGGTCTCACGGGTTATTATAGAAAGTTTGTGAAGAATTATGGACTGTTAGCCAGACCCCTCACTAATCTGTTACAGAAACATAAAGGGTTTCACTAGACGGAGCAAGCCCAAGAGGCATTTCAGCATTCGAAAAAGGCTATGAGTACGGTGCCGGTTCTTGCATTACCAGATTTCAGTAAATCATTCGTGATTGAAACCGATGCATGTAATTCTGGTATAGGTGCTGTGTTATTACAGGAGGGTCATCTGGTAGCCTATTATAGCAAAGCCCTGGGTATAACCAACAAAAAGTTATCGATCTACGAAAAGGAATTTTTGGCGGTGATGATGGCGGTGGACCGATGGAGATCATATTTGCTCAGAGGCCCTTTCGTCATTAAAACGGATCATCGCAGTTTATGTCATCTCGAAGATCAACTTCTCACTTCCGAATTACAACGCAAAGCTATGACTAAACTCATTGGATTTCAATATACATTCCAGTATAAGAAAGGATCTGACAATACTCCAGCCGACGCTTTGTCGTGCGTGGGACATCTATCGCTTTAGCAAACAAGCTTGATAGTCCAACCAAAGGTGGTCAGAGGAAGTTTTAAATTCATATGCCATAGATAATTTAGCTCAGAAACTGCTCCAAGAACTGGCTATTTCAGGCAGTAACAACCGAGGATACACACTATCAGAGGGTATCATTCGTCGGGATGGCAAGATCTGGATTGGTGCTAACACTGGCCTTCAAACCAAAATTATTCAAGCCTTTCATTCTTCAGCCCGTGGTGGTCATTCTAGTATGCAGGCGACCTACCATCGTGTAAAGAAGCTCTTCTACTGGCAAGGGCTCAAACAAGCTGTCGACGAGTTTGTCAAGCAATGTCAAATTTGTCAACAAGCTAAACACAAAAATTGTCAGTCGCCTGGTTTGCTTCAACCATTATCGGTACCACAAGGATATCATAATGGACTTTGTAGAAGGCTTGCCGAAATCTGATGGCTACACGGTGATCTTGGTGGTGGTGGATAGGTATTCTAAATATGCTCATTTCCTTCCATTGAAACATCCCTTTACAGCAATGCAAGTGGCTAAAGTTTTCCTCAACACTGTGGTCAAATTACACGGGCTACCCAAGTCAATTGTGTCCGATAGAGACAAAGTGTTCACTAGTCATTTTTGGCAAGAATTATTTAAACAATGTGATACTAAATTGAACCTTAGCACTGCTTATCACCCTCAGTCGGATGGTCAAAGTGAGTGTGTTAATCAATGCTTAGAAATGTACTTGTGCTGTGCGGTGGCAACATCACCCACCAAATGGATTTCTTGGCTTGCGTTGGCTGAATACTGGTACAATACGAGCTATCACACCACAGTGGGGTGTACACCCTTTAAAGCTTTGTATGGTATTGATCCTCATTACAGCATGGTGCCTTCCTTGTCGACTTCAAAGTCTTTCGAAGCTGATTCTGTGGTACAAGAAAGACAGTTCTTTTCGGATCTCTTACAACAACAGTTGCACAAGGCTCAATTTCGCATGAAGCAAGTCACTGACAGAAAACGTTCCTTTCGGGAATTTCATGTAGGTGACCAAGTTCTTTTGAAGTTGCAACCCTATGCTCAACATTCGGTGGTGAATCACCCTTATCCCATGTTATCCTTCAAATACTTTGGTCCTTACCACATTCTGGAAAAATTCGGTTCAGTAGCTTATCGCCTAGCCTTGCCTGACAATAGTTAGATTCATCCCGTTTTTCATGTCTCTCAATTGAAGCCATTTTCGGCAAGCTACTCTCCGTTATTCTCCACCTTACCTACTCTAGTGGCATTGGATGTATCCGAGTTAACACCAGAAGAAATGTTGGATCACTGTTTGGTGAAAAAAGGGCATGCAGCTTGTTTACAAATCCTGACAAAATGGACATCTTTATCGGCAGCATTGGCCACCTGGGAGGATTATCATGTCTCGCGAGCTCGTTTTCCGGATGCTCTAGCTTGGGGGCAAGCTGGGCCTCAAGGGGGCGGCAATGTTATCACCACGGTGGCAGCCATGGCGAAGACAAAGGGAAGAGCTGATGAGAACGAGGTAGGAATGGAAGAGGAAGTCTGCGGCGAAGCAAGCAAGAAGATGACTTAGCTTAGCTGGCAATTCTGTAATTTAACTAATGGATGTTATGTGTGGCGGGACCCATATGTCGGGCGACTGAGTGTGTCGGGTCTTTATAAGCGAACCCTGTGCACTGTAAGCATTTGTCGATGAAAAGAAATAGTGCTTGCTTTCTTCCTCCTGGCTACTTTCCCCTTCCCTTTACCCTTTCTGTTATCTCTTCTGCCTCTCTTATCTATCTATTCTTCATCGATCCAGCACCCGATCCCCTCCAGCGATCGGCCAGCGAGTTCAGGGCATAACAAGACACATGGGAGCTTGATATGGATCAACTAGTAAGTTACTAATTAATGCGCAATTTGTGGCCCAATCTTCATGGTACAAACAATTGTGCTTGTCTCCTAGAGTTACGCAAAGAAGTCTCCTCCAGATCAGTTTAGGGGTTATGGCGTGGTTGATATCCCTAGACTGAACCTTTCCTTGATCCCCTGTGGAAATAAATTCTACGGGGGAGGGTCTCCGTGAGGCCCCTCCTCCACCACCGTTGGATCCGAGAGAGAGAGTGGACAGCTGGAGGGGGGCTGGGGAGGGGATGGGGATCGAACGGTGGTGGGGGAGGGGCATCATGGAGGTCCTCCCCCATAAAATTTATTTCCATCCCCTGTAGTTCTTGGCCAAGGAAAGCAGTAGCAGCAATAACCGGTGCACACCTCCTATAACGGAACGACTAGGAGCAGCAACTGTGGGTAACTATCCTTGGTTTACACACAATCTAAAGGAGAGGATGCAAACCATGAACTAAGTAGATGCAAACAAATCAAGCGATCGAATTGCAATATTTGATCCGCAAGGAATCATCCCAAATTAGAGAATTGGGTTCCCCAATTAGGTGCACAACCAACTAAACCTACATGGGTTTTGACCCTCACGCAGAACCAGGGTTTTCGTTGCCCGCAAGTTTTTTATAACGGGGTAAGGCCGGTTTGGCCGAAAATCAAAAAATTTCGGCCGAAATTATCATTTTTGTTTAATTTTCTAGATTTTATTTATTTTTAAATCAACTTCAAACAAAATTCAAGCAAATTCGATTTTTTATGACAAAATTCATCCAAATCGATTTTTTGGGACCAGTTTGTATACCTCTCGCCCTACTTAGAAATCCAAATTGCCGATTTTCATTTAAATTTAGAACATCGCACGTAACACACGCAACTCGCCAAAAGCATCTCGGCGTTTTCCATTTTCTCACGACAAAAATTCTGCATTTACATGGGCACCGCCCCAGCCTTATATATGGCTGTACAAACGCACAAAGAAAATAGCTCAGACTCAACACAACCTGGCCTAAAGTTCGACTCGAAAACATATAAGTAAACCTTCAGTCAAATTGTCTAGAAAACAATTGGTATGCACATTACCACTATGCCCTTGCCCTATCCAAAAAGGCTCTCACATGACACTATTAGGCTAAGGACATTTTGGTCCAAAGGGTGTTCCGGCTGCTATATTCGTAAACGTGGGTGCTGAGTTGTAATAACGCCGAAGGAGGATACCCATGGAAGTGTGAGAGTGCCAATTAACTCTAGTTGGTCTATGTATCTTGACGATCAAGGGGTTGGCTAGCTTGAGTTGATCTGGGAACCCTAGTGAGTTTCGGGGAATTCTGACAGCCACTTCCTATAATACTCACATATATAAGCTGCTCTCGGTTGTACTAATCGCTTTCTGTGCTTTTGGCCGTTTGTGGAGGTGTGGATCGGGAAGGGCGAAAGATAATTGGATGAAAAGGCAAGGAGGGCTTCAGCGAAAGAGCATGCAAGGATTTAGATTGTACTTTAAATTAAATGATGTAATTTATATTTTGATTGGTTGCAAAACATTCTTGTAAGTGCAGCTTAGTTTGTAACCTTTTACTTTTGCTTGAGGTGGACTCTTTGTAAAGACTGTAAGATTATAGTGTTGATTTTGCTCCTGTGTTTATAAACTCTTTTGTAACTTATGTTTGATGAATTCTTCATAATACTATTTTGTATAAATTGGATTGACAAAGTGTTCAATACAACTGTGTAATTACGCTTCGTTTTTGCTTAGATGTTTTTGTTTAACTACTAATTACGGATTAACATTGCTTAGCATATTTTCATTTGTCGGGTTCTCACACTCAGTTGGGCCAGAGTTAACTTGCTAAAGCACCTTCGGCCACTCAACGGTCTCCGTACGGCCTTCGAATAGATACACACTCTCTGGACCGGTTCACATATCCCACGGGATATGCTCGACGTAAAACTAGGACATACACGCGGACGCAGATGTAGCGAACAGAGAGTGGCTCAGACGAGTGTGCCATATTGTGTCCCATGTGTACATTTTCATAGATATTGTGCCCTTGTGTTGTACTATATTTACATAGATTTTTCGCATAACATATTTGTATACATTATGTGCGTATTGTCAGAGTACATCTGTTCCAGAGACAAATGCAATGCCAGAGATTCACATGAAACCCTAAAACACCTGAGATTCACATGAAATCATAAAACCACTCTTGGTCATTGTAATTATTCTCGAAAGTCTTAATAACTCATATTTCCATCACATCATTCAAAATCTAACGTATGCTTTCAGCAAAAACAGGGAGAAAATATATACACAGTAAAATCGTGCCTTAGGGCCATGGCAGAGGCGAATCCGGCCTCTAGGGCACCGTAAGAATCACTGACTCCTTCTAACAATTCCTGCAGGTAAAAGGAGTTACCAGATACCCTCTAAACAAACAAAATCTAGCAGGAGGGAGTATTCCCATGCCTCTGGGCCACGACAATACTAGATTCCCCCAACTCAGACGCGCCACGTGGCGCCACGAGAGTATTCCTGCCTCCTAGGAGCGCGGCACAATGTATTCCCGTCCCCCAGGGGCGTGGTAGAGAGTATTCCCGTCCCCTAGGGGCGCGATAGTGGCGATTTAGCCCCCTGAGGCATGGTAGTAGACGTGTGGCGGAACGGGGTGAGTCCATTCCAATGGGAAACGATTTTTTGGTGTCATTTTTGCAAATACGGCGGAGAGAGGCTAGTTTTGTTATTCATTGCACCAAAGGTGCTATAAGCGCCAAAAACTCTAGATTAGGTTTTTACAAATCGAACCGGCCCTAAAATCCAAGCAGGAGGGTTCTGTTTTTTTTTTTGGCAAAAACCGGGTGGAAACTGATTAAAAAACTTGTTTTTTTGTATTATTTCATGAAATTTCTTTTTTCCAGATTTATGACAAAAGGGTAATACCCCTGCTTTCTATTGAAAGCACCAAGTTAAGATACAGGCAAGAGGGGGAAAGAAAAGTTCTGGAGCTGGACTCCACCTACTGGAGCTGGACTCCACCTACAGTCGCACAGATAACATCACAGCTAGTTCTACAAGGTTCACAGATCACAACTCGGTGCTTTGCTTTCCTTCGAATGGTTTAAGACGCACGTTCCACCATAATCCTCTCCTTCTTCAGTACCTCGAACGAACAAGCTCCTGGTTTGTTCCAATGCACCGTTCCACATGTACGCTTCCACGAGCCGCACGCACAGCACGGGCAGCCATTGCTCCTCTCGTTCCGCGGCCAGACTCTCCATCCTCCTTCTCGGCCACTTCAAGCTTTCCATTATTAGTAAGAGAATTAGCACCAACTTGGATGTTTACCTTAGGATTCAACCCAGATTTATTAGCTGGTTTCATCGGTGCAACTAGGGCCGCATAAGAGCTCCTCCACTGGAAAACTTCTCTCATGCTAGCCTGCATAAACCGAAGCTCTTGGACATCTCAAGAAGATATGATTAACATCCTCCCTTTTCCTGCAGAACACACAACTCCTCCCCTTGTCAATTTCTTTGTCTGAGCTGAACCGCACTTTGCAACTTATCCTAGAAACTTTGCCACAAGAAATATTTTCATCTTCAAAGGTAACTTGCATTTCCACAATTCCACCATTCTTGCACTAACCACCCCTCCACAGGTCATAAAACGATATAAAGATTTAGTAATAAACATACCATGTTTTTTCTAATCCCCAGCACACGTCATTTTCCTCAGGCCTCAAGATACTTTCTTCCAAGTTATCCATTAGAATTCAGGCCACACCTCAAATTCACTTGCCCCAAGGGTAGCTACTCACTAGGAATTTTTTAGTTAAAAGTGAGAAATTTCAAGTTGAAAGTTACCGATTTGGAGTAGTTAGTTTTCACTTAGGGTATTGATAGTTTTTTTTAAAAAAATAAGTTGAAAGTTTAATTTTTGAGGTGGAAATGACGAATTTTGAGCTGAGAGTCTTCAAATTTTGAGTTAAAAGTCTCCGAAGTTGGTAGAAAGAAGAAATGACATGAATCTTGAGGTAAAATCCAACTATAGATGCCAGGTGGCTAGTAGAAAATCATGTCTCTTAAGCAACCCATGAATTTTCTTTCAAGCTTGACAAACGACAGCTTGTGTAAAAAGTAAGTCAACGCAAAAGGCTACATTTACACAATTTCTCTCTCTTTTAGCTTCAATGCTCAAAGCGGAACGCATAATAAATAAAACAAAATCGGCACACCTTCAAATTTCAAATATATAAAAGTTATCATGGAATCCGTGCCATGTTTGACTAAGATACTCCAATCATTTCGCGACATTTGTCTAAACTCACTATACGAATAGAAGAAGACACCAAATCAAAGAAATATTTAATAACTTTGGATCATCCATTTAAGTGACATATTATAACCACTTAACATCTTTTGCAGCATTAAAATAGGTGTTGGAAGTGAAAATATCATGCTAACTACATCATTGATTTTTTTTGAGAGAGTACCACTATCAATTTTCTTAAGGAACCTCCTAAAGTGCAGTGGTACATCTACTTAGCCCCCTGAAGTATAATACCAGGTATTGTGCTCCCTAAAAAAATCATTACAAAAAGTGGGACCAACATGTCATTTAGTGAACATCCTCGAAATTTTTTAAAAAATAATATTAATTTAAAAGACAATTACAAAAATAAATAGTTAATTTTTTTTTTTACAAATATAGGTGCATGTCGCCAATTGGAATAACGACAAGCTTCTGTCACCATTCCAATTGGCAACATGCACCTATTTACTGCCTGTTGCCAACAGGCATCCTGTCGTTGAACCGTCGAAAATTGGGGAAATAGTCATTTTAATTCCGAAAAAAGAGAGAAGAAAGCGGAGGAGAGAGTAGAAGAGAGCTAGCAAAGCCCTACTGGTTCGTAGCGGAGCAGACTGAGTAGCAGATCTGGTTGCCCATTTAGCAGGTAAATGTTTTTGCAACTTTGTACCTAAATTTGAAACCTTGTAGCTTAGCAAATAAAAATAGCGACATAGAATTCAACGTATTAGGTAATTTTAGTTGTATTATTGTTTGATGTATAACGTTATTTTAGCTATGTACAGTACTGACGAGGATATATTAATCCTCATTTAATTACTTATCTGTAATTCATATTATGGATAATAATGACGTCATATGGTTCTTGAGTATACCCCTTAATATTCATAAGAGAGAAGCTGGTGGTCGTAAGTTCTTCTATGACCACCCCATAATCGTAAGTCCTCCTACGACTACCCCATAGTCGTAAGCCTTTCTACGACTATGCCTTGATCGTAAGTTTTTCTACGATCAGTATATGGTCGTAAGCTCTTCTACGATCACCACCTGGTCGTAAGCTCTTCTACGACCAGTCTCTAGTCGATGGGGCTTACAGATATGTGGGCCTAGTCGACCAGGGAATCTTCCGCACCATATCTAAAGATATGAGTAGTAAATTACGCTGTTATTCTCTAGAATAATGGCACGAATCAACTCCCTGTCATGGTGATAACTGCCTCACGACGTGGGAACGTTACTACTTCCACAATAATCTCCAGTAACGGCTCCATTATCTGAAGCATTAAGACGCCCTTTGGACTGGAGGAACAACAGCACGCTCTGAGTATTGTATAAAAGACAAAATCATCAGGGAGGGAAGAGACGAAAAAGGAGCATAAGACGCATCATTCTAGTCTTTCTCTTGATCTTATAATCCAGCATACTCAATACATACACACAGGAGTAGGGTTATTATTCTCCTTGGGAGAAGGCCCGAACCTGTATAAAAATCCCCGTGTCGTCTCTCTCTGCGTGATTTGAGTCTTGGAGACCCCCCGAATCAAATAATCTTTACGTAAGTTCAGTTCTAAAACACTGACAAGTACGTCATTACATAATTTTGCTAATGCTGAAAATACTTTTTAAACTTGAAAAATAGGAGGACACATCTAAAAATAAAAAGATACATATTAAAAATCTGTAAAAATTGCAGAGTAGCTAAATATGGTATGTTAATCCCAACTTCATTTTTGTTTCCATTTGTGCACGGTAAATATTCTGTTTATGCCGAAAATACTTCTAGAACTAAGAAAATAGCAAGACACGTCTAAAAATTATGTAAGAAATCCAGAGTAGGTACATAGGGTATGTAGAGGTGAATTAAAATATTGTGAACTTATTTTTTGTTTCCATTTGTACACGGTAAATATTTTGTAAATGTTGGAGACACTTTCCAAACAAGTAAAGTAGCAAAATACCTATAAAAAATCTATAAAAATTGCGGAGTAGCTAAATAGGGCATGTAGAGCAGAGCTTAATAAAAATAATCCTAACTTAATTTTGTTTTTCATTTGTGCACGTTAAATATTCTATTAATACCGAAAGAATTTTTTAAACTAGGAAAATAACTAGACACCTCAGAAAATTCTATAATCAATCCAGAGATGGTACATAGGATGTGTAGATGTGAATTAAAATATTGTGAACTTATTTATTGTTTTCATTTGTACAAGGTAAATATTTCATAAATGTTGTAGACACTTTTTAAACAATGAACATAGCAAGTTACCTATTTAAATTGAATTAATTAGGTATGCCGCTTCTTATTATTTTTTGTATATGTTTTGTAGTTTTTACAATCTATGCACTGAATTTTTAGGTGTGGCAGACCCAGGATATGCTGTGTAGTGGCCATACGAATTGCTTGACCCGGTCATTGACGCACATCATCGTAGCCGCCTTAGTACCATCCTCCTCCAGGAGGGCGAGGCGGCGATTGAGCTTGGCGCGTTGTGGCTGTGCATGCCCATGAAGGCATGGAGGGTGGACCCACATTAGATTCCAAGGTATGTGCAGTTGCGACCTTCGTGTACTCAATTGCAGCATGACTACTTTGGGTGGACTAATGTTTGTTCTTAAACTTTTCGACGCAGTTTGAGGGAGGGAGGGGGGAGGCCTCCTTCTACCGGCGAGGGTGGTTGAGGCAACGTGGGAGGACGACCAGGACCGCACGAGTGGTGGTCGTATGTCTAGACGCTTTTTGTACGACCGGTGCCTTTTGACGGCGCTGGTTGACCGGTAGAGGCCGGAGATGCACATGTTTCACATCCCGTGTTGGGAAATGTCATTGATGCTTCAGGATGTGACCTTCCTGCCGGTTTGGCCTGCAATGGCTTCCCCCTAGTGGCGCACGACATCTAGGCCATGTGGTTCATGAAGTTCCTAGCGAGGTTACAGGGGGTGCTATTGCCCAACAGTGGCTACAGGGAGTTCAGCAGCACCCACAGGGCTGACACTGCAGTGGATCTGCCAGTTCTATGTAAGTCTTCGTAACTTTTGTCCTCCCGCATCAATTGGTTTGTGCAACTTGCTGATGTGTATCTGTCTTCTTGCGTCTAGAACGTATGGCTGAGGATGCACCCGAGTACATGGTGAGGAGGCACTTCGAGGTCTACTTCCTGTGGCTGTTCGGGCGGGTGATGTTTCTAGGGTCCCATGGCAAAAGCGTCGACAAGCACTACATCTAGTACGCACGCCAACTGGAGGACTAAGAGGTGGATGACATCCAGCCCTACGCCTAGGGCCCGGTTGTGCTGTGCGTGACGTACCGCAGACTGTGCGACGCGTGCCACCAGGTTCGGGACATCTCTGTCCTCTCCAGATGCCCGCTGCTTCTTCAGCTGTGGTCCTTGAGCATTTTTAGATCGAACGACCATAGCTGTACCTGGGCACCTACGCAGTCGCCATGTACACCGAGGACAATGACGTGGACCGGTTGACTTTGAGTACGGTGTGGTGTCGCCGACGGGTAAGTTTTCTGAACATTTGTTTTTTTTGTAATGTAATTCAATTTCTTGTGCTAAGTTTCTGTTGTTCCATTGGACTGGTCACCTTCACTCTGATCACTATGCACACGTCCTACTCGGACTTCATTATGATGTGCGATCAGTTGATGGATGACTGCGTCATCTGGTTACCGTACACTCCCAACAGGGTGTACGCGCGCGCACCCCGTGGCAAGACCACGCGTACTAGTACACGTGGAGGTGCTTGGTTTACGATGTCTTCGTAGAGGAGTACCACATGCACCGGGTGATGCGCTAGTTTGGTCTGCGACAGGAGGTTCCAGCCCCTTGTGGCCAGTGGGTTGCACCAAACGTCCTTGGGTAAGTTCACATTTTAATTCTATCGTACCATTTGCCTTACATACATACCAAACAACTGTTTTGCTATCCACAGGTACACTAGGAAGGGAGTTCCTTTGACGACTTCCTGGATGGATATGATGTTCCCTTGGGTTCAGGGGTGGATCTGCGCCTAGGAGGATGTCGTCCAGGAGGATGCTCCCTACGACCCCGTGGCGTATGATGAGTACACCGAGTGGTACTCCAGTCAGACGAGGGTTCGTTGCGTCAGGGTTGTGGACGACCCACCACGACAAAAGGTTGCGACATCTGACACGAACCCCACCCAACCAGACTCTGCATTCCATTGCGTGCTACGTATTGAATGATCCATACATATTATTTGCTTTGCAAGTTCTCGATTCCCAACTTGTCCATTACGTGTACAGGTCGATCTACAGTGGAAGATGCACGAGTTGGCATCCTTCGTGCGTCGTATGACACTGGGGAGACACTGAGGGAGTGCTTCAGCATGACAGCGTAGGGGATCAGAGGGCTCATGGATCAGTTCATCAAGAAGATGAGGCGAGGCATCGAGCTGGCATCGTGTCGCATGCCGAGGGAGGTGGTGGACCCACCTGTGCGTGGACGGGGGGTGAGCCACAGTGTGTTACACCCCACGGCTCCTCACCCAGATGTGGTGGGTAGGTCCTCGTGGCACCGTGCTGGGAGTACCCCGACACAGTTTGCAGGTCAGCATGACACATTCACGTATGGTTGTTTATTTTGAACTCCAGTAGTTACTAACGACAATTTTCTCTAGCAGGTCCTGAGTACCACCCATACACACAGCACAAGTACGCAAAGCCGTCTACTACCTTCGTGCAGCGAGGTATGTTTGTCTTGTTTACAAGCATTCACAACATATTATCTCGGTATGTTCGCCATGTTTACATGCATAATTTATTGTTTCACAACTCACACACCCCTTTGGGAGGGGGAGCTGGTGTCGCACGAGGAGTAACGCTCGAGGGACTATGATTTCGACCTGGGTGGTGGTGGGCCTTCGCGCGGCGAGAGCTGCTAGGTCTCCGTGGGGGCTTCACAGCTGCATAGTGCGCCTAGAGTGACCCAACCGATGTAGGATTCTCTCATGACACCCCCTTAGGCTACTCGTACCGGTAGGGTGCCTCGGCCGCCTAAGCCTTTAACCAACTCGTACCAGCGCCCGCGGGTGCCCTGGACGAGGCTAGGAGCCACGCGTGGGGTACGCCCCAAGAGGGCCCGCGAGTAGATACTCGTTGTTGTAAATATCAGTCATGCCATGTAAAAATAAATTTATGTACACCTTATATTATGGTAGTGTTGTGTTTCGATACTATTTGTTCTTTTGTGCACGGGTAACCACGTGAGGGAGTCAGCATCGCGACACCCCTTCGTTTCAGACCTTAAGGACCGCACCGGGTCACGCCACACACTACCACTTTTGTAGACTGAGATGACACCACACTATGCTAAACCACCTTTTCAGACCGAAAAGACCACACTCCGTCACGCCCCCTTTCAGGCCAGAAAGATTGCACCCTGTCACGCCACATGCTGCAAATTTTGCCGATCGAGTTGACAACACATTGCAACACTACCTTATCAGACCGACAAGACCACACTATGCCAAACCACCTTTTCAGACCGAAAAAACCACACTCCGTCATGCCCCTTTTTCAGGCCAAAAGAGACCGCACCCTGTCACGCCACACGTTGCAACTTTTGCAGACCGAGATGACAACACACTGTGACGCTACCTTATAAGACCGACAAGGCCACACTATGCCACACAGCCTTTTTAGACTGAAAAGGCCACACTCGGCCATACCCCCTTTTCAGACCGAAATAGCCCATTATAAAAGGAGGGAGAAGAGAAGTGGAAGAGAAGACAACTGTGGGAGGACACTACACCACCACACCCAACACCCAATACTTCACCAAAGCTCGGTTCACACAACTGTGAGGAAGGAGATGTTGGACTCGTCGGCAAATTTCTACGCGAAGAACCCACGGAAGCACAAGTGGCTTGCCGAGAGGGCTAAACCTTACCCGAATTGTTCTATGAAGGATGTGCTGGTATCACCAGAGTTCCCACGCCCGCAATTTGTGTGCGAAGAATAAATAAAGATCATCTAGTCCACACACAAGACGACGGCCGCCTGGGCGTACTACACGTGCGATCATCACCTCGTAAGCAAATCTTGCACACACGTAGATTTTCCACATCTTACGTTTCATTCCACAAATTCCTAACTACATCCGCGCATAATTGTAGCCTGAGATGCGATGCAACTTCTTCCAATAGATTGACAGCCCGGATATGTACGATAGGGCCTTCGTCGAGCAGAAGTACATGCTGAACTATACGATGCGAGCCGTGACCTTCAAACGCTGGAAACCCTATGTACCCGACCAGACTAAAAAAGCACTGGAGGAGTCCAGGGTTGGTGGTGGAGGACCACCGAACTAGAAGCTGAGTACAACTGAGCCAAGTGCGCGATGCACAAGGGAAATGCTCCTACTAGTGAGATGGGCGGCCATCCTAGCGCTCCCCGTCGCTCGGGCGCAGTACGTATCGAAGAGGTAAGTTATATTCAGTATGCATCCTAAATATTAACTTGGCCCTACGTTGTGCTATCATAACATCATTCAATCGCCTAGCCTGTCTCGTAGAACATGGTTGATTTCGAGACTGGTCAACGCCGCGGACAATCTAGAGACAAGGGGAAGGGACCGATGGGCCGACAGGATTGATCGATTTCATCCCAATCAATCTTTTTTTGGATTCCAAAAAGGCGCATATGTATGATAGGTGTATTTTGGTTTGCTCATTCGTGCATATTGTCGTTTCTAATGTATGTTACCAAACTGAGCGCGCCATGTATTTCGTAATTAAATTATAAAGTCTTTCGAACTTAAATCTCTTTTCCCAGATATTTTGACTATTACATATTACGTAATTTTTTCCCGAAGGAATCAGTTCCACGAACAATACAATCAGGACAACAATGTGCACGGCCACCCAAAACCCAAATATTTTTTTCATCGCAGAATTATCTAGACAAAAGTTTTTTTAAAAAAAATATAGGGTTCTGTCGCAAGTTGAACTGGTGACATGAACCTCTCCCCACTGTTTTAATTAGAGACAGACACCTATATTTGTAATTTTTTTTGACTATTTATTTTTGTAATTATCTTTTAAATTAATATTATTTTAAAAAAATTCGAACGTCCTCCACCCTCCTTTTTCGTACGACGCTCTCTCTAACCTCTCGCCTCTATTGCTCTGCAACAGTCCTACCTATTTTGTTTACCTCAACAAAACCAATGATGCCAACTCCTGCAGTGCGCTCACGCGTCTGCGCCTCTTCGCTTTGCATAGTGCCCTGCCTGCACGCCGCTCTGCCTCTAATGCTCGCTCAGTCGTGAATATCATCGTCACCTTCCTCCCATCCTTGTCTATAAAGAGAGTACAAAATCAAGCCCCCTTGCTCTCGTCTATCTCGTCCCCTATTTCGCGGAAGACGCTCGAGGAGAGCTCCTCTCCACCATGCTGCCATTACCGCCGGCTACCGAAGCTCAATCACTTAAACCAGCGAGCCATCTCGATGTTTGTTCGTGTCGCTTTGTGTTCCGCCCTCTTCTCATCCAAACCCCTAAATTAATTTGATAAATTTGCTCATAATATCCGCCAATCGAGTTTCTTATCCCTTACCTCAGTTCGGGTTTGCAGTCGATGTTCGTATTCTATTGGGAACCTCTGTCCAATTAACTCATACAAGAGCTTCCCCTCGCTGTGTCATGCATTTTGACATGAGTATCTATCCTCCCAACCCCCATAGCACCATCTCCACCACGGCCAAACCACCACTGCCATTGCCATCCGTCATCGACACCTCCTTACTACCCCACTCCCCGAACCACCACCACCATCGACTCCACAACATCGCAAGAATTCTATTTTCCCCATTCCCAAGACCTCACCGCCCTTGCTTTGTTGTTCTCGTACCTAGCCCGAGACTCATCTATTCATTCTCCCTACTCGGAGCTAGAGGAGGAAGACGACCGCTTTTGTCTCTCTCTCTTTCTCCCTTTCTCCCTATAACAAGTAGGACCCACCAAGGATTTTTTTCAAAAGAAAATTAAACTGACTCTATAACAAGTGGACCCCACTACTTAAAATAAATTTTAAGCTAAAGCCATCCCCATGACATTCCCCAGGTGACAAAACCGTTTGAGAGGGATATTTAGACGATTTCACAAAGTTTAGGGGATACAATACCTCGTATTATACTTTAGTGGGTTAACTAGACGAACCATCGTGTTGCTATGAATCATTTATTATCAGCAAATTGCAATTAATTTGCTATATTGGACATATCCTTAACATTAAGATTTCCAGACAGATGGATATATAACGAAATCATGAAACATGTCACGCTTCTGTATTTGCTATCACATGGGATTTCATAAAGGTCCTATGATCTTGGGTTAATTCCTCACAATACTTATATTACAAAAAGATCCGCGAGGTGCAAGAATGCTTGTTTGATTGACATCTGTCAGGCAAAGCTTATATATAAGTTTGTAGTTGCAAAATGCAATATAAGTGAACAATTTTGCAGATAATTATGCAATGATTTCTTGTTTCTGAGAGCACCCAGCATGGTGCTGATTGGCATGCCAATAGAAATATTGGTAGCTTCCTATCAATCTATTTATTTGAATAGACATTTGAACAGTGGGTTGTAATTTGCTTGAAAGGAATCAGTGGGTTGTAATATACTTTGAATATTCTGGAAGCTCTTTGCTTCCATTGAATTAGAGATGGATTGGTCCTTTCAGGAGTGTGTTTAGTTGAGTGTAGAGGATCACCCTTGCATGGGATGGTGCAAATGGACGAGTGTGCTGCAACTTGTAGCACTAGAACCAATTTTTTACAGCGGAACAGTGGAAAGCCACAAACAACTTGCAATATCTGATCAACACAAAGAGGCGCACTAGCTATGGTAAGCTATTTTGTCCTCATTTATTTTACATATTGTAACATAGAACCAGAATTTCTACTGCCAAGACATCCTACAACTAGTTATTTTATATAATATGATATGGTACAGATACATGACCCTCTGAAGTTCTCTAATAACCAATGTGGCAGAGAAGAAAACAAGAAATGCAGTTATTGACACAATGATCTCTTCTTTTGTAGGATGCTCTTCTGTACCATATGAGGAGAGGTTGCTACCAGTTGAAGGAGAAGTAGGACCTGCAGGTGACTGGAAAGACAAGAGTGGATCACCAAGAAAAGATTCCTCGTTGAAAGTAGAGAGTTGCCCACTGCTTGGAACCTCGCCCGAGAGAAGCGGATTGTAGGAAACATTGAATTCACTCAGTTTAGAGAGCTTCGCTAGGCTTGATGGAAGTGCACCAGAGAAATTATTCCAAGACAAATCGAGGCTCTCAAGGGAACCCAGACGACCAATCTCGAATGGAAGCTCACCAGAAATAGAGTTGTTCGAGACATTTAAAGCAACTAGTTGAAGCCAACCAATCTCCGATGGTAGGTTTCCAGAGAGCCGGTTACCATCAAGAAGGAGCAAGCTAATGTTTTTCATTGCACTAATTGTGGAGGGTATCTCTCCGGACAGCAGATTTCCTGACAACTGAACATATCCTAAGGCTGTTCGTAATGGTGAAGATATTGGAAGTATGTCATACCCCATCGTGAGCCTGTTCCATACGGTGAGGCAGTTCTTCCGAGACGTCATCATTGATTCAACAAAGTTGAACTCTGGATAGTTTGCTGGGACCCACCGGTATACAGGAAGATATTTACTGGTCACAGACTTAATCAGTGAAGGATTCTTTCGATTCTTCGCAAAGGTTGGGCCGGGGTCCCTCCCCATTCCTGCCATCTCTGGTGGGATTTTGCCGGATATTCGGTTTCCAACAAGGTTGAGCCAAAGCAAGCTAGTACAGTTCCCTATCTCCCTTGGGATCTCTCCTGAAAGTTGATTCCCAGCAAGCATCAACAAGAGAAGCGATGTCAGGTTACCAATGTCTGGTGGAATCTCGCCGGAAAGGCGGTTGTATGACAAGTCCAATCCTTGGAGACTCGTAAGCCGGCCGTAAGATGGTGGGATTCTACCAGAGAAGTTGTTCTCTGCAAGCATTAGGACCTTGATGCTTGCCATACTAGCTATCTCACTGGGTAGCTTGCCAGAGAATTGGTTACAGCTGAGGTCAAGCAAGGTCAGCTTTGGTAACTGTAAAATGCCAGAGGATACAATGCCTCCACTATAATTATTCTCTTGAAGCACCAGATTCTTCAGACTCGTTAATTTTCCAAGGACTTCTTGCACCTCCCCTCCAAAATTATTGTCACTGATGTCCAAATATTTCAGGATTGTGCAGTTCATCAGCTCAAGTGGTATCTTGTGATCGAAGTGGTTGCTCGCGAGAACCAGCTCCTCAAGCCCGGAGATTGAGCCAATTCCTGGTGGTATAGATCCACTAAAGCTATTATCCCATAGGGACAGGGATGTCAAACTTGAGCAATTGGCAATTGAACTTGGAAAATTGCCATATAATTGGTTGCTGGAGAGGTCTAGAGATTGCAGTTTGCACCCCATGGAAAACATGCTCGAGGAAATGCTTCCTGTGAGGTTGTTCTTTGCAGCCTGGAACTGTGTAAGCCTTGCAATTCCTTTCCCTACGTTTCCAGTGAAGTGGTTCCAGCTGAGATCAACATCCTTGAGCTTCAAGCAGTTGTTGAATAGTCCAGTTATTCTGCCTTTGATGTTGTTGCTGGACACATAGATGACACTGAGGTTGCAGCAGATTGCCGGGAAGTATGTGCTAATACCTCCTTGGAACCGATTTTGTGACGCATCTAGTATCTGCAGGTTGGTCAGGCTGGACACGTCGAGGGTACCTCCGACGAGGTTATTTGATAAGTTTAGGTACTGGAGATTCCGGCAGTGTTTGATATCAGCCTGCAGTTCGCCAGTGATGCTGTTTGCTGAGAGATCTAGGTGGGTGAGCCTACTGAGGCGAGAGAAGTTACCGAAGGCTGGACCGGAGATGTTTGAGTTTGAGAGGTCAAGAAAACTGACACGTCCGGCAGCATCACACCCAATACCTTGCCAACGGCAAGGTGAGGTCTCCGACTCCGACCAGTTGTCATACCCACCACGGTTTATCGGGTTTTGCGCCAGTAGGAAGTTCTTCAGTTCGAGGAGCACTTCCTTATCACTTTGCCCAAGAATCACCTCAGCTGTTGCAGAAAGACAGCGCCAAACTCAGATGCAGTTAACATTAAGAACAAGAGCAAAAAGATGATTATGTACGGTGTGTTACAAGCACAACCCATACCAATGATAAGTGCATGGCAAAAAGCCTTGAGAATCTGACGAAACACGGGCATGGGAAAGAACTTTTAGCAGCTATTGCACTATGTTATGAATTCTCCACTCGTTTGGTTTGCAGGTTGTACAGCTTGTATTTGCCAAAGAATAGCTCTGTTCATGTTCCCTTTGTCAGTTTGCGCTAAGTATTTATTACTTCAGACTAGTTCTAAGCCATGGCCAGGTCATCGGAGAGCAATGTTGAAAGCTTTTTTTTTTTTAATAAAAACCGGCAGGAGGATTGCCCGTTTAAATTTATAGAGAAAGGTAGAAAGACAACGCCAAAAGGCAGTTAGACAAAAGAGGCCTTAATTACAGGGGATTAAATAACTCCAAGCTCTTGGCCCCCGTAAGGGACCAAGTTCTACCCTCCTCCTTAATTTTCGCTATGAGTTGCTGAGGGGTGGTGGCTAAGTTGTTGAAAATTCTAGCATTTCTTTCCTTCCAGAGTTCCCACGTAATAAGGATAAGGGTCGTACTTGTGGCCTTCGCTAGGGAGCCTTTCCTTTCCACTACGTTTGACCACCAATCCAGGATGGTCGTACTTCGGGGCCAGAGGGATGGCTGAAGACTCTCGTACCCTAGCCAGTCTGCCATCTGCTTCCAAATTCTTGAGGAGAATCGATATTGGGCAAAAAGATGGAGGGCCAATTCCGGTGAGTGTCTGCAGAGGGGATAGAAGTGCTGGTTTGGCCACCCTCGTGTTTCCAGTCTATCTGTAGTCCAGAGCTTGTTTTGGATTGCTAGCCATGCGAAGAATTTGCACTTGGGGGGGGGGGCGTGGGAATTCCAAATTAGGATTTTGAAATTAGTCCCCATAGATACCAGGAAAAGCATAGCGTAGGCAGATTTTGAGGAGTAGATACCGTTCGGGGTTAATTTCCAAACGATCTCATCCGGGAGGCCAAGGTCCAGATGAATTTGGTTGATTTTGCACCAGAGTTCCACGAACTGTTGGATGTGGTCGACTGAGAGTCCCCCCCGAGTGTTGATGTCGCACACCCAACGTTCATTCTGAAGGGCAGAAGCCACTGTCTGGTTTTTCCTTTTGGAAATTTTGAGAATCTTTGGGCCCAGATCTTTTGGAGCCGCCCCACTGAGCTTGGCCGAGTGCCAGAAGAATGTTGTTTTATCGTCCCTAAGGGATATCCTGGTTGCTGCCGCAAAAAAGCTGCGGTCCCCCGCATCGCAGGGTGTTTCTATTCCGACCCAGGGTTTGGCTGGGGCCTTCCATTGTTGCCATTGCCATCTAAGTCTTAAGGCCGCAGAAAATTTGGATAGGTTGAGGATGCCTAGGCTGTCAAGCTTCAACGGGCGACACACCTTTTCCCAGTTGATTTTGCACTTGCCCCCCGAGAAGTTTTCGTGGCCCGCCCAGAGGAAGCGTCCCTTAAACGGTCTAGGGCGCAGAGAACTGTCTTGGGAATCTTGAAAACCGAGAGGTAATAAATTGGAATCGAGGAGAGGATGGATTTGACCAGAGTGGCTCGCCCTGCAGGGGTCAAAAAGCGTCCCTGCCAGCCTACTAGTCTTCCACCCACTTTGTCGAGGAGAGGCTGAAAGTCCACTCTGCACAGTCTTTTATGGGTGAGCGGTAGACCTAGGTATTTGATCGGAAAGGATGCTCGGATTGCCGGGAAGCCTTGTAAGATCATGTTCAGGTCTATATGATCGCAACTAATCGGGAGCACCGTGATTTTTTGGAAGTTGGTGCGGAGGCCAGAGGCCTCTCCGAAATTGAGGATAATCTGGGTGGTTGCTTGTAATTCCGATTCGATCAGATTGATAAAATATAGCCGCGTCGTCCGCATAAATGGTGATTTTGAGTGTGGCGAAGCGGTCCCTCGTGCGGGCCAGGAACTCTAGATCTGTTGCAATCTCGAGTAGACGTTGAAAGGGATCGATTGCCAGAATGAAGAGGAAAGGCAAAAGTGGATCCCCTTGTCGCAACCCTCTTCCATGGTTGATCGCCTTGCCAGGGATACCATTTAGAAGGACTCTGGATGAGGCAGATCTAAGAAGGGCGGCCACCCAATTTGTCCATCTATGAGGGAAGCCTCTTTTCTAAAGAAGGTCGAGGAGGTAGTCCCATCGGACCGAGTCGAAAGCCTTTGCGATGTCAAGTTTGAGGAAGAGCGTGGGGGTGTTTGAGAGGTGAAGTCTTCTTATCAAATTCCGGACATAGATGAAGTTATCGTGGATGCTCCTAGTCTTGATGAAGGCACTCTAGGCTTGAGAAACCAGGGTATTTAGGAAAGGCATCACCCGAAGCGCTAGCATTTTCGCAATACACTTCCCAAGGCCATGGATGAGACTGATTGGTCTGAAGTCTTGCGCTTGAACTACCCCATCCTTTTTAGGGATTAGCGCAATGTTGGCTATATTGAGAAGGTGGAGGTGCGACGTGTGAAGAGAGTGAAAGCTGTGAAACATTGCCATGATGTCCTCCTTGATGATTTGTCAGCAGGACTTATAGAAGTTTGTTGTGAAACCCTTCGGGCCTGGGGCTTTGTCCCCTGGCAAGTGGTTTAAGGCAGAGAGGACTTCAGTTTCCGTGAAAACGGCCTGTAGGCTGTGTAAATCTTGCGTTGGAGGGCAGAGAGGACTTCAATATTGAAAGCTTAATCACCAATCTACCTTCAGAAGTGTTGGTAACATCCCTTGGCCTCAACGTCAACATTTCTCACTGTCCACTCAAAATTTGGAGCTTTAGTATATTTGGCCACTTATGCCACCACAAGTATTCTTACAATTAAAACTTATTCTTCCAAATTTGACATTTCTGCGGCGCCTTGTGAGGGAGGATTAGAGCCTTTTTTACTTTTTAAATCCTTTTTTAAAAAATTATTTTAAAGATAGTCTAACCCTTTTTGTCACGTAATGATCCGTGGCATAACTAAACTGTGCTGTCACGCCACCGACCACGGCGTGGCCAAACTGTGCTATCACGCCACCGACCCCTTTGGGCACGTTCGTTTTTGGCTAAGTCCTGTCACGCTAAAAGAAGTGGCGTGACAGCACTCGTTTGCCACGCCGAGGTCTGTGGCGTGACAAAGTGCTTTTGTCATACCACGTGTTGTGGCGTGACCAAAGGGGGCAGAATTGGAAATAAAGTTAGGAAGATGCTATCTTTAAAATATTTTTTTAAAAAGGATTAAATAATAAAAAGAGTTCGGGGGATTATGCCCTCTAAAAAACAGACTTTTCTCAAAAGGCAAATGATGTTTTCGCCACCGTCTAAACCTAAAGCCCGAGCTAGCAAAATGAGCCAAAGGTTTCTGTTGTAAACATGTTAGAGGCCTTCTTTTCTATTAGATAATAGATGATAGACAAGGATGGCAATTGGGTACGGTAGGTACACTGGCGCTGGTACTAGTGGAACATGCTCATGCACGCTGCTTGCGATGGCCATATTTTTTTACCGATGCCCATCACTTAGGGCTTGTTTGGGAAGCCTAAATTTTTGGGCCATCTCCGTGGATAGACCGGGTTCTAGTTCGGATAGTTCGGGAATTTAGACCTCGCCTTAGAGGTTATGTGATTTGTCCTTTTCACTTTTGCATTTCTTTCTCTTTTTTTTTGAGTAGCTCTAAGATTCCATTAACTTTTGCACAGAGGTAAAATCGTCGGCTACTACACTTGTTAATTGTTACAAAATCTAGGAAGCAGACCAGCCATTGTTGCATTTTGTTGGACTGAATCAGCCTTAACATCCCAAAATTCCCAATTTTGGGAAATATAATGAAAATAAGTGGGAGAGTGATTTTGAGCATGTTTTGTGTTGAAAACTAATTTTGCATTATTTTTGTACTACTTGTATAAATCAAATAATGAAATTCCATACAAACAACAAGTCGTAAGAATTTTCAACAAAATCACAAAGTAGATAAAATCCTGACAAATTTACATAAGAAACTATACAGTGCCAGAAGCCCTCACAAAAAAGTATAAATTTTGGACCGCATTTGCTAAGTACAAAAATTCGGGAAACTTTCTGCCAGTTTTCGAAAAATTCAAAAGCTAAATCAAATTTCCCGCCGGACCTTGGGCCGAAACCGAACTCGGCCCATTTCGCTTGCGCAGCGCAGCAGCCCAAGCCAGCCTTGCCCTCGCCCTCCTGCTGACATGCCAGGCCCACCTGTCAGCACTCCTCTTCCACCTCGCCTTCGTCCCCGCGCGTCAGCTTCACTCGTGGGATTCGACCGCCGCCCACAGTTTCGACATTCAACCACCCCTGTCGCCTCTACCAACACCTCGCCCATGCTATCCACCCCATTGATGGCACCCTTTTCCCGCATGGACGGAGAGACTCGAGTGCGTTCGCGAACTTCTCGTGCAACCGCCGTGTCTTATCGCTTTTCTCATGCATTTGTCCTAGCTACTTAAGCACTAGAGTGCGCACTATAATCTTCAGCTCGCACACATTCCATTTCGCGCAAACCCAAGCTTCATTGCTCCTTGGTTTCGTGAGAATGCTTGCGTCGTTCTCGACGCTAGTGAGCACGCCTCCGCACCATTGCCGCTCTGGTGAGCTCCCTCGCCCACGACGTTCACGTCATTTTGATCCTCATCCATCACTCATCCCTCTCTATTGCTCAATGTAGCCTCGGGAGTCCCGTAGCTTGATCATGTTCGCCTTCGTCCTCGACTCCAGCGCACATTAGATCTTGCCACCGCATTCCCATCTCTCCAGTGAGTTCAAGCTCAACCCGAGGGCGTCATAAGGTGTTCCACACCCCATTGATGCTATTCCCTCATTCAATGCAGGCGAACTCACCTTGAATTTGAGCTTCACCACTATCCTTCTCTCTCAGGGCCGTTGTCGCCATTTTTGTTCTCCTCCGAAGCCCGTTGAGTCTCGGTAAAATTCATTGTGTGTACACCATCTCTAGCACCTCAGTAACCTAACGTGACACTCCTTGTAGCTTCTGCATTGATGTGGTGAGCTATCGTTGTGGACCCCCTTCACGTCACCACTGCTCGTCGTCGACTAGTCGCTTCAGACCTTCCCTGGCCTCATCTTCTTCACCCTCGAGGTCGTGGTGAGTCACTGATCCTCATGCGCGTATCAATTCACCAAGGGCAAGTCCCTAGTACACCTTTCCTCTTAGTCACCCCATGGTGCTGCCGAGGTTGCATGCCACCAGTTTGCCTCTGGTGACCCTAGGTCCCCGTGCTCGGCCCATTAGCATCGCCTGGACTCGCTGAGTCCAGTGCACCACTCCTTTAGCTCGGAGGATGCCTCCAATGTGAAGCACATCGTGGACCCGAGGCGTTTTGACGCTCCTCGCTGCCGCAATGCTGCCTTCGGCCACCTCTGTCACCGCCACCACCACCCATAGCTTCGCCCTGGTTCCCTCTTTTCATTCCACCGCTCAACGTCCCCGCTCATCATGCCGTTCGCCGGCAGCGAGCTCGCCATGGCGCTCGGCATGCACGCAGCTCTGCTCCTTCCCTCTCTCTCTGTGACCGATGGGACCCACTAGCGTTTAGGATTTAGTTAACACTAATGACCGAGGTTAAGTGTAATAAGAGTATGACAGGTGGGACCAGGCGAAAAGTTTATCAGAAATCTAATTTAAAACGTAATTAGAATATATGTCATTGACATCTGGGACCACGCACTATTCTCAGTTTTGAAACACGTTTTAAAACTAAGAGATTGACATGTGGACCCCAACCGTCAGGTATTTAAAATAAAAATAGGTTTAATCATTTAGTTAATAAATAATGAGTCTATGACATGTGGGACCACCTCTGTTTAAAAATAAAAATCTAGATAAGAAAACTATGAGTCACTAACAACTAGGCCCCACATGTAAGTTAATAAAAATCAAAAAAAATGAGAAAAACAGCTTATAGTTCAGAGGAGAATACGCTTTCTCTGTTGAAAAACGTAAACCTCAGTAGAAGTCAGAGGAAAATGTGCTTTCTCTACTGAAAAGCATATACCCCAAAAAAATACGCTTTCGACGTCACCCTTTTTCTAATTTTCAGAATTTTCAAACCGAAGCAAATTAAAATGTTAATAACTTTTGCATCTAAACTCCAAATTGAATGAATATTTTTTTTATAAATTCATCTAAAATCATGATGTATTTGAATATGCAAAAATATTTGGATTTTTTTGCTGTTGGAATTATTTTTTCTATATTTAATTTGCTTTCGGCACTTTTGATTAGACGTTGATTGTTCGAGCGAAATTTACATCGATCTTCCAACCTCGTATTCGGAGCAACCAGAGCAAGGGAAGCACCCCCTTTGACCATGTCGTTCATACTATTTTAATTTTTGTAGTTCTTTTTGCGAAAATCTATTATGCATGCGTGTGTGTTTGATTAAAATTGCTATATTTGGGGATAACGGTAGTTGTAATCCTATTCGATGCATTATCTTCCTAGAAATATTGATATCCTTATGGTTGTAGCCATTAGATTATGGTTTAGGCAATAGATGATGTCAATTTGGGAATTTCGAGTGTGAATATCGCACAATTGCTTAGTCATGCTATAGTCTTTACTAAAACTTGGTTAAAAGGATAACATGATGAATATGAGTTTGGGATATTTTGAAATGATGGTCCAGATGGGTTTACCTCGGTTATTTTGTATGAAAATAAAAATTAAAAACTTATTTTCTAACGCGGGCGAATTATATTATATTATGGGGAGTGTGAGAGATGTATCTCACAAGTAGATAGAGAGAGGGGGGGGGGAGATCCTCGCCCGGGTCAATTAAGGACTGAACACCGGTATATCCGATCTAAGCATAAGCGTATAACCGCATGTGCTGGTATGGGACGGCCTTAGCTAATTAAGTCATTGAAAACTAGCCTTGCACATTGGTAGGCCGTGGTAGAGCGAACATGACCAGTGTAGGCATGTTCGAAGGGGCTCCCTTTATTGAGGCGTTGGAAACAAAGCTTGTCGACACAACACTGAATGCCTCACTTAGACGGGGGTGTACCCAAGTGAAGTGAGGGTGTTCATTCGTCGGGCTAGTGCATGGTTAGGACTAGGTGATGTAAAGGCTTTGATGCATGTTCTAGACTGCTTACAAAAGAATAGTGAGCGTTGGTATCGACGGATACCGAACAAACTAGAGAATTCATATGCTGTGGGTGAAGTTGTGCCCCTCTATAGAGTGTAAATCTATTTAAATAGCCGTGCTCGCGGTGATGAGCGTGCTGTTGGTGATATGCCCTAGAGGCAATCATAGAGATGATGATATCACGTCTATGTTATGTGTTATTGGATAAATGTTATTCTGTTCCTTGGATGAATCATTGGTTATAAGATTGACAAGTATGTGACTTGTTGGTGAAGCTCTTTTAACTTATATGATGTCATTCTAAAAGTATCCTTGGTCGGATGTCACTGGTCGGAACACTAGTGATCCTAATGACCAGCACATGTATTGATTGATGACCATGTTTCACCGATCATGGATATAGGCATATCGAATCAATAATGTGAACACATGTTAGAGAACACGGGGTTGGATTGACCCACCTTGAGACACTACTGTGATTGTTATGATTTCATGTGTCATCAGTTGGTCTCAAGTAATGATGATGTATAATCCTTAGATCTAAGATCAGCATGGTTTCCTACATGTGTAAGAGTACACTTTGAGCTTGCCAAACGCTATTCCGTAACTAGGTAGTTATAAAGTTAGCTTTTAGGTATGCTGTGAAACATGTGGAGGAATGTGACTGATCGTATATAGGATTTGCCCCTCCTAACATAACAGGAGGGATATCTCTGGGCCCCTCGATGTGGTCGGATAAAGAAAGTGCATGGCCATGTCACTAGTGGTCGAAGTGTTCGACCACGTCAAGTTATCCGACACTTAATTGAAAAAGTATTGAATAGTCCACTGATGACATAACATCTCACCTGTAGTTCAACCAGATATCGTGAGGCAAAGGGAGAATACATGAGCAGGTCTTTTTAGTTCGATCTGATACGGACTAGTCATATGGAGATACGAGCTGGTCGTAGGCTGGTCGAACATGATCACTAAGAGGTCGAAACCTAGTCGTAAGGAGTTACGAACTGGTCGAGACCAAATAAGAACTGGTCGTATAGAGATACGAGCTGGTCGTTAGTGATATGGACTTGGTCGTAGATCATATTGCATGAAGGTTCGTCTGATATAATTCGCGTGTATTCGGGAATCGTTATGTTCTGCTAGGAGCCGCTAACGACTCGTGCTCGGAAAGGAGTTTCCAAGTCACAACCGATTACGCATGAACCTAACAGGTCACACACTTAACGGGTTGGAACAAACCAGTACAAATACGATTCGTCAAATGTGTTCGGATAGGATCCGTCATGGGCACTATATTAGGAGATGCTTGAGGCTGTTGGGAGGGGGCTACGAGACAGAGGAGATTCACGTAACAGAGTATATATGATATGCGAGTTGATGTGAGTTGCTCAAAACCCTAGCCGCCATCTCCTTGAGAGAGCCTTCCCATGCGACTTGGTGCTAGCACACTGGCGTACGGTGTTCCATCCCTGGACTTGTGGATACCGTAGAGGAGCTACTGCGGTTGCTGTTGCACTTGAGGACGATCCGCGATCGTCACAAGGAACTACAGAGGTTGCAGGAGGAGACGATCGACCTGCAAGGACGCTGGACGATCGCCTATGACCACTACCTCAATGCGCTCTTTGTTGGACCAGGCTACTCCAACTCTTCTTCCGATGCACTACGCGTCTAGTGGTTACGATCTATGATCTCTTGCTTGCATGGCATCCTGGTTTACGTGGTAGAATTTTTTGAATTATCAGCTAGCGTAGCCTACCCGTATCCCTTCAGTGGTATTAGAGCCATCCTACATAGTTTTTGATCTGGATCGGTCGCATATATTTGATATGTGGCAGTAGTAGATTGGATCTATTACTGGTTTGGTCTGGTAACCTAGATCGATTCATACGGATGGAACGATCTAGGCACTGGTCGATAAGATCGATCGGGTTTTCGGTGGTAGTAGACGGGTCTACGAGGAGGTATGAGCTAAAAGGACCAGATGGTTTATTGCGCTTGTGCACGACCACACTACGTGATACTCCTACCGGTCAAAATTCCGCCATCGGAGTATGCCGTAGTGCGTGGTCATAGCCGCGTTATATAGTAGTATGTGTTCATATCGTCCGATAGAATTGGATTCTATGCATAACTCGTTTTGCAGGGATTGATGTGAATAGTATGGCCCATTATGTATGTGATGCATGAATGGATTTCATATGGCCCGCGTGTCATGCTGTGTGATAGCCATCGAGTTACATATTATTGTATAACGGTCTGCGTACCGACATGTGATGCTTGATATTATCGTCTGTAATTCATTACTAACTTTTAGGAGTAATTTTTTAGTAGATGAATGCGGTCGGAGGCTTCAAGCATAATGGTTGGAGGACAGGAAGCATGGTGATGGAGATCGTCATGTTAAGGGCCATACTATTTCACAATTTAATTTGATTATCTATGAATATTTATTCCTGTCATGCTATTTGATCATGTTTTTCATTAGATGTTTTAACATGATAGATTAGTATCCCTCAAGAAAAATTAAGTTAATTTGATGCCTTTCCAATTGCTGCGACCATCACGATTTTGATCGTTAATTGGTAGGTCTACCAAAGTAGGGTGCCATTAACTATCTTAATAAAATGGAGTGGGTGTCAGACACTCACATGCATAGTATTGGTTTAACTTGATAAGGCTATCAAAACGGTTTTGGGCCTTAGGGCATAGTGTTGGTCGGAAGTGCATGGAGATGTCACCGATCAAATAAGAGTAATATGTGATATGATTAGCAAATGGTTGCTTACCTAAAATCACTAAGTTTCTAGCAATGATGCCAAAGCTCACTAGGACTTAATAATTTATGGATCTTGAACTCACTATATGTTGTTTGAGGGAAACATGGTTTATAGTGGGAGTATCTTTTATTGACTGTTGATGATTAAGTTCGACCAGGTATGAACTAGTCGTATGGTGATACAACTAGGTTCAAACTAGTCGTATGGGGATACGACCAGGTAAAGACTAGCCGTATGGTGATACAAGCTGGTCGTAGACTGGTCGAACATAACCACCAACATGAGTGTCTAATAGAAGATCTTACATAAACACAGTGCTGAATTTTTTGCATATTCTGTTGTAGATCATGGCACCTACTACTTCTTCTGCACCTACCTTTAATTTGCGATCTATTCTTGAGAAAGAAAAGCTGAATTGTTCAAACTTCATTGACTGGTTTTGTAATTTGAGAATTGTTCTAAAACAACAAAAGAAGGAATATATTCTAGAAAGTCCCTATCCCGAGGAACCGAATGTAGATGCTACTTGAACTGAAAAGAATGCTTATGAGAAGCATTGCAATGACGCAGTCGATGTGCACTGCCTAATGCTTGCGATAATGAACTCTGAGCTTTAGAAGCAATATGAGACTACAGATGCTTACAATATGATTGTGGGTCTAAAGGATATGTTTAAGGATCAAGCAGGGGTAGAGAGGTTTAATACCTCTATGGCATTGTTTTCTTGTAGGCTGTCAGAGGGTAACCCGGTCAGTCCTCATGTGATCAAGATGATTGGTCACATTGAGAGCTTGAAAACGCTTGGGTTTCCCCTTAGCCAAGAGTTGGCTACTGATGTGATTCTCTAATCGCTCCCTACGAGCTTTGAGCCTGCCATATTGAATTTTCATATGAATGGCATAAAGAAATCATTGACCGAGTTGCATGGCATGCTTAAAGGTGCTAAGGAGAGCATCAAGAAAAGTTCCAATCATGTGATGATGGTTCAAAAGACTACAGCTTTCAAGAAAAAGGGTAAGTCGGGAAAGGGAAAAGGCAAAGGAAAGACTCAAGATGAGATCGAGAATCTCAAGGCTAAGCTTAAGAAGCTTAAACTGGGTCCTAAGCTTGACACATAATGTTACCATTGCCATGAGATTGGCATTGGAAGAGAAATTGAAAGAAGTACTTAGCAGAAATGAAAAAGAACAAAGGAAGTAAGACTTCTAGTTCAGGTATAAATGTTATACAAATTAATCTTGCCACTTTTTTGACCAGTTCTTGGGTATTTGATACCAGATCAGTTGCTCATATTTGCAATTCGATGCAGGGACTGACAAGGGGTAGAAACTTGGCAAGAGGAGATGTTGATTTTCGTGTGGGCAATGGAGCAAGAGTTGCTGCATTAGCTATTGACACTTTACCATTAGCTTTACCCTCAGGATTAGTTATAGAACTAAATAATTGTTATTATGTTCCAGCCTTAAGCAAAAACATTATTTCTACTTCTTGTTTATGAGCAGAAGATTATGAGCTCAGAATAAAGAACAATTGTTGTTCGATCTATTTTGAAGATATGCTTTATGGCCATGCTCCATTGGTGAATGAATTTTATGTTTTGAATCTTGAGGATGAGCCCATCTATAACATTAATGCTAAGAAACTTCAACCTAATGATGTGAATCACAATTTCGTTTGGCATTGTCGTCTTGGTCATATAAATGAGAAGCGCATGATGAAGCTCCATAAAGATGGTCTTCTAAACTCATTTGATTTTGAATCATTTGAAACATGTGATTCTTGTTTACTTGGCAAGATGACAAATTCGCCCTTCACGCAAGAGGTGAGAGGGCGAGTGATCTACTGGTCGTAATACATTCGGATGTATGCGGACCAATGAGCACTTAGACCAGAGGTGGTTTTTAGTACTTCATAACTTTTACTAATGACTTCAGTAGATATGACTATGTCTAATTGATGAGACATAAGTCGGAATCCTTTGAAACGTTCAAAGAATTTCATAATAAAGTGCATAATCAACTTGGCAAGACAATCAAATGTCTACGATCTGATCGTGGAGGTGAATATTTGAGCCATAAGTTTGGTGATCATCTAAAGAAGTGTGGAATTGTTCCACATCTTACTCTGCCGTGAACTCCTCAATGGAATGGGGTGTCAGAATGACGGAACCGAACATTGTTGGACATGGTTCGGTCTATGCTGAGCCAATCTAATCTTCCATTGCAATTCTGGGGATACGCTCTAGAAACAATATCTTTCACTTTAAATAGGGTTCCATCAAAAACTGTGGAGAAGACACCATATGAGATATGGACTGGGAAGAGTTCTGGATTGTCTTTTCTCAGGATATGGGGTTGTGGGTTTATGTAAAACGTTTGACGTCTGATAAACTCACACCCAAGTCTAATAAGTGCTTCTGTAAGAGCCGTCGGGAGATTTAACTTGTAATGCTTAACCCCCAATTGATCCTAGCATCACAAATTAAATTTCCTTGCTCTCGGTTTATTATGTACCTCCCAGGAGCGGTACACATACACCTTCACAAACCATATCAAATTGTACACATGCTATCATAATATTGCAAGATAAAAATATCAAGTACACAGTGGAAAACAGTAAACAAACTGAAATAAAATTATAAATTAACCGTCAATGGAGTCCCAATGGCTTGCCATAACCCGCAGGGCAACCGACTGGGGTTCAAACCTTAGCAATCGACGTTCCTGTGCAAACTTTCTTACCTGATTCAATCTCAACACCTGCTATTCAGATTAGTAAACAAAAGCAAATAGTGAGTACACAAATGTACTCCGCAAGACTTTACCAAGCCTACATAGCTACATGCAAGCTCTACTCAATGGAAAAGGCTATAAGGTTCATTTTCAGCGCAAACCAATATTTCAATTTGAATATCATATAATAGATTTAAATTGCAAGTGAGCAAACATTTTTAATACTTTAAATAACAACGAATAAATAACATTAGACAAAAACTAAACATCAATAGTGGCTGCCCCTGCAGCACACAACAATAGCATGAGAAACCCTTCTCAATACCACCAATCAAGTTTTAAGTTTAAATTCCAAAATGTTGGGTCTAACTCTCGAAAGACCTCCCTAAGCGTGTCCATAACCAAGGACGTGGCTATTCAAATAGTTTAAACCCTGTAGGGGTGTACAACTTTACCTACATGTCAGACCGCTCCTTTTCCAGGCCATGAAGCACACTTCCGTAGGTATGCCGACAGAGTTGAGTACTATGAGACATTTTCCAATGGAATGAGTTAATTAAGAGTTGCACGTATGGGGGTTAACCCTCTGTGAACCGCCCATCCAGGGCTCCCACAGAGGACCCATACGTTGTGTTGGAGACATTGGCCCAGCTGTAGCGTAGCAACTGCCAATGCTCCCCGGGCGAGGGAACCAACCTGGAACCCACCCCGCACATGCCTAACAACAACATAACACATTTTTTTCTCCTACAACTACCACCAGCGACTCATTAATTAACACGCCCCAAAGTACTAAGTCAAGAGGGGTTCCAATACCCTCATGTGGTTGCACGCAATAATGCTTGGTTTAGTGTAATAAGATGCTCGGTCCTTGTTGACTCGGGCACCAACCACACACCCAATAGCACACCAACAACCAATGTGCCGAAGTCCAAATCGTTTTATTTTCCTTTTTAGTTTTCCAAATATAATAGTACAGGGTGCTGGTTATAACATAATAAAAATGATTTGTGTGATCAAAGTTGTCGATAACCGCACAATCTACCGGAAACTAAGCATGGCTAAATATGACATGGAATAAACATAAATAGACCATATAATATCCACTAGGCTCTAATTCACCAGCGGGATTATTAACTTAGGTTAGTGGCAGGGGATGAACAATTTTAGGGAATTCATGCACAGGATTAACTACCTCTAAACGCAACATATCTTGACAAATAAAGCATGCATACATACAGTTGCAAAACAAGATAACAATTTTTGAATATAATAGGATCAACGTGCATCAACAGAGTGGGTGCTTACTGTTGCTTGTTGGTATCTGGACATTCTCACGAACTTCTCAATTGCACTCTCGAAACATCGTCATCTAACGGTAAAAACTGACAAAGTAAAAGCATCGAATAAACACTAGAATTCCAAATATCTCCAAAAATTATGAATTTGGTACAGAAGAAAGATATTGATTTTAGATTAATATAGAGACAAGTACTATTTGATTTAAAGTTGAAATGAATTAGTCATGTAATTGTGAAGTTTAACCAATTTCATGTTGTAAACAATTTATTTTGGATTTTCAACTGGGAGCATAATGTTAAGACTTTAGACCAAGATCTTATGACTTCAAGCTAAATTTATGAGTTTCCATCTTTAAATGTTTTACCAATTTGTAATATCCATCTCAATATTTGTTTTCATATGAGGTTGCTTCTGTTTAGATTAAGGTCCAAAGGCCATCTGGAAATAACCCTTTCTAAGAAATTGTATTAGAAAAGTCATTAGTTCCCTGCATAGTCTTTTCTTTAATCACTTGGTTGCACACTGTTTGTCTTAAACATTTATGTCAAAATCTGATTTCAGTTTGGTTTGCTATTGTTAACAAAGTGTTTAAAGGCTAAAAGAACTAATGAGATTTCTAACTACTTGGCTAGGTAAGGTTATTAACCTATGGCAAACTTTTATAGTTTCAGATTGCCTACTCTATCTAGAACATCTTTTAGAACTGAAGGCTACAAGTCAAACTGATTTTATTCAGGTTACTGTTCATATACCTACAACAACAAAATTGTTCAGACTTAGAAATGCTATTGACTTAATTGCTGATTCAAAGGAGTGACTTAATTGACATAAACCAGCTTTGTTAGCAAAATAAGTTTGATTCTAAAAGTGGTTTCAACTGATAAGCCAAGTCTTCTTCTAATCCTTTCTCTTCTCTGTTGAAACATCATCTTGAAGAAAAAAAAGTCTAAGTTGAAATTTTGTTAACCAAACTTCTTTACAAGTTCCAAATTAAATCTACGCATCACTAATAGATTCATCAGACATCTATTAGCAAAAGAATTAGGACTCCTACAACAGTGAGAAGCTTTGCAGAGGGGAAGCTACAGGGATGGTGGCCGGCAGTTGGGCGGCAGGGAGGCGGCGGTGAGGGCTGAAATGGATCTAGGGAGTGAAGGCGACCATGAGGGTGGTGCAGTTGGGGCTCAGGCAGCACGGTGGCGACGCGGCAAGGTTGAGCGACGACTGGCCGTGGGCGTGGAGAGAGGCGTCGGTGCCGAAAGGAAGCAGGAGGGAAATTAGGGCGTGCATGGGCATGAGTAGAGCTCCGTGAACTCAACGGGGTGCTCGGTGATGGCGATGGGTGGCCGGAGGGAGCTATCCATGGTGACTCGGGGCGGTGTAAGGTAGCTCTCGACGACGGTGACCTTGGAAGGAATAGGGCACGAGTGAGTGATAGGATTGAGTAAAGGGATGTATAAGGGTGCTCACAAAGGAAGGAATCGAGCTCAAGCTCGTCGGAGAAGAAGTGGTGGCGGAGGAAGCAGTGCCGACTGGAATTGGAGAAGGATGCAAGCGCATGGCTCTCACGTGAAGACTTTCCCAAATTGATGAGGGGGTTTTGCTCCTTGTGATGTATGGCTTGCCGTGACGTGGTCGTGGGTGATCGAATCTCGCCGGAGTGACCGGAGGGCATCAGGGTGGCACGGCCATGGCATTTGGCTCTTGGAGTTTGTGCTGAGCAGAGCTTGGGAAGAAGAAAATAAGGCCAGGGGGGTGAAGGCCGTCCCCGGCGAGAGCGGTGGAACGGCTGCATGGCTCAAGGTGCTAGAGCGGTGGAGAAGAAAGGGCCTAGCGAGTGGGGCCCGCTAGGTTAGTGAGAGATGAGGAAGGTGGTGCGGTGTGAGCCCGACTCTGATTCGGTCGGTTTCAAGTGGGTTTGGTTGAGTCGAGTCGCATTGGTTTGGTTCGGGTCAGAACAGTACAAAAGGGTTTGAGTTAGGTCTGAATAGTTGACTAGGTTTAAACTTCAACTTCCTTACTTTGACCGAGGTTTTAAAAATAGCAAATAAATCTAAAAAGTTATGAAATTTTTTAGATAGGTTCCTGAGGTAATATAGAACCAAATAAATTTTAAAACATCACTGTTCATGATTTAAAACTTATTTTAATTTCAAAACCGAATAGACTTAATTAAGGAGCCTTGATTTTTCTTGAGGTCAAGATAGGCTCTAAGAATTTGAAAAAAAATTATATTTATTCATGATAATTATTCTAGTATTTGAATAAATTATTTTATAGGGTTCTTTCCTAGCATTAACTTTAGTTTTCTTTTGGAATCCACTTTTGAGTTAAAAGTTTGACTTGAATTTGATATTTTCAAATGCAACAAAAGTTTTAACAAGCCCAAAATTTCACAAATGCATATTAGATGCTTAACTAATCCAACTTAAGAGTCTTGGGCTGTTACAACCTTTTTGTGGGGTATCCTAAGGAAACTAAAGGATATTATTTTTATAATCGGGCTGATAACAAAGTGTTTGTTGCCCGTGATGGTGTCTTCTTGGAGAAAGAGTTTCTTTCCAAAGGAGTCAGTGGGAGCAAGGTGCAACTCAAAGAAATTCAAGAACCATCTGAAAATGTTTCAACTCCTACTAAACCTCTACAGGATGAACACAATGTTGTTGAACTTGTAGATGAGGCATCAGCCCCACAGATGAAAAAGGCCACGTCAATTGCCTATAAGGTATGGGCATGATGTTTTATTATTGAATAATGATAAACCTAAAACTTATGCAGTAGCGATGGTGGACCCAGACTCTGAGTCATGTCTTGAAGCCATGTGATCCGTAATAAAGTCCATGTATGATAATAAAGTTTGGAACTTGGTTGATGTACCTGATGGTGTTAAAACCATTGAGTGCAAATGGATTTTTAAGAGAAAGATGGATATGGATGGAAATGTTCACATTCATAAGGCACGACTGATCGCAAAGGGTTTCAAACAAATTCAAGGTGTTAATTATGATAAAACCTTCTCGCTCGTCAATATGCTTAAGTCTATCCGGATCATTCTAGCTATTGCTGTATATTTCAATTATGAGATATGGCAAATGGATGTCAGAACAGCTTTCCTAAATGGAAACCTAGGTGAGGATGTGTACAAGATACAGCCATAAGGTTTTGTCGATGCAAAGGAAGCTAAAAAGGTATGCAAGCTTAATAAATCCATTTATGGATTGAAGCAAGCATCACGGAGTTGGAACATTCGTTTTGATGAAGTGGTCAAAGGGTTTGACTTCATCAAGAACGAAGAAGAGCCTTGTGTTTACAAGAAGGTTAGTGGGAGCAAACTTGTGTTTCTTATCTTGTATGTGGATGACATACTACTGGTCGGAAATGATATTCCAATGCTTGAATCTATTAAGACTTCATTAAGAAATAGTTTCTCAATGAAAGATTTAGGAAATACAGTATATATTCTTGGTATAAGGATCTATAGAGATAGATCTAAAAGGCTAATTGGATTAAGCCAGGATATGTACATAAAAAAAAGTGTTGAAACAGTTCAACATGCAAGATTCCAAGAAAGGTTTATTGCCCATGGCATATGACATTAATCTTAGCAAGAATCAGTGTCCTACGACCACTGATGAGCGAGACAAAATGAGTAGAATCCCATATGCTTCAGCTATAGGATCTATCATGTATTCCATGCTATGTACACAACCAGATGTGTCGTATGCTCTAAGTGTTACGAGTAGATATTAGTCAGATCCAGGTGAAGGTCACTGAATAGCAGTCAAGAATATCCTTAAGTACTTAAGAAGGACTAAGGATGCATTCCTTGTTTATGGAGGTGAGGAAGAGATAGTTGTAAATGGTTACACTGATGCTAGCTTCCAAACCGACAAGGATGATTTTAGATCGCAATCTGGGTTTGTGTTTTGTCTTAATAGAGGGGCAGTAAGCTGAAAAAGTTCTAAGCACGGAACGGTTGCTGATTCTACAAGAAAGGCTAAGTACATTGTTGCTTCGGAAGCTCCAAAAGAGGCTGTATGGATAAGGAAGTTCATTTGTGAACTAGGTGTTGTATCTAGTGCTTCCAGTCCAATGGATCTCTATTGTGATAATAGTGGAGCCATTGCACAAGCTAAGAAGTCTAAATCGCATCGAAAGTCTAAGCACATACTTTGACGATGTCACATCATTCGTGAGATCGTTGCGAGAGGTGATGTGAAGATATACAAAATGCACATGGATTTTAATATTTTTGATCCGTTGACAAAGCCTCTCCCGCAACCTAAGCACGAGGTGCACACAAGAGCAATGGGTATAAGATACCTATATGATTGACTCTAGTTCAAGTAGGAGACTGTTGGTGATATGCCCTAGAGGTAATCATAGAGATGATGATATCACGTCTATATTTATGTGTTATTGAATAAATATTATTCTGTTCCTTGGATGAATCATTGGTTATAAGATTGACAAGTATGTGACTTGCTGGTGACGCTCTTTTAACTTATATGATGTCATTCTAAAAGTATCCCGGGTTGGATGTCACTAGTCAAAAAAACTAGTGATCCTATCGACCAGTACATATATTGATTGATGACCATGTTTCACCGGTCATGGATATAGGGATATCGAATCAATAACGTGAACACATGTCACTACTACAAAAAAGGTGTTCACCGACGGTTCAAAAACATCATCACGCATTTCGCTTCGTGAGCCGCCCGAGTTTATGGGTCGATGATGACATGAGGTCATCACGCATTTGGTTATTAACTCGTAACCGCTCGTGATAATCGTCTATCACAGATGGTTCGTGTTTAGAACCATCTGTGATATATATATATATATATATATATATATATATACATCGTTGTAGTCTCCAACCGGTTTGAGGAGTCGTGAGGAGGATGACACGGTACCCACGGGTAACCTCTCATCGAGCCTCGCAAATTCAAGAAGTGAGGCTGCAAGAGAAGGCGTGGACATACAATTACCTGGATGTAAATCGATAGGTAATTGGACTTGACATCAAGAAATGGTGGTTGTCGATACATGAAGCCGTGGCTTCATGTATCGACAACCAACCATTGGCTTCATGTATCAGTAACAAGCCATTTCTTGATGTCAAGTCCAATTACCTATCGACGTCATCTAGGGTAATTGTAATGTCACGCGCTTTCTCTTACAGCCCTACTTCTTGAATCTGCAAGGGCTCGATGAGAGGTTGCCCGTGGTAGCTGTCTCATCCTCCTCACGACCCACCAAAAGGGCTAGGGACTACAAACGATATATAATATATATATAGGAAGCCTTTTTCCTACTCCCGGGTGTAGTTACTCCCTATTCCGTATCTCACAACGTAGGGAGTATCTTATGCAACCGAGAGTATGTATGTGTAGTATACGAGTATATAAGACCACCTAAGTGGTATTCACACCTTTTTAGGTGTGGTATGTACAATTTTTTAGACATACTCCTTTTTATGTGACATACTCCTTTTTATGTGCGAATATGAAGGTATTTACAAAATATGCTAAAAACTATAGACTCTCTTGCAATTTTTTCGTGTGGTTCACATTGGAGTATCTTATAATTAGTATATGAGTATACCCAAAGTGATAAAGGAGTATGTCAAGTTATTTTAGGTGGTATATCAGAAGTGGGAGTAACTACACCTGGGAGTAGAGAGTGTGTGTATATATATATATATATATATGTATATATATATGTATGTATATACATATATGCATATATACATGCATATACATGTATATGTATATATACATGTATGTATATATACATGTATATATACATACATGTATATATACATATACATATACATGTATATATATATATATATATATATATATATATATATAAGCACAAGCACCCTTTGCTTGGAGGTTTTATAGAGAAGAGATGAGGAATAGAATGGTAGGACGTATACATACCTGAGATGCAAGGGAGGAGAACTTGACCTGGGACACAAATATGAAAAGTTAATTGCAGCCAAGCCCCATCTGAACCACATCGATCCCATGTAAGCTAACCAAGCACAAAGAACCGGCATCAATATAACCCTCAGTACCCATCAGAGAGCATTAACCAAACCCACCATGCATTTTGCCCCATTCATTTTTGTCAATCTGAACCCACAGCATGAACTAAGCAAGATGCACATAATGCACATACACCAATAGCCCTCGGTTTACATCACAGAACAAGGGGACTATTAATATGAACTAATTATCAATTCAATTTCAGCATAAGACTATTTACATCATAGAGCAAGGGGACTATTAATATGAACTAATTATCAATTCAATTTCAGCATAAGACTATTAACATCATTGAGCGGTTCAACAAAGAAGACAAAGAAGACCAAGGGTGTCCAAACCCACCACACCAAGAGAGTAGCCCTCAAAGATCCATCGAGAGCACTAGCCATTTTCATCACAAAGCAAGGGGTAGAGACATATCTAGAGGGAGTAAGGTAGGGTGATACCTCAAGATCTGTAAGAACCACGGGCGACGACCCACCACCACCAACCTCATCCATCTCCTTCACCTTGCATAAATCACACAAACATCGACACAACTTAAGGCTCAAGCATAAAAATCAAACTCAACAAAAGACATTAAGCTAACAGATCTAGAGGAGAATAGAGGGAGGATGGGGAAAGCAAAGCCCGGCCAGGGTCCGAGCGCAGGAGGCCGAGCAGGAGGACCAAGCCATGGCGACGCAGGCAACACGCGGGGCCAAGCCTAGTGGATTGCGTGGCGGCGTCACCGTAGTTGTGGCACGACCCTGAAACTGGACTAGACACTACTATCATACGTGTGTCTTGTGCAGTGCAGAGTGGTGTCACAACCGCGACGGCGACAGGGTTGGGCGGCGACGGCGACGGGGTCGGGTAGTGGCGTCGAGGTGGGAAGGGGAACGGACGAGAGTAAATGCGCTGGGAGTGACGAGTTAGGGCGGGCGCAAGCCCTAGTGGCGCTGGGGAGTGACGAGAGTTAGGGCGAGTGCAAACCCTAGCAGCCGGGCTAGCTCCTACTAATAAAGAGACTTATCACAGACAGTTCTATTATGGAACCGTCAGTGATAATTATCACAGACGGTTCCATAATGGAACCGTCCGTGATATGGGACATATCACAGACGGTTCCATTATGGAACTGTCTATGAAATGGTTTTTTCTCAAGTATATTTATCTTGTATATACACTTTCATGACATGAAGAAATTGCATGTTTATATGTCAATTTTGTCATTTAAATACCGCTGAAAATTTGCTTTAACTATATATACATATATATATATATATATCATAGATCGGATATATATATAATTAATTAATTTGTTCCACTAAACCGTCTCGATATAATTAATATTAATTGTAACTTCACCTCCAAACTAGATTTTTTTCCACAAAACCGTCTCGATATATATATATATATATATATATATATATATATAGAGTAATAATTCAACATATAATTAATATAGTAACTTCACCTCCAAACTTTTTTTTTTCATTTTGGAATTTTGATATGGCCAAATTATAGCGTGGCCAGTCGCTTACAAAAAGATTAAAAAAAAGTAGAAACCTATAAATAAACAAAGTTTTTCTAGTGGCGAAGGTACGCTGCTATCTCCATCTTCAATACTTCATAGGCGACGGCGTTGGCATCGGACGGTTCACGATCATCGTGAACGAAGTGCGAATCGTCCACTCACGACGCAGCTGCTCGAAAGTGTCTCTCGATGACCCTCAGATTGTTGAACCAAGAAGAATTGAGCCCATAGCCTCTCTTCCTTTGCTTGAGGGGTCTCAGCCTAGTCGACTCGGTCACCTGCCGCCTCGATTACGCAGTCCAAGTGACGGCAAGCCTCCTGGAGACGTGCAACGTCATTTTGGAGGACCACGTCGATGACACGGTAAACTCGCCGAAAGTGGGAGATCACTTGGAAGACGCGGCGGAGGAGGATGTCAAGACGGCGGAAGGTGGCCGTCACCTGCTCCGGCAAATTCTCGGCCGACATAGGAGTGAAGACACTGTTGAAACAGTGTTCTTCCGCAGCACGGTTCAACGTATAGCGAGAGAGGTGCTCGTACAGTGCGGCCAGGTAGGCCATCAATGCCGGCGACAAGGAAGAGGCAGCCATTTCTATTTTTTTTATAAGTATGCGGGGATGACCATCTTCGATCGATGGCGGATGATCCTTTTTATAAAACAAGGTATAAATTCGGAGCGTGAGACGAAGAGATGCATCGGGGAGCTGAAGTGGATCGATGCGATGAAGAGACGCATCGGGGAGTCGAAGCGGATGGCGGAGTGCATCGACGATGAAGAAACACATCGGGCTGTAGCGATATTATCACAGACGGTTATAACAAAAAACCGTCTGTGATATGTGGTAATATCACAAACGGTTATTGTTAAGAAATATATGTGATGTTTCATAGACGGTTCTTTGTTGAAAACCATCTGTGATATGTAGAATTATCACAGACGGTTATTAACAAGAACCGTCTGTGATACTTCACAGACGGTTTTCAACATGAACCGTCTGTGATATTACCTCTTCACAAACGGTTTTTAGCGCAGCTAGTAACACAGACGGTCTCTAAACCAAATCCGTCTGTGATTGCATGTAATATAGATGGTTTTGGTCAACCGTCTGCGATGAGGCGTCTAGTATTAGCCTTTTTGTAGTAGTGTGTTAGAGAACATGGGGTTGGATTGACCCACCTTGAGACACTACTGAGATTGTTATGATTTCATGTGTCATCAGTTGGTCTCAAGCAATGATGATGTATAATCCTTAGGCCTAAGATCAGCATGGTTTCCTATATGTGTAAGAGTACACTTTGGGGTTGGCAAATGCTACTCCGTAACTGGGTAGTTATAAAGGTAGCTTTTAGGTATGTTGTGAAACATGCGGAGGAATGTGACTGGTCGGATATGGGATTTGTCCCTCCTAACATAACAGGAGAGATATCTCTGGGCCCCTCGATGTGGTCAGATAAAAAAAGTGCATGGCGATACCACTAGTGGTCGAAGTGTTCGACCATATCAAGTTATCCGACACTTGATCGAGAAAGTATTGAACAGTCCATGGATGACATAACATCTCACCTGGAGTTCAACCAGATATCGTGAGGCAAAGGGAGAATGCATGAGCAGGTTTTTTAGTTTGATCAGATATTGTGAGGCAAAGGGAGAATACATGTGCTGGTCATAAGCTGGTCGAACATGATCACTAAGTGGTCGAAACCTAGTTGTAAGGTCTTACGAACTAGTCAAGACCAAATAAGAACTGGTCGTATAGAGATACTAGCTGGTCGTTAATGATATGGACCTGGTCGTAGACCATATTGCATTAAGGTTCGTCCGATATAATTCGTGTGTATTCGGGAATCATTATGTTCTACTAGGAGCCGCTAACGACTCGTGATCGGAAAGGAGTTTTTGAGTCACAACCGATTATGCATGAACCTAACGGGTCACACACTTAATGGGTTGGAACCAACCAGTATGAATACGATTCGTTAAACATGTCGACCATGGGAACGAAGGATCCCGGATTCTCTGTGTTTCATACACTTGTCCAGGAATAGCTAGTGTACAAAGTCAAACAAAACTGATAGCAAAATCATATCAGACATTTATTAACTGATAATCAGAGTTTAATATAGCATTGGGCACAAGGCCAAATAATAAGAAACATTTGAGGCAAAATAAATAAGTAGGCCACTCAATTCGCCACAAGCAATCGTCTAGGGGCGTAGCCTATTCGCCCTAATCCTCATCGTCTTGATAAAATTCTTCACCTGAATAAATATTATTCAGCAAGAGTGAGCACAACTTCCGTGCTCGCAAGTTACACCTAATAACAGAATATAATGCATGCAAGAGTAATCAAATGAGGCTAATAGGGTCCTTTTGCATAAAGCAGCATTTTTAATTTTAAATACTCATACTAAGTTTCAAGGCACTTTTTAATCTATAGCTAAAATCAATTCTTTAAATTGTCACTTTTATAGTGGATAACCTTGATAAATGAATGGTGAAGGAAACCCTCCTATCACATGGTTGATTGCCCAAATTTACCACAAGGATTATCCATCCTAAAATCATGTACTAAGTTCATTTTAAAAACAAAACCAAATTCTAACTTGAGTGGCTATTCTCAGCATATCCATGACCGTGAACATGGCTATTCGAATAATTTTACACTCTGCAGAGGTTGTACAACTTTACCCACAAGAGATAATCAACTTTCATTATCGGCCATGACACGCTTCCAAAGGCATGTGACGAAGTGATTATCACAAGGCCTTTAAAATGTTCTACCCCAAAGTATTCATGCCCACTGAGGTTTCACTTCCATTGGGTTAACCACCCTTCAGAAGCCCCCTCTTGCGCCAAGTGGGACTACTGTCTAGCCGACACCCACACAACAACATGGCACAAATAACAATAAGGTATTACAAATTATTAAGCCTAGTCCTGCCCATTCAGAACATGTGGTAGCACAGTGGAGCTTAGCAAGATGTGGCTCGAAGACCAGTCCTTAACTAACTTAGGCAACATGCCACAACCCTGAACTCGATCATAGAAATGGATCGATCCTATGCATCAACTTGCACCATACCAACACCCATTATGCCCAAGTCTAAACCATTTTATTTTATTTCACAAGTAAAGGCATTTTCTAAACCTTCCATGGTAAGACAATGTAACATCCCAATTTTCTGAGCTTTAAAAATCTTTTGAATAGTTAGTAGGGAGAAAATTCACCATTTGGATTTATTTGAATTTAATTCAAAAGCTTAATATTGGGCTTTGGATATCAAAATAATTTAATATGATTAAAGTCAACATCAACAATGGTCAAAACTATTTTATTTGGGTTCTATATGCTTGGATATATTTTCTAGAATTTTTTCAAGTTTATTTGTTATTTTCTATTGCCATTTGTTATTTCTGCTATTTTCTAAATTAGAAAACCTAATTAAATTCTCAGAAAATAGTTTGGGCCGAAACCCATTTCCTATTCCACCCTACCAAAGATCTGCAAAGCCCAACTTGCTACAAGGTGCTCACCTTTTCACGACAGTGGTCCCCACCTTTTAGTCTCCTCTCCTCTCTCTTCCACGTAGTCAAGCCAAATTTCACCGGTCACCGCAATGGTCTTTGTTAAGACGCTGAACTCTCCCCACCTCTTTTCATTGTCCGGTGGACCCGTTGGCCACATCATCGTCGTCTTCATCATGGACTCTCACGTCCGTGACCGAGCCGTGTTCCACCGCCGTCTTCGACGCGAACTCTCTATTCCTCGGCCCTATTTAAAGCCGTGACCGCGTCATGAGGATCGCAACCAACCCCGCCGCCTTTTCCCTGAAGTCGCCAACCCTAGCGCGCCGCCTTTCCGCCGAATTTGGAGCTTGAACCCTAGCACCACCATGAGCTTCTTCGCCGGATTCTACCACCATCGGTGAGCTTTAGCCGTTGTCGAGCACCTCTTCGGGTTCACCGCGTTGCGAGCTACCTGGTGTGCGCACTCTTTTTCCTAGAGGAACCCTGGTTCGCCATCGCCGTCGAGCCCGTGTATTCTCCGCCGCTTCAACCTCACCACCAATCGCCTCAGTCACCCTTGAGCACCCATGAGCACACCAACGTGTTCGCCTTCGCACTCTCTACCTCCCTGTACCACTCACCGCCGTTGAGCCGCCGTCGTTCGCTGGCAAGCCTTGAGCCCGAGTGTCGCCACATTCAATCCGACGTGTCATCTCACATGGCTCGCCACCTCACCTTTGTTGCGTGCGTGTCAGCCCATGTATGCACTAACTCAGCAGCCATGTGTGCATGCATGCCACCTGAGCCAAACCCAGAACCAACTAGGCCGGTGAACTGAGTTCACCGTGAGCCGTGTGGCTGACATGTGGGTCTTACATGTCAGTATTTTCTTTTTATTTATCTTATTCCAGAAAATCCATTGCTGACGTCGTCATTGTGCAATAATCCGATTTTTCTTTTAGGAAATAATTCGGAAATTCAGAATAATCCAAAATTAGGGTTTTCTTTTAGATTCAATCTTCCAAAGCTCATATCTTTTGCATCCGAACTCCAATTGAGCCCATTCAAATTTCTAAATTCATCTAAATTCAAGATCTATTTATTTGAGATTTTTATTTAATTTTTGGAGTTTGTTTTGATTCTATTATTTATTTTTTTTGTTTGTTTGCTTCGTTTGCGAGTAGACGTTGATACTTCTGGAAGATTTGAATAAGAAGGAACACCTCAAGAGCAAGATTAGTACCTAGACCTATTCCAAGGCAAGTTATACCTTTGATCATATTGGACCCTGTTTTCAAAATACTTTGATTCAAATTACTACATTTACTTTAAGTATTTATTTAAATGCTTTTGGATGTAGTTATTAATCCAATTTGTTATGTCCACCTTGTCTATTTGTTATGTCATAATCTTTTGTCACCCTAGATTGGTTTATTTAGTAGGTATTATTGTAGCACCAATGTGGGTTGGTTAGATACGATTAGTTTGCTTAGCCATGCCACGAGTCATCATTTTATGTAAGTTGTAATTATAAACTTGACTAAGTGATTATAGAACTATGTGATAAAAACTGTGTGTACTATGTTCTATTACTCGTTGAAGACATGTGTTGCACTTAACCAACAGGGTGGGAAAGGATTTTGACGGAGGCAAGTGGTACTGTGTGCTACTTTTGGTGGATATGTGTGCATGGGATTAATAAATTGTGTGCATAGGGTTTGTAGTTAAATTGGAAGTCTTGCCTTGGTCAATTAAGGACTTAACTTTGTGCGCCATTGAACTGAGCCTTACTGTACGACCACATGCTTGGTATGGGACGGGCCTAACTTAGTAAGTTATGGATTCTTGACATTGTTACTCAAGTAGTAGGTTAGGCTGTGTTACATGGGCGGAGGTGTGCTACCAAGTAGTCTTATCACTAGGCGGTTTGCCGTGTCCCTATCCAACGGTGTGTGTTATACCAAAGCACTGTGTTAGGGTTGGTATGATGATAAAGCACACTGGGAGTAGCAATGCTTGAGATGAAGTTTCTGAAATATTTTGTTATGATTAGTGCTTGCAACACTAGTTGTATCACGTGGGTAAAATGTACAACATATGTAGAGTGTTAAATCAATCTATTCGAATAGCCGCGTCCACGGTCATGGACATGCTCAGGGATTTCACACGAGGGGTAGATTTTCATAAAACTCTTGGGAAGGGAGCTATGTGATCTAAGTCATATGGCTATGTGAATAACTTGTTTAGGCTATGTCTTTATGAAAACAACCGATCAAATTAATATTGTTATTTGTTTTACTTTATGTTTTCAATCTATTATTCATATTCAAACTGCAAATGTTGCATTTCTGCAAAAGAACCACAGAAGCCATTCCTTTGGAATAAGCCATCATGTATAATTGCATTCTGTTATATGACTTGCGAGTACGGTTATGTGCTCATGCTTGCTATAATCAATCAACAGAAGAGGAGGAGTCATCGCCTGCTTTCGAGGAGGAGTTCAACGAAGGTGCTTGATCGTAGGGTCTTGATCCCAGTTGGTTGCCTGTAGCGAATTGATGGGATTCTGCTGAAGTTATCTGTTTCGCTGCTATTTAATTTTCTGTTAGCCCTGCGTGGCTTAATAAGTGTAAAGTCGACCATAAGGTCAAAACCATTATTTGTTAATCAAATTACTCGTCTATGTTATTAATCATCTTGTGTGGGTTGATATTCATCTACGTTGACACTGTGTGCACTAGCGTGATCCTGGACTAGTACATTATACATAGAGGGTCCAGAATTGTATTTTTGGGTCTCGACAGACAATACCATAGACTCAATTTAAATCAAATTTGAATACTTTCACTGAACTCCCCAAATTCAAGACTTTGGTCTAAGCACGATCTAAGTATATAATCTTTCAAATTTTATGTTATTTTAACTATAGTGATGAGGGAATGATAATTCAAACATCAACATTGGCCATACAAAGGAATTAGATTAACTAGGAATTTTAAAACAGGAATTTAAAATAACTGAATAGAATTAGGCATGCAATAATAATTGAAAACCGAATTAAATACTTTAAAAATAATAGGATCAATATGGTCAAAGGTATAACTTGCCTTGCTCGAAGGACTCTTCTTCTTCTAATTCAAATTCACCCGAGTTGTCGAAATCTATACGCGAAAATAAACGAAATTCAAATAAACACAAATAAATTCAAATTAACTCTAGATTAACTAATTTTGGTTTAGTTGGCTAGATCTTGATTTTATATGAATTTGGAAATTTGAATTGTCGAAAACGTAGTTCGTATGAAGGAGAACGAACCCTTGGAAGTTTCAATCTAAAAGAAAACCCTAAAAAGGATTTTTCTGGATTTTCTGATTTATTTTTCTAAAGGAAATTTGATTTAATGTGCATGCTGATGTCAGTGATGGAAAATACATTAACTGGCCGAATTATTTTTCTACTAGAAATGTTTTTGTATCTATGACATGTGGACCCATGGTCGAAGACCAGGTCCACGGCTTGGTCAATAGTCCATGGTGGACTCGGCCTATAGAATAGTGTGAAGGGGTGCAGGGCTGACACCGATTGCCACATAGGCATCCACGTGGGCGCTGACTTAGCTTTAGGGTTTTGGTGGCAAGGATGTGGCGTTGACGGGGCTGAACCACATCAGCCCAATGCCGGCGGAGCTACAATGATGGCCTCACCGGCACTCTACGCCACGACGAGCCTCGTGGGTATGCACAATCGCGAGAGGAGGTCAAGGCAATCTTGGTGCTTACCAAATTAGTGGCAGAGTGTGACAGTGTGGCCAACGGCGAGTTCTAGGTTTCCGGCAAAGTGGTGCTCTAGCGGTCCTTGGTTCGAGATGATGCGTGCACCGGGTTGGCGACATCGAGGCGATGCCGATAGTGGGGTTGGGGTCACCAAGGGACACTTGTCGGCGCCGGAGAAGAGGAAGAACGAAGCTTCGGATGCCGTCGCGAAAACTCAAAATCTGAGCGATTGGGTGGGAGAGGATGGAAGGGTTTTTGAGGTGTTGAGATGAGAATGAAGAGGCGACGTTGAGGCGCTACTTATAGGGGTGTGGGCGAGGGCGGAGCGTCGTGCGGTGCAAGAAGGCTGAGAGGGCACAGTGGCGTGATTTGGGGGATTTAGCGCTAGAGAAGGAAGGGGCAAAGCCGTGTCAGGTGCGGTGACGGCACTACGTCATTATGACTGCGAGATCACAGGGAATTCGGGAGTGATTGCCCAGTTTTTGGAAGGTTTGTGTATGCGGTAATGGCGGAAAGGAAAGAATATTGTCAGGGACAAAGATGGAAGGAGGAAGATGATGACGTGGGTGTGACGCAAGTGCGAGCCCACGCGGTAGTGAGAGGGAGAGGATTTGCGCGTGGGCGGGCTGGTATGGACGAGCGAGCCGAGGAAACGGGCTGAGCACGCGTGGAGGTGGGTTGGGCTCAGTGGAGATTCAGCCCAAAAGAGGTTTTGGGATTTTTTTTATTGATTTAGTAATTTAAATAATTCAGTTAATTCATCTTGGTTTTAGAAAATAGCAAATAAAGTCCAAAAATTCTAGAACAATTTACAGAAATTCCTAGAATCATTTTGGACTTAAGTAAAATAGTTCTAACTCATAAGTGGCAATTAATTTTGCAAATAATTTATTTTGACTTTGAAATAAATAGGGAAAAGCTTTTAAAATTCCAGAAAATTCAAATAAAATAATTAAATTTTATTTTTAATTGAAAATTAGGCTGTTACAAACCTAACCCCCTTAAAGGGAAACTCGACCCCGAGATTTAGACTTGGCTAGCAAAAAGGTGGGGGTACTCGGCTTTCAAATCTTCTTGTCGCTCCCAGGTGGCTTCTTCTTCTGAATGATTACTCCACTGAACTTTGCATGAACGAATGACTTTACTTCTAGTGATACGCTCAGCCACATCAAGGATCTTGATTGATTGTTCCACATAGGTGAGATCTTCCTGAATATCGATGTTCTCAAGCGGTGTTTCCTCTGTTGGAACTCGAAGACACTTCTTCAGTTGCGAAACATGGAAGATGTCATGCACTGCAGACAAGAATGCCGACTGCTCTAATTGGTAAGCAACTTTACCTCTTCTTGCCACAATCTTATATGGTCTAACGAATCTGGGTGTGAGTTTTCCTTTAGTCCGAAATGTTCTTACTCCCCTGAGCGGAGTAACTCTGAGATAGACAAAATCTCCTATCTCAAAAGACAAGTCTCTTCGATAATTATCAGTATAGCTTTTCTATCGGGACTGTGCAACTGTTAACCGTTCTCTTATTGCCTTTACTTTACTTTCGGCTTCTTTTATTAATTCTGGTCCAAAAAATTGATGTTCTCCTACTTGATCCCAAAGGAGAGGAGTTCTACACTTCCTGCTGTACAATGCCTCAAATGGTGACATCTGCAAGCTGGCTTGGTAGCTGTTGTTGTATGAGAATTCTGCACAGGGAAGATTTTTGTCCTAGCTTCTTCCATAATCTATCGCACAGGCTCGAAGCATATCGTATAGAATCTGATTTACACGTTCTGTTTGGCCATCTGTTTGGAGATGATATGCTATGCTGAAGTTGAGTCTGGTTCCCAATGCTTCATGCAGGCTCTGCCAAAATCTTGATGTGAACTGCGAACCTCTGTCGGATACGACCTTCTTAGGTACTCCATGCAGATAGACGATCCTGGCTATGTACAATTCTGCTAACTTGCTGCTCTTGTATGTGGTTTTGACTGGAATAAATTGTGCCACTTTAGTCAATGTTTCAATTATCACCCAAATGGAGTCACATCCCTATTGGGTCCTAGGAAGTCCGGTGATGAAATCAATACCAATTTCTTCCCACTTCTATTCGGGAATTGGAAATGGTTGTAACAAACCAGTGGATCTTTGATGTTCTGCCTTGACTCTTTAGCATACATCACAACATGCAACAAACTCAGTAATTTCTTGTTTCATGCTGACCCACCAATATTTTTCTTTCAAATCTTGGTACATTTTGGTACTTCCGGGGTGAATAGAGTAAGGTGATTCATGCACTTCTTTTAGAGTCAACTGTTTCGTTTCTTGATGATCTAGTACACACAGATGCGGTTCCCAAACCAAACTATACCCTGCTCGTCCTCAGAGAATCCCGAGGCTTTGCCTCTTCTCATGTTCTTCTTGATTTCTTTGATGTCTTCATCCTCTTTTTGTTTTTCTCTGATTTGATTCTAAATGGTTGGTTGAACTTACAAAGCATTTACACAGCCCTGGCTGACAATCTCTAAGTTCAAATGCTTCAATTCTTCATACAACTTTGGCTGATTCTCCTGTACCAACATAGCATTGCAATACACCTTTCTACTTAGGGCATCTTCTACTACATTCGCTTTGCTCAGATGATAATGGATTTCAAGATCATAATCCTTTATCAGCTCTAACCATCTTCTTTGCCTGAGGTTGAGTTCTGGCTGAGTGAAGATATACTTTAGGCTCTTGTGATCCGTGAAATCTCACAGCGGTTACTAATGAGATAATGCCTCTAAATTTTCAGAGCATGCACAACTGCAGCTAACTCTAAGTCATAAGTCAGATAGTTTCCTCCATGTGGCCTCAACTGACGAGATGTATAAGCTATGACTTTTCTTTCCTACATCAGCACACATCCAAGGCCGAAAGCCACTTGGTTTAGCCAAAATTCGCTCTTGCTGAATTTGGCATAAAGTTGATGCTCTCGGAGCTTTTCCAATATTATCCTGAGATGCTTCTCATGCTCTTCTTTATCATTTGAGTAGATGAGAATGTCATTGATGAAAACAACCAAGAGCTTATCCAAGAATTCCATGAACACTTTGTTCATCATATTCATGAAATAAGCAGGGGCGTTTGTCAAGCCAAAAGACATTACTGTAAACTCGTACAGTCCATATCTTGTCGTGAAGGTAGTCTTGGGAATGTCTTCTGGTCTGATCTTCAACTAATGATAGCTTGATTTTAGGTCAATCTTCGAGAAGATGCTGACTCCCTTTAGTTGATCAAATAGATCGTCAATCCTGGGCAGATGATACTTATTCTAGATTGTTACTTCGTTGAGTGATCTATAGTCCACACACATCCTCATACGGTTGTCTTTCTTCTTAATAAATAGTACTGGGGCTCTCCAAGGTGATGAGCTAGGCTGAAAATAACCTTTGTCTTGTAACTCTTCAATTTGCTTCTTCAGCTCTGCTAACTCATTGGCAGGCATTCTACAGGGTCGCTTCGAAATTGGGGCGGTCCCTAGGACTAGATCAATTAAGAATATAATATCCCTATCCGGTGGCATTCCGCGTAGTTCCTCAGGAAATACATCCGGATATTCTTGTACCACGGGTATATCTTCAAGCTTTACTTCCTTTAAACTAGTCAGGATGGACTTTTCTCCAGTAGAGGTCTTGGGTCTGAACTCTACTTCAATGCCTTGCTCATTGGTGAGGGTGATAGACCTATTGGTATAGTCTATCTGTCCTTTATTCTTGTCTAGCTAGTCCATTCGAAGAATCACATCCAGTCCTTGGGAGTGCAAGACTATTAAGTCTGCCAGAAAATATACTCCAGATATTTCCAAGGTGAGGTTTGGGCATAAGGAACTAGTCCTCATTTCCGAGCCCAGGGAATGGATTATCATATGGTTAACTAAGTGAGAGATAGGTAACCTATATTTTCCCACAAACTTATTTGAAACGAAAGAATGTGAAGCTCCTGAATCAAATAAGACCGATGCTGGTATTGAATTGACGAGGAACGTACCAAGAACAACACCAGGTGATGTCTGAGCCTCCTCGACGGTGACGTGATTGACACGTCCCTTCATGAATTGCACCGTTGGCTTTGTGGTACTTTCGGAGATTGGAACTCCTTGAGCTGGCTTCGTTGGAGCTACGGGTTGCTACTTCTTTGCACACCTATTGGCATAGTGCTCTATCTCATTGCAGTGGAAGCAAGTCACTCCTGCAGCTGAGGAAGTGGTGCTCTTCTGGAACTGACCACCCGATGAGTTGTTGTTGCGAAAGCCGGAGTTATTGGGGCACTGTGCTGGCACAGGTGTTCTGGTCAAGGAAGACTGGAATTTTTCGCGCTGAGGTGGCGGAGGCTGAGCAATGTGGGGCTTTGGGAATCCCCTGGAGTTGAACTTCTGGGCCACCATTCTTCTCTTGTGGTTCTCCATTTCTAAGTGTTTGCCCTCCTAGCGGATGGCCTTGTTCACCAACTATTGAAAGTCGGTGTAATCCTGAGCAATCAGACGAACAGAAAGATCATCGTTGAGTCCCTCCAGGAAACATTCCTGCTTTTCTTCATTAGAAGCAACATCCTTAGGGGCATATCTGGCCAACTGGTTGAACTTGTGTAGATATTCTGTAACATCCCCAAGTTAATTAATGATGATTAGTATGCATCTTATCAGCATGCATGACATTTTGGAAATATTTGCATCATTTATTGCACTTGGAAAATCTCAAAACATGATTAAACCTAATTCAAAATTTAACTCCAAAAGAAAACAAGAACAAAACCTTATGATTATCCTCTGGAAACAATTTATTCAAATACTAGAATATTTATCATGAATAAATATAATTTTTCCTAAATTTTTGGAACTCAATTTGGCCCAAAGAAAATTCAATCTCAAATCAATAACCTATTCCAAGTTTGAATTGAAAATAAGCAAATAAATCATGAACAATAATGTTTAATATTGTTTATGAACACTAGGATATCCTAGGAACCCCTCTAAAAAGTTTCATAATTTTTAGAACCTCGGTCAATCTTGCTGCTAATAGGTCAAAGTGATTTTGGATTTCAAACCCTTGCACTGTTGATCCGATCCGAACCACCCGCGCCAAACTCCGGTTCAAGCCACACACCACCGACCGCGCCACTCGTCTTGGCTAGATCAACTAGCCGCACTCACCCCGCCTTGTGCCTCTGCCACCCCGGCCCCACATGTCGGGCTCGTCTTCTCCAAGGCGTTGCCAAGCTCAGGAGCTGAGCTCCAGGTGGCCGCCACGCTCTACCGCTCCCCCGTTTGTGCCAACGACGCCGTAGCCCCACCGCCCTTCTCGACCAGTCCTAGAGCACCGCCTCTTGATGCCGCTTCCATTTATGTCCTCGCCCGAGGATAATACCCTCTCTTTGCACTCCTTTCCCCTCACTTCTCCTCCGGTTGCCGAGGAGAGGGAAGCTCCCTTGAGCTCCGTTCTTGGTAAAGACCGTGCAACCAAGTCCCTCTCCTCCTACTTTGCATGGTGCTTCCATTTTCACGTGTTTGAGCCTTAGTTGTTGCTTGTAGGACCCAGGGCAAACTCGTGCACCCTGAAGCTCCAGTGCGCGCTCCGTGGAGCTCCACCATGCTATTTTACGCTTCGGTAAGCCTCGGCCCCTCTAACCTTGTCTAGGAGCTCCGCCTAGCCCCTTTGAGTCTCCCCATCGATTTAATCGGCCTTCGATGCAGGAAATAGCTCCCTCGACCATCGTCTTCCTCGGCTCCGACCGAGCTCCGCTTTGAGCTGATTCGGTGTCTCCGGTGAGTCTCCTCCCTATCCAATGCATCCGTTAGGTTCCTAAGGTCATCCTTTTTCCTCCTCTAAGCTCTCTACCCCTTCTCATTGCCAGCCCAAGCATGTTGCCGTGAAGCTCCTTGTTGCGCCGCCGCCATCCATGTCTTGGCCACCGTAGTGCCTCTCTGCCTTAATGGAGCTCGGATTCATGCTCCTGGTGGCGAGGCGATGTTGACGAACCTATCCCCGAGCTCCCTCGGCATCCATAGCGTCTCCTCCACGAGTGCTGCCCCGTCGTCTCCGCCTCTGGCCACCGCGCGTGCGACTCCGGTGACCATCGGACCTCGCACCACCCGCGGTGAGTTCACCAGCTCATTGCGTAGCTATTCATGTCGTCGTTGAGCTCAGAGCCCCGCAGTCGCACCGGCGGTGAGGTTCGCCTGCCACACGCACGCGCGTGTCACGCTCCGACAACCCTGTAGCGTGGGGATTAGCACTAATTATTGGTTGGTTTAGGTAAAGCAATGATTAGCTTTAATTAACACGGAATTAAGTAAAGCTTGTTTGAATGACACGCAGGCCCTTGAACAGAAAACAAAAGGGTTAAATGCTGGTTAGAGTTAGTGTCTTTGACATGTGGGCCTGGCCCCCTTTAGTGAGCTATGCACGTGGACCGTGAACTAGGTTCATAAGACCATGTCTCTGACCTTTGGGCCCCACCTGTCAGTATGCAAATTGAATCGGAGGTTAAATGAAATTGGCACTGTTCAATAGGTCCCACCGGCCAGTGACTAGGGCTAGCTCAGCCCCGGTAGAAAAAGTAATATATGCTTTATAAAATCAGGAATACATTAATTTGCACACTAAAAATTGTGTTAACTTCAAAATTGCTTAATTAATTCATTTTAACTCCAAAAACAGTGAAACCAATTTTGTTATTTTTAATTTTAAATGAACTATATATGAAAATAGGTTTCAACCTTGTCACTATCTCAGAAAATATAGTTATTCGAGATTGATCCAAAACCCATTTATTTATACACTATAAAATGCTTTTAACTTTAAAAATTCATAACTATTTCATCTTAACTCCAAAATGGATGAAACAAGTTTTGATAATTTTCATTTTAAGTGAACTTTATTTTAAAATAGGTTTAAAATATGTCTCTATAGTAGAGAATATAGTTTTGTAAAATGATCCATAACTCTATTATCTTTACAATAGAAAAAGTCGATAACTTTAAAAATGTATAACTAATTCATAAAACTCCAAATGAGATAAACTCAGTTATTTTGATCTTATAATTTTATCCTATATTTATCTATGTAATCCTTGTATCCATCACTAGTCTCCAAATTTTGACCAAATAATTAAATTAGGTGAACAGTAACAGATTGCATTCTAGAAATCCAATCTTCCAACTGCTATAACTCTCACATGCTAAGTCCAAATAGAATAATTCTTTCACCTAAATTCATATAAAATTATAATCTACCTACTGTATAAATTTCATACATTTTTGAGTATTTTGAATTTTCGGATTATTTGGCGTTAATTGCAATATCGTTCTTTCGATAGATTTCTCGACGATACGAACGTATATTCACGAGTGTAACTTGAGATTGAACAAGTGGTACAGAAAAAGTGCGAGCACCCTCCTCTTGATCATATTGCTCCTGCTGATTTTAAAATGTTTTGTGTGGATTTTAATCTCTCGATTGCATGCTATTTTGAAAAGTATGTTCATGGGTAGAAGTAGTTAATTCCCTACTTGCTGCATTGGACCTCCTTTGAATGTTGATTACCTTTTTACCTTGAATGGTTAAGGCTATATGTTATATGTGTTTGTTTGCTAATTTGTAGAACGATGCTTAATCGTGCTAGTAGTTGTAGCCGATAATGGTTGATGGAGCTAGTCCATCGGCCGATGGATCGAATTGAATCTTAATGAAATTTGAGGATTATATGTATTTGATTATGTTGAATTTGAGGAAAATGTCCAGATCTTCGTATCTGACTATTATGAATTTGTTGATGGGTTGTTGTTGTGTGTTAGACTTGGACGGGTGATAGGGTGATGAAGGGGTGGTCCTGGATTCGCGTAGCCCCATCTGGGTATTTGAGGACCAGTCTGTGGTGTGATGAACCAAGTCTTACGTACAACCACACGCCGGGATAATGGCGAAGGCTTGGCTTAAAAATTTGTTATGTGTTGGCTATCAAAACACAATTAGATTGGCAATTGTTGTTGTTAATGTTTAATGGTTCTCTTGTCAATCTAGTGGGGCATGTTAAGTTTCTCCTTACTTGCCCTTAAGGGTCTTTTGCATATGCCGGAATGCTGCGCAAGGGACTTACTTACACAATGGGGTGAACCGTGGTTCTAGCGCATACGATAGCCTGCCATGGTTCATAGCCTCGGGTGGTTTGATAGTTAGGACATGGCATTGTAACGGTCTCATTATGATATCTTAGTCACACTCCTACAGAAGAGTGCATTGATCGACATTATGAGATAATCATATCGTGTGGGTAAAGTTGTACAACTCGGTAGAGTCTAATTAAATCTATTCGAATAGCCGTGTTGTGGGGACCCAGCATCGGATCTGTTTCAAGTCAAGTGATTGCGCAACACTTGACATGAAACATAAGCGATTCCGAGTGCCCGGATATGTGTCTCATGTTAGCTCCCAAGGATCAGTGGCTAACATGCACATATCCTAATACACAACATTGCAATCACATCCATACACAATCGTACAAGAGTAAAGGAATTGTAATTACAACATCATCAAATAGAACTTTTAAGTACAAGTTTGTATAGGAGGGCCATTCGACCAAACATAATTATCGGGAATAAATTGCAGTGGAAGAGAAACTTAAAATAAGAGGGAATAACTGAGTTGGCATGCCCACAATCCCACAAGCAACGAACTGGAGTTAAAGTTGTAGCGTCTAAATTAATTTACCCAATTTGAATGACTTCTCACCTGAACAATAGATAATTTTTAAGTACAAAGTTGTACTCGCGAGACTTTTCAAGAAAAATAAGGATGCATGTATGTATCAAAGGAAGGCTACTACACTAGTCAATTTTTAGCATAAAGCAAGTTTTGCAATTAGATAGACAGTATAGATTCAAATTACCATTTTAAAAGATTTAGAAAACAATGTATAACAATAAGTAATGATCAACAACAATATAATCTCCAAATATAATCAACACACGAAAAGTCCATTCGTGACACAAATCATTCCATGACAAATTAACACGCGAACTTCGTGTTCAAGATATCATTTCAGATCTAAACAAACTAACATAATGACACAACATTTTCCACCATAACCCAAATGTGAGGACCCCCGGGTTATCTCCAGAAGACCGAGACTAAGCATGGTCTTAAGGACATAACTCTAGGGCCTCAAGTAAATGGATTCCAACTTAACTCAGTCTCAGTGAAAGGCTTAAATACAAACTAGAGCCCCGACGATCATGCGCGCTGCTCCTCTGCGAGCACTACATGATTGTCGGTTCCCTAACAAGTCAAGCACTACACTTAGTGAGTTAAATAGGAAGCCACGAACAGCGAGTATGCAATCATATTGGCTTCCAAGATCAGCGACCAATATGCTCATACTCTCATACAACGTTGATCACATCCATACAACATCATACATAGATAGTTCAAAAGACGTACAACGTAATAGTTAAAGTTTACATCTATTACAAACGACCGACCGGCCAAATTCAAATAAGAGTATTAAGTAGCAGCAGAAGCAAGTAAATAAACCAAAATGTCCAGCATGGTATGCCCCATAACCCATCGGCAACCGATTGGGAGTTAAATGATAGCATTACTCATTAGCGTCGCCAAAATCGGCGCTAACAAGCTCAACGGGCTCATACACTTCCTCACCTGAAATTGTAGTAACCGGATTGAGTACAAAGGTACTTGCAAGTCTTACACAAATAAAAATTAGTTATGCTAGAGGTTGTTCCAAAGGATGGCTCATATTGGCTTAGTTTTGCAAAAGAGATGCAACAATTTACAACCTACACATACTAGTTTTTCAAGTGCCATTTCAAAATCAGAATTGAAGTAGAAGTAAAGCATGTGAATAAGTGGTAAATTGAATAACAAATGAACCATACAAATGACAAAGTGGCTGTCCACTTTGACACAACAACAAACATGAACATCCCATTCATGACAATACCAAGTTATACCACAATTTTAATTCCAAGTCTAATGATAAGAAGCCACAAACTCAAGCGATCGTCCATAACCGCGGACACGGCTATTCGAATAGATTTATACCCTGCAGGGTTGTACTACTTTACCCACACGAGTTGATTAGCCTGTAAGCCTCCAGATGCCTCCGAATATAGCATACTTCCTATGGTATGCCGACCGGGTAAAACAAGACTTAGTATTTTTCAGCAAGTTGATATCATTGAGTTGACTCACCCAAACACGACGTAGTCCCATTTAAGTGTAGTCTACCCACCTACAACTAAATGGGCATCCAAGTTGTGCTGGAAATACCGACCCAATTAATATAGCTTAAATAGGGCTCACCCTTACTAAAAGAATTGCAATCGGTACCCTTATGGAACGTACATGCGATGGAACACATATACGCCCTCACACCACCAGTCATCAACTCAACAATACCAACCCCTTACTTAACCAAGCAGTGCCCATACACCGCGTGTGATAGCACGAGTTTTGCTTGAACCGTAGGTACCCAAAGTTCAGTCCTTAACTGTCCAGACAAGTCAAACACTTACCCAAGCTCGTGCACAAAGTCACCATCACTAACCATCACTTGTCCAGACCAAAAGCTCATTTAAAATGATAAATTTTGACTCATAAAACAGATACGAAGATCTGAAACAAAAGTATATAATGATAGTTGTGTTTATCCCATAATTGTCGGGTTATTCCCGACAATCAGCTACCGGTTCTAGACTTGCATGGCTAAGCAAAACCCGAACAATATATTTCAACCGTTCTAACTTAAGCATGTGGTATTGGAATAATTCAAGTATAACCTCAAAGAATTAGGAGATAACTAATCTACACATCACAAAAATAGCGACATTTACAAAATAGCATGCAAGCAATTCTCATTGCACTATCTTAACAAAACTGGGATCAAATATGATGCAAAATAAAGTTCAAATGATGCTTGCCTTGCTGGTAGCTTAGCTGCTCTCCCTTAGTAGCGTATAAGTCAATATCGATTGGCTCGGGATATATATAAATACAATACCGAATAAACATCGAGAAATACCCAAAAATTCAAAATACTCAAAAATGCATGATTTTTATACAGTAGGTAAATCATGATTTTAGATGAATTTAGGTGAAAGAATCATTCCATTTGGATTTAGTATGTGAGAGTTAGGAAGGTTTGAATTTCAGCTTTCAATACGTCTTCTTTAAGTAATTTAATTATGAGGTCAAAATTTGTAGAGAAATAGTGGAATTAAGGATTAGATGGATAAATTTATAATATTAATACAAGACCAGAACAGTTGAGTTTGTCTCATTTGGAAATTTCATGATTTAGTTATGATTTTCTAAAGTTATCAGCATTTCCTTTTGTAAAAATAATAGTGTTAATGGATCATTCTCCAAAATAATACTCTCTGCTAAAGAGACAAGTTTGAAACCAGTTGTAATATAAAGTTTATTAAAAATGAAAATTACCAGAAGTGGTTTCATCCATTTTGGAGTTAAGATGAATTAGTTATATGTTTTTGGAGTTACACATATTTTACGGTGTGCAAATAATTCTCTTTCAGATTTTCTAAATCATTTACTACTTTTCTTACCAAGCGTGGCTCTAGCCGCGGTCACTGACCAGCGGACCCCCGGGGTCAACAGTTCACTCGGTCAAAATGGCCTAACCGAGCTGTGAAAGAAACATACTTTATAAAATATGTTTTCCGATTACGAAAGCGTACTTTCCGAGTTAAGCATATCAAGAATACGTTTTCCTTAAAGGAAAATGTATCCCACAACTCTACACTATCCCTTAATCATCCATGGCCCACATGTCATACACTCATAGCTAAAACCCGGTGCATTTAACTCCTCAATTTCTGTGCATGGACCCACTTGTAAGGGACTCAAGAATAATTAAAGCTCAATCATTAGCGCAGTTAAATCGGGATTAAACCAAAATGACAGAGATTTGGTCCTAACTCCGAGCTACAGTACAGGTCGGAAGCTCCGACACAGGGGAGCTCCTTGCCCGCGACCTTGCCCGGAGCATTGCCGGAGATAGGGTCCACGACGGCGAAATCTAAGGGCAGGAATGGGTTCCTTGGACCCTTCTTGCAAAGATAAGGTGCCATGGTGAGTTCCCTGGTGGCTCAGAGCGCGGCGGCCGCTGAGTTAGGCGGCGCTCCCCCACTGTGCGTGCATGTGCAAGTTAAGCTCCGCGGTGTGCAAACAAGCGCGCGCATAAGCTAAGGCAAGGCACACTGAAGCTTACCGAGGTTCAGGGGAGGCCGGAGGAGCTTGTGGTTGGGTTGGCCACGGCAATGGCGACGGTGGTGGCAAGCTCCACGAGGGTAGGGTACTGGGCACAAAACGAAGGGCAATGAGTGTGCTGGAAAGGTTAAGGAGGCTAAGTAGATAGTGTAAAAACAAGGGATTGGCAAATGTCCTACCCGAACGACAATGGAGGACGAAATAGGGTTCTTGCCCGATAAGAAGAACAATCCCAAATTACCTAGCTCTTGTGGACAATCCGACAAATTAGTTGAGGGGAAAACATCACTATGTATGGAGGCACAATGTGATGCGAAAGGAATGGAGAGGAGCTCACCGTAGACGAAATTGGCAACAAGAGTTAGCCTCGGGCGCGCTCTGGGGTCGCTGAGAGCACGCTGGTGTTCCACGAGCTACAAGCGAAGACAAACGCCCGTATTAGCTCAAACGGACACGGCGTGATGAGAAGAAAACGAAGGGCACCGTAGAATGGAGCTTACCTGTGAGGTGCACCCGAGTGAGCGTCCCTCTCCTCTGCCAACGGGAGGAGAAGTAACGAAATGCGAAGGCTTGGAGACGACTTATGCTCAGCCGAGAGACGGAATGAAGGTGGCGTCAAGTGGAGAAGTGCCAGGAGTGGCCAACGGACGCGGTGCGGTCACGGCGAGCGAAGTCTACGCGCTGCAGCGGGAGGTTGACGACGGCACCAACAGGTGGGACCGGCGCTGCAGCGACTCAGCGCGCGCGATCGCCTGAGTAAGCGAGTCGGTGTGGACCGTCAGATTTTGGATGAACAGCCAAGATTAGAAAGGGGGCGCTTGGACCTTTCTGAAGGGGTACGCATTCTAGACTGTTGGATCACGAACGGAGGGCTCAGATTTGATGAGAGGTTCGGACAAATTGAACAGCGGTGAGATTAGGACCGTTGAATTTAGATCCGACGCCTGCATGTGATGGTGCATCTAGCCGGTTGGACTGAGCCGGGTCGCAGCGTCAGACTCGAACCCGATGAATAGTACTTGATCGGTTGGGTTTAGGGTTTGACTAGGATTTAAATTGTTTTCTCCACTTTGACCATGGTGCTAAAAATAGAAATAAATTTTCTAAAATCATGAAATAATTCACAGGGGTTCCTGGGTAGGTCTAGTATCCATAAAAATTATTTAACACTACTGTTCATGATATAATGTGTATATAATAAATTCAAACTTAGTGTATGCCATTAAATGATGTTTGAATTTTCACAAGGTTTAAACCAGTCCCAAAAATTTGGGAAAAATTATATTAATTCATTGTAATTACTATAGTATTTGAATAAATTATTTCCAGAAGATGTTCATAAGGTTTTGTTCCTGTCTTCTGTTGGAGTTGAAATACAAGGTGTAGGTTTAACACTTGTTTAAGATTTTCCTAGTGCAATAAATTATGCAAAAGTTTGAAAATAATGATGCATGCTCATGAGATGCATAATAATTCTCTATATGAATCTGAGGATGCGACAAACCTCCCCCCCCCTACAAAAGATCTCGTCCCCGAGATCGGGTGTTTTGATTTCCTTTAAGGATAGTGCTATGATAGCTTACCAGGTTACACCAATTATAACATTTTCCTTACTGTTGCTTTGTTTAACCTTGCCTTTCTTGATTTCTTCCCGGATCTTTGCTACTTCCATGTCATTCTTTTGGGCTTCTCTAATCTGGTCCTCAAGTGTAAAATTCACACTTAGGGCAGCAAGAGAACCTTCTTCAATTATCTCCAGGTGCAGACGTTGCATTGCAGCACACAAGCCTGCCGAAAATGGAGTTACCGACAAACAGTTGCATTGAGATTTTCTGCTCAATGCATCGGCCACCACATTAGCTTTCTCGGGGTGATAATGAAGTCCCATGTCATAGTATTTGATCAACTCGAGCCACCTTCTTTGTCTCAAGTTCAGATCGGCTTGCGTGAAAATATATTTGAGACTCTTGTGGTCGGTGTAAACTTCGCAACGATTACCAATGAGGTAATGCCGCCAAATCTTCAAAGCATGAACTACAGCTGCAAGCTCCAAGTCATGTGTGGGATAATTATCTTCATGAGGCCTCAACTGCCTCGACGCATACGCCACACTTGGCCCTCTTTCATAAGCACACAACCGAGCCCGTGACGAGATGCATCACAATAAATATCGAAGCTCTTATGAATATCGGACAGGATGAGCACTAGAGCTTTGGTCAAAAGATCTCTCAAGGTGTGAAAACTTTCCTCACATTCTGCTAACCATTCAAACTTCTTTTCCTTCTTTAGTAATTGGGTCATCGGTCTCGCAATTTTGGAGAAGTCTTTGATGAATCTGCGGTAGTATCCCGCAAGTCCAAGAAAACTGCGAATGTCGGTGACACTCTTGGGTTGTTTCCAGTCCAGCACATCTTTTACTTTGCTTTGATCAATAGCGACACCACCCTTGGATAGGATATGACCCAAGAAACTAACTTCCCGAAGCCAGAACTCGCATTTGCTGAACTTTGCATAAAGTTGATCTTTGAAAGCTTTTTCCAACACAAGCGCAGTCTTTGCTCGTGTTCTTCATCGATCTTTGAGTAGATAAAGATATCTTCGATGAATACAATGAAAAACTTATCTAAGTACTCCATGAAAACCGAATTCATGAGGTTCATGTGAGACCCCGACGTTTATTAGGCTCATAATACTTAGTCATCCGATTGACCCTAGTATTATCAACCAAATAAACCCGGTCTCGAGAGATGTATACTTCCCGAATGCAAGATACATACCTCACAACAAAAGAGTATATCAATTCCATACAACACATAGAACATAAGCAACAAACCGAAGTTAATATTAATATGGAATAGATATTACAAAAGAGAGGCCCTTAGGCCAAAAGCGATAAATACAAAAGATAACAGCGAAGCAAAAGTGCCATAAAGATGGCTATAACACAAAGCCAATCGGTGTGCCTTAACCCTAGGCATCGTGACCGGACCGCCAAGCTAGTCGTCAAGAAAGCGCAACACGTAGCACAAAAGAGAGGCTCTTGGAGCTCTCCTTCTTCCTCTGCAACAAAAACCACAAAAAAAATTGCCACAACCACGGGCAGATGAGTACATAAAGTACTCTGCAAGACTTACGTGTGAGATAACAGAACTATAAATAGCTACATGCAAGCTTTATTTAAGTGGATGAGGCTTTGGACTCATTTTAGCATAAAGCAACATTTATTTGCAATAACATAATAGATTGAAGGCAATTTGACAAAGCATTTTTAAATGTTGAAGTAACAACGAGATAATAACATAGTAACAACAACAACAACAACCTGGAAGTGACTAACCCAAGTCACCACAACAATAGCATGAACTCCCGTTCATACCAACCATGTCAAGTTTTAATTAAAGGTTGTAGTCTAGTCTTGAACGACCTTACCAAGCATGTCCATAACCTAGGGCGAGGCTATTGAATAGTTTTATCCTGCAGGGTGTACCACTGCACCCACACGTCGACCGCCTTTCCTTTACGCACACTTCCAAGGTGTCTTTGCACAGCTAAGTCCTCGAGACCTTTCCAAAGGATGAATGCTAATTACGAGCTGCACAACCCACGGGAGAAGGAGACATCACAACCTTCCCTAAGCTAATGCTCCCTCCCACACTATACATATACATTTGTTTTAAAAACACACCAACCGAGCTCGCTCATAATTAACACCTCCTAGAGTACTTAGTCAAGAGGGTTCCATATGCCCCTCACGTGGTTAGTCTGCCAAATCGCTTGGCTTAGTGACCCAAGTACTCGGTCCTTAGGGACCCAGGCATACCACCACATCCAAAAACCGCACCATCCATCCAATATGCCCAAGTCTAAATCAATCTTTTATTTTCAGTTTTTGATTTTACAAATTAATCAAAGCACAAGTGCTGGACATATAGGAGTAATAATCAGTTTTGAGTGATCAAGACTATCGACTAAGTCGATGATCGCCCATTTCTACCGATAACTAGGCATGTCTAAGCAATTTACATCGAAACTACTAAGTGATAAGAGCTCATCCAACGAGCTCCCACCACAGCAAATAACCTAGGCTCATGGTAGTAGAGGATAAACAATTCCTACAGATCATGCAACTATAGGCTCGCTAGCGACATTTAACACAAAGTAGCATGCATACATAGAAGTAAAACAAAGTATTAAGCTTTAAAGTAATGGGACAATGATGGAAATGGTCAAACTACTTGCCTTGTTGCTGGTGGTCAAATTGTGGCAGAGGGTCGCTCTCGGGATCACCACAAATGTCGAAACCTAACGGAAAAGCGAGAAAGAACCGATAAGAACGACGAAAAACAACAAAGACAGCACAACAAATGAACTCCAAAAGCTATGAAAATTTTACAGCAGCAAGACAATGATTTATCATGACTTTAGCAACAAGAACCAATTGATTTGGATCCTCAATGCAAAAGATATGATGAAATCAATTCTGCTCAGCCTACTAAAATACCAAACTGCACTATTCACTAATTTAATTATGAGGCAACATTTTCTATAACAGCAGCGAAGCTGAAAATTTTACTGTAAAACCAGCACCTCATGAGATGAATAACACAATTGAGTTCATCTCATTTGGAGCTATATTGCACTTTCTATAAATTTTCAAACACAAGAACTTGAACAAAATTATAATGCACAAGTTCTCAATTTCCTAACAACAACATGCTCAAAACTAATTTTCACAGTGAGTTCACTAAGAGAGGAAACCAACAAAGTTGGTCTCACCCACAAATAGCCTATAGAGCATTAGTTATACATTTTACAAGTTAAGTATTGTTTTTGAGTGTATAATTAAAGTGAGTTTTAAAACCTAACGACAAACTGTGCTCTGGAGCTGAACTCAACTTACAATCATTTTTGGATTAAAGTCAAGTTCAAGACAGAGCTAACACAATTTGAATGACCTCAAATGGATTTAAAATAAGAAAGATATGAAATTCTAAAGTCTATACCTTATTTCAGGTTTAACTAAGACCTCACCGGAATTTCTAAAACCCATAAGGACAGGGGAGGTCGTGAGCCACGAGATCTTAAATCCAACGGCTCAAGATCTCCCAGAGAACATCACATACGCCAAGACGTGAAGGTCCAGAGGTCCTGGACCTCTTAGCAACTCACATGCGCGAGGTGAGGGAGGTCGTGGCCGTAGATGGGAGATCCAACGGACCACAACACAAAAAGGAGGTCCTGAACGGACCAGATCTAAATGGGAGGTCATGAGCGGCTCAGATCAACACGGGAGGTCCTCAGCGGTTGAGATCTTCCAACGGAAGATCCAAACTACCAAGATCTCCCGAGGAAGATCTACATCGTTAGGACCTCACAGGGAGGTCTGGGCGGTCCAGATGTTCCAAGGAGGTCATTGATGGTTCAGATCGTCAGAGGGAGGACCTTGACGGTTAAGATCTACCCGGGAGGTCATGAGCACCGAGATGGCCTCGGGGAGGTCCTAAGGGAGGTCCTAACGTCACAGACCTCCAGGGAGGTCTGGACGGCCACGATTGCGCAAGGGGAGGTCTTGGGCGCTCCAGATCTCCCGGAGGAGGTCTGGACGCCCTGCACTCCAACGCCAACGAGTTTTGGACATGAGATAAATCTTGCTACCGGACATCAAGGAGGTCCGCGCGGAGGTCTTAAATGCACGCATTAAAGGGTGGATTTAAGGCGCTTAAGACATCCAATGATTGCGATGATTGGGCATTTAAAACGGTGAATTTATGTCCTAAAAACGACAATGACACGCTCGGGGCGTCCGACAAAATCCCGCGCAAAGATGTGGTCATCGCCGGCGATGTAGACCTCGCCGGCGAGATCAATGGTACCACCGAGTGCACAATAACGTTGCGCACCCAAAGGGCCTTCTCTCAACGGCGACGGCGGCTTTGAACACCGGCGAGCCGAGAGAGGGCAAGGTTGACCAGCCGCGCCAAAGTTCAAAATAAAAAATGAAGCTCCGCGCGACATTCAAGCGTATGCCAAGAAAGCTCGCGACAACATTCAGCGGGTGCCAAGAACTAAGGGACTACAGGAGGTGTACCGGAGGTCCTAAGGTCTTTGGGAGGTCGTGGAGGTGATGGCGGTGTTGGGGAAGACGGTGAAGCTTCACCGCCCAAGACACCGACTCCAGCTCCTCTTTGTCCCCCTCTGCAAATGTCCAACAACTCAAGTCGGACTTGGTCCCGGAGGAAGGCACAAATGGAAGCAAGGAGAAAGGTGGGAAACCCCAGTGACCCTTGTCCACCGAGGAACTTCAAGTCCAACAATGGCGGCCAAGGAGCTCTGCGGCTTAGAGTTCACAAGCACAGATGGGTGAGCAAAGAACAATGGCGTGCAAAGGAAGATAAAGGCACAGTGGGGGTGGTTTTATCCTAGGGCAATTGAGGTCGTAGACCACTGGCTAAGCTCCCTGTGAGCTTGGCCCATGGCACGGTCTTGGCATTGGACAAGACTTAAAGTTGACACAGTGGCAGGTTTGAGCTGACCAGAGGGGCGAAAAGCTGACCTGCATTAAATGCGGGTCAGCAAAGAGCTGTTGAAGTGTACCCCAAGGTCAGACACGCATTAATTGCGCTGCTCAGAGTTTGCCCGCGCGCCAGAGGAAGGAGAAGAACAGGGGAGGTCCTCATGACCGTTGGATAAGACCTGGGGAGGTCCTAACCATCGGATCTCATTTTCGAACCGTTATGTTTTAAGTGGCTGGGAGGAGGTCCCAGCCACACGATCAAGGATGGGGAGGTCGTGGCCCTCCGATTTCCTTAATCGAGAAAACGCACGTGGGGAAAGGGACAGGAGGTCTAAAGCGTTGGATCTCCATCCAACGGTGCGGACCTCCAGTGAGGACTTAACATACGCGATCAAAAGACATGAGGGGAGTCATGGCCTTTGGATTTAAATCCAAGGGCACACAATGACCGGGAGGTGCGGTATGATGCGCAGCAGAGCAAGGGAGGTCATGGCCTTTAGATTTAGATCTAAGGGCTACGATCTCACGTCTTGTTGAGGGAGGTCTCAGTGCGCATGAGACAAAAAGGGGTCGTGACCGTAGATTTTAATCTAACGGTGCACAACAAAAGATGGGGAGGTTGTGAGTGCTTGATAGCAGGGGAGGTCGTGAGTCGTTGGATTTGATCCAATGGCTACGACCTAGGTTAGGTGGAAGGTTTGTTTAGTTTAGGTTGAGAGGAGGAGGTCAGGGCCATGGATCTTGGATCCAAGGGCTATGACCTCACGCAGGTGGGATGACCTGACTGAGTATGTTGAGGAGGAGGTCGTGGCGGTGGGATTTGATCCAACGGCTACGACCTCAACAAATGGGATGACCTCATTGCGATGGTTTAACAACTCGAGGAGGTCTTTGAGGTTTAACACAGGGGAGGTCATGACCATGGATCACCGATCCAACGGCAATGACCTCATGAGGTGGGAGGTCCTCGCGGTGTTGATCATGAGGAGGTCGTGGTGTTGGATGTAAATCCAACAGGCTGCGACCGATCAAGTGGAGATGAGGTCTGCTGAGGTGCGGACATGGTTGGGCTGGACCAACTTTGAATATGGCTAGCCCAAGGAACAGTGTAGGCTTTTAAATTTAGTTTTAACAATTGAAACTTAGCAGATTATTTGAGATAGCAAATGAACTCCAAATTTGATGAAATTTTAACAGGAGCTTGCTGACAATGAGACCAATCTTGCATAAAATTTCCAGAGGTTATCATGCAATGCATTTTTCTCAGGAAATTCATGAAGGTTGTTTAAAGGATTGTTTTGCCTCCAAAAATTATCAACAAGTGTTATAACTCATGATATGTTTCAGAGGGGGTCCCATATCAGTTTTTGGGACCAAGGAAAATATATTCCAATTGTTTGGCACAAGATTTAAGATAATTGGAGAATGAGTTTGATTTTTGGTCAACAAGAGCTTTGTGTTTTTGAATTACACAACTCTTGGACAAGAGTTACACAAGATTTTAGGGTTTTTCAAGATGTGAGAAAAAGTTTTAATTTCTACACATATAATTATACTTGATTAACCCTAATTATACATTTGGGATGTTACAAAATCTCTCCCCCTTACAGAAATCTCGTCCCGAGATTTGGCTCACTCGGTAAAGAAAGATGGATAGTCCGCACGCAGACGATCTTCTCTTTCCCAAGTAGCCTCATCCTCAGAATGGTTTGACCACTGAACTTTAAGGAACTTGATGGTCTTATTCCTTGTCCTTCGTTCAGACTCATCGAGTCTGCCGAGCAGGGTGCTCGCGATAGGTCAAATCTTCACGGACATCGAGGGTTTCCAACGGAGCTTCCTCGCTTGGAACACGGAGGCACTTCTTAAGCCGGGACACATGAAAACATCATGTACCCCTCGGCGTGCAGCCGGCAACTCCAACTTATAGGCAACATCTCCTTCTTCTCGATAACGCGGTAGGGACCGACATATCGAGGAGCCAACTTGCCCTTGACGCCAAACGTTGATTGCCCTTCAAAGGAGAGACTTTGAGATAAACAAAGTCATTAGGCTCAAAACGTAACTCACGTCGACGGCGATCCGCATAGCTCTTTTGCTCGATTGAGCTGCAGGCGCAAACGCCACGAATAAGCCGGACTTGGCGCTCGGCCTCATTGATTGAGTCCGCCAAAGAGAGGTCTCTCACCGGTCTCGACCAGTTCAACGGGTCCTACACTTTCTCCGTATAAGGCCTCAAATGGTGCCATGCCGAGACCGGCTGAAAGTTGTTGTTATAAGAAAACTTCGGCGAATGGCAAGCATTTCTCCCAATGCTTCCCATATGAAAGGACACAAGCACGAAGCATGTCCTCCAAAACTTGGTTGACCCTCTCGGTCGACTATCGGTTTGAGGATGATATGCCGTGCTAAAGGTAAGACGAGTGCCCATAGCCTCTTGCAAGCTATGCCAAAACGAGGCGTGAAAAGGATCCACGATCCGACACGATCGTCTTGACACCGTGCAAACTCACGATCGGGCGATATAGAGTTCCGCCAAAAGACCTACCAAGTTCAGTCTTGACGGAAGGAAATGTGCCACCTTAGTCAATCGATCGATGACGACCCAAATGGCATCATTCTTCTTCGGGACGGGTAGACCGTGATGAAATCCATTCGATCGAATCCCACTTCCACTCGAGAATTGGCAAAGGTGAAGTAGTCCAAACAGACGCCGATGCTCGCCCTTGACACGACGACACACGTCGCTTTCGACAACGAACCGCAATCTCCTCTTCATTCGGGTCCACCAAAATCTCTGGCGAGATCTTGATACATCTTTGTGGCCCCGGATGAATGGATAAAGGCGAATCATGGGCTTCATGGAGGATTAAATTCCGCAACTCCATGTCCTTTGGAACCACAAGGCGCGCCGAACCTCACGACGCCATGCTCATCCTCGAGAAGCACTTGGTCGTTCCGTTCTTGACATTTGCCTTAATGTGGCTCACTCCAACATCCGATCTGGGCGGACTTGATCCGATCCACCAAGGTTGGTTGCACAACCATGGCAAGAGAGATCCATGCTCAACTATCTCCAAGTTGAGACGCTTTGGAATGCCTCGAGAAGAGAGGGCGAATGCTCCTTGAGCACTAAGGCATTACAATGCGCTTTATGACTAAGCGCATCGGAAGCGACATTAGCCTTGCCCGGATGGTAGTGAATACCCATATCATAATCCTTGATCAACTCCAACCATCTCCTTTGCCTGAGGTTTAGGTCAGGTTGGGTGAACAAGTACTTGAGGCTCTTGTGATCCGAATACACTTCACAACGATTCTGATTAGGTAATGTCGCCAAATCTTAAGCGCATGAATCACAGCAGACCAACTCCAAATCATGAGTAGGGTAGTTGAGCTCATGAGGTCTCAATTGCCTTGATGCATAGGCCACTACCTTGCCTTCTTGCATAAGGACACAACCGAGGCCTCGACGAGAAGCATCGCAAAAGATATCGAAGCTGCGATGGATATCAGGAAGAACAAGAATGGGAGCGGTGGTCAAACGCTTCTTGAGTATATGGAAACTTGCCATGCAAGCATCAGACCACAAGAACTTCTTGTCCTTCTTGAGCAACTCCGTCATCGGCTTCGCGATCTTGGAGAAGTTCTCGATGAAGCGGCGATAATATCCCGCTAAACCAAGAAAACTCCGCGCCGGTGACCGGCGGGCGGACTCCATGATGAGAACATCGGTGACCTTGCTAGGATCAATACTCGCCTCCGTTGAAAGAATATGGCCTAAGAAAGCCACTTCCTTCAACCAGAACGCACACTTGCTGAACTTCGCGTACAGCTGGTGCTCACGTAGCTTGCCTAACACAAGCTTCAGATGCTCGGCATGATCCTCATCGTTCTTGGAATAGATAAGAATATCATCGATGAAGACCACGACAAACTTATCCAAATACTCCATGAATACCGAATTCATGAGGTTCATGAACAAGGCAGGAGCATTGGTTAAGCCGAACGACATGACAATGTACTCGTACAAGCCGTAGCGAGTAGAGAACGCCGTCTTTGGAATATCCTCGGGCGAATCCGAACTCGATGATATCCCACTCTCGAATCAATCTTGGAAAAACTCGAGCTCCAGTTAATTGATCGAAGAGATCGTCGATGCGGGCAATGGATACTTGTTCTTCATCATCACTTCATTAAGTGGGCGTAATCGGCGCTTATGCGTAAAGTACCGCCTTCTTCTTTACGAAGATTGCCGGACAACCCCAAGGAGATGAGCTAGGCGGATGAAACCCTTCTCTTGCAGCTCACTTAATCGCTTCTTCAATTCTACCAACTCGTTCGGTGGCATCCGATAAGGCCTCTTTGAGATAGGGGCGTGCAGAGCCAACTCAATGACAAATTCGAGGTCTCGAACGGGTGGCATCCCGGAAGATCAGCGGAAAGACATCAACAAAGTCACAAACTGTTGGGACTTCGCTAATATCTAGAGCGGGCTTCGCTTCAAGCGCGAAGAGATGCGGATCTAGCGACTTCGGCGAAAACTTAACCCGCCGCCGAGGGACTAGATAGAGATGAGCTTCTGGCGCAATCGATTTGCCCCATGTCTTTGGGACAACCAATCCATGCCAAGAATCACATCAAGACTCGCTGAATGGAGAAGGATAAGGTTGGCTAAGAAACCTCGCCGATCTCGATAGGGACATCCCTACACTCAGATTCGGCTCTCAACTCCGAACCAGAGAGCGAATGAGTAAGCGGGGCCGACAATGGAGAGAAAAGAAGCTCTTCGATAGCGACAAAAGACTCAGAAACAAATGAATGAGATGCTCCTGAATCAAACAAAACAGTAGCGGGATGAGAGTTAACAGAAAGTGTACCTAGCACGACGTCGGGTGCCTCCTGAGCCTCCTCTGTGGTGATGGCGTTGACGCGACCACTACCCATGCCTTTGGTAGCCGGGACGATCTTCTGGTCCTGCGATGCTCCACCTCCTAGCCCGCGCCCTCCATTAGGACGAGGGGCTGCTCCTGTCTTCTTAGGGCATTGGTTCGCATAATGCCCCTTCTGGTTGCATGAGAAACATGTGACCCCAGCTGCCGGGTTGCGGGGGCCGCTCTGCTGACTCGCAGTGCGTGGATCGAGACACGGCCTGCGAAGGACGAGGAACAGGGGCAGGTGACCTCGGGGGCGCCGAAGAGTGAGACTGGTACCCCGAGACCGCCCAAGCGGGGCGGAAGAAGCGCCTCGATGACTTATGGGCCTCCCACTTGCGCTATGGAGTCCATAAGCTCTCGAGCCGCATGCTCACGACGATGGCCTTGTCGACCAAGGTCTGAAAATCGAGAAAGTCGACAATGGATAGCTTGTCCTTCACTCCTCGGACAAGCCACGCTGAACTTGGCACCTTAGCCATATCGGTGGCCACATCCTCGGGAGCATAACGAGCTAGATGGTTGAACTCGTAGACATACTCCATGATCGAGCTCGCCTTGCTTGAGCGCAAGAAACTCCCCTTCTTGATCTCCATCAAGCCGCAGGATGTGAGCCTGTCGGAAGGCAAGACGGAACTCCTCCCAAGAGACGGTGTGATCCACGGGCTGCATGGCAAGAAAGCTCTCCCACCATGACAAAGCTGCACCCCACCGTGGTGCGATGCGAATAGCGCCTTCTCGTGCTCCTCGCATCAGCGATCTGGCTTACGCCCACAAGACGGCCAATCGTCGCATCCAAAGGGTCCTCGGACCGAAAAGGTAGGGGCTGAGTACGAAGAAACTCCACGAGTCCTCCACGCGGTGATGGGCGTTCCTCGCCCAGATCCTGAAGCTCCGGTAAGTGCAAGGTGGTGTTGCGCGATGACGTCCCAAGAGAACTCTCTCATCATCCGCGCTGTTGCGCCGATCTGAAGAAGAACCTCGGCCATGGTCGGAGGAGGAGGAAGCTCCTCGTCCGGACCAGCTGACTGGCCTTGGCCGCTACGAGTGCGTCCGGCCATCCTGTTACAAGGAATTTTTGGTTAGCAACTAGACCCGAAATCAAAGCCTTAAAGAGAGCAAAAGCGATCGACTAGGGGAATGGAATATCACCCCAACCGAAAGCCAAAATCAGCGGTTATTTAAACTTTAAAAAGCTTCTAAAAGACCCTAAAAACAGCCAAGAAACACCAAAAGCAAGGCTCAACTTCTCAACTCAACTAACCCGTATTGAATGAACGAGTAATTGGTCGAGAAGATCAAAAATCAGATTGTAAGGTGAGAGTTAATGCTACTAAAGAGCAAGGTTAAATCAGCGAAATAAGTGTTAGATACTTAGCTAACTAGTATCACATCTTACCCTTTTATTCTCACAAGTTTTAGTTGATTAACCTCTCATTATCTATCCTAATTAGACACCTTTGAGACTGCTGTCCGAAATTTGATGCTTGCTGTCGGGCTTCAGATCCAAGCTCCTTGTCGAATCACCGACTCCAAAACTTCAAAACCTTGTAGTGGGCAGCTCACACTTCAATTTGCCAATCTCATTGGTTCTCCCAAAAACCAGTGTTAATCGATAACAACTATTTTGTAGAAGGAAGAGAGGAAAACAACTTTTAAAACTCAAATTAGAGTGGGATGAGAAGAGAAAGCTAAGATAGGTAAGGAATAAAATCCGAGAATTTACCTAAGCTTTCAAAACTCATTTGATGCTTTGAAAATAGGTTTTCAAAATATCCTAAGGACGACCAAGCTTATGTTACTACGGTCAAGATGGCTCGATACCAACTTTTGAGACTCGACGCTTTATTAGGCTCATAATACTTAGTCATCCGATTGACCCTAGTATTATCAACCAAATAAACCCGGTCTCGAGAGATGTATACTTCCTGAATGTAGTATACATACCTCACAACAAAAGAGTATATCAATTCCATACAACACATAGAACATAAGCAACAAACCGAAGTTAATATTAATATGGAATAGATATTACAAAAGAGAGGCCCTTAGGCCAAAAAGCGATAAATACAAAAAGATAACAATGAAGCAAAAGTGCCATAAAGATGGCTATAACACAAAGCCAATCGAGGTGCCTTAACCCTAGGCATCTCGACCGACCGCCAAGCTAGTCGTCAAGAAATCGCAACACGTAGCACAAAAGAGAGGCTCTTGGAGCTCTCCTTCTTCCTCTGCAACAAAAACCACAAAAAATTGCCACAACCACGCGATGAGTACATAAAGTACTCCGCAAGACTTACGTGTGAGATAACAGAACTATAAATAGCTACATGCAAGCTTTATTTAAGTGGATGAGGCTTTGGACTCATTTTAGCATAAAGCAACATTTATTTGCAATAACATAATAGATTGAAGGCAATTTGACAAAGCATTTTTAAATGTTGAAGTAACAACGAGATAATAACATAGTAACAACAACAAGAACAACCTAGAAGTGACTAAGCCAAGTCACCACAACAATAGCATGAACTCCCCGTTCATACCAACCATGTCAAGTTTTAATTAAAGGTTGTAGTCTAGTCTTGAACGACCTTACCAAGCATGTCCATAACCTAGGGCGAGGCTATTCAATAGTTTTATCCTGCAGGTGTACCACTGCACCCACACGCCGATCGCCTTTCCTTTACGCACACTTCCGGGGTGTGCTTGGTGCAGCTAAGTCCTCTGAGACCTTTCCAAAGGATGAATGCTAATTACGAGCTGCACAACCCACGGGAGAAGGAGACATCACAACCTTCCCTAAGCTAATGCTCCCTCCCACACTATACATATACATTTGTTTTTAAAACACACCAACCGAGCTCGCTCATAATTAACACCTCCTAGAGTACTTAGTCAAGAGGGTTCCATATGCCCTCGCGTGGTTAGTACGCCAAATCGCTGGCTTAGTGACCCAAGTACTCGGTCCTTAGGGACCCAGCATACCACCACATCCAAAAACCGCACCATCCATCCAATATGCCCAAGTCTAAATCAATCTTTTATTTTCAGTTTTGATTTTACAATTAATCAAAGCACAAGTGCTGGACATATAGGAGTAATAATCAGTTTTGAGTGATCAAGACCATCGACTAAGTCGATGATCGCCCATTTCTACCGATAACTAGGCATGTCTAAGCAATTTACATCGAAACTACTAAGTGATAAGAGCTCATCCAACGAGCTCCCACCACAGCAAATAACCTAGGCTCATGGTAGTAGAGGATAAACAATTCCTACAGATCATGCAACTATAGGCTCGCTAGCTTATATTTAACACAAAGTAGCATGCATACATAGAAGTAAAACAAAGTATTAAGCTTTAAAGTAATGGGACAATGATGGAAATGGTCAAACTGCTTGCCTTGTTGCTGGTGGTCAAATTGTGGCAGAGGGTCGCTCTCGGGATCACCACAAATGTCGAAACCTAACGGAAAAGCGAGAAAGAACCGATAAGAACGATTTAAAAACAACAAAGACAGCACAACAAATGAACTCCAAAAGCTATGAAAATTTTACAGCAGCAAGACAATGATTTATCATGACTTTAGCAACAAGAACCAATTGATTTGGATCCTCAATGCAAAAGATATGATGAAATCAATTCTGCTCAGCCTACTAAAATACCAAACTGCACTATTCACTAATTTAATTATGAGGCAACATTTTCTATAACAGCAGCGAAGCTGAAAATTTTACTGTAAAACCAGCACCTCATGAGATGAATAACACAATTGAGTTCATCTCATTTGGAGCTATATTGCACTTTCTATAAATTTTCAAACACAAGAACTTGAACAAAATTATAATGCACAAGTTCTCAATTTCCTAACAGCAACATGCTCAAAACTAATTTTCACAGTGAGTTCACTAAGAGAGGAAACCAACAAAGTTGGTCTCACCCACAAATAGCCTATAGAGCATTAGTTATACATTTTACAAGTTAAGTATTGTTTTTGAGTGTATAATTAAAGTGAGTTTTAAAACCTAACGGCAAACTGTGCTCTGGAGCTGAACTCAACTTACAATCATTTTTGGATTAAAGTCAAGTTCAAGACAGAGCTAACACAATTTGAATGACCTCAAATGGATTTAAAATGAGAAAGATATGAAATTCTAAAGTCTATACCTTATTTCAGTTTAACTAAGACCTCACCGAATTTCTAAAACCCATAAGGACAGGGGAGGTCGTGAGCCATAGATCTTAAATCCAACGGCTCAAGATCTCCCAGGAGAACATCACATACGCGCACGTGAAGGTCCAGAGGTCCTGGACCTCTTAGCAACTCACATGCGCGAGGTGAGGGGGAGGTCGTGGCCGTAGATGGGAGATCCAACGGACCACAACACAAAAAGGAGGTCCGGAACGGACCAGATCTAAATGGGAGGTCATGAGCGGCTCAGATCAACACGGGGAGGTCCTCAACGGTTGAGATCTTCCAACGGAAGATCCAAACTACCAAGATCTCCCCGAGGAAGATCTACATCGTTAGGACCTCACAAGGGAGGTCCTGGACGGTCCAGATGTTCCAAGGGAGGTCATTGATGGTTCAGATCGTCTGAGGGAGGACCTTGACGGTTAAGATCTACCCGGGAGGTCATGAACGGCCGAGATGGCCTCGGGAGGTCCTAAGGGAGGTCCTAACGCCGCTGACCTCCGTGGAGGTCTCGACGGCCACGATTGCGCAAGGGAGGTCTTGGGCGCTCCAGATCTCCCGGAGGAGGTCTCGACGCCCTGACTCCAACACGCACGAGTTTTGGACATGAGATAAATCGCTACGACATGAAGGAGGTCCGCTGCGTGAGGTCTTAAATGCACGCATTAAAGGGTGGATTTAAGGCGGTTAAGACATCCAATGATTGCGATGATTGGGCATTTAAAGCGGTGAATTTATGTCCTAAAACGACAATGACACGCTCGGGACGTCCGGCAAAATCCCGAAAAAGATGTGGTCATCGCCGGCGATGTAGACCTCGTTGGCGAGATCAATGGTACCACCGAGTGCACAATAACGCTTGCGCACCAAAGGCCTTCTCTCAACGGCGACGGCGGCTTTGAACGCCGGTGAGCCGGAGAGGGCAAGGTTGACCAAAGACGGCCAAAGTTCAAAACGCAAAATGAAGCTCCGCGACATTCAGCGTATGCCAAGAAAGCTCGCGACAACATTCAGCGGGTGCCAAGACTAAGGGACTACAGGAGGTGTACCGGAGGTCCTAAGGTGCTTTGAGGTCGTGGAGGTGATGGCGGTGTTGGGGAAGACAAGAAGCTTCACCGCCCAAGACACCAGCTCCAGCTCCTCTTTGTCCCCCTCTGCAAATGTCCAACAACTCAAGTCGGACTTGGTCCCAGAGGAAGGCACAAATGGAAGCAAGGAGAAAGGTGGAAACCCCAGTGACCCTTGTCTACCGAGGAACTTCAAGTCCAACAATGGCGGCCAAGGAGCTCTGCGGCTTAGAGTTCACAAGCACGATGGGTGAGCAAAGAACAATGGCGTGCAAAGGAAGATAAAGGAACAGTGGGGGTGGTTTTATCCTAGGGCAATTGAGGTCGAGACCACCGCTAAGCTCCTGTGAGCTTGGCCCATGGCACGGTCTTGGCATTGGACAAGACTTAAAGTTGACACAGTGGCAGGTTTGAGCTGACCAGAGGGGCGAAAAGCTGACCTGCATTAAATGCGGGTCAGCAAAGAGCTGTTGAAGTGTACCCCAAGGTCAGACACGCATTAATTGCGCTGCTCAGAGTTTGCCCGCGCGCCAGAGGAAGGAGAAGAACAGGGGAGGTCCTCATGACCGTTGGATAAGACCTGGGGAGGTCCTAACCATCGGATCTCATTTTCGAACCGTTATGTTTTAAGTGGCTGGGAGGAGGTCCCAGCCACACGATCAAGGATGGGGAGGTCGTGGCCCTCCGATTTCCTTAATCGAGAAAACGCACGTGGGGAAAGGGACAGGAGGTCTAAAGCGTTGGATCTCCATCCAACGGTGCGGACCTCCAGTGAGGACTTAACCGCACGCGATCAAAAGACATGAGGGGAGGTCATGGCCTTTGGATTTAAATCCAAGGGCACACAATGACCGGGGAGGTCTGATATGATGCGCAACAGGCAAGGGAGGTCATGGCCTTTAGATTTAGATCTAAGGGCTACGATCTCACGTCTTGTTGGGAGGTCTCAGTGCGATGAGACAAAGGGGTCGTGGACCGTAGATTTTAATCTAACGGTGCACAACAAAAGATGGGGAGGTTGTGAGTGCTTGATATCGCAGGAGGTCGTGAGTCGTTGGATTTGATCCAATGGCTACGACCTAGGTTAGGTGGAAGGTTTGTTTAGTTTAGGTTGAGAGGAGGAGGTCAGGGCCATGGATCTTGGATCCAAGGGCTATGACCTCACGCAGGTGGGATGACCTGACTGAGTATGTTGAGGAGGAGGTCGTGGCGGTGGGATTTGATCCAACGGCCACGACCTCAACAAATGGGATGACCTCGCCGCGATGGTTTAACAAACCGAGGAGGTCTTTGAGGTTTAACACAGGGGAGGTCATGACCATGGATCACCGATCCAACGGCAATGACCTCATGAGGTGGGAGGTCCTCGCGGTGTTGATCATGAGGAGGTCGTGGTGTTGGATGTAAATCCAACCACGACTGATCAAGTGGAGATGAGGTCTGGCGAGGTGCAGACATGGTTGGGCTGGACCAACTTTGAATATGGCTAGCCCAAGGAACAAAGTAGGCTTTTAAATTTAGTTTTAACAAATGAAACTTAGCAGGATTATTTGAGATAGCAAATGAACTCCAAATTTGATGAAATTTTAACAGGAGCTTGCTGACAATGAGACCAATCTTGCATAAAATTTCCAGAGGTTATCATGCAATGTATTTTTCTCAGGAAATTCATGAAGGTTGTTTAAAGGATTGTTTTGCCTCCAAAAATTATCAACAAGTGTTATAACTCATGATATGTTTCAGAGGGGGTCCCATATCAGTTTTTGGGACCAAGGAAAATATATTCCAATTGTTTGGCACAAGATTTAAGATAATTGGAGAATGAGTTTGATTTTTGGTCAACAAGAGCTTTGTGTTTTTGAATTACACAACTCTTGGACAAGAGTTACACAAGATTTTAGGGTTTTTCAAGATGTGAGAAAAAGTTTTAATTTCTACACATATAATTATACTTGATTAACCCTAATTATACATTTGGGATGTTACAGTTCATGAAGTATGCTGGAGCATTCGTCAATCCGAAAGACATGACAGTGTACTCGTACAAACCGTAGCGAGTGGAGAATGCTGTCTTCGGTATGTCTTCAGCTCTGACCTTGATTTGATGGTAGCCCAATCTCAAATCAACCTTGGAGAAAACCTGGGCTCCATTCAACTGATCGAACAAATCATCTATCCTTGGCAGCGGATATTTGTTCTTGATAGTGACCTCGTTTAACGGACGGTAGTCGACACACATCCGCAAACTCTTATCCTTCTTCTTGACAAAGATAGCCGGACATCCCCAAGGCGAGGAGCTCGGCCTAATGAATCCCTTATCTTGAAGTTCCTTGAGTTGTGCTTTCAATTCAACCAACTCATTTGGAGGCATCCGATACGGCCGTTTATAAATTGGCGCAGTACCGGGCGCAAGCTCAATGACGAATTGAACTTCATGGTCAGGGGGCATGCCTAGGAGTTCTTCTGGAAATACATCGGGATAATCACATACCATTGGTAACTTATCCAATTCAATATAGGTACTAGCTTCCAAGGCATAAAGATGGGAATCGCCCACTAAAGGGGTAAAAATAACTAGACTACCGTCAACACTTGTGACTGAAATAGGCCGTTGAGCACAATCGATCTTTCCTTGATTTTTGGACAGCCAATCCATCCCTAAGATCACATCAATACCCACTGAATTTATCACAATTAAATTCACCAAGAAGTTAGTCTTTTGGATTTCCACCTTCACGTCCTGACAGACTTGATCGGTTTGGAAAACCAATCCCGGTGACTGAATTTGATAAGGTGGCTGAAGTTTAACTATCTCAAATTGATTAAGTGTAGCATATTCCCTTTTAATGAATGAATGAGATGCTCTTAAATCAAATAAAACCGATGCTGGACAAGAATTAACAAGAAGTGTACCCAAAACGACGTCCGGAGCGCCGCTTGCCTCCTCGGCAGTGACGTGGTTGACTTGACCACGTGCAGGGACCTGAGGAGGGGTAGATGCTACCCTCGGAGGTGGTGAAGGTCTTGTCACAGCTAAAGGTGTAGGAGCTCTGTAGGTCTGAGGCATCCCTCGCAGCTTGGCGAGGCACTTATCTGCATAGTGGCCCTGGCGACCACAATGATAGCAAGTGACATTAGGCCTGTAGGGGCTGCTGTTTTGGGAGTTCTTACCCCCATTAAACTGCTGTGCCACTGGGAAAGAAGCCTGTGGAGATGTCGAGGAAGTCCTCGGTGGCACTGAAGCTGGATAACGAGATGCCTAGGGTGGTCCGGTGCGCTGCCTGGGAAAACTGTCGCTAGCTGAACCCTGAGCTGCCTTCTTCCTCTTCTTGGACTCCTCTACGGGCGCACTCTTGTGCTCCACCACTATGGTCTTGTTCACCATGTGCTGGAAGTTGCGGAAGTCATGGACAGCTAGAGCCAGCTGCATCTCCTCAGTCAAGCCGTTCATGAAACGGCTCTGGCGGCGGGCGTCGGTGGAGATGTCATCAGGTGCATAACGAGCCAATGAGTTGAACTCGTGAAGGTACTCGGTGACAGTCTTCTTTCCTTTCTTCAAAGCAAGAAACTGCTACTGCTTGATGGACATGACCCCATCCGGAATATGGGCCTCCCTGAAAGCTGTGCAAAATTCGTTTCACGAAGGAACGTCTCCGTCGAGTTGCATGGCAGAGAAGTAGTCCCACCATGCGCTGGCAGCGCCCTCCAGCTGATAGCTGGCGAAGAGTACCCTCTCAATGCCCGAGCACTGAGCAATAGCTAGCTTCTTCTCAATGTCCCACAGCCAATCTTCGGCCTCCATTGGGTCCTCAGTGCCCGCAAAGGTTGGAGGGTTAGTCTGCTGAAAATCAGCGAGACCTCCATGAGCTCTATGATTTCCACCTCCCCCTGCTGCTGTAGGAGCAGGAGAGGTGTTGCGAGCGATAGCCTCTATGATCCTGGTCTGGTCCATGCGGTTCCTCTCTATTTGAGCCAACACTTCCGCCATGGTAGGAGGTGGTGGAAGTGTTTCCTCGGGTGTGCGACCCCGCTGATGATGCTGGTGGGAAGGTTCACCCAAAGCAGTTGAACGCGGTTCTAAGGGTGGAGACCCCTCATCACGCTGCGCTCTCGAGCGAGTGTTGGGACCTGTCATCCTATAGGGACATGGATGGTTAGAAAATTTAATAAGTTATACATAAGCATGCATAATGATAAATATACAAAAATACGGAAGTACATAACACCAAATGGGGTACCAAGGCACTAAGGCCAGTACAAGATCTAATAAAACCATTCATAGAGTTCTGGTACAATTACATTGATATTAGCCCGAAGGCGAATGGTAACTGCCCGGAATAAGAGTTCTTGCAAATAACATAAAGGTTCCAACAATTACTATGCTATTACAAGAATTGCAAAGATACATACATCGCTGAGCACATGACAGGACAGCGAGCTTACTACCCTAACATCCTAGATATTGTTCTGGTCAAAGTTCACCGGAAACTCGTCAAGTAGATGACATCCAGGGGATCCTGTATCATCGGGGTCCCCTAGGTTAGGGAGGCGCAAAGGCGATCCTATGCCATTAACATGGCATTCTACTACGGGAAGGCGATATTATGGCGGCGCAGAGAGGTAGGGAGAGATAACATTAGCGCCATACAGCACATCAGTATGAATAAGCCTCATATCATGCATGAGTCGCAGGTGCTCCTGAGCTATGATGAGACGGCACCGCGTCTCCCACAACTCACGCACGGTGCAACGATGCATCAAGTCCATAGTGTGCACCAGCCTCGCCAATTGTCGAACTTGGGGATCCTCCCCGAACTGAATCCTGGCGAACCTGCTCACTTCCCCAACATGTGCTTGCATGGGGAAATGGTCATAGGGCGGCTGAGACAGCTCGGTCAAAAAGTAGTGAAGGCGACTCATGGCCACTCGAGCCACTTCCTGAAGCACCATGGCCTCAGAAGTGCCACGTGCCTGAAATCGATATGGGATGCTTCCAGTAACACGCCTAGCAATGATGTCAGCTACGGCCAGGTACTCCTCCATTCTTGGCCCTCGGTCTCATCGATAGATAGAGTACGTCGGCTGGTAGGTGAAGTTGGCCCTCCACATCATGTCTCGTAGTAACTCTGGGTATCCTCCCACATTCTCAGCTTGAGTCTCCCGAACAAGGTATTGAGGATTCATCTAAAGGACAAGAAGGGCAAGGTAAGTTAGTTTTGCAAATCAAAACCAGAGTAAGGTAAGAAATGATACTAAGATGGATAAGGAATAAAAGATATCCCTAACTTAAACTTTCTAAAGTAATTTTGATAACTTAAAAATATTTTGACCAAGAGACTTGCTAAACTTAACGCCCATGCTATCTCTAACCTACAGTCAGTATGGCTCTGATACCAACGCTGTGAGGACCCCCGGGTTATCTCCAAAAGACCGAGACTAAGCATGGTCTTAAGGACATAACTCTAGGGCCTCAAGTAAATGGATTCCAACTTAACTCAGTCTCAGTGAAAGGCTTAACTACAAACTAGAGCCCCGACGATCATGCGCGCTGCTCCTCTACGAGCACTACATGATTGTCGTTTCCCCAACAAGTCAAGCACTACACTTAGTGAGTTAAATAGGAAGCCACGAACAGCGAGTATGCAATCATATTGGCTCCCAAGATCAGCGACCAATATGCTCATTGTGAGACCCCGACGTTTATTAGGCTCATAATACTTAGTCATCCGATTGACCCTAGTATTATCAACCAAATAAACCCGGTCTCGAGAGATGTATACTTCCTGAATGCAAGATACATACCTCACAACAAAAGAGTATATCAATTCCATACAACACATAGAACATAAGCAACAAACCGAAGTTAATATTAATATGGAATAGATATTACAAAAGAGAGGCCCTTAGGCCAAATAGCAATAAATACAAAAAGATAACAATGAAGCAAAAGTGCCATAAAGATGGCTATAACACAAAGCCAATCGGTGTTCCTTAACCCCTAGGCATCGACCGACCGCCAAGCTAGTCGTCAAGAAATCGCAACACGTAGCACAAAAGAGAGGCTCTTGGAGCTCTCCTTCTTCCTCTGCAACAAAAGCCACAAAAAATTGCCACAACCACGGGCAGATGAGTACATAAAGTACTCCGCAAGACTTACGTGTGAGATAACAGAACTATAAATAGCTACATGCAAGCTTTATTTAAGTGGATGAGGCTTTGGACTCATTTTAGCATAAAGCAACATTTATTTGCAATAACATAATAGATTGAAGGCAATTTGACAAAGCATTTTTAAATGTTGAAGTAACAACGAGATAATAACATAGTAACAACAACAAGAACAACCTGGAAGTGACTAACCCAAGTCACCACAATAATAGCATGAACTCCCCGTTCATACCAACCATGTCAAGTTTTAATTAAAGGTTGTAGTCTAGTCTTGAACGACCTTACCAAGCATGTCCATAACCTAGGGCGAGGCTATTCAATAGTTTTATCCTGCGCAGGTGTACCATCAGTACCCACACGCCGCATCGCCTTTCCTTTACGCACACTTCCGGTGTGCGGGCACGGCTAAGTCCTACGAGACCTTTCCAAAGGATGAATGCTAATTACGAGCTGCACAACCCACGGGAGAAGGAGACATCACAACCTTCCCTAAGCTAATGCTCCCTCCCACACTATACATTTACATTTGTTTTAAAACACACCAACCGAGCTCGCTCATAATTAACACCTCCTAGAGTACTTAGTCAAGAGGGGTTCCATATGCCTCGCGTGGTTAGTACGCCAAATTGCTTGGCTTAGTGACCCAAGTACTCGGTCCTTAGGGACCCGCATACCACCACATCCAAAAACCGCACCATCCATCCAATATGCCCAAGTCTAAATCAATCTTTTATTTTCAGTTTTTGATTTTACAAATTAATCAAAGCACAAGTGCTGGACATATAGGAGTAATAATCAGTTTTGAGTGATCAAGACCATCGACTAAGTCGATGATCGCCCATTTCTACCGATAACTAGGCATGTCTAAGCAATTTAAATCGAAACTACTAAGTGATAGGAGCTCATCCAACGAGCTCCCACCACAGCAAATAACCTAGGCTCATGGTAGTAGAGGATAAACAATTCCTACAGATCATGCATCTATAGGCTCGCTAGCGACATTTAACACAAAGTAGCATGCATACATAGAAGTAAAACAAAGTATTAAGCTTTAAAGTAATGGGACAATGATGGAAATGGTCAAACTGCTTGCCTTGTTGCTGGTGGTCAAATTGTGGCAGAGGGTCGCCTCGGGATCACCACAAATGTCGAAACCTAACGGAAAAGCGAGAAAGAACCGATAAGAACGATTTAAAAACAACAAAGACAGCACAACAAATGAACTCCAAAAGCTATGAAAATTTTACAGCAGCAAGACAATGATTTATCATGACTTTAGCAACAAGAACCAATTGATTTGGATCCTCAATGCAAAAGATATGATGAAATCAATTCTGCTCAGCCTACTAAAATACCAAACTGCACTATTCACTAATTTAATTATGAGGCAACATTTTCTATAACAGCAGCGAAGCTGAAAATTTTACTGTAAAACCAGCACCTCATGAGATGAATAACACAATTGAGTTCATCTCATTTGGAGCTATATTGCACTTTCTATAAATTTTCAAACACAAGAACTTGAACAAAATTATAATGCACAAGTTCTCAATTTCCTAACAGCAACATGCTCAAAACTAATTTTCACAGTGAGTTCACTAAGAGAGGAAACCAACAAAGTTGGTCTCACCCACAAATAGCCTATAGAGCATTAGTTATACATTTTACAAGTTAAGTATTGTTTTTGAGTGTATAATTAAAGTGAGTTTTAAAACCTAACGGCAAACTGTGCTCTGGAGCTGAACTCAACTTACAATCATTTTTGGATTAAAGTCAAGTTCAAGACAGAGCTAACACAATTTGAATGACCTCAAATGGATTTAAAATGAGAAAGATATGAAATTCTAAAGTCTATACCTTATTTCAGCTTTAACTAAGACCTCACCGAATTTCTAAAACCCATAAGGACAGGGGAGGTCGTGAGCCACGATCTTAAATCCAACGGCTCAAGATCTCCCAGAGAACATCACATACGCCAAGACGTGAAGGTCCAGAGGTCCCGGACCTCTTAGCAACTCACATGCGCGAGGTGAGGGGAGGTCGTGGCCGAGATGGGAGATCCAACGGACCACAACACAAAAAGGAGGTCCGGAACTGACCAGATCTAAATGGGAGGTCATGAGCGGCTCAGATCAACACGGGAGGTCCTCAACGGTTGAGATCTTCCAACGGAAGATCCAAACTACCAAGATCTCCCGAGGAAGATCTACATCGTTAGGACCTCATAGGGAGGTCCCGGACGGTCCAGATGTTCCAAGGAGGTCATTGATGGTTCAGATCGTCCGAGGGAGGACCTTGACGGTTAAGATCTACCCGGGAGGTTATGAACGGCCGAGATGGCCTCGGGAGGTCCTAAGGGAGGTCCTAACGCCACAGCACCTCCGTGGAGGTCTGCGACGGCCACGATTGCGCAAGGGAGGTCTTGGACGCCCAGATCTCCTCGAGGAGGTCTGGGCGCCCTGCACTCCAACGCCGCACGAAGTTTTGGACATGAGATAAATGCGCCGGACATCAAGGAGGTCCGCTGCGGAGGTCTTAAATGCACGCATTAAAGGGTGGATTTAAGGCGTTAAGACATCCAATGATTGCGATGATTGGGCATTTAAAACGGTGAATTTATGTCCTAAAACGACAATGACGCTCGGGGCGTCCGGCAAAAATCCCGAAGAAGATGTGGTCATCGCCGGCGATGTAGACCTCGCCATGAGATCAATGGTACCACCGAGTGCACAATAACGCTTGCGCACCAAAGGGCCTTCTCTCAACGGCGACGACGGCTTTGAACGCCGGGCGAGCCGGAGAGGGCAAGGTTGACCAAGACGGCCAAAGTTCAAAACGCAAAATGAAGCTCCGCGACATTCAAGCGTATGCCAAGAAAGCTTCATGACAACATTCAGCGGGTGCCAAGAACTAAGGGACTACAGGAGGTGTACCGGAGGTCCTAAGGTGCCGGGAGGTCGTGGAGGTGATGGCGGTGTTGGGGAAGACAAGGTGAAGCTTCACCGCCCAAGACACCAGCCTCCAGCTCCTCTTTGTCCCCCTCTCGCAAATGTCCAACAACTCAAGTCAGACTTGGTCCCAGAGGGAAGGCACAAATGGAAGCAAGGAGAAAGGTGGAAACCCCAAGGACCCTTGTCCACCGAGGAACTTCAAGTCCAACAATGGCGGCCAAGGAGCTCATGGCTTAGAGTTCACAAGCACGTATGGGTGAGCAAAGAACAATGGCGTGCAAAGGAAGATAAAGGCACAAGGGGGGTGGTTTTATCCTAGGGCAATTGAGGTCGAGACCACCGCTAAGCTCCTGTGAGCTTGGCCCATGGCACGGTCTTGGCATTGGACAAGACTTAAAGTTGACACAATGGCGAGTTTGAGTGACCAGAGGGGCGAAAAGTCGACCGCATTAAATGCGGTCAAGAAAGAGTCATTGAAGTGTACCCCAAGGTCGACACGCATTAATTCGCGCTTTCGAGTTTGCCCGCGCACTGGAGGAAGGAGAAGAACAGGAGGTCCTCATGACCGCTGGATAAGACACGGGAGGTCCTAACCATCGGATCTCATTTTCAACCGTTATGTTTTAAGTGGCCGGGAGGAGGTCCCAGCCACACGATCAAGGATGGGAGGTCGTGGCCCTCCGATTTCAATCGAGAAAACGACGGGGGAAAGGGACAGGAGGTCTAAAGCGTTGGATCTCCATCCAACGGTGCGGACCTCCAGTGAGGACTTAACCGCACGCGATCAAAAGACATGAGGGGAGGTCATGGCCTTTGGATTTAAATCCAAGGGCACACAATGACCGGGGAGGTCTGATATGATGCGCAACAGGCAAGGGAGGTCATGGCCTTTAGATTTAGATCTAAGGGCTACGATCTCACGTGCGCTGGGGAGGTCTGGTGCGCATGAGACAAAAAGGGGGTCGTGACCGTAGATTTTAATCTAACGGTGCACAACAAAAGATGGGGGAGGTTGTGAGTGCTTGATAACGCAGGGAGGTCGTGAGCTGTTGGATTTGATCCAATGGCTACGACCTAGGTTAGGTGGAAGGTTTGTTTAGTTTAGGTTGAGAGGAGGAGGTCAGGGCCATGGATCTTGGATCCAAGGGCTATGACCTCACGCAGTGGGATGACCTCGACCGAGTATGTTGAGGAGGAGGTCGTGGCGGTTGGATTTGATCCAACGGCCACGACCTCAACAAATGGGATGACCTCGCATGCGATGGTTTAACAACTCGAGGAGGTCTTTGAGGTTTAACACATGGGAGGTCATGACCATGGATCACCGATCCAACGGCAATGACCTCATGAGGTAGGGAGGTCCTCGCGGTGTTGATCATGGAGGAGGTCGTGGTCATGGATGTAAATCCAACCACTGCGACTGATCAAGTGGAGATGAGGTCTGCGAGGTGCAGACATGGTTGGGCTGGACCAACTTTGAATATGGCTAGCCCAAGGAACAAAGTGTAGGCTTTTAAATTTAGTTTTAACAGCTGAAACTTAGCAGAATTATTTGAGATAGCAAATGAACTCCAAATTTGATGAAATTTTAACTGGAGCTTGCTGACAATGAGACCAATCTTGCATAAAATTTCCAGAGGTTATCATGCAATGCATTTTTCTCAGGAAATTCATGAAGGTTGTTTAAAGGATTGTTTTGCCTCCAAAAATTATCAACAAGTGTTATAACTCATGATATGTTTCAGAGGGGGTCCCATATCAGTTTTTGGGACCAAGGAAAAATATATTCCAAATGTTTGGCACAAGATTTAAGATAATTGGAGAATGAGTTTGATTTTTGGTCAACAAGAGCTTTGTGTTTTTGAATTACACAACTCTTGGACAAGAGTTACACAAGATTTTAGGGTTTTTCAAGATGTGAGAAAAAGTTTTAATTTCTACACATATAATTATACTTGATTAACCCTAATTATACATTTGGGATGTTACACTCATACTCTCATACAACGTTGATCACATCCATACAACAGCATACATAGATAGTTCAAAAGACGTACAACGTAATAGTTAAAGTTTACATCTATTACAAACGGCCGACCAGCCAAATTCAAATAAGAGTATTAAGTAGCAGCGGAAGCAAGTAAATGAACCAAAATGTCCAGCATGGTATGCCCCATAACCCATCGGCAACCGACTGGGAGTTAAATGATAGCATTACTCATTAGCGTCGCCAAAATCGGCGTTAACAAGCTCAACGGGCTCATACACTTCCTCACCTGAAATTGTAGCAACCGGATTGAGTACAAAGGTACTCGCAAGTCTTACACAAATAAAAATTAGTTATGCTAGAGGTTGTTCCAAAGGATGGCTCATATTGGTTTAGTTTTGCAAAAGAGACGCAATAATTTACAACCTACACATACTAGTTTTTCAAGTGCCATTTCAAAATCAGATTTGAAGTAGAAGTAAAGCATGTGAATAAGTGGTAAATTGAATAACAAATGAACCATACAAATGACAAAGTGGCGGTCCACTTTGACACAACAACAAACATGAACATCCCATTCATGACAATACCAAGTTATACCACAATTTTAATTCCAAGTCTAACGATAAGCAGCCACAAACTCAAGCGATCGTCCATAACCGCGGACACGGCTATTCGAATAGATTTATACCTTGCAGGGGTGTACTACTTTACCCACACAACTTGATTAGCCCGTAAGCCTCCAGATGCCTCCGAATATAGCATACTTCCTATGGTATGCCGGCCGAGTAAAACAAGACTTAGTATTTTTCAGCAAGTTGATATCATTGAGTTGACTCACCCATACGTGACGTAATCCCATTTAAGTGTAGGCTACCCACCTACAACTAAACGGGCACGCAAGTTGTGCCGGAAATACCGACCCAATTAATAAAGCTTAAATAGGGCTCACCCTCACTAAAAGAATTGCAATCGGTACCCTTATGGAACGTACATGCGATGGAACACATATATGCCCTCACACCACCAGTCATCAACTCAACAATACCAACCCCTTACTTAACCAAGCAGTGCCCATACACCGCGTGTGATAGCACGAGTTTTGGTTGAACCGTAGGTACCCAAAGTTCGGTCCTTAACTGTCCAGACAAGTCAAACACTTACCCAAGCTCGTGCACAAAGTCACCATCACTAACCATCACTTGTCCAGACCAAAAGCTCATTTAAAATGATAAAATTGGACTCGTAAAACTGATACGAAGATCTGAAACAAAAGTATATAATGATAGTTGTGTTTATCCCATAATTGTCGGGTTATTCCCGACAATCAGCTACCGGTTCTAGACTTGCATGGCTAAGCAAAACCCGGACAATATATTTGAACCATTCTAACTTAAGCATGTGGTACTGGAATAATTCAAGTATAACCTCAAAGAATTAGGAGATAACTAATCTACACATCACAAAAATAGCGACATTTACAAAATAGCATGCAAGCAATTCTCATTGCACTATCTTAACAAAACTGGGATCAAATATGATGCAAAATAAAGTTCAAATGATGCTTGCCTTGCTGGTAGCTTAGCTGCTCTCCCTCAGTAGCGTATAAGTCAATATCGATAGGCTCGGGATCTATATAAATACAATACTGAATAAACATCGAGAAATACACAAAAATTCAAAATGCTCAAAAATGCATGATTTTTCTACAGTAGGTAAATCATGATTTTATATGAATTTAGGTGAAAGAATCATTCCATTTAGATTTAGTATGTGAGAGTTATGAAGGTTTGAATTTCAGCTTTCAATACGTCTTCTTTAAGTAATTTAATTATGAGGTCAAAATTTGTAGAGCAATAGTGGAATTAAGGATTAGATGGATAAATTTAGAATATTAATACAAGACCAGAACAATTGAGTTTGTCTCATTTGGAAATTTCATGATTTAGTTATGATTTTCTAAAGTTATCAGCATTTCCTTTTGTAAAAATAATAGTGTTAATGGATCATTCTCAAAAATAATACTCTCTGCTACAGAGACATGTTTGAAACCAATTTTAATATAAATTTTATTAAAAATAAAAATTACCAGAAGTGGTTTCATCCATTTTGGAGTTAAGATGAATTAGTTATGTATTTTTGGAGTTACACATATTTTACGGTGTGCAAATAATTCTCTTTCGGATTTTCTAAATCATTTACTACTTTTCTTACCGACCGTGGCTCTAGCCGCGGTCACTGACCAGCGGACCCCCGGGTCAACAGTTGACTCGGTCAAAATGGCCTAACCGAGCTGTGAAAGAAACGTACTTTATAAAATACGTTTTTCGATTACGAAAGCGTACTTTTCGAGTTAAGCATATCAAGAATACGTTTTCCTTAAAGGAAAACGTATCCCACAACTCTACACTATCCCTTAATCGTCCATGGCCCATATGTCATACACTCATAGCTAAAACCCGGTGCATTTAACTCCTCAATTTCTGTGCATGGATCCACTTGTAAGGGACTCAAGTCTAATTAAAGCTCAATCATTAGCGCAGTTAAACCAGGATTAAACCAAAACGACAGAGATTTGGTCCTAACTCCGAGCTACAGTACAGGTCGGAAGCTCCGACACAGGGGAGCTCCTCGCCCGCGACCTTGCCCGGAGCATTGCCGGAGCTAGGGTCCACGACGGCGAAATCTAAGGGCAGGAATGGGTTCCTTGGACCCTTGCGCAGCATAAGGTGCCGGCGGTGAGTTCCCTGGTGGCCTATAGTGGCGCCTCGCCTGAGTTGGGCGGCGGCGCTCCAACGGTTTGCGTCCATGTGCAAGTTAAGCTCCGCGGTGTGCAAACAAGAGCGCGCATAAGCTAAGGCAAGGCACACTGAAGCTTACCGAGGTTCGGGGGAGGCCGAAGGAGCTTGTGGTTGGGTTGGCCACGGCAATGGCGACGGCGGCAGCAAGCTCCACGAGGGTAGGGTACTGGGCACAGAACGAAGGGCAATGAGTGTGTTGGAAAGGTTAAGGAGGCTAAGTAGATAGTGTAAAAACAAGGGATTGGCAAATGTCCTACCCGAACGACAATGGAGGACGAAATAGGGTTCTTGCTCGATAAGAAGAACAATCCCAAATTACCTAGCTCTTGTGGACAATCCGACAAATTAGTTGAGGGGAAAACATCACTATGTATGGAGGCACAATGTGACGCGAAAGGAATGGAGAGGAGCTCACCGTGGACGAAATTGGCAACAAGAGTTAGCCTCGGGCGTGCTCTGGGGTCGCCGAGAGCACGCTGGTGTTCCACGAAATACAAGCGAAGACAAACGCCCGGATTAGCTCAAACGGACACGGCGTGATGAGAAGAAAATGAAGGGCACCGTAGAACAGAGCTTACCCGTGAGGTGCACCCGAGCGAGCGTCCCTCTCCTCTGCCAACGGGAGGAGAAGTAACGAAATACAAAGGCTTGGAGACGACTTATGCTCAGCCGAGAGACGGAACGAAAGCGGCGTCAAGTGGAGAAGCGCCAGGAGTGGCCAACGGACACGGTGCGGTCATGGCGATGATGGCATGCGGCAGAGCGGGCCGGGCGCGTGGCGAGCGAAGTCTGCGCGCTGCAGTGGGAGGTTGACGACGGCACCAACAGGTGGGACCGACGCGGCAGCGACTCAGCGCGCGTGCGATCGCCTGAGTAAGCGAGTCGGTGTGGACCATCAGATTTTGGATGAACGGCCAAGATTAGAATGGGGGCACTTGGACCTTTCCGAAGGGGTACGCGTTCTAGACCGTTGGATCACGAACGGAGGGCTCAGATTTGATGAGAGGTTCGGACAAATTGAACAGCGGTGAGATCAGGACCATTGAATTTAGATCCAACGCCTGCATGTTAGGGTGCATCTAGGCGGTTGGATCGAGCCGGCTCGCAGCGTCAGACTCGAGCCCGATGAATAGTACTTGATCGATTGGGTTTAGGGTTTGACTAGGATTTAAATTATTTTCGCCACTTTGACCATGGTGCTAAAAATAGAAATAAAGTTCCTAAAATCATGAAATAATTCACAGGGGTTCCTGGGTAGGTCTAGTATCCATAAAAATTATTGAACGCTACTGTTCATGATATAATGTGTATATAATAAATTCAAACTTAGTGTATGCCATTAAATGATGTTTGAATTTTCACAAGGTTTAAACTAGTCCCAAAAATTTGGGAAAAATTATATTAATTCATTATAATTACTATAGTATTTGAATAAATTATTTCCATAAGATGTTCATAAGGTTTAGGTTTAACACATGTTTAAGATTTTCCTAGTGCAATAAATTATGCAAAAGTTTGAAAACAATGATGCGTGCTCATGAGATGCATAATAATTCTCTATATTAATCTGAGGATGTGACACCAAACTTAATTTCCCATAAGCTAATTGTGCATGCTTTCCCATAAGCGATGTCCATAACCGGGGACACGGCTATTCGAATAGATTTATTTAACTTTGCAGAGGTGTACAGCTTTACCCACACGATATGCATACCTCGTAATGTCGGCCAATGCACTCTTCCTTTGGAGTGTGACTGAGGTAGCATAACGAGGCCATTACAATATCAAGTCCTAAGTATCAACCCACCCGAGGATCAGAATCCCGTAGCAGACTAAATCGCCTAGCACCACAAGTGAACCCTATTGTGTAAGTAGGTCCCTATCAACTAGAGACCCTTAAGGGCAAGAAAGAAAATATAACATGCCCCCACCAGATTGACAAGAGAGTCATTAAAACCAAACAACAACAATTGCCAATCTGATTGTGTTTTGATAGCTAATACACAACAAATTATTAAGCCAAGCCTTCACCATTATCGCGGCATGTGGTTGTACGTAAGACTTGGTTCATCACACCACAGACCGGTCCTCAAATACCCAGACGGAGCTACGCGAATCTGGGACCACCCCTTCATCACCCTATCACCCGTCCAAGTCCAACACACAGCAACAACCCATCAGCAAGTTCATAATAATCAGATACGAAGATCTGGACATTTTCCTCAAATTCAACATAATCAAATCCATATAATCCTCAAATTTCATTAAGATTCAATTCGATCCATCGGTCGATGGACTAGCTCCATCAACCATTATCGACTACAGCTACTAGCACGACTAAGCAACGTTCTACAAATTAGCAAACGAACCCATATAACATATAGCCTTAATCATTCAAGGTAAAAGGGTAATCAAGATTCAAAGGAGGGCCAATGCAGCAAGTAAGGAATTAACTACTTCTACCCATGAACATACTTTTCAAAATAGCATGCAATTGAGAGATTAAAATTCATACAAAACATTTTAAAATCAGTAGGAGCAATATGTTCAAGAGGAGGGTGCTCACACCTTTGCTGTACCACTTGTTCAATCTCAGCTTACATTCATGAATACGTTTGTATCGTCGAGATATCTATCGAAAGAACGATATTACAATTAACACCAAATAAGCCAAAAAAATTCAAAATGCTCAAAAATACATGAAATTTATAGATTAGGTAGATTATGATTTTATATGAATTTAGGTGAAAGATTTATTCTATTTGGATTTAGTATGTGAAAGTTATAGCAGTTTGAATCTCAGTTTTCTGGAAAATCCGAAATAATTAGAACCAGTTACTGTTCATACTAATTTAATTATTTGGCCAAAATTTGTAGAGCAGTAGCGGATACAAGGATTACATATATAAATAGAGAATAATATTATAAGATCAAAATAACTGAGTTTATCTCATTCGGAGTTTTTATGAATTAGTTATACATTTTTAAAGTTATCACCTTTTTCTATTGTAAAAATAATAGAATTAAGGATCATTTCACAAAACTATATTCTCTGCTATAGAGACATGTTTGAAACCTAGTTTAAAATAAATTTCACTTAAAATAAAAATTACCAAAACTGGTTTAATCAATTCTGAAGTTAAGAAGGAATAGTTATGAATTTTTAAAGTTAAAAGCATTTTCTAGTGTATAAATAAATTTAGTTTTGGATCATTTTCCACCAAATATATTTTCTGGGATAGTGGCATGTTTGAAACCAATTTTATAACAAGGGTCATTTAAAATGAAAATTAACAAAATTGGTTTCACTGTTTTTGGAGTTAATATGATTTAGTTATACATTTTAGAAGTTAATCCAATTTTTTAGTGTGTAAATAAATGTATTCCGAATTTTCTTAAGGATTAAATACTTTTTGTACTGAAGTCTTCCCTAGCCAAAACCTATGACAGGTGGGGTCCAGAGCATAGTATCATTTTTCTTTTTCCTCTTAATTTCCGGTTAACTCTGTTAGGTGGGACCCCCATGTCATTGACTCGGTCCATGCAATAGTGGAATTTTTTTAAATAATCTATTTTTTATTCAAATATCAAAATATTCCAGCGATATTTTTTTTACAAAATATCGTCTGTCGCCCAATGGTTGGGCGACAAGGACCTATCGCCCAACGGGTATGCATGCATCGAAGTTCGCCGCCCAACCGTCCGCTTTTAAAATCGCACAGAGGCGGCGGTTGGCGTAATTATTACGATCGCCGCCGACGGTTAAGATAGGATCTGATCGCCAACCGTAGAGCGATCAGATGTTCCATCATGCCGCCTAACCAAGGCGGCGATCGATGGTTTATATAGCCTCCTCATGGTCCTCCTGCAGGCGATTCGCTTTGCAGAGGTTAAACAGTTCGGCGACGGAGAAGAAAGAAAGGGAGAGGGAGAAAAAAGAGAAGGAGAGGAAGAAGAGAAGACAAATTTGGATTATGAGGAGGTAAGTTTGATTTATTTTGTAATTGTATTTTTTAAGTAGGTATTTAGTTAATTAAAATACTAGGTATAAGTAGCGTCAGAGAAAACTATAGTTAGGAAAAAAAGTAGATTTGTTGGTTTGTATGTAAGTAGAAGCGATAAAAAACTTTAGAAAATCCTCAAACACCAAGCGCATAGTAATAAGATAAAATAAATAGATGCGCGGACATTCAACTACAAATGGCCTTCACCAAAACGCAAAGACAAATAGGAAACAAAAGGTAACACCGGAGCATAATGACAAGAGAGTTTTTAGCACCGATGAAGTTCGATGCAGATTCATGCAATCCATTGGATTTATGTATGTTTAGGAAATCATCTATTGACTCCTAAAATGTGATATAATATGTGTTATACTTGTCTTGTGACTAGCATTTGGTATTTTAGATTTTAATTATTAATAATTTAAGAGTCTGCTTGAGGTAGAGGATACTTATAGATAAATCTAAGGGCTGTTTTGCATTGGATGATTGAAACTATTTCTCTATTAAAAAGCTTAAATGGCTTATGCATGCTATGAATTGACGGAAGCAATTGATGCATTTATATATTAAATCAAATGTACATGGAACACAATACGGTACTAATGCTAGACTAATACAATTTTATATCCTTAACAATGCACAAGTTAAAGAGTCTCAACTTTTCCAATACGGTACTAGTGCAATACTTTCCTTAATGTATCAAATTCCAAAAATGTAAGCATTCAAGTCATAATCAAAATAAATAGTATATGTAGAATTTCAGTTTGTAAATTCTCTTACAAAGGAATTTCAGTTTCATATCTTATTTGAAAAATAATATTTTTAATTTCATATAATGTAGTTTTGATTTTTGAATTGTTCAAGGTGCATAGATATGAAACGTCCTTATGTATGTACCAAATATTTCTATAGATATGCTCGCTTACAAAAATGTAGCAAGATATCACATCATTGCCGAGGCATTAGAATTTGGTCAGGCTTGCTACAAAGGAAACATAAATAAGAGAAATTGAATGGTACCAACCGGTTGTGGTAAAAGATGATTAAAAATTAGGAAACAAATAAGCAATGTTGGTTGATATTTAAGGAAACAAATAAGCAATTCATGGATTCATTGGATTGAGTTTTGGACCGTCACCGAAATTGAAGGATCAAGGGGTCCAAGAATCTCACCTTTCAATATGGGAATCTTCTCTCGAGCCTTCACTTAATCTTTTAGTTTTCTAAAAGTTTATTTTGAGTCGCAGCTTGCTTAGAGCGCCAACTTCAAAGAATACCAACACCAACAGCTAAAGCACAATCATAGTTAATATTCCTATCATGTAGTGCATGCTTCCATGATATAATAACCGATTCAATTTCATCCAAAAAGCAAAGATAAGGAGGATGAATACTTTGTATAAACTAATTAGTAGAAGTAAATTAGTACGAACTAACCGACTTAGGTAATTGGTAGAAGACCGGATGCCACTTGTAGCATTTCGGTTGCAAGTTAGCGTCCGAATTGGATAATGCCTGCTATGGAATAGCTCGGTTTTAGGTTGAATCAATATGGTACCACACGCTCATTGCGGCCTCTCGCCTTAGGGAATGAATGATGTCTTGATCATGCTTTGTCGTGTAGTTGTCGATTTATAGGCGAAGGGCCTTACAAATGTAAATTACAATGTAGCAAGATTTTGCATATCGTGCGCTATGAAATGACTAATTGCAATGTTGGAAATATTTGCAGCCATACAATAAGTCATGCCTGTACCCACTACATTGAAAGTGCATTACGGTGTTGGCACCGTTCGTGAAGGTCCGTGCGGTGTTGACTTGAGCAGTTTTCAGCAAGCCACTCTGGTACACCCGGACGGCGAGAATGCACTAATCGAAGATGTGAAGCACTGGCTGACCCGCAGCTTCTCTTTGAACCCTGAGGTGTGCAGCGTCGACATACAAGGGCTTTGGAGCCGGTCTTCCACGAACATCAGCTGGGAGTTGAGAAGACTGATGCGCACGGCAGTGTGGAAGGCCTTTATAGAAGGATGTCGGCGCCGTGGATATGAGTGTGTGATACTTGTGCAACCATGCCCAAAAGAAGCTGTGCAGGGCCCCCCTGCCGGATATAATCCGGGTGTTGCGAGCAGCTCGGTTGCCCGGCATGTTGGTGAAGAAGAGGACCCGGAGGGCTGTGTTACGAAGAGTTCAGAGAATGTTGCTTGTGATGAGCCCGACGCGCTACATATAGGAGAGGAAGATCGGGCACCACATGATGAGCCTACTGAGACGGTGCCGATGAAGGAGAGCATAGGGATTACATATTGCATCAAATGGAAAGCGATGACCGGATGGCCTTGGCTGAAGAGGACGCTTTACAAGAAGACGACGAGGGCAGTTCCGATGAGGACGGAGCTCCCATCCCCTGGGAATGGAACAGATTTGACGCTGAGGGTCTATGTACGCCGACGAAAGCACGAATCGCCGTGGGAGTACCATGCCACGGAGGTTCGGTTGCACTCAATGTTTGTCGATAAGACATCCTTGCAGATGCCATTAAGTCATGGGCTATGTCTATGCAATGGACGTTTGGTCATCAAATCTAGCCAAGAGCAAGACAATCACAAATGCGAAAGCATCCGGTTGTCCTTGGCGAGTGCACGCAAGATAGACCAAAGTATGAGACTCACCGGATTGTCTCGAAGGTGGAGCCGCACTCGTGCATGCTCAGCAGTGTTTTGTGCGAACATCGTAACATAACGCCGACATTCATAGCTAATTTGATGTATGGAGAGATAGTGGAGAAGAAGGATATGGAGGCCGGCACATTATGGTGGCTATTGAGAAGAAATTCAAGTACAAGATCAGCTATGGGAAGGCGTGGCGTCGGGCGTAGGCTATGGAAAGACGGTTTGGATCTTTTGAGGCGCGTCGACAACCTTCCTCGTATGCTTGAGGTCTTTGCAGAGAGAAACCCGCACGACATTGTCAGTGAAGGACATGCCATCTAAAATTCCGCGAGGTTTTTAGTAATGCATAGGGCCTTCAGAGCCTTCGTCCCCGTGATCGAGGCTTTTAGGCATATGCTGCCCGTGATCTCGCTTGACGGACTTTTTGATCGGAAATACAAGGGCAGATCCTTACGCCATAGGCGTTGATTTCGCAACAATCAAATTCGCCATTAGCCATCGCATTTTGTCGAAGGTGAGAATTTTCACACCGGTTGTGGTTCCTTCAACATCCGAGGGTGGGAGTTGTTGGAGCTCGCCCCGGTGTGTGCGTGATTCATGATCGGCCGCCGGATGTCAAGGCCATAAAAACTTCAGAAGACCCGGAGGAGCCGTTCCTTGGCCGGATATGACGAAAGAGATGGTGTATTCGCCATTTGGGGCCAACTTCTTCAAGAAGTTCCCGGCAACCCTTGGTGAAGCTATTCAAGAGGTGGCTATGCGTAACCAAAGAATAAAAATTTGACGCTTATGGGCGCCGCCGACTAACACAAGCAGAAACACGTGGACACGAGGAACCAAGGAGCAGAGTCTCGAACCGGGTGGTCCGAGGCGAGGACCTCGAGGAACATCGAGTGCTTCTCCCATCGGATCGAGGCACGCCCATTGGACAAGTGGTCTCGCCGCATGACACGGACGGGCAAGGTAAGCGGCATAATGACCACTAACCTTGCGGAGGTGTACAACCGGGTTCTTAGGGGCCTTCGTTCTCGGCCCCGCCATCGTGGAAGGTGTTACGCGCAGCAATCGGGTATTTCGTGGAGAGGCATGCAAATGCCGCACTTCATGCCACGAACCCTCAAACACCGTATTGCTCAAGATTACGGCATACATGCAAAGCGAAGACACGAAGGGCGGCCGCACACGCGGTACGCGTGATGGGCAATATGGAGCATCGCTTCGACGTGTTTTGCGGATAGAGCCGGATTTGGGACGGCTCGTTCTCTTGTCACCCACGAGGTATGCCTTGGAGATCATGTCAACGAGCCTAGCCAGACGTGCAACAAATGAAGTCTTACACAAGCCATGCTCTCATGTGCTCGCCGCATGCGGATCGTCGCGATGGACCCTTTGAACTTTGTGTCCGAGTATTTCTTGAAGGAGAGGGTGGTGCAGCGTGGATCGGCGAGCTTAGGGGCTTGTGGTTGTGGGTAACTTCGCCACCTTGGATATTGCAAATAGGATCTAGATTCGGATATTGACATGTCAAGGGCAACAAGGGTCGCTCGGCGAGTCGTCAGATACGAATGATATGGACGGCTACAAGCGGGCGTTGGGTACACGCCGCGAACATCGCGCCAGAGGGCTACACGACCCGAGACGATGCAAGGCACCACCGGGAGTAGGCCTTCGCTATGGAAGGATGTCGAGACTTCTTCCGTGTGAAAGTGGGACCTAAATGGCAAATCGATGCACATTGTCATTTGTACTTTGTATTGTTTATGTAGTCTGTTCGGTACTACCCAATTTTCATTTGATGTACGTAATGCCGTAAGACATGTATCGTATGTTGCACGTAATGTTTATTTAAGTGTTGTACTTGTTGTACTCTTTTGATTTTGTTTGTTTGCAAGTTAAATTTACTCATTCGCTTACACTCGATGTTTTATTTCCGCCAGATTTGCTAACTTAAAGTTGTTTTGCGGTATGGATCACGGATCCGACCGAGTTTTGGCCTCCTTGACGAGCGCATCGACCGAAAGTACATCGTGGCGTCGCGTCGTGTCCCTCATCCCACGGGCCGCCGACGCGATCGTTGGGGGTGATCCGCCGCGACACCTCGGGTGGCTTGGAGGCTAGACCCACGCCGACAGTGCGTTTAGTATACGCCCACACTATCTTCTCGCGGCTCGCACTTTTCAGATCGACCTTTTGTTCCTTCGCAGGTTGAGCGCTGCTGGTCTACTACCTATCGCCCGGATGGTGCAGGCCACGGACGAGGACGAGCCGGCAGCACCCGCGGTCGGCGACGACGGAGACGTCCATGCTGGGCCAGAGCAGTCACGACGCTTCCCGTTCGATCGCTCCCTGCTGACAGCTCTTGTAGACCGGTGGCGACCAGAGACTCACACTTTCCATCTCCCATTCGGGGAGATGGCCCCTACCCCGCAGACGCCTCGCTTGGCCTCCCTATCGCGGAGGTGCCGCCTTCCGCAGGAGCCTCCGGATAACTGGCGCGAGGACCTTCTGGCCAGGTTTCAGGGAGTCCTCCCACCTGTGTTGGCGGCCGGGTACTACGTCATTCCGGAGGCACAGAGGCACGGGCCGCCCTTGCGGTGGTTGTCGCAGTTCCGGGTATGTGTTCCACACCGCACTCGTGGTACTTGTCGCTACCGTCCTTTCCGTAAAGGGACTTACTATTTTTCCGTTGTGCAGTGTCGAGCGGATGGACCCTCACGCGACCAAAGAAGCGGTGTCACGCCACCGAGGCGTACTTGTTGTGGCTGTTTGGTTGGGTCTTTGACACCGCGATCCGCGGCGACACCGCCGACGCGAGGCTCATCAGCAGACGCTTAGGGCTATCGCCGACGGGAGGGCCCCAGATCGCTTGGGGTTCGGTTGTACTTGCCGCCACCTATCGCGGCTTGTGCGACGTGTCTCAGTCCGCATCAACTCCATCCTCGCGGTGTCCTCTCCTCCGCAGCTTGTGGTCGTTGAGCGCTTTAGCCTCGGGCGGCCCTGATTGACGCAACAAGACCGCACGGCCGAGATGTACAACGAGACGAGGTGGACCGACCGACGATGGGCTCTCTCGGTGCCGGCGGCAGTGCGCATTCTTTCCGTGACTCATTTTTCATACTACCGATTGTCCTACCTAATATGTCAGTTTCGTTGCGAGTACAGCCACAAGACGTCCGGTGACACGGCGTCTGAGCCCTTCGTGGAGTAGCGATTCGACCGCCTCGGCGGACGACGTTCACCGGGAGCCATACTACCGAGGAGTTACTTTCGCGCTCCCCACGGCCCGTCCTCGGCGTGCTTGCGAGACCGAGAGTATTACGACCCGCAGGTGCTTGTCTTCGACGCCTTCGTGGAGGACTACGGGCCGCATCGCGCCCGATGCGCCCTCGCCTACGCCAGAGTTCGATACCGATTAGGCATGCAAGGTGAGAACGCACTCGTGAGTAATCGGCATACGTAAGTTGTTTTGTTGTCCTCTCTACACACGACGCCTAACTACAAGTTACGCCTTGCGCCTTCGATGGAAGGAGTCCGCCGCGCACGAACCGGGGATTAGGATGGGCCCGTGGGTAGCGCAGCGGGAGGACGCACTACAGACCGTGTGCGGAGGATATCCCCACGACCACACGAGCTATGACCAAGATATTCGCCGGTACGCCCGCAGACACGCACCGAGCTGCGTGCTCGCCGCAGACGAGCCCGCACCACGTGTCCGGCACCGACCGACACGCACCACGTGCATTTAGCGCAGACGCGTGCAACGCAGACGCTACGCGCAACACCGAAAATTTGGCTTGTGTTATCCGCCATTACGCTTTTCACCGTGTCTTCTTTTTGATGTAGGCGGCATGGTTGCCGAGCTTGCGACGGAGTGCGACTCTTGGCCGCAGAGGTTCACGGAGGTGTGGAGGGCACACGCGACGAGACGGCCCAGTTTTCCGTCGTTTTGACAAAGAAGGCGGACGATTTTCGCTCTTTGCGTGCACCGTGCTCCGGAGGTTGGCACGCCCACCGTCCACACTCCGTCCGTCCTTTGCCGTCGGCCCAAAGAAGAAGACAAAGAAAGGGAGGGTCACCACACCACGCCCGACATCGACGCGCCGACCAGCCGCTCGGCAGACCACCTCCGACATCGACGCGCGTTACCGAGCTAGCTCGGCAGACCAGCTCGACATCGACGCGCGTGACGGTGGCTCGAGCACAAGACCTCCGACATCGACGCTACTGAGCAGATAGCTCGAGCGAAAGCACGCCCGACACCGGCGGCGCCGCACTACGCCGTGCCACCTTCCGTGTGAGAGCTATGTACACGCCATGGCGCTAGCCGAGGGTATGTCACGCTCTGCTGGTCATCACGCTTCACGCTTTTTTATTAACCAACAATATTTTGCTTTGTGCGTGTACATTGCCCTATGACGACGTGGGCCGCGCATCACGTGGGCGCGCGGGACGTGGACGAGCCGGACGAGGACGCGCAGGACTTTTTGGTGGGCGAGACCCGCACCGCCCACACCTCAGCCCACACCCGCCGAGGTTCTCGTCGGCTCACACTTTATCGGTGCACCAAAGACCCACACAAAGACCAGTGTTGTCCACCCCTTTGCCGCATCTCGGTCCTCGCCGATCAGGCTCTGCATCGTCTTACTCTATCCGCCGAGGCCCCGACACCCAATGCAGAGAAAGGCGCCAAAGCGAGCCCGTAGGGGAGGACGCGAGGTGGATCAAGGTGACGACGCGAGGGGATGGGGGTGCGGTTGGGGTTAGTAGGGCCGCGTCGATCGACCGCTGCACATTTGTTCTTTATGTCATACTTTAATTTTGCACTTAATATATGATGCCGTGATTACTTTTGCGTTCTTGTGTATACTCTTTCATGTAATGCATGTTTGTTCAATGCATATCAACGCCTATAGCTTAATGCACACGACTACTCGATGCAAAAGCCAACTCGATAAATGGCAATCGCAATGACGCTGGCCCACCATTCACTTACATACGCTACGAGATTGAACGTAATTGCGACACATCGATACAACATGGCAACTCGATAAAAGGCAACCGCAAAAACGCTGTTCACCATTTAGTTACATGCTTCATGACATTCAACATAAGTGCATACTGAACGGACACTTGCGACGCACGAGCTTCTCGCGCCTCCCTAATTGTAGAAGGTGCCTCTCGCAACCCACATAGAGTGTTCTCGGTTAGGCGCCTCGGGCGTGGTCGGGTCGTTGTAGTGGCACGCACATATGCACTAGGGTTGGCACAAAGAAGATGCGGATCATAGGAACTTCCTATGTTCACGACCTCCTCATTGCCCTCTCGCAAGCATCTGTTGGCGGAGGTCGCCATTTTGCTCGACAGATCGTCAATTTGTGCCTCCAAATGAAAGATTCGGTTCCACAATACATCCAGTACCGCACAACAGTCGTTCATGGGGAGGATCGATCCAATGGGTGAAGTTGCATTTCGCCATCTGCTACAAGGGGCGGTTAGTATGGTCGATGTATTACCAAGAATATAAACAAAACTACTTACCCCGAGTATGGGCATCGGAAGAAACGCCGCCCACCATCGAAAGGGCCGTCTATGGCTCGCGATAGCGTCCTCCCGTGTCCGCATTTCGCCACTTAGGTTGAACACGCTTGTTGGGCATCAACCGTGGTTAGGGCGAAGTCCTCCATCCTTTCGGGAGAAGGTCCCGCCGGTGAACCCGTTGGATCGGGTCCTCGGCGTCGCCATCGTATGTTATCAGAAACGGAGAAGGTTCTTCCTCCTACGGTTTGAAGGGTCGAGTGGTCGTAATTGGGCGTGGGCGTGCATTTTATAGGCCCGCGAGGGGAGACTAACAAAGCGGGCGGCTTTATGCGATAATAAGACCAAAGGAGACAGACTTTCTGCGCAAAGGACAAGACCACACGGGCAGCTTTGCAAACCGAGAAGACCACACGGGCACTTTGCGCGATGATAAGACCGAAGAAGACAGACTTTGCGCAAAGGACAAGACTACACGGGTCAGACTTTGCGCAAAGGATAAGACCGAAGGAGACAGCTTTGGGCAAAGGACAAGACTACACGGGCCAGCTTTATGCGGGAGAAGACCACACGTGCAGCTTTGGGCAAAGGATAATACCAAACGAGACAGCTTTGCCCGGTTTAGGGTTTAGGTTTAGGGTTAGGCTTTTCAGATTGACTTGACAACCTCGACCACCTCGCCACTTTTAAGACCGAAAAGACAAGACTCAGAAGAAAGACGTGAAAACACTGCCTCGCCAAACTTTTCGATCGATAAGACAAACACTCATAAAGCAAGCCATGACTTCACCGCAAAGTAAGACGTGACAACACTATGCCTCCTCGGCTTTTGAAATTAAAAACAAGACTCTCTACTCGCATGAAATTAACGACATCATGCCAACCATGGAGCTTATAAAAGAGGGTTGAACCAAACCCAACTCTCCACACCACTACATAACACATACCCGACTATGGACTCTTCGCAAACTTCTACGCGAGGTTGTTGAAGAAGCAAAAGTGGCTCAAGCGAAGAGGGAACAGCTACAATACCCGATAAATCAATGAAATATGCTCCAAGACCACCACGCTTTCGATCCCGCGCAGTGTGTGTGGCGAACCGGCAGAGATCATTCATCCACACACCTGCATACACGCACGCAGGCGTATTACACATGCGGGCATCACCGTAAGTGTTTCTTTCGCACAGACGATTTTCCTCTCCCAACGCTCAATTTCATAAATTTTAACTTCATCCCCACGTAATGGCAGCCCGAGATGCGCCGCCACTTCTTCCAAAGGATCGACGGCCCGAGATGTACGACAGGCATTCATCCAAACAGGTACATGTTTGAACTACTCGGTGCGGGCCGAGAACTTCGTGCGGTGGAAACCCCACGCATCGGACCTGTTGAGGAGGCACCGGCGAGCCCAAGATTTCGCCGGCGTAATCCATATCGATGACGCCGCTTATGAAGAGTTTACATCCTTATTACGTAAGGTTTCCCGTCGGTGCACTTACATCCGCTATACAATCGCAGACATGCACAACTTCCACATACCAGCCCGACGTGCACGATCCGCGACAAAGGCAAGGGAAAGGCTCATGCGGTTGACCGACGCCCACAACAGATCCGGTCCGATCGCCGGGTCATCCGTATGGACGACGTGAGTTACAAAGAATTAACATCATTCTACGATTTTCACTATACGGTGCCCTTACATCACGGAATCGCAGGACATGGACGACTTGACATACCACCCGACGTGGGCAATCCGCGACAAGGGTAAGGGAAAGGCTCATCGGCCGAGTCTTACCACCACAACATCCGGCCGCCGGCGTAATGCGTATTGACGATGTGAGTTATGAAGAATGTAAATCCTCCTTACAATTTTAAATATACGGTGTACTTACATGAAGGAATCGCAGGATATGGACGACTTCGATATACCAGCCCGACGTGGACACTCCCGCGACAAGGGGAAGGGGAAGGCCGAGGAGTTCAACGCCGAAATGCCAAGGAAGGGAAAATGGCCCCGGTCCACGCAGTAGCTCAGGTCATTACGTAGTAGTCCCACGTCCTACCCCCATGTTTTTTACTATCCCCTAAAGGCATGTATACTTACATAGTCCGGATGCTTGTGTTACAATGTACCGTAGTACTACCGAGCATGACTAAAGCAATTAGCCAACCATCATGCCATGTGACTACGTAAGCGGCTTCCGTGACGCGATCAGAATGTAGTTACGTTCCCGAGACCCATCAAAGCAAGACTATATTGCAAGTATGCCTCTTCTCTCGCAATCCCGTAAAGAACCATTCGCACCGACATTGAATCCTCCATGTTTTAGGCCATCGTCATAATCACAATGAGCGCCCTCAACCCCTTCACTCATATTCTCAGATAAGCTTCATAAAGTACGACATCGACTACGTGCCTACATACGCATATACGCTCGCACGACTTCATCGTGATATCACTTACCTTTGTACTTACATATCATTATCGCCTCAATCGCCCTCACAAAATTCAATGAAATTTACCGACTACAACAATATACAACGATCACAAAATGTTATTATGAAGTCGACAAATTTCGTACCCATGATATTCTACTGAAAATAACAAACAGAGCAACCAACATCGTGACAACACTATTATTTTCAAAATAAATAACATGGATTTGCTAAATTTAATTAACCTACAAAATGTTATTCATTAACTCAATTAAACAATAATTAAAAGGCAAAAAGGAGCTCACAATCGCCATAGGGTTGGGCGTCGTTCTGTCGCCATAGGGTTGGGCGACTAGCTCTGCCGCCCGGCTATTAGGCGATCAAGACCGATCGCCCAACCCTATGGCGGCAGAACTACCGCTAACCCTCACGGCGACAGATCAAATCGTCCAACCATTGGGCGACAGACGTATATTTTGTAAAAACAAATATCGCTGGAATATTTTTGATATTTCAAATAAAAAATAGATTATTTAAAAAAAAAATTCTGCAATAGTGCATGGACCGCGAGTCCATGGGCCAGTCCACAGCACAGCGCGTTGCGCACTGAAATGCCTAGGCTCACCTGTCATTGAGTAACGGAAAGCTAGAGTGCTTACTCCTGAGTTTACTGTTTTTGGGCCCACGAATCATAGACACAAAACTACACTTATACGTTACTAATGGATACTTTACCTAATACAAAAGTGGTTTAGCGCTAATGATCTGCTACAGTGATTACCGGAAATCCAACAACAGAGCAGAGGTAGAGTCGGCCATCGCCGAGCTCGCCGACGGTGAGATAGCGGCGCACTAGGCTCGAAGTAGGCTAAAATGGAAAGCTAGAGCTCGAGGCTACCTTCTGGGGTTGTCCTTGCCGGCGAGGAGGCACTGAGGCTCGCCGGCGGTGGCGTTGAGCGGAGGAGGCGTGTACGGGTGCCAAGGACGCTCAACGAAAAAGCCTCCCGGGGCAATCTGGTGCTGGATCCGGGCTCCTGTGTCTTCAACGACTTCTCTGGTCTGGCGCGGGGACCAATGGCCTTCTTCTCCGGCCACGACACTGTCCAAACACGGCGGCGGCGCAGCATGCAAGGCGACAACACGCGGTGAGGTGATGAGCTCAACAAGAAGTGGGGGAAAAAACTAAGGGGACCTTCATGATGCTCACCATGCTCCTGAAGGCGACTAGGAGTCACCGGGGTAGACAAATTTCTCAAAGGCGGCGGTTCACCGAAGATGAGGAAGACGACTCGGTTCTTCCTTATCACTACGGCAAAATGGAATTGAATGCACACGCAAGATCAGTAAGGCAGCGCAAGCACGAGGGACAAGGTGCGCAGGCCAAAGACTCACCGGAGCACAAGAAGACATGGCGGAGCTCCACAGAACGTGCACTGGAGCTTCAGGGAGCACGAGTTTGCCCCGGGTCCTACAAGCAACAACAAAGGCTCAAACACGCGAAAATGGAAACGACATGCAAAGTAGGAGGAGAGGGACTTGGTTGCGTGGTCTTTACCGAAGAACGGAGCACAAGGGAGCTTCCCTCTCCTCAACAGCCGGAGGAGAAGTGAGGGGAAAGGAGTGCAAAGAGAGGGTATTATCCTCGGGCGAGGACGGAGAGTGAAGCGGTGTGAGAGGGCGCAGCTCGGGGATAGGCCGCGGAGGGCAGTGGGCTACGGCGTCACTAGCGCGCGGATGGAGGCGCTCAGAGTGCGGCGGCCCTGTGGCGTTCTAGCCCTGTTATGCCAGCACGAGGAAGGAGACGGGATTGACCGCGTGGGCCTGCTCGGTCAGAGGCACAAAGAGGCAAGGGGATGCGGTGCAGTCCAAGAGGGGTTGAGTCGCACCAGTTGGGCTCGGGTTTGAACAGTAAGTGGCTTGAGCCGGAGAAGTTGGGACTATTAGATTGGAAATGGATGGTTAGGATTGTGTTGGCGTTCGGACAGGTCCGAACAGCCCACTCCATTTGAGCCCTCCGATCTTGATCCGACGGTCCACGTGCGAGTGCATTTAGGTGGTTGGGTGGAGCCAAGCTGGTGCGTCGGGTTCGAGCCAGGGTCAGGTTCGGGTCGGTGCAACAGTGCAAGCCCAAGTTTTCAAAACAGTTTGACCAACTATTAGCAGATTTGACCAAGGCTTAAAAAATAGAAATAAAATTCAAAAATTTCTGAAATTATTCAAGGGTGTTCCTGGGACATCCTAGTTTTCATAAAAATTATAAAAGATTACTGTTCATGACTTATTTTGTATAATTTAAATTCAAATTTGGAATAGGTTATTTGATTTGAGTTTGAATTTCTTTGGGTCAATTTAAGTTCCAAAATTTGGGAAAAATAATATTTATTCATTATAATTAATCTAGTATTTGAATAAATTGTTTCCAGAAGATAATCATAAGTTTTTATTCTTGATTTCTTTTGGAGTTTAGATTTAAGTTGTAGGTTTAAACTTTAATTGAGATTTTCCAAGTGCAATAAATGTTGCAAATGTTTTCAAAAACTCATGCATGCTGATAAGATGCATACTAATTATCATTAATTAACTTGAGGATGTTATAGTGGCGAGGCGACGCTGATGAACCTATCCCCGAGCTCCCTCGCCGTCCGTAGCATCTCCTCCACGAGTACCGCCCCGCCGTCTCTGCCTCCGGCCATCGCAGGTGCGACTCCGGCGACCATCGGACCTCGCGCCACCCAGGGTGAGTTCACCAGCTCATTGCATAGCTATTCGTGTCGCCGTCGAGCTCAGAGCCCCGTGGCCACGCCGGCGGTGAGGTTCGCCCGCCACACGCACGCATGTGTCACGCTCTGACAAACCTGTAGTGTGGGGATTAGCACTAATTATTGGTCGGTTTAGGTAAAGCAATGATTAGCTTTAATTAACACGGAATTAAATAATGCTTGTTTGAATGACACGCGGGCCCTTGAACAGAAAACAAAAGGTTTAAATGCTGGTTAGAGTTAGTGTCTTTGACATGTGGGCCTGGCCCCCTTTAGTGAGCTGTGCACGTAGACCGTGAACTAGGTTCACAAGACCGTGTCTATGACCTTTGGGCCCCACCTGTCAGTATGCAAATTGAATCGGAGGTTAAATGAAATTGGTACTGTTCAATAGGTCCCACCGGTCAGTGACTAGGGCTAGCTCAGCCCCGGTAGAAAAAGTAATATATGCTTTATAAAATCCGGAATACATTAATTTGCACACTAAAAATTGTATTAACTTCAAAATTACTTAATTAATTCATTTTAACTCCAAAAACAGTGAAACCAATTTTGTTATTTTTAATTTTAAATGAACTATATATGAAAATAGGTTTCAACCTTGTCACTATCTCAGAAAATATAGTTATTGGAGATTGATCCAAAACCCATTTATTTATACACTAGAAAATGCTTTTAACTTTAAAAATTCATAACTATTTCATCTTAACTCCAAAATGGATGAAACAAGTTTTGATAATTTTCATTTTAACTGAACTTTATTTTAAAATAGGTTTAAAATATGTCCCTGTAGCAGAGAATATTTTTTGTAAAATGATCCATAACTCTATTATCTTTATAATAGAAAAAGGCCGATAACTTTAAAAATGTATAACTAATTCATAAAACTCCAAATGAGATAAACTCAGTTATTTTGATCTTATAATTCTATCCTCTATTTATCTATGTAATCCTTGTATCCATCACTAGTCTCCAAATTTTGACCAAATAATTAAATTAGGTGAACAGTAAGAGATTGCATTTTCTAGAAATCCAATCTTCCAACTGCTATAACTCTCACATGCTAAGTCCAAATAGAATAATTCTTTCACCTAAATTCATATAAAATCATAATCTACCTACTGTATAAATTTCATACATTTTTGAGTATTTTGAATTTTTGGATTATTTGGCATTAATTGCAATATCGTTCTTTCGATAGATTTCTCGACGATACGAACGTATATTCATGAGTGTAACCTGAGATTGAACAAGTGGTACAGCAAAGGTGCAAGCACCCTCCTCTTGATCATATTGCTCCTGCTGATTTTAAAATGTTTTGTATGGATTTTAATCTCTCGATTGCATGCTATTTTGAAAAGTATGTTCATGGGTAGAAGTAGTTAATTCCCTACTTACTGCATTGGCCCTCCTTTGAATGTTGATTACATTTTTACCTTGAATGACTAAGGCTATATGTTATATGTGTTTGTTTGCTAATTTGTAGAACGATGCTTAGTCGTGCTAGTAGTTGTTGTCGATAACGGTTGATGGAGTTAGTCCATCGGCCGATTGATCGAATTGAATCTTAATAAAATTTGAGAATTATATGGATTTGGTTATGTTGAATTTGAGGAAAATGTCCAGATCTTCGTATCTGACTATTATGAACTTGTTGATGGGTTGTTGTTGTGTGTTGGACTTGGACGGGTGATAGGGTGATGAAGGGGTGGTCCCGGATTCACGTAGCCCCGTCTGGGTATTTGAGAACCAGTCTGTGGTGTGATGAACCAAGTCTTACGTACAACCACACGCTGGGATAATGGTGAAGGCTTGGCTTAATAATTTGTTATGTGTTGGCTATCAAAACACAATTAGATTGGCAATTGTTGTTGTTAATGTTTAATGGTTCTCTTGTCAATCTAGTGGGGGCATGTTAAGTTTCTCCTTACTTGCCCTTAAGGGTCTTTTGCATATGCCGGAATGCTGTGCAAGGGACTTACTTACACAATGGGGTGAACCGTGGTTCTAGCGCGTACAATAGCCTGCCATGGTTCTTAGCCTCGGGTGGTTTGATAGTTAGGACATGGCATTGTAACGGCCTTGTTATGATATCTCAGTCACACTCCTACAGAAGAGTGCATTGATCGACATTATGAGATAATCATATCGTGTGGGTAAAGATGTACAACTCTGTAGAGTCTAATTAAATCTTTTCGAATAGCCGTGTCCCCGGTTATGGACATCACTTGCGGGAAAGCATGCACAGTTAGCTCATGGGAACTTTGGTCTGGGTTATGGTTGGAAATATTATGTCTTTATGTTAGTTTGTTCAGATCTGAAATGTTATCATGAACGCGGAGATCGCGTGTTAATTTTGTGAAGAATTGCTATATGTCACGAATGGGATGTTCGTTTGTTGATTATATTTGGAGATTATACTTTTGATGATCATTGCTTACTGTTATACAATGTTTTATAAATGTTTTAAAAATGGCAATTTGAATCTATACAGTTTATCTAATTGCAAAACTTGCTTTTTGCTGAAAATTGACTAGTGTAGTAGCCTTCCTTTGATACTTACATGCATCCTCATTTTTTCTTGAAAAGTCTCGTGAGTACAACTTTGTACTTAAAATTTGTCAATTGTTCAGGTGAGAAGTCATTAGAATTGGGTAAAGTACTTCAAACGCTACGACTTTCACTCCAGTTGGTTGCTTGTGGGATTGTGGGCATGCCAACTCGGTTATTCCCTATTACTTTAAGTTTGTCTTCCGCTGCAATTTATTCTTGATATTTATGTTTGGCCGAATGGCCCTCTTATGCAAACTTGTACTTAAAAGTTCTATTTGATGATGTTGTATTTACAATTCCAGATTGTGTATGGATGTGATTGCAATGTTGTGTACTAGGATATGTGCATGTTAGCCACTGATCCTTGGGAGCTAACATAAGACACATATTCAGGCACTCGGAATTGCTTATGTTTCATGTTAAGTGTTGCGCAATCACTTGGCTTGAAGCAGATCCGATGCCGGGTCCCCACATATTCATTGACTGAGTGGTTGCTCTGGTGCAGAGAGCGAAACTCCTTCTTCTTTAGAATTATCATTCCTGCGGGGATGTGTGCACGGTTGTAAGCCTGCAAAAACTCATCCCACGAGATGGACTAAGCCTCTACGTGAGCTTGGGTGAAGTTGTCCCACCACTCTGATGTGGGCCCATTGAGTTGGTGAGAGGCGAACAAGACTCGCTCGTGGTCCGATCATTGGGCAATATCTAACTTCTTGCCTATTGCCCTTGGCCAATCGTCCGTGTCCATTGGCTCTGTGCTGCTGCTGAAGGTCGGAGGACGCTTCCTCATAAACTCTGACATGTTTGCCCTTGGATTATGCGGAGGTGGGGCCGCTGTGGCGGTTGCTTGAACATTCTGAGTATTGTTCAAGGATTAGGCGAGAAGGTCAATCAGATGCGTTTGATTCGCCATCATTTGGTGCCAGTCAAGTCCTTCTGCCGATGGTGTTAGTGGCTGCGGAATTGGGTTGGCCTGATGGTCTGCCTGATCATTTCCTTGCTGCTAGCACCACCGCTGCCTATTCTACGAGTTGTCACCATCTGCAAGATCCTCCAAAGACTTAGAAGAGAGAAAGAAAGCTCTAAGGTGGATAAATCTAATATAGCCCAAGAACCAAGCAAACACAAGGCAAAGAACAACTTTTCCAAATAGTTCTTTTATTAACTTAATTCATTATTCATTTGTGGCTGTCACAAGAAGGATTGGCAGCTCACAATCCGCGTCTAATGAGAGATACTAAAAGTAATATCTATGGGGTCACAGGGGTGTAATCTGAAAAGTTGTTGGTACTAGCATCGCCTGCCTTGTGTTGGGCCAGCTCCTCTTCTACTACCTCTAGTCTCCTCGGGGTAGCACGTAGTTCATCCAACATGCGACAGTAGGCATGCTCAATAGCCTTCATCAGATCTACCTGGTGTGTTAGCTCCAAAAAGTCCTCATCTCTGGCCGAACGAAAAGGACTCCCGAGCTGGGTGGGGATGTGCATCGGATAGTAGTGCAATCCAGTACTGTGGAAGCAGTGATCGTAGATGCAGCGGAGTCGGCGAACAACTTCTCTGGCAGCGTCTTGGATACCCACGGGAAATGTACCACGCTGCATCAGGGCATCGAAGATATGGAACTCTGTGTTAGGCTGCAGGATGGAGTAGAGTATCACCTCCACCCTCCAACGTTCCTGATTGCCCACCTTGTACTTGCAACCCTGGTATGATGGCCTCTCCTGAAAGTGTAGATGCTACATGATCTTCCAGAGTGCTGCAGCCTAGTGTCCAGCAAAGATCTCGTGGGAAACAGCGTTGGGTGCTTCGGCCATCTACAATTTCTGAAAAAGAGATGAGTTAGTAACCATTTTTAAAGAGAAGGGTTGCGGAAGGACACCAGATAGACCAAAATATTTTTAGTTTTCAAAAATAACTCCTTAAGGGTTTTATCCATTCTAAAGCCATGACCTACAGTCGATATGGCTCTGATACCACTCTTGTCAAACCCGAGAATGAAGGATCCCAGATTCTCAATGTTTCATACACAAGTCCAGGAATAGCTGGTGTACACAGTCAAACAAAAGTGATAGCAAAATCATATCACATATTTATTAACTAATAATCAGAGTTTAATACAACATTGGGCACAAGGCCAAATAATAAGAAACAACAGAAGCAAAATAAATAAGTAGGCCACACAATTCGCCACAGGCAATCGTCTAGGGGCGTAGCCTATTCGTCCTGATCCTCATCGTCTTGATAAAATTCTCCACCTGAATAAATATTATTCAGCAAGAGTGAGCACAACTTCCGTGCTCGCAAGTTACACCTAATAACAGAATATAATGCATGCAAGAGTAATCAAATGAGGCTAATAGGGTCCTTTTGCATAAAGCAGCATTTTCAATTTTAAATACTCATACTAAGTTTCAAGGCACTTTTTAATCTATAGCTAAAATCAATTCTTTAAATTGTCACTTTTATAGTGGATAACCTCCATAAAGTAATGGTGAAGGAAACCCTCCTATCACATGGCTGATCGCCCAAATTTACCACAAGGATTAGCCATCCTAAAATTATGTACTAAATTCATTTTAAAAAAAACCAAATTCTAACTTAATTGGCTATGCTCAGCATGTCCATGGCCGTGGACACGGCTATTCGAATAGTTTTACACTCTGCAGAGGTTGTACAACTTTACCCACAAGAGATAATCAACTTTCACTGTCGGCCATGACACGCTTTCGAAGGCATACGACGAAGTGATTATCGCAAGGCCTTTACAATGTTCTACCCCAAAGTATTCATGCCCGCTAAGGTTTCACTTCCATTGGGTTAACCACCCTCCGAAAGCCCCCTCTTGCGCCAAGTGGGACTACTGTCTAACCGACACCTACACAACAACATGGCACAAATAATAATAAGGTATTACAAATTATTAAGCCTAGTACTTCCAATTCAGAACATGTGGTAGTACGGTGGAGCTTAGCAAGATGTGGCTCAAAGACCGGTCCTTAACTAACTTAAGCAACATGCCACAACCCTGGACTCGATCATAGAAATGGATCGATCCTGTGCATCGACTTGCACCATACCAACATCCATTATGCTCAAGTCTAAACTATTTTATTTTATTTCACAAGTAAAGGCATTTTCTAAACCTTCCATGCTAAGACAATACCATAGACTCAATTTAAATCAAATTTGAATACTTTGGCTAAACTCCCCAAATTCAAGACTTTGGTCTAAGCATGATCTAAGCATATAATCTTTTAAATTTTATTTTATTTTAACTATGGTGACAAGGGAATGATAATTCAAACATAAACATTGGCCATACAAAGGAATTAGATTAACTAGGAATTTTAAAACAGGAATTTAAAATAACTGAATAGAATTAGGCATGCAATAATAATTTAAAACCGAATTAAATACTTCAAAAATAATAGGATCGACATGGTCAAAGGTATAACTTGCCTTGCTCGAAGGACTCTTCTTCTTCTAATTCAAATTCACCCGAGTCGTCGAAATCTATACGTGAAAATAAGCCAAATTCAAATAAACACAACGAAATTCAAATTAACTCTAGATTAACTAATTTTGGTTTAGTTGGCTAGATCTTGATTTGATATGCGCATGCTAACGTCAGCGATGGAAAATACATTAACCGGCCGAATTATTTTTCTACTGGAAATGTTTTTGTATCTATGACATGTGGGCCCATGGTCAAAGACCAGATCCACGGCTTGGTCAACAGTCAATGGTGGACTCGGCCTATGGAACAGTGCGATGGGGTGTGGGGCTAACACCGATTGCCACGTAGGCATCCACGTGGGCACTGACTCAGCTTTAGGGCTTAGGTGGCGAGGATGTGGTGTTGACTTGGCTGCGACGTGGCTGAGCCACGTCAGCCCGTGGTCGACGGAGCTACGGTGATGGCCTCATCGGTGCTTTGCACCACAGCGAGCCTCGCGGGTGTGCGCAATCGCGAGAGGAGGTCAAGGTGATCTTGGTGCTTACAAAATTAGTAGCAGAGCGTGACGGTGTGGCCGACGGCGAGCCAAGTTGCAGTGGCAAGTTATAGGTTTCCAACGAATTGGCGCTCCAGCGGTCCTTGGCATGAGATGATGCGCGCACCGGGTTGACGACGTCGAGGCGATGCCGATAGTGGTGTCGGGGTCACCGAGTGACACTTGTCGGCACTGGAGAAGAGGAAGAACGAAGCTTCCGGTGCCGCCGCGAAAACTCAAAATCCGAGCGATTGAGAGGGAGAGGATGGAAGGGGTTTGAGGCATTGAGATGAGAACGAAGAGGCGACGTTGAGGCGCTACTTATAGGGGTGCGGGCGAGTACGGAGAGTCGTGTGGCGCAAGAAGGCCGAGAGGGCATGTTGACGTGATTTGGGGGATTTAGCGCCGGAGAAGGAAGGGGCGAAGCCGTGTCGGGTGCGGTGATGGCACTGCGTCATTATGACTGCGAGATCGTAGGGAATCCGGGCGTGATTGCCCGGTTTTTGGTACGTTTGTGTACACGGTAATGGTGGAAAGGAAAGAACCATGTCGGGACAAAGATGGAAGGAGGAAGATGCTGACGTGGGTGTGATGCAAGCGTGGGCCCACGCGGTAGTGAGAGGGAGAGGATTTGCGCACGGGCAGGTTGGTGCGGACGAGCGGGCCGAGGAAACGGGCCGAGCGTGCGTGGAGGTGGGTTGGGCTAAGTGGAGATTCGGCCCAAAAGATGTTTTGGGATTTTTGATTGATTTAGTAATTTAAATAATTCAGTTAATTCATCTTGCTTTTAGAAAATAGCAAATAAAGTCCAAAAATTCTAGAAAAATTTACAAAAATTCCTAGAATCATTTTGGACTTAAGTAAAATAGTTCTAACTCATAATTGATAATTAATTTTGCAAATAATTTATTTTGGTTTTGAAATAAATAGGAAAAAGCTTTTAAAATTCCAATAAAATAATTAAATTTTATTTTTATTGGAAAATTGGGTCGTTACAAAATATGTTCAGATAGGATCCGTCATAGGCACTATATAAGGAGATGCTTGAAGCTATTGGGAGGGGGCTACGAGACAGAGGAGATTCATGTAACAGAGTATATACGATATACGAGTTGACGTGAGTTGCTCAAAACCCTAACTGCCATCTTCTTGAGAGATCCTTCCCATGTGACTTGGTGCTAGCACACTGGCATACGATGTTCCTTCCCTAGACATGCAGATACCGTAGAGGTGCTACTACAGTTACTATTGCGCTCAAGGACGATCCGCGATCTTCACAAGGAACTACAGAGGTTGCTGGAGAAAACGATCAACCTGTAAGGACGCTGGACGATCGCTAGGGATGGAAACGGATCGAATACGAATACGAATCCATGTTTTTAACATGAATACGAATTCAAACATTCTCGAATAGAATACGAATCGAATGTCGTAACAAATATGTACTCAATTCGGTCGAATGCAAATATCCTACAACTTTTGTTACAAATCTCGGTAGAACAAATTTATGTAACATGACTGCATGTCTACAGTCTACTATCTACACGAGTCATAGCAACACCCAACAGCCATAGATTCGGCACTAAATCAAGATCCCATCGAAATAGAAACGCTCTGGGAAAAAAAAGGGATAATATTCATATTCGTATTCATATCGGGAAAAAAACGGATATTATTCGTATTCATATCCGGGAAAAAATGGATAGTATTCGTATTCATATCCGAAAAAACAGATATTATTTGTATTCATTTTTCTGGATATTATCTGGTTTTTTCCCCGGATACGAATAACACCGAATACGGGTACAAATACTATCCATTTTTTCCCGAATAGTATTCGTTTTTCATTCGAATGCGGATTTTACTTACCATATTTTTGTTTTCTCGGATACGAATATCGGATAAAACCTATTATCCTTTACCATTTCCCATCCCTAACGAACGCCTACGACCACTACCTTGACGCACTCTTCGTTGGTCCAGGCTGCTCCAACTCTTCTTCCGCTGCATTATGTGTCTGGTGGTAATGATCTATGATCTCTTGCTTGCATGGCATCCTGGTTCACGTGGTAGAATTTTTTGAATTGTCAGCTAGTGTAGCCTACCCGTATCCCTTCACGTGCTAAGTGTAGTATTGCCGGGTATAGTCTTGATTTTTACAAAAACGGTTCTTGTTGGAAAATGAGGGAATGGTTTTGTTGTTATTATTTGAGTTGAGTGCCATGTCTGTGGCTGGAAATAAAGTGTTGATCTCAGCCGAGGAGGGTTGCGATTTGTTATTTATTTAAGTATTTACTTGTTGTTCTTTATCTATTTAACTGCTCTTTAAATTCCCGTTGCAAAGTACTACGTATTGATACTACAAATAAAACTTGCCTAATGCTGAAAATAACTTGTAGCATAGAGCCTCATCCCCTGTTAGCCTTGCATATATATAAATTTTGTGATACACTACAAGTCTTGTTGAGTACACAATGTGATGCGGCCAGATTATCTATAACGAATGTTTCTGATTTGTCTCGTTTAACACTTGATCAAAATAATGGGCATGACATTATCAAGGCTGCTGCAGTGCAAGAGGATGTCACGCATGTTGTTTGAAACCAAGGAAAGAAAACTCCATGTATACATGTTGTACTTGAGTAGTGCATGAAGTCAACCCATGCATATACATGTGCACGCATGTTATTGGGTGTGTTTGATCCAAGAGGAGGCCATGCAGTGCACGTCAAAGAGTTTGAGTTCCTTGAGTTTGACATTAATACGTTCAGGGAAGGCCACTTGGATTTGTTTGACAAAAAGGAGATCGTTTCGGCCAAGAGATTAAGTCTACGTTTTATCTTTTCTCTGTGTAATCTTGGATGGGGGCTGCCAATTCAACCGAAGCTAGTTCAATAAGGAGATATGGAGCACTAGAAGTTAATTTAATAATTACTTGTAATAGGATAGTTTAATATATTTTCAGCAATTAGAGTAGCTTAAACATCTATTTAAAGTAGGAGTTCCTTTTTTTGGTTTGGATACTGTTCATGTGAACAGTAACTGACTTGGATTACTTTTCACGTAAACAGTAATCGGACTCGAATTACTGTAGCAACTTGGTTACTATTCATCTACGTTTGGTGCTTGCGTGGGAGGCTATATAAACCCCCCATGGCCGCACCATATAGGTGGACAAGTTATGATTTAGACAATAAAAATCAGAAAAGCCGTTTTGGCGCATATCTTTGTGTTCTTGAGTTGAGATGTGTTCTTGAGAGGAATTAAGAGGGAGGGCTCGAGAGAGGAGGAAGCAAGAGGAAGTTCTCATTTGGTGTTTCAGCTTGGGCGCAAAACAAGGACACCTTTTTCTTGACTACAACCGAGAAGATCCATCTACTACGTCTTTGCAATTCGATTAAATCAGATCGGTTTGTGAAGTTATTCTCTGTTGTTTATAATCCTCAAGTTTAGCACAACTAGAGATTGAAGATTTGCTATCTAGGGTTCGGGCAGTATTCAACGTGTGGTACTGTTCACACGTGTGGTTACTATTCACCCAAAGTAAAGAGAAGGAGACAACAAGCTACTGAACTTCAGGTGTACCATGAAAGATTGGGCCAACAATCGAGATTCATCTAATCAACTAGGTGGATCCTGATCACAATGTACTCAATCTTTCTTAAATTATTGTTCAGAGTTAGAGGATGAGCCTATGTCGGACGACACGTTCTTCGCACCCAGTATCGGAGGGTTCGGTGATGGGTCTTACTAGGACTTGTCTGTTGTCAGTTACCAGAGGGTCTGGATGAGCATGCCGTTGGACATTTGGACTTTATATATATATTATGCTTCCGTTGTTTCATTCACTACTTCTGATACTTGAGCTTTTATTTAGCCAGTCGGCCCGTGTGATGTAAAACTTGTAACCACTTAAGTTATGTATCATATTTGTTTCATTTTGTATCTATGTATGTATGGATGTGTATGTCAATATTGTGGATGTGTGTACTAGCCACTGATCATGGGACTAGTACGGTACACACACGAGGGCTTCGGGTATTCAATGCCTGGGGTCCGACATTATCAACTAGAGGGGATGTGAATATGAGCCACATCTTTTTCACGTCCTGCAGTATTCAACTTCTTTTTCACTCCAATAGCTATGAAAGCTACGAAGATCAAAGCAGCAAGATCACAACGAAAGTCTTGCGTTGAAACCGATAAACCTTGAGCTCAAAGCCTCTCAGCCGGCCTGACCACCGAGCCTGACCCATCTGACCATGGGTGAGGCCGGTCTAACCGTCGGCTGCAAATCAGTAGCCCGAAGGATCCACAAAATGATCTAACTTTTGATCCCATGATCCAAATTTCCTGAGATTTCAGACATAGCTCAACAAGAAGTTAAGGAACCAATTACAATCGACGATCGTGATGATTGTATCCAAGGTTACACGAATTTCTTGATCGAGGTCAAGAAGGCTCAAAACCAGGGGAAAGCCTAAACTTGATCTAAAAATTTGCTCGTGGGTGGAAGATGGTCAAAACGACCTTGGATCATATCCCACAAGTTATAGCAAGCTAGATCACAGCAAAAGACCCAGCTAAAACCCATGGAACACAAAACCCCCAAAATCATCAAAGAGAGAACTCATCTTGGGGCAAACATGATTGGATTGATCAGAGAAATTGTAGGTTTACAGCCACTTCACCATAAAGGACAGCTCATACTTGAGCACCCAATTTCTCAATCAATTTCTCTCAAACCCTAGCCTCATCTATTTCCTTCACTTCCCCAAATCTCAAATTAGGGTTTCCAAGGCTTGGTTGTGCATATCCTGTACCAACCCTTATATAATGGAGGCTAGGTCTAGACAAAAAACCCTAACGGGCACCCACTAAGCCCACACACAAACAAGTCTCACTCACGCACGTTGCTCAAAGCGTCATCTTCATCTTTAGCTCCATTAGGTCGAATCCATCATGTTTTTCCCTTCCATGGAGTATCCTTGACCTAATCCACTTAGGTCACTGCCATGATTTTTCACACCACCACTTTTCTGGTATTGGAAAATTTACCAAAATGCCCCTCTATCAATCTTTCCTGATTCCTTCACATCGAAGCATTGCCCATGCTGCGCCATCATCCATGTGGCCCCAGTGACTTTCCACCAAGCGTCTCATGCATCCAGATCCCACCGAACCATCCTCGCTTGCAAACAGGTCCAAGTCACCTGGCGCACCACATGCCTCACCATGCACCACGACCGCACCCGGCTTCCCTAACCATTCTGGACCTTAGCTCCTCCCTGAGATTAGTCCTGGTCCACCTTGTAATTTCCCATCAAGTCCATGACTGGTAGCTCCCGATCCTTGTCTTCTCGGCTTGTAACCACCCCGGTAGCCTCGGTCATCTTCTAGTGGCAGCTTGATCGTTTGGACCTCAGTTCTTCTAACCTAGTCCCGATCCCGTTCGCCACACCATGACATAGCTTTGGAGTCCTACAACCATCACCGACAACAAAACCGTCACATAGCACCACACAACACATAAAATCATCAATTTACATAACTGATGAGCACGAACACATAACTTCAAAGCTTCGCTCCCGAAAGCATCACTTTACCTCAAAAGGTCGTTGCTCAAACTTTGTCTTGCATGGTTCTTGTCCATCATGCACCTTGCTTGAGTCCAACCATTTCACCCAGCATCCATGACTGTTCTAGACATTGGTTGTCCTAACCAAGTCACAGTCCTCACCGTTGACCATAGTTAACTCCAAGACACCTGCATAACAATAGACCAAGGAGCCATTTTCAGGCATATGTTCTTTGCAACTTGACCCACGTTGGCTAAAATATGCATCATGCAATACCTACGGACTGAAAACCATGACTTTGGCCAATTACACGAAATCACCACACTTCCATCAGGCATGATCGCCACCCTCGGTGGTCCGACCTCGACCCTGTTGTCGGACCCCAAGAAATTATTCCTGAAATCCTATGTGTTTACTGTGCTAGTGCCATGACCAGTGGCTAGCACACATATTTACAACATTCATATCACATCCATACATGAATAAATACAATAGATTATTACACAACAATAAATAGTTGAAATAGGTCATATTGACTACATTTTACACAAGGGCCAATCGGCCAAATGAGCACATAAAAAAAGTAAATCACAGCAGAAGCTCAAGACAAATAAAAGACAATGAGCCCTCGTAGTATGCCCCAATTCACAGACAACCAGCTAGGAGTTAAACCTTAGAACATGACGGCGTCACCACCAACTTGCAGCGCAAAAGAAATTGGTCTTTGGGTCTCCATCTTCTCCCATTAATAATGTTCAACAAATGCAAGGTGAGTACACAAGGTACTCTGCAAGACTTACATCGAACGCTATTAGCTACATGATTAGCTATGTCAATGGAAGGCTATAGTATCTAGTTTATTGGCTCAAAGCGAATTAACATTTTGTAATAGAGAGTAATAGATTGCAATCGATAAGTGTAAAATCAATTGAAAATGATAATCAAATAATAATAAGCATAAATAGCAAAATTAAACAAGTGGGTTCTTGCCATAACATTAAAATAGTGGCAAAGTTCTTTTGCTTAATAACTATGCATGGATTCCCTATCGTTACATCACCCGAACCATTTTAGAAAACACAAAACTACTAGTGTGTGATATAACCAAGCGATGTCCATAACCAGGGACATGGCTATTCGAATAGATTTACATGCTGCAGAGGTCATACAACTTTACCCACATGACATAAACATCCCACTATACCATGCATGTCACGTGATACCATCGGTACCCGATGAAGAGTCTATGACAAATCTTTTACATCACCTATCCTAACAACAAACCCACTCGTTGATCAATCCTTTAGGATGGGGAGTCCATCCCTCCATCATCCCAAGGCTCAACATTGTGTTGGATATATCTTGTGTACACCGGTCAAGATTCCTCTGAACATGGATACACCTCCATGCCCGCACTAGCCTAAGGCGTCCCTTCGTCTACTACTTGCGGTTTCATTGCTGTAACACATTGACTTATTATGCTAGGGCCTTCCCATACAGGCACATATGGTTTGAATGGATATACTTTGGTCTATGGTACAAAAGATCTGTCCTTAATGACTCGGGCGAGACAACCACAAACCACATTCTCGTGCAACTACACCAGTCTCATCAACCACTCACCCAAGTCTAAAACAAGCTTTCAGTTTTTCATTTGATAACCAAACTAGAAGAGGTACCTCGTCTGAACATATATACAAGTGTTTTCCATAGTTGAAATTTTTTTCTCAAGTTGTTCCATCCTAACATAACTAGTATTGATATAAGCACGGCTAAGCATCTTCAACATATGCCAACTAAATTCCACTAAATTTATCCTAAATTAGTGGTAGATATTCCTAAGGTGACAATGACAGTGATAATCAAGTCCAAGGAATATTTCATTACAATATAGGATGTAAGCAATCTCTAAGCGTGAGTATGACAATTTATTCAAAGTAAGCATGCGTAAATAATTGTAATGGAAATAATATGAAATTTTAAATCATAGTAACAACATGATCAAGGGGGGAATGCTTGCCTTGCTGTTGAACACTTGTTTCTTGCTTCGGATCAATCCTCGAAATATTTTCCATACGTTGTTATGTAATCGGTAAAAGCCAATAAACACAAATAAATACTAAATAAAATCCAACAGAGATAAAACTCAAATATTTTTTGCATATTATGAATGCGCATGATTTTAGAAAATTTTAGAAACAAATTTCACTCAATTTTGGGTTCGCATGCAAAAGTTATTAACAAAACAATTTGGCTCGGCTGGAAAAATCTAGAAAAAGAAAAGACAACATTATATGCTAACAGGGTTTCAGATTTCTGAAATTAACTTCTATTTTTCTTCCTAACTCACAGTCCTTATCTTACATAGTAATCTATGAGAAATTCTCCTATTTGATCCAATTTAATACGCATGTGTTACTCCACTATCACCTATTAAGGTTGTTCATCATGTACCGTCTCATATATCTAGTCCTCTCATAATAATTCACTAGACTGATTCACGGGTGTTCAATCCAATCACATGCATAACACTCTTCAATCACATTCCCATATCTTGATCTAAATCCCACACTAACATCCACTAATTAAGGTATAATCAAAGTAGTCAATCCAACAAATAATGTCCAGACTCACGATCTTCCATCTATACAATCCATAAGGTAATTGCACGAAATCCACCAAATTAAAGGCATATGATAGTGAATCAATCCACCGATCATACTTTACTAGACTATTTATGCTAATGCTACCTATCTAGTTGTACTAGTCTCACCTCGACAAATCATAGTCATATACACCAAAATTGCACTGATCTTGGTTTATATGACTAACCAACACGTAATGTGTTTTCCATTTAGTTGCACATTTATCATTTGCTATCTCACTAATTGATCAAACATGAATCCATACCAGCTAAAGTCGTGGGTGACATCCACCAATCTAGTCACATATGTGCCTCCATGATCAACTCATAGTTATCCATTTACTAGTCCAACTGAGAGCACAAATCTATCAACTCGGTATATAGGGCTAATCTACCAATTATATGGTACTCCAAATTAATTGTCCACGATCAAATAATCCAATGCTAGCTTCTCCCAATTCTATCATCTTTGACTAACCTAACTATTACTTAAGACATCCAACCGAATTTCTCATAATTAAATAGTCATCTGATCCAACCTCCATATTCCACTAATTACCATCACATGAGCGATCCATTGAGTAATCAATTATAAAATCCTTACACGTCCTAAATCCTAAATTCACTAATCCAATTTGAGGGAAAAACCTCCAATTAATTTAACATACGAGGCTCACCACCGATTTCCATGTGACTCCAAAATAATACTCTATGATCTAGTAATCCAGTAAAAAAATATTCAATCTGACATCCACGAGATCCACCGATCGACAAAACACATTTATCTACAACGATCTAATTATTCACATCCACCAACATAACATCACAAGATCACACCTACGCACAGTTAAGACCTAACTAGAGAGTTTTACCAGTCTTAAGCTACCGGACAATTTTTACACTATGCATGCATAAATATGAAATGATCATGATGATAATGCAACATGCACAACTAAATATCATAAACACGGTAACACAGATGACACTAAAGTTTTACCATGAGCACTTGGCGTGCAAACTACAACCGGACGTGATCTTCTCGGCCACTCGGGCGTAACCGCCAACATCACCACTGGGTCTACACCTCCTCCTTTTCTTCTCTTTTCTTCCCTTTTCTTATTTTATTTCCTTCCCTTTTTCCTTCCCTTTTCTTTTCTCTTGAACTCCTTTTCTTTTCTCCATTTTCTCATTTTGTTTTCTCCATCCGCACGGCTGCTAGCTCCTCCTTTTTTTCTTCCCCTTTCTTTCTTCTGTCCTCTTTCCCTCCTTCTTTTTTCTTCCTCCAACCTCTCTTCTTCCTCCCCAACCAAATGGCTCAAGATGCAAGAAGGGACCACTGATTCGCCACCTCCACACAAGCCGCCAAGCAGCCACCTCCACCAGCGCCTCATCTCGTCGTGTAACATCCCAACTGTATAATTTGGGTTATTCAAGTATAATTATATGTGTAGAAATTAAAACTTTTTCTCACAACTTGAAAACTCCTAAAACCTCATGTAATTCTTGTCCAAGAGTTGTGTAGTCCAAAAACACAAAGCTCTTGTTGACCAAAAGTCAAATTCCTTTTCCAATTATCTTAAATCTTGTGCCCAACAATTGGAAAGTATTTTCCTTGGTCCTAAAACCGATGTGGGACCCTCTGAAAAATATCACAAGTTGTAAAACTAGTTTGATAAATTTTGGAGGTAAAACAATCCTTTAAACAACCTTAACGAATTTCCTGAGAAAATGCATTGCATAATGACCTCTGGAAATTTTATGCAAGGTTAATCTCATTGTCAGCAAGCTCCAGTTAAAATTTCATCAAATTTGGAGTTCCTTTGCTATCTCAAATAATTCTGCTAAGCTTCAGCTGTTAAAAACTAAATTTAAAAGCCTACACTGCTCCTTGGGCTAGCCATATTCAAAGTCGGTCCAGCCCAACCATGTTCCGCACCTCGCCAGACCTCATCTCCACCTTGATCAGTCGCACTGCTGGAATCAAATCCAACAGCCACGACCTCCTCCTCAACATACTCAACAGTCCTCCCACCTAACCAAGGTCGAGCCATTGGATCAAATCCAACAACACGACCTCCCGTGCTATCAAGCACTCACAACCTCCCCATCTTTTGTCGTGCACCGTTAGATTAAAATCTACGGTCACGACCTCCTCCTTTGTCTTATGCGATCAAACCTCCCACAAGACGTGAGGTCGTCGAGCCCTTGGATTTAAATCCAAAGGCCATGACCTCCCTCGTGTTCTTATGTTCATGTGCGGTTAAGACCTCACAGAGGTCCGCACTGCTGGATGGAGATCCAACGCTTTGGACCTCCCTGCCTCATTTTCCCACGCAAGATACGCATTAAGGAGATCGTGAGGCCATGACCTCCCATCCTTGATCGTGTGGCTGGGACCTCCTCCCAGTCCTTTGAGCGTAACGGTTCAAAAATGCCATCGGAGGGCCAGGACCTCTCCCAAGGCTTATCCAACTGTCATAAGGACCTCCCCTGTTCTTCTCCTACCTTGGTCACGCATGCGTGCTCGAAGGGTGGAGTTATCATACCGCCATCAGGTACCTTTAATGTACTTCTCTCTGCGACCAGATTTAATGCAGATCGCCTTCCGCCTCTCTGTCAAGACAGTTGTCACCCGTCAACTTTACATCTTGTCCAATGTCCTAGATCCGTGCCATGGGCCAAGCTCACCATGAGCTTAGCCGGTGGTCCATGACCTCCTGTGCCCAAGTATAAAGCCCCATTGGGTTCCTCCCAGTAGCTTCTTTGGCACTCTTTCAAGTTCTAGCTTGCATCGGTGCCTTCTAAGCTTTGCTCTTCCATCGACCTCCATTCTTGGCAGCCATTGCCGAGCTGGGAGCTCCTCGGTGGACAAGGGTCCTGAGTTTTCCTCCTTTTCTCTCGAGCTCTATTTGTACCATCCTCTCGGGACCAAGACCTAACTCGCTTTGGTTTGGGCATTTACAGAGGTGGACAAAGAGGAGCTTGGAGCAGAGCTTTGGCCGTGGAGCAACCCCATCTTCTCCAACTCAAAGCCATCACCATCCTCAACCTCCCGGCATCTTAAGGACCTCCGTACTCCCCTGTTAGTCCCTTAGTTGCTGGCACCGCTGAATGATGTCGCAGAGCTTTTTGTTGAGCACACGCTGAATGTCGCGCGAGCTTCCTTTTTGCATTTTGTCTTTTGGCCGTCGGTCATCTTCGTCCTCTCGGCTCGCGGCGATTAAGGTCGTCGTCGCCGTCCGAGAGTGAGCCCATGGTGTGCGCAACACTATTGCGCACACGGGGATGTCTTTGGTTGTCGCCGGCGAGGTCCGCATCGCCGGCAATAACCACTTCTTTGAGCTCAGATCTTGTCGGACAAGAATCGCGACGCTATTGCCGTTTTTGGACAAAGATCCGCCGAAGTTAATGCACTAATCATGTGCTCAAATCATTGAAATCATGGGCATGTCTTAGCTGCATTTAATCCTCCCGTGTTGTGCATTTAAGGCCTCCCGCACGCGGACCTCCTTGATGTCCAGCGCGCATTTAATCTCTTGTCCAAGCGCGTGCGCGTGCGCTAATTTTTATCGCGAGCTCTGGGACATCCATGACCTCCTCCGAGGAGATCTGGAGCGCCCAAGACCTCCCCTTGCGAAATCAGAGCCGTCCTGCACCTCCTGGAGGTCTGTGATGTTTAGATCTATCGCTAGGACCTCCTCGAGGTCATCTCACCGCTGAGGACCTCCCTTTAGATCTGGTCCGTTCCGACCTCCTTTCGTGTTGTGGTCCGTTGGATCTCCCATCTACGGCCACGACCTCCCCTCACCTCGCGCATGTGAGTTGCTAAGAGGTCCAGACCTCTGGACTTCACGCTTGCTGCAGGTGATAGCCTCTGGGAGGTCTTGAGCCGTTGGATCTGAGATCTGTGGCTCACGTCCTCCCATGTCCTTATGGGTTTTAGAAATTCCAGTACATTCTTAATTATGAACTGAAATAAGGTATAAACTTTAGAATTTCGTATCTTTTTCATTTTAAATCCATTTGAGGTCATTCAAAGTATGTTGGCTCTGTCTTGGACTTGACTTTAATCCAAAAATGATTGTAAGTTGAGTTCAACTCCAGAGCACAGTTTGCCATTAGATTTTAAAACCAACTTTAAATATACACTTAAATCAATGCTTAACTTGTAAAATACAAAACTAATGCTCTGTAGATTATTTTTGGGTGAGACCAACTTTGTTGGTTTCTCTATTAATGAACTCACTGTGAAAATTAGTTTTGAGCATGTTGCTCTTAGGAAAATGAGGACTTGTGCATTATAATTTTGTTCAAGTTCTTGTTTTTGAAAGATTATAGAAAGTGCAATATAGCTCCAAATGAGGTGAACTCAATTGTGTTATTCATCTCATGAGGTGCTGGTTTTACAGTAAAATTTCAGCTTCACTTCTGTTCTAGAAAATGTTGCCTCATAATTAAATTAGTGAGTAGTGCAGTTTGGTATTTTAGGGCTGAGCAGAATTGTTTTGCTCATAACTTTTGCATTGAGAATCCAAATCAATTGGTTCTTGTTGCAAAATTCCCTAAAAATCACCCTCTTGCTGCTGTAGAAAATTCAGAGAATTTGGAGTTCGTTTGTTGTGCTGTCTTTGTTGTGTTTCGTCGTTCTTATCGGTTCTTTCTCGCTTTTCCGTTAGGCTTCGACATTTGTGGTGATCCCGAGAGTGACCCTCCGCAACAAATTGACCAGCAACAGCAAGGCAAGCAGTTTGATCATTTCCATCATTGTCCCATTACTTTAAAGCTTAATATATTGTTTTACTTCTATGTATGCATGCTACTTTGTGTTAAATGTCGCTAGCAAGCCTATAGTTGCATAAGCTGTAGGAATTGTTTATCCTCTACTACCATGAGCCTAGGTTATTTGCTGTGGTGGGAGCTCGTTGGATGAGATCCTATCACTTAGTAGTTTCGATTTAAATTGCTTAGACATGCTTAGTTTTCGGTAGAAATGGGCGATCATCGACTTAGTCGATGGTCTTGATCACTCAAAACTGATTATTACTCCTATATGTCCAGCACTTGTGCTTTGATTAATTTGTAAAATCAAAAACTGAAAATAAAAGATTGATTTAGACTTGGGCATATTGGATGGATGGCGTGGTTTTTGGATGTGGTGGTATGCCCGGGTCCCTAAGGACCGAGTACTTGGGTCACTAAGCCAGCGATTTATGATTAACCACACGAGGGGCATATGGAACCCTCTTGACTAAGTACTTTGGGCGGTGTTAATTGGGGTCGCTCGGTTGGTGTGTTTTAAAGATAAAATGTGTGTGTGATGTGGGAGGGAGCATTAGCTTCCGGAAGGTTGTGTGATGTCTCCTTCTCCCGTGGGTTGTGCGACTCAAATTAGCATTGTCCATCGGAAATGTCTCAGAGGACTTAGCCGTGCCGGCATACCAAAGGTAGTGTGCCTAATGGAAAGGCGGTCTGACGTGTGGGTACAGTGGTACACCCTGCAGGGATAAAACTATTCGAATAGCCTCGTCCTAGGTTATGGACATGCTTGGTAAGGTTGTTCAAGACTAGACTACAACCTTTAATTAAAACTTGACATGGTTGGTATGAACGGGGAGTTCATGCTATTGTTGTGGTGACTTGGGTTGGTCACTTCCAGGTTGTTCTTGTTGTTGTTACTATGTTATTTATCTCGTTGTTATTTCAATAATTAAAAATTCTTTGTCAAATTGCTTTCAATCTACTATATTATTGCAAATGAAAACTTGCTTTGTGCTAAAACGAGTCCAAAGCCTCATCCACTTAAATAAAGCTTGCATATAGCTAAATTATAGTTCTCGTTATCTTACACGTCGGTTTTGCGAGTACAATAAACAATTTATTGTACTCATTTGCTTTGCTTAACAACTTTGTTGCAGAGGAGGTAGAGCCCAAAGGGCTTTACTTTTGTGAGTCAGTATGGTGGTTGGGAGAGCGACTAGCTTGGCGGTCCTGGTCGATTTGCCTTGTGGGCTAAAGGCACATGGTTGGCTCTTATTTTGGCCATCTTTATGGCACTTTTGCTTCCGCTGTTATCTTTTTGTAATTATTGTTATTTGGCCTAAGGGCCTCTCTTTTGTAATATCTATTCCATATTAACGTTAACTTCTGGTTTGTTGCTTATGTACTATGTGTTGTATGGAATTGATGCATTCTTTTGTTGTGAGGTATGTGTACTGCATTCTGGGAAGTATACATCTCTCGAGACCGAGTTTATTTGGTTGATAATACTAGGGTCAATTGGATGACTAAGTATTATGAGCCTAATAAATCCGGGTGCTCACACGTCGCCTCGGCCTCCATCGGCTCCCACCGGGTCCCACGTCACTAGGACGCCGCCAAGCCATCAGCTGCCATGCCTCGGTGCCGCTGCCTCGTCTCGGTGCCGACGCCAGCCACCTGCTCCTCCGCCGGGCCTTCATCATACCATTGCATCCTCGGCTACGCCGCCAAGCCACTAGGCCGCAGCCACCAGGCTCTCGGCCTCACCAGGTCCTGCGTCGCCACACTGCTGCTCCTAACCTCAGCGCTCACCACGACACCGCGCCACTGCCATCACGCCGACACCGCTGCTCCATCACAAGCCACGTCACTTTAGGAAAACAATCGGCACAAACTCTAAATTTACTGGAACTCTAAAGAATATCGGATGATGAACAGTATCACACGACAGAGTTCAGACTTAGTGGAAGTTCAGAGGAAAACATAAGCTCTCAATTTGTGCCGTGCGCAACCAACCAATGGCTTTTCGGTTTTTCCTTCTATTTATTCTCAACTGTTTACGGGAATTAGTTACATGCAAAGAGGTGGCCAATTGAACCTCTCGCGACAATCCTAAGAATCGCTCCACTAAAAACCAGAGAAAAGAAATGCGATCAAGCAAAGACTACATGCAGAATACCTCATACTCCTAAGATAATGCATGCAAGACTGAATGACCTGAACAAATAACTAAAGAGAAAGAAGTGTGGTGAAATTACTTAACAAAACACCCCCTAATTTCACTGCACATCTATCATTCCAATCTTGCTGTGCATCTCCAGGAACTTAATCCGCCCAAGAGATTTTGTCAAGATGTCTGCAAGTTCGTCATCTGAGCCAATGTACTCAACCTCAAATGCTCCTTCTTCAACACATTGTCTGATGAAGTGATAACAGGTCTCGATGTGTTTGCTGCGATCATGGAACACCGGATTCTTGCAAAGAGAGATCGCTGACTGATTATCTACCTTCAGTGTCACTTGACCGGGCTTCGTTTTAGTCAAATCAGCAAGTAGACGCGTGAGCCAAACTCCTTGGCACGCAGTGGTAGTGGCAGCAATATACTCCACTTCACAAGAGGATAATGCCACCACCTTCTGTTTCTGTGACTGCCAGCTGATTAGGCTCTCTCCAAGGAAGAACAACACTCCCGTGGTACTCTTGCGATCATCGACGTCGCCTGCCATGTCAGAGTCACTGTAACCGATCAGTTTTGGTTGAGCCTTCTTCTTGGCATAGAAGCAACCGTAGTTTCTTGTTCCAGTGATGTACCGCAGTACATGCTTCACTGCACTTTGATGTTCTTCAGTCGGCTTTTCCATGAAACGGCTTACATATCCCACTGCATAGGCAATGTCTACCCTTGTGTGAACCAGGTACCGGAGGCTTCCCACAACACTTCTGTACCAAGCAGCATTTGTTGGTGGACTTGTGCTCTCCTTGCTCAGTTTCAACCGCGCCTTCATTGGAACTTGACACGGGTTGTAGTCCAGCATGGAGTTTCTTTCCAAAATCTTGGATGCATATGTTCCTTGACTCAATGAGATGTCGTTGGCACTCTGAACCACCTAGATCCCGAGATAGTAAGTGAACAACCCCAAATCACTCATCTTGAAGAGCCACTTCATTTCTTCCTTGAACTTGGTGATCTCCAGTGGGTGTGATCCGGTGATTATGACATCATCAACATACACCCCCACCACCAGATGCGACATGCCTGCTCCTCGCGTGTACATTGCATGTTCAGAAGTGCTCTTGTGAAAATCAAGCGACAATAAACTTGTGTCAAGTTTGGCTTTCCACGCCCTTGGCGCTTGGCACAGCCGTAAAGTGCCCTGTGTAGCCGCAACACTTTCTCCTTGTGGCCCTCGCTCACAAAGCCTGGAAGCTGAGCGACTTAGACCTCTTCCTCGAGTTCTCCGTTTAGGAATGCGGACTTTACGTCCATGTGATGAACTTGCCAGCCCTCATGTGCTGCAATGGCCACCAGCAAGCGCACTGATTCCATGCGGACCACCGGCGCATACACTTCTTTGAAATCAACGCCTTGTTGCTGCACAAAGCCTTTTGTGACAAGGTGTGCTTTGTGCTTTACCACAGCACCTTGTGAATTCTTCTTAATTTTGTACACCCATTTGAGGCCAATCGCCCGATGTCCTGCTGGGAGGTCAACAAGCCTCCAAGTGCCATTTTCTTCAATTGATTGCATCTCTTCCAGCATTGCCCGGCGCCACTTTTGGCACTGCTTAGTATCAGTGAATCTCACAGACTCCTCAGTTACAAGGAGGCTGAGTTCACTTAAGGAGTCAGCCAACTCATGCATTGTGATGTTTTCGTACAGGTTCTTCAAGGTGCGAAAACGTTGTGGTTCTTCGGGTGTTGTCGAGGATGAGCCGCTCGGAGGAGTAGCCCACTCCACCCCTTTTACGGTAGGTGTAGATGGGGTCGACATCCTAAGTGACTCCATTGTAGTCTACTGGTCCATGTCTAGCTCATGACCAGACACTTCGTGTGCCTGTGAGAACTAGCCTGGTACTCTGATGGCTTCTGTATCTGAACTTGGGAAAGACAAGTACTGAACTTTGAAAATCTCACCAAGTTCTGGAGTGCGCAGGTCGTCATGGCTTGTCTAGTCCCATTTGGCTTCCTCATCAAAGATGGCATCACGAGTCACTTGTACCCACTTGTTCATAGGATCATATACCCGATATGCCTTAGCGCCAGGTTCATACCCAATGAGGACCATCGGCGTGCTCCAGTCATCAAACTTCTTCAGATTTGGCTTCGTTGTCTCGACGTGCACCACGCACCTGAACGTGCAGAGATAGTGTACGTTGGGCCGTCGCCCATGCCACGCCTCGAATGGAGTCTTTCCTTCAAAACTTTGGGTAGGGGCGCGATTGAGGATGTACACTACCATGGTGATCGCCTCCCCCGCAGAACATGGACGGCATGTTCTTGGCCTTCAGTAGGCTTCGCGCCATTGCAACCACTGTTTGATTGCGCCACTCGACCATGCCATTTTGTTGTGGCGAATATGGTGCCTTCAGATCACGGACGATGCGTCAGTCAATGCAGTAGTCCCCGAACTCTGTCGACGTGAACTCTCCGCCCCGATCGATGCATAGTACTTGGAGTTTCCGCCCTGCCTCCAGCTCAATGCCTGCCTTGAACCGCTTGAGGGTTGTCGATGCCTCATGTTTTGACTTCAGGAGCATCACCCACATATAACGACTGAGATCGTCGACCAAGAGCAAGAAATAGCACCTATCTCCGGTAGTTGGTGGTGTAACCGGTCCACAGAGGTCACCGTGTACGAGGTCCAGGAGATGTTTGGCGCGGTACTTGGCTTCCTTACGGAACGGGGCTCGTTGTTGCTTGCCTGCCAGACAGTTGGTGCACACTTGATTCACTTGATCAATTTTTGGTAGGCCTTGAACCATACCTTGCTGTGCCAGCCTCCGAAGTGATGCGAAATTCAGGTGGCCATAACGGGCATGCCAATGCCACGTTATGTCACTGCTCCGGGCAGACAAGCACACCGATTGTGCAAGGTTAAGGTTAAGCACATAAAGCTGGCTTCGCGTGCGGTTTACCTTGGCAAGGAGCTTCTGTTCTGGGTCGCGGATCTGCATGATACCAACTTCGATGATTGTCTGGCACCCAAACTCGTCGAGTTGTCCAACAATTATAATGTTGTAGCACAGTCGGGGAATGTAGTAGACGGCAGTCAATTCCTGGTGCTCTCTGGTGTGGCATGTGAACAGAATCGTGCCACGCCCACAGATGTCCACGACGGATCCATCGCCAAACCTCACAGAACCCTTCACCGATGTATCTAGTTCGGCAAAGGCCAATTGGCACCCCGTCATGTGGTTGGTCGCTCCAGTATCCAGATACCATTTGTCATCCTTCTCATTGTCCACCTTCCCAAAGTTCACATGCGCATGAACTTCATTCAATGAGATCTCAGTTGAGGCAGTCTCAACCTCAGCTGCTTCATTGATCCCACAGACCTCTGCCATGAGAAGAGCGAGTGCTTCCTCTTGAGATTGGGCGATCTCGATGTGGCTTGCGACATTCTCTTGCAAAGTGTCCAAAGTTATTGCAATTGAAACACTTCACCTTTGTCTTTTCCCGCAAGTTGCCAGGAGAGCCGCCATCTTTTGCATCTGGTGATCCCTTCACTTGACCACCTGAGGAAGAGAATGAGCCAGCCTGCTTATGTTTTGAATGAGCCATCCACTCCTCCTTAGTACGGAGTAGACGACTCCCTTCATCTCCATTCTGAGCCATCCACTCTTCCTTAGTCAGAAGTAGACAACTCCCTCCATCTCCATTGTCGCCAGGCTCTAATCGATCCTCAATGGCTTTGAATTGATCGGTGAGTTCCTCAACAATCATGGTGTTGAGATCAAGCAACTGCTCTATTGAAACAACCACATGATCAAACTTGTGTGGTACAGCACGCAAGAATTTCTTGACAACTTTATCCTCCTCCATTATGTCTCCGAGTGCACGGATGTTGTTCACCAACCCGGTCAGCCGCATGGAGAAGTCATCGATTGTCTCGGTCTCGTTCATGTGAATGGCCTCGAACTCCTTGCGCAATGTCTGCACCCGGGCCTCCCAGACACGCTCGACTCCCATGTGCATTGTTCTGATAGCCTCCCACGCTGACTTGGCAGTGTTCTTGGTCGCAAGTGCACCCAACACCTCCGGTGGCACTGCTTGGAGAATGGCCGCCAGTGCCATTCGGTTCAAACGAAACTCAGTGCCGCCCAGATCTACCGCATCCCAGACACCCTACGCCTACAAATTAACACACATGAGCACGGGGTATTTTAGCGACACCCCGATCTCCCTTAGCGCCATCTACGCCACCAGGTTCTGGCCACCACCACTACCAGTGATCATCACGCTAACACCACCACCGCTGGCAGAGCCCTGGAACCAGCGACCACTGTCACCAGAACCCCTCACAGGTGTTGGTGACATGGACCTTGCTCCTCGCACCATCGCCATAGGATCAAACAAGAACCGCTTTGATACCAATTGTTAGGACAACAATCGACACAAACTCTGAATTTACCGGAACTTTGAAGAATGCCGGATGATGAACAGTATCACACGACAGAGTTCAGACTTAGCGAAAGTTCTGAGTAAAACAGAAGCTCTCGATTTGTGCCGTGCGCAACCAACCAACTGCTTTTCGGTTTTTCCTTCTATTTTTTCTCAGCTGTTTATGGGAATTAGTTACATGCAAAGAGGTGGCCGATTGAACCTCTGCACGATCTGGAAGAATCGCTCCACTAAAAACCAGAGAAAAGGAAATGCAGTCTGAAGCAAAGACTACATGTAGAATACCTCCTACTCCTAACATAATGCATGCAAGACTGAACGACCTGAACAAATAACTAAAGAGAAAGAAGTGTGGTGAAATTACTTAACAGTCGCCCGTGTGCCTCGGTGCTCAGCTCGGCCGCCACCGCTCCAGTCGTTGGCTCAAGCCATTCCAGCCGCCGCCCTCCTCGGTCGCGCTGCCGCAGTCACTCAGCTTCCAACCACCCTTGGCCGCCACCGCCTCCGTCAGCTCTCGCCTCCGCCGGTGCCTCACCGACCTCTCCACCATGCCGGCCATCCACCGTGCCAGCCTCGACCACCTCCCCCCTCTCTCTTCCTCAGCTGCCACCTCTTCTTCTCAGCCATCGCCATCACCTCGGCGGTGGCGTCACCGAGCCATCAGCGCACCACCACCTCGATGTTGCCATGGCCGCAGCGAGCCACTGGCCACTGGTCCTCATCTCTCCCCCTCGGTGCACATTAGCACGCTGCCTAGGCTGCAGCAAACCTCGCCGACAGTGCCACTGCCTCGTTCTTCTCCACTTCTCACTTGCTCAAACGATATTGCATGCCTGAACTAATTGCAGGAATGGAACGCTCATGCGACGACGAACACAACGGTATGACATGAGTTTGGTAGTTCTTGATTTTTGGTTGAGATTCGGAGGGGAGAAGTGGGATGAACTTGAGTTCATGTTGAGAAGAAAATGGAATGACAGTGGGAGAACTGGGAAATGACAGTGGGAAGTGAAGGGGCAAGGAACTAGGGATGAGGTTTTTGACTCTTGGGACGAGAGGATAGTGAAGGGAAAAGAATTGGGCACACGAGTGTTTCCTCCGCTGTCGGCCAAACTAGAGGAGAGGATAGTGCGATTATGAATGATGACATGTTTTGAATGCATGCAAAAAATAAGAAATCAATTCAAATTATTTTAATGCAACATTTTAATTAAATGTTGGAAATTTTTAAAAACATCCTCAAATTTAACAAATCACTAATTTAAATATAAACAATTTGATTATAAAAATGGGGGGTGTTACACATGCCGATCTAACCAGCCACCGGTCTGACCACCAACCAACGGCTGGTCAGACCACTTCCAAAATCTGGAAAATACCCTCCATGGACTTTTTGGCAAAACTCTATCTAGTTTCTTATCCAGTCTCCATTTTCAATGGCACCTGGTACAAACACACCCTTAAACACTCACACACAAGTTTTGGTGCGCAATCCTCAAAACCTTTCATCGCTGGCCACAACCAGTTTGACCAAAGACTCGGTCGGTTAGGGCCGTCTGCCTCTACCGGTCGACCACTCAGAGCTCGAGCAAATCCAACAATTTGCTAAACCGAGATTTTAATCTCCAAACACCTTGACGCCAATATCAATTTTTCATTACTAAGATTAGGACCATACTATATAGTCTCCACATATTTCTTTGGCGTCAGGGAACCGGTCCACTGCCTTGCTGTTGATGTATTTTTATAGTGTTATGTATCTTTTCATTACCCCACGTTTTTTCACATAATGTTTCATATTGGTCCTCTTCTCTTTCTAGCTTCCATTATGGCAATTAGCTAGACACCACTTTTATCAGAACGAGACATGGATCCCCACATAATTCTGCAGTATACTTTAGATTCCGAACCAATCCATGTGGATCTTAATTTTTCTCCATATGGATTGGATTGGGATTCACTACTACAAAAAGGCTAATACTGGATGCCTTATCACAGACGGTTGCCCAAACACGTCTGGATTACATGCATTCACTGACTGTTTTGGTTTTTCGACCGTCTGTGTTACTAGCTGCGCTAAAAACTATCTGTGAAGAGGTAATATCACAGACGGTTCATATTGAAAACTATCTGTGAAGTATCACAGACGGTTCTGAATAAGAACCGTCTATGATATTACTTAGTATCACAGACGGTTTTTAAAAACAACCATCTGTGATACTTCACAGACGGTTTTAATAATGAACTGTCTGTGATATGAGACCATATCACGGACGGTTCCATTGTGGAACCGTTTGTGAGAAGTATCACTGACGGTTCCATAATAGAACTGACTGTGATAAGTCTCTTTATTAGTAGGAGCCCGCTAGGGTTTGCGCTAACTCGTCACTCCCTAGTGGCCTTACTCTCGTCCGTTCCCCTCCCCAACCCGAGTGACCCCACCACCGACGTCGCCATTCTTTCCGTCGCCGATGATAAGAGTGTCTTTTGTAGTGTCACCATTGTGCCACAACTACGGTGACGTTGTGCGCCTTTCTACCCTCTTCCTCCTCCCCTCGACGTGCACGACCCTGGCTATCTCTCCACCGGCGATGTCGAGGTAAGACAGATCTATCACCTATTGATTTGTGATGTTGGTATTCATGTGAACCGAGCTCCTCCTCTCTCTCGTCGCCAACTCCCACACCTTCGGATCAAGCTCCCAGTCCTCCCTCGTTGCGCTGTCGGCCTTGGCTCCTCCTCCCGACGCCGCAGCTCCAGCTCCTCCTTCCTCTCACCGCCGGCTCGCTATGCCACCTCAGACCTCCCTCGCGCCTCCAACCTCTCCGGCTCTCCCACTAACGCGTAAGTCCCCTTCTTGTCTTCTTGATGTTGTCTGGCTATTGGTTGATAATGATGGTGATGGCCATTGGCCAGAGCCCAGATGCTAAATGTGTAATACATACATACATGTAGAGAAGTGCATCATTGAAGAGAAGTGTAAATGTGCAATACATACATGTAGAGAGAAGTAGAGAAATCATAAATATATATTGTTATGAGTTATGACTTATTCAGAAGTGTCAAGTGTTGTCTCTGCTATTGATATGTGTGGGTTGTTGATATGTTATGACTTATTAGGTGATATGTATGGGCTGTTGATATATTATATTGTTATGAGTAATTATGACTTATTCAGAAGTGTCAAGTGTTGTCTGCTATTGATAGTGGAAACTTGCTTGGTGAACCATGGGCTGTTGATATGTATGATTGATGATTTGCAAAAATAGATGTATAAAATGTGTGATATGTATGTTATGACTTATTGTTGATTTGTCTTTTTGTCAAGATGTCATCTGTTGCTTCTCGCCATTCATTTCACCTTTGTCTGTGTAACTGTGTTCATACCGATCAAGTTCTCCTACCTTGCGCCCAAGGTATGTACGCCCTACCATTCCATTCCTAATATCTTCTCTATAAAGTCTCCAAGCGTTGGTCGTTTGTGCCTTTAAAACCGGCATTATATATATATATATATATATATATATATATATATATATATATATATATATATATATATATTCTAAATCCTCACCACTTTAGGAGGTCGCCCACGCAACATGAGGAGGATGAGACAGCAGCCATGAGCAATTTCATCGAGCCCGTGCAAGTTTAAGAAGCACGGCTCAGGACATCCAATTACTTGGTTGCTAATACATGATGTCACTTCCCAGTCGGAGTACCTACGCATTAAGAAAGTGACGTGGCCGCAGTACTCGACCGAAGTGGCATCACGCACAAAGAACTGTAATGATGTCATGATGCTCTCCTAGCCGCCGTACTTTTTAAACTTGCAGGGGCTCGATGAAGTTGCCCGTGGTTTCTGTCACATCCTCCTCATGTCAGCAGCAGACGACCCCCCAAAGTGGCTAAGAGACTAAGAACAATATATATATATGTATATATATATATATATATATATATATATGTATATATATGTATATATATGATGCCAGTTTTAAAAGCACAAGCAGTCACTGCTTGGTGGCTTTATAGAGAAAAATCATCACAGACGGTGTCAACCACAAACCGTCTGTGATATATAAGTCATCACACACAGTTTTAGCTAAAAACCGTCTGTAATAGTTGCCCATCACAGACGGTTCTAAGTTAATAACTGTCTGTGATAGTATACATCACAGACGGTTTCAAAACCGTTTGTGATGACCTCATGTCATCATCGATCCATAAACTCGCATGTTTCACGTAAATCGCTGCGTGATGATGTTTTTGAACCGTCTATGAAGATCTTTTCTGTAGTAGTGATTGGGATTTCACTTTAAGAAGTATTTGCTACTTCAGACTATTTCTAAGCCATGGCCAGGTCATTGGAGAGAAATCTTGAAAGCTCAATCGCCAATCTACTTTAAGAAGTGCTGGTATCATTCTCTCGACATCAACGTCAACATTTCTCACTGTCTACCCCAAATTTAGAGCTTCAGTATATTTGGGAATTTTTTTATTAATTAATCCTTTTTTTTTAATTTCATTTTAAAGTTAACCGCCGGCGAACTTTATTTCCAATTCTGACCCCTTTGGTCACGCCACCACCCGTAGCGTGACAGTGTTATTTGGTCACGCCACCAAAAGTGCTATTTAGCGGACTTATCATATAGCGTGACAACGTTGTTTTGTCACGTCACGGGTGGTGACGTGACCAAAAGGGTCATAATTGGAAATAAAGTTCACCGGAGGTTAACTTTAAAATAAAAATTAAAAAAGTATTAATTAATAAAAAAGTTCTATATTTGGCCACTAATGCCACCACAAGTATTCTTACAATTAAAAATTATTCTTGCAAATTTGACAAACCACCAATAACCGAGTGGTGCATTTAAAAGTCGCTGCATGCTAATCCAAACTCCAAAGATATATCAGTCTTGCTAGTTTTAAGTCATCTGAAATTTTCTTAAGTTTATGTCACTTGTTGTGACCATTGGTTTTGTAGAGATTGGTGTGTCATATGACTGGATATTGATCCAATGGATAAAAAAGGTGACTTATACTTGAGAAAATTTTAGTCACCTTATGAATAGACAATCCCAAGATATATTTGGTTAAAGAAATGTCTTTTTCAAAAAGCAAATTATGCTTTATTTAACGATCCCGTTGTACTGAACCTAAGGCTCGAGTTAGCATACCCTGCTACTACATTTTCGCCATTATTGGCACAAAATGGATAATTTTGTGTTGAGAGAGAGGCCATCAAATCCATAACTGATTTGAATCCGCTGTGCAATCCAACCACGTACACTGTTATCTACTAGCGGAAGCTATTTTTGCACATAAATAGCCACAGGATTTGCCTGTTCAAGGACAAAATAAACTTGTCAGTTCAACTAAATTCCTGCTAAGCTTCTTCGTAGCCGCGATTGACCGGTTACATGCGTGTGCGAGAGCATGGCTGAGAGTCGGTTTCAACTTTCAGCTTTCAAGCACCATCCTTTGGCGCTCCAATGCGCCAGAGTTTCCGGCCGCCGCACTGAACTGGTCAGCGTAGAAAAGCTCGGTCCATGTTTAGGGCATGTTTGGTTCACTTCCGTACTTTGTCTTTGTCGAACTTTTTGTAGTAGTTGTTTAGTTTTTTGCCATAATTTTTACGTACTACAGTTTTTTTTAAAGCTCTGTAGCCCACCTGTCATTAACCCAAACTTTTGCTAAATCTTGCCTGAGGTGTGGCCACCAATTTGTTGGGCACAAGAAGTGTAGCGTGACTGAGGGGGGCTGCGGTGCGCGTGAGGAAGACTCGGGAGGGATGGACGTGGCGGCAAGATAGACTGTACACGGTGGTTGGAGTGGGTTGACTGGAAACGAGATCTAGAAGGAAATCAAGAGAATGAGGTGAGGGATGGGAAGAAGATAAAGAAAAAAGAAAGGATTCTTTGTAAAAAATAACATGCGCGCAGTGGACATCACCGCCGCCAATGGTTGCCCAGCTACCCCGCCACTGGTTTTTGACGCGTGCCCATGGTTTGGCCATCATGTCCACGCTCGCCCGTGCCCCGGTCACCTCGCCATTGCATCCCCGTCACTTTTGCTCGTCCATAGCAGCGCCATGAACCAAGTTCAGCCGTCATGGCTATCCTTAGGTTATCTCCACCCTAGCCGCTATAAAAATCCCTTGAGCTCCTACTCATCTCCTTTTCGGCACCACCTCTACTTCCTCTAGCTTATCTACTTCTCAATTCAGCTCCAAACCAAGAAAACCCTAAAATTCCATCTTCGGCCGACAAGCTCCTTCATCGTCGCCGGCACTTCAGTGGTTCCCTTGCTCATCTCTTTGCATTATTTTGCACCCCTCATCACCATCATCATTTCCCCTAATCCTATTCTGGGTTGTATTCACAGGAATCATCGAATTTTGGATTTAATCTTCTTCGAACGAAAGCGCTCCCTTTCTTCCTCAGCTCCGATACGGTGAGGCGCTTGTCAATTCCTCGCGATATTGCCATCTACTAACATCACTTGAGCTGCTCCTACCCCTATTTTCTCTTCCTCCTTGCTGAGGTGAAGCTCCCCTCGGTAAAGCTCCACGCGTCGCCACATCGATTCCTCGCCGCCGGCTCGCCTCCGACCTTCTCCGGTCACTCTCGTGATTCCGGTAAGGTCACTGAACCTGACTAGTGCCCATGCGTGCACTAGATCACCTGGAGTGTTGCCTTAGCGTAGTTGTCGTATTTCACCGTTGCTTCACCTCCGCTTCACCTCGTCACGCCGCCACTTGAGTCCATCTCCGGTGATGCTCCGACCAGCGGTGGGTGCGCAATAGTGTAGGGATTCTATTTTGGCCCCTTGTTGGTGCCACCCTGACCTCCTTCACTGGCGATTAGCTGGAGAAGATTGCAGCCGGGAGCGCCTCTGTGTTGTCGGATTTGGACAGCTACTGTAGCTCAATGATTAGCTTTTAATCACTGTCCTAAGCACACTTATCTGTGTAGATCCAGTAGTTTGGAGTGAATGTTTCGCTTACATGTCAGTCCAGCCGTTAAGTGCCTAGTAACCTCTCACTTTGGACTGTCTATTTTGAGATCAACGTTTCGGATTGATTGGGCCGTTCGGACCAGTCCGATCAGCCCTCTCATCTGAACCATCCATTTTGAGATCAATGATCTGGATTGATTGGGCCGTTGAACCGTCCTAACGCCCTTTCGCTTGATCGTCCGATTTTCGATTTGATCGCTCGATCGCTTGGGCTGTTCGACGGTCTCGAACGTAATCGCTCGTGGGACCGCCCAATTAGATCTCAACGGTCCAAATGTTTTTAGCTCAGGGTTTATAAGAAAAATCCATATATCAATTATTTGTGAACTATAAATTGTTTTAAACTTCAAAACGGCATAAGTATTTCATTTTAACACCTTCTTGCATGAAACAAATTTTGTTGGTTTCCTTTTTAAATGTACTTTAATCTAAAATTAGTTTTAATCTTGTTTCTATTCCAGAAATTTTCATTAGTAGAATTATCTTTGGTTTAGCATAATTTCTTGCACTAAAAATTGTTTTAACTTCAAAAATGCATAAGTATTTCTCTGTAACTCCAAATCGAGTAAACTCAAGCTTGTTGGTTTCCTATGTTACTATAATTTATTTTAGAATAGGTTTTGACTATGTTATTGCCTCTGAAAATGTTATTTTACATATGGTTAGTGCACTACTTCCATGACTTTGAAAAATCATAAGAAATTCATTTTAGCTCCAAATGAGGTGAATCAAATTCCATTGTTCATATCATGTGGTGCTCTGTCTACCATAAAATTTTCATGTTCACCACCTCTCTAGAAATTTTCGCTAAAAATTTAATTTTGGTTGAACAGTACCCGAGAGGGTTTTTTTAGCATTTTAGCAAAAATTGATTTTTTTACTATAACTTTTGCATGCAATATCCAAATCAATTGATTTTTGTTTCTAAATTTGTTTAAAATCATGCTCTATCTTCTGTGTAAATTTCATGATTTTTGGATGTTGTTGAATTTCGGAGTTTATTCGGTGTTATTCGTTCTTATTGGTTCTTTTCGCTCTTTTGATAGGTTCTGATGAAGTCGTTGAGCACGAGAGTGATCCTCTGCAGCAGGCAAGTTATCTCTAGCAAGGCAAGTAACCCCCCCTTTGATCATATTGATCCTATTATTTTTAGTACAATATCTTGTTTTGCAACTGTATGTATGCATGTTCTAATTAATGATTAATTTCTCGATTAGAGGTAGTTAATCCAAGTAGTTGCATAAGCTGTAGGTAAATGTTATCCATTGCCACTGAATTTAGGTTAACATCCCCGCTGATGAATTAGAGCTCGGTGGTTGAGTTATGGGCATAATATAATGTATCCGAGTCAATACCGCTTAGAAATGCTTAGAACGGTAGAATGGGGATCATCGCCTCGGCACATTTGGAAAACTAAAACTAGAAAATAAAAAGTTTTAGACTTGGGCACACTGGTTGGATGGTGTGCTTTTGGGTGTGTGCTTGGTGCCCGAGTCAACAAGGGCCGAATTACTTGAGCCATTGATCCAAATATTTTTGCGTGCAACCACATGAGGGCATATGGGAACCCTCTTGACTTAGTACTTTGGCGTGTATTAGCTCTGAGTCGCAGGAGGTTGTGTGTGTTGTGTTGAAAAAGAAATGTTCTATGTGTGTTGGGTGTGCGGGGTGGGTTCCCGTCAAGGTTCTCCACACCCGGGGAGCATCGGTACTTTTCCAAGGCCAGTGACTCCGACACAATGTATGGTTTCCATCATACTGGCAACTCGTAGTTACATTATATTGGAAAACGTCTCGTAGGACTTAGCCTTGCCGGCATACCTAAGGGAGTGTGCTCTATAGCTTGGCAAAAAGGCGGTCTGACATGTGGGTAAAGTTGTATGCCCCTGCAGGGTATAAACTATTCGAATAGCCTCATCCTAGGTTATGGACACGCTTGGTTATTTCCTACAAGAATTAGACTATAACATTTTTGATAAAACTTGAATTCGGGTGGTACGAATGGGAAATTCGTGCTATGTTGTGGTGGCTATTGGGAAGTCACCTCTAGGATATTATTTATGTCTTTAAATTTTGTCTCGATGTTATTTAAAAGAATAAAAATAGTCTTGACAAATTGCTTTACAATCTATTATTCTATTGCAAAGAAAATCTACTTTATGCTGAAAACTGCTTAGTGTAGAAGCTTTCCTTTGATACATTGTCAGACCCCAAATTTTGAACTTGAGATCTATTGTGTATATTTGTGCCATTCCCTGGATCAGTAGCTGGCATATACAGTTACATTGTTGGTTCAAACACATATCAACGAAAATGTAATGCTATTGCATAATATTAAACAAAACGTAAATATACCTTACGACTTTTGACTTGCGTAATGGCGAAACAGGCCAAATACTTTTCAGAGAACAAAGAATGAAGTAGATTTAGAGTAGAACGCATGGAACCCTCATGATATGCCCACTGGCAATCGACTGTGGGCTCGCGACCTAGTTCTTGGCCTTCTTGATTTTCAATCTTATCCAATGCTCATATTTGTCCCTAAACTCTTCTTTTGTGCTTACTCTTCTTTTGTGCTTACTGACTAAAAGAATATAAATAGCGAGCATGAGTACACAACCATACTCGTGAGCCAATACACAATGCAATTATTATAGATGTGACAAGGATATAATAATCCTCATTTTATCATTTATCTATAATTCATATTATGGATAATAATGACATCATATAACTCTTGAGTATACCCCTTAATAGCCATAAGGGAGAAGCTGGAGGTTGTAAGTTCTTCTACGACCACCTAGTAATCATAAGCCCTCCTACGACTACCCTATAGTCGTAAGTCTTTCTACGACTATCTTATGATCGTAAGTTCTTCTACGATCACCAGGGTTGTAAGATCTTATACGACCACCACCGTCGTAAGCCCTTCTACCACCAAATCCTAATTGACAGGCTTACGTACATGGGGCCTAGTTGATCGTGGAATCTTCTGCGCCGCATTCAAGATACGGGCAGTAAACTATGCTGTTATTCCCTGAGATAATGGCACGATTTTAACTCCTTTGTTATGGTGATAATCGCTGGCAAGGTGTGGGAACGCATTACTACCCATAATAACCTCCAATAACGGCTCAATAATCTGGGACATTAAGGCAGCCTTTACACTAGAGACGTGATAAGACACCTTGGAGATCAGATAAAAGGCGAATTATCAGACAATCGGGCGATCTCAAGAGCATTAGAAGCATAATACTCTAGTCTTTGGTTCTATCTTGTAATCCAAAGATACTCAATACATACACACAGGAGTAGGGTTGTTATTCTCCTAGGAGAAGGCCCGAACTCAGATAAAAATCCCTGTTCCATCTCTGTGTGATTTTGAGCGAGAGGAACCCCGAATCAAACAATCTTTACGTAAGTTCGGTCCTAAACACCGGCGCTTGGCGCGACCGTGGGGATCTTCGAGTCATCAGCTTTTTTTCGTCTTTCCAATTCTCATGCTCTCATGGCAGGAGAGTGGAACTAGGAGAACTAGTTTGACTTAGCCGATTATGTAGATATCGAAATGGATGCTGGTTTCAACTACGAGCCGAGTGATGCATCATCTGATGGTGATGTCATCCCCGGAGATCTTTCTCTAGGAGACTTTACCACAGATGGAGTTGAGGAGGATCCTTATCCCCCCACAACGATACGTCCAGATGGGGAACCAGCTTCCTCAGAGGGCAAGGATCAATCCGACCACAATGAGGGCTGTCCCAAGGTAGACTCAGGGCATGGGGAGGGTTCCCTCTCCAAATTTTCAAGTCCACCTAAGACAATCCGACCTGGCGCGACAACTCTTGGAAGTCGAAATTCCGAATCTTCATCAGGATCTGGTGGTTCTCTCTCCGCTAGCCCAAATAAGGATACGTCAACATGCTCTTCCTCGCGAAGTTTGACCATCCCAACGCAGGCTCACTTATGACGGAGACGACTATAACCTAGAATTCTCCTTCCTGGAGGAGTTTGCTCCAAGTCGCCAGATGGTGTCATTCGACGACTCGAGCGAGGAGGCCTCTAGTGCAAGTGGAGATCATCAATGGGAGGTCTTTGTCCTTCCCTCAGGTAGCAATAACTCTCCTAGAGACAGAGCTAAGGACGCTCCCTGAAGATCACACCCTACGACCGCTCATGGCAATGACAAGGACACCTCCGGCGATGAATAGAGTCAATACTCTGATGAGCGTGCAAGAAATTCTCGAGATCATCGCGCTTCACTAAGGCAAGCTCAAGGATTAGGTATGGATGATTCTGAAACAATCCGACGGAAACGAGTTGTGGCTCAGAGAAAATTGCCTAGGCGCACTCAATACCAGTCGGAAACGAGTTGATATGTATGATTGATGATTTGCAAAAATAGATGTATAAAATGTGTGATATGTATGTTATGACTTATTGTTGATTTGTCTTTTTGTCAAGATGTCATCCGTTGCTTCTCGCCATTCATTTCACTTTTGTCTGTGTAACTGTGTTCATATCGGTCAAGTTCTCCTACCTTGCGTCCAAGGTATGTACGTCCTACCATTCCATTCCTAATATCTTCTCTATAAAGTCTCCAAGCAGTGGCTGTTTGTGCCTTTAAATCATTATATATATATATATATATATATATATATATATATATATATATATATATATATATATATTCTAAATCCTCACCACTTTCGGAGGTCGCCCACGCAACATGAGGAGGATGAGACAAGACCATGAGCAATTTCATCGAGCCTGCAAGTTTAAGAAGCACGGCTCAGGACATCCAATTACTTGGTTGCTAATACATGATGTCACTTCCCAGTCGGAGTACCTACGCATTAAGAAAGTGACGTGGACGCGCAGGTACTCCGACCGGGAAGTGGCATCATGTACCAGCAACCAGGTAATAATGTCATGATGCTCTCCTAGTAGCCGTACTTTTTAAACTTGCAGGGGCTCGATGAAGTTGCCCGTGGTTTCTGTGACATCCTCCTCATGTCAGCGCAGACGACCCCCCAAAGTGGCTAAGAGACTAAGAACAATATATATATATATATATATATATATATATATATATGATGCCAGTTTTAAAAGCACAAGCAGTCACTGCTTGGTGGCTTTATAGAGAAAAATCATCACAGACGGTGTCAGCCACAAACCGTCTGTGATATATCAGTCATCACAGACAGTTTGTGGCCGAAACTGTCTATGATATATAAGTCATCACACACAGTTTTAGCTAAAAACCGTCTGTAATAGTTGCCCATCACAGACGGTTCTCAGTTAATAACTGTTTGTGATAGTATACATCACAGACGGTTTCAAAACCGTTTGTGATGACCTCATGTCATCACTGAACCATAAACTCAGACAGCTCACGAAATCGTCTGTGATGATGGTTTTGAACCGTCTATGAAGATCTTTTCTGTAGTAGTGATTGGGATTTCACTTTAAGAAGTATTTGCTACTTCAGACTATTTCTAAGCCATGGCCAGGTCATTGGAGAGAAATCTTGAAAGCTCAATCGCCAATCTACTTTAAGAAGTGCCGGTATCATTCTCACGACATCAACGCCAACATTTCTCCGCCTACTCCAAATTTAGAGCTTCAAGATATTTGGGAATTTTTTATTAATTAATCCTTTTTTAATTTCATTTTAAAGTTAACCCGCTAACTTTATTTCCAATTCGATTTTTGGTCACGCCACCATCCGTAGCGTGATAAGTTGTTATTTGGTCACGCCACCAAAAGTGCTATTTAGCGGACTTATCATATAGCGTGATTAACGTTGTTTTGTCACGCCACGGTGGTGACGAACCAAAAGGGTCATGATTGGAAATAAAGTTCACCGGAGGTTAACTTTAAAATAAAAATTAAAAAAGTATTAATTAATAAAAAAAAGTTCTATATTTGGCCACTAATGCCACCACAAGTATTCTTACAATTAAAAATTATTCTTGCAAATTTGACAAACCACCAATAACCGAGTGGTGCATTTAAAAGTCGCTGCATGCTAATCCAAACTCCAAAGATATATCAGTCTTGCTAGTTTTAAGTCATCTGAAATTTTCTTAAGTTTATGTCACTTGTTGTGACCATTGGTTTTGTAGAGATTGGTGTGTCATATGACTGGATATTGATCCAATGGATAAAAAAGGTGCCTTATACTTAAGAAAATTTTAGTCACCTTATGAATAGACAGTCCCAAGATATATTTGGTTAAAGAAATGTCTTTTTCAAAAAGCAAATTATGCTTTATTTAACGATCCCGTTGTACTGAACCTAAGGCTCGAGTTAGCATACCCTGCTACTACATTTTCGCCATTATTGGCACAAAATGGATAATTTTGTGTTGAGAGAGAGGCCATCAAATCCATAACTGATTTGAATCTGTGCAATCCAACCACGTACACTGTTATCTACTAGCGGAAGCTATTTTTGCACATAAATAGCCACAGGATTTGCCTGTTCAAGGACAAAATAAACTTGTCAGTTCAACTAAATTCCTGCTAAGCTTCTTCGTAGCCGCGATTGACCGGTTACATGCGTGTGCGAGAGCATGGCTGAGAGTCGGTTTCAACTTTCAGCTTTCAAGCACCATCCTTTGGGGCTCCAATGCGCCAGAGTTTCCGGCCGCCGCACTGAACTGGTCAGCGTAGAAAAGCTCGGTCCATGTTTAGGGCATGTTTGGTTCACTTCCGTACTTTGTCTTTGTCAAACTTTTTGTAGTAGTTGTTTAGTTTTTTGCCATAATTTTTACGTACTACAGTTTTTTTTAAAGCTCTGTAGCCCACCTGTCATTAACCCAAACTTTTGCTAAATCTTGCCTGAGGTGTGGCCACCAATTTGTTGGGCACAAGAAGTGTAGCGTGACTGAGGGGGGCTGTGGTGCGCGTGAGGAAGACTCGGGTGGGATGGACGCGGCGGCAAGATAGACTGTACACGGTGGTTGGAGTGGGTTGACTGGAAACGAGATCTAGAAGGAAATCAAGAGAATGAGGCGAGGGATGGGAAGGAGATAAAGAAAAAGGAAAGGATTCTTCGTAAAAAATAACATGGCTCAAATTGATGATTCGGCGAGAGGCAATATCCGTGCAACGGTAGCCCTTGTGTGAACTAGGGCAACCAAGGAACACGCAGGCTGAAGAGCGGGGAGGGAGTTTGTTTTTGGCTACAAAAGACAAGTTGTGATACAGATCACCGTATGATTGTTGTGTAATATGACCTAATCTTTCATGATACTTGAATTTCAATCTTGATCGAAGCAAAGCCATAGCTTTTCATCTTCTTGGTTTGGCAAAAAGGAAGAACAAGTGTATCTCCAAAGAAAGTAATGATACGTGGTTGATGTTAAATCAATCCGAAGAGAGAAACAAAATTCGATGATCAAAGTAATCACGTCGTTGATGTCTTCCGCTGTCATCGGAAATGGCTTCCTCCGAATCAACAGCGTAGAAGTCATCTCCATCATGTCGAACAACACATTATGCACGTTCATGTTGTGGTTGGGGCAACACCGGCACATTGGCTCCTCCCGGTGGTAGTAGTCTCTCCTCCAAACAACGGATAGCATGGTTCAGATTGTCGAAACCCTCCATCATATGTCGTTCTTTCGCATTGAGATGATCATTCAGTGTATCTTGCACCCCTTAGATTTGAGCTTCAAGTTGATGGTGTAAGACCTTCTCTTGCAAAGTGTCCAAAGTTATTGCAATTGAAACACTTCACCTTTGTCTTGTCCTGCTTGTTGCCAGGTGAGGTGCCATCTTTCGCATCTTGTGATCCCTTCACTTGACCACCTGAGGAAGAGAATGAGCCGGCCTGCTTATGTTTTTACCGAGACATCCACTCCTCCTTAGTAAGGAGTAGACGACTCCCTTCATCTCCATTCCGAGCCATCCACTCCTCCTCAGTGAGAAGTAGACGACTCCCTCCATCTCCATTGTCGCCAGGTTCCAATCGATCCTCAACGGCTTTGAATCGACCAGTGAGTTCCTCAACAGTCATGGTGTTGAGATCAAGCAACTACTCTATTGAAACAGCCACATGATCAAACTTGTGTGGTACAGCACGCAAGAATTTCTTGACGACTTTATCCTCCTCCATTATGTCTCTGAGTGTACGGATGTTGTTCACCAACCCGGTCAGCCGCATGGAGAAGTCATCGATTGTCTCGGTCTCCTTCATGCGAATGGCCTCGAACTCCTTACACAATGTCTGCACCCGAGCCTCCCGGACACGCTCAACTCCCATGCGCATTGTTCTGATAGCCTCCCATGCTGACTTGGCAGTGTTCTTGGTTGCAAGTACGCCCAGCATCTCCGGTGGCACCGCCTAGAGAATGGCCGCTAGTGCCATTCAGTCCACGCGAAACTCAGCGCCGCCTAGATCTACTACATCCCAGACACCATGCACCTACAAATTAACACGCATGAGCAAAGGCCCAGCCAGGAAGTTGTTGCGCAGAGCACGGGTATTTCAATGACACCCTGTCTCCCTCGGCGTCGTCTGCGCCACCAGGTTCTGGCTGCCCCCACTGCCGGTGATCATCGTGCTAACACCACCACCACTGGCAGAGCCCTGGAACCAGTGACCACTGCCACCGGAACCCCTCGCAGGTGTTGGTGACACGGACCTTGCTCCTCGCACCATCGCCATAGGATCAAACAAGAACCGCTATGATACCAATTGTTAGGACAACAATCGGCACAAACTCTGAATTTACCGGAACTCTGAAGAATGTCGGATGATGAATAGTATCACACGACAGAGTTCAGACTTAGTGGAAGTTCAGAGGAAAATAGAAGCTCTCGATTTGTGCCGTGCGCAACCAACCAATGGCTTTTCGGTTTTTCCTTATATTTATTCTCAGCTGTTTACGGGAATTAGTTACATGCAAAGAGGTGGCCGATTGAACCTCTTCACGATCCGGAAGAATCGTTCAACTAAAAACCAGAGAAAAAGAAATGTAGTCTAAGGCAAAGACTACATGCAGAATACCTCCTACTCCTAAGATAATGCATGCAAGACTGAACGACTCGAACAAATAACTAAAGAGAAAGATGTGCGGTGAAATTACTTAACATTCGCCATGTGCCTCGGTGCTCGGCTCGACACCATTGCTCAAATTGCTGGTTCCAGCCATTCCAAATGCCGCCCTCCTCAAGGCCACAGATCGCCAAATTTCAATCACCCTTGCCGCTCAGCCTCAAATCGCCTCTCGCCTCCACCGTGCCTCACCGACCAAGCACTGGAGACCCCGATTTATTAGGCTCATAATACTTAGTCATCCAATTGACCCTAGTATTATCAACTAAATAAACCGTGCCTCGAGATATATGTAATTCCCAAAAATGCAGTACACACAACTCATTACAAAAGGTTGCATCAATTCCATTCAAACACATAGAACAGAACAAGCAACAAACCAGAAGTTAATATACATAAAGGATAGTTATTACAAAAGAGAGGCCGACCGGTCAAATAACAACAAGTCTACCAAGATAACAGCGGAAGCAAAAGTGCCATAGAGATGGCCACAACAAGAGCCAACCAGTGTGCCTTAGCCCACAAGGCAACTGACCGGACCGCCAAGCTAGTCGCTTCCCAACCACCAAGACAAATATTAAAAGTAAAGCCCTTTGGGCTGTACCTCCTCTGCAACAAAGTTATTAAGTTAAGCAAATGAGTACAAAATGTACTCATAAGACCGATATGTAGTATAACAGTAACTATAGTTTAACTACATGCAAGCTTTATTTAAGTGGATGAGGCTTTGGACTCATTTTTAGCATAAAGCAAGTTTTCATTTGCAATAATGTAATAGATTGAAAGCGATTTGACAAAGCATTTTTAATTGTTGAAGTAACAATGAGATAATAACATAATAACCACAACACGAACAACTCCGAAGTGACTAACCCATTAGCCACCACAACAATAGCATGAATTACCCATTCATACCACCCATGTCAAGTTTTAATTAAAGGTTGTAGTCTAGTTCTCACGGGCGATCTCGAGCGGTCCATAACCTAGGACGAGGCTATTCAATAGTTTTAACCCTGCGGGGTGTACCAATGTACCCACACGCCGGACCGCCTTTTCGCCACATGATTTAGCACACTTCCTTTGGTATGCCGGCATGGCTAAGTCCTACGAGACATTTCCAATGGATGATGCTAATTACGAGCAAGAACCCACGGGATAAAGACACATTAGACAGCCTAACCGGTCCGCTAATGCTCCCTCCCAACACCACACACACACATTTTATTTAAACATACCCACCGACCAGCTCATAATTAACACCTCCCAAAGTACTTAGTCAAGAGAGGTCTCATATCCCCCTCGTGTGGTTAGCACGCAAAATTGCTCAGAACGGTGGCGCAAGTAACTCGGTCCTTATTGACTCAGGCATACTACCACATTCCAAAAACCACACCATCTATCCAATATGCCCAAGTCCAAATCAAACTTTTATTTTCAGATTTTGACTTTACAAAATAACAAAGCACAAGTGCTGGACATAAAGGAGTAATAATTAGATTTGTGTGATCAAGACCATCGACTAAATCGATGATCGCCCATTACTACCGATAACTAAGCATGTCTAAGCAGTTGAAATCGAGAACTACTAAGTGATAAGAGCTCATCCAACGAGCTCAAATCACAGCAAATAACCTAGGCTCATGGTAGTAGAGGATAGACAATTCCTACAGATTATGCAACTATAGGATTGCTAGCGATGTTTTAACACAAGTAGCATGCATACATACAAGTAAAACAATATATTAACCTTTAAAGTAATGGGACGATAGAGGGGATATGATCAAAATGCTTGCCTTGCTATTGCTGGTCAAATTGTTGCTGAGGATCGCTCACGGGATCAACACACTCGTCAACACCTAATCGAAAAGACGAAAATAATCGATAAGAACGACGAAAACGACAAAGACAGCACAGAAAACGAACTCCAAATACTCTGAAATTTCTACAGAAGCAAGAGGATGATTTTTAGGGAATTTAGCAACAAGAACCAATTGATTTGGATTCTCAATGCAAAAGTTATGAGCAAAACAAATCTGCTCAGCCCTAAAAATACCAAACTGCCACTATTCACTAATTTAATTATTAGGCAACATTTTCTAGAAGAGTGGTGATACTGAGATTTTTACTGTAAAACCAGCACCTCATGAGATGAATAACACAATTGAGTTCATCTCATTTGGAGCTATTATGCACTTTCTATAATTTTTCAAAAACAAGAACTTGAACAAAATTATAATGCACAAGAACTCTTTTTGACAACAGCAACATGCTCAAAACTAATTTTCACAGTAAGTTCATTAATAGAGGAAACCAACAAAGTTGGATTCACTCAAAAATAATCTACAGAGCATTACCTATGCATTTTACAAGTTAACCACTATTTTGAGTGTACATTTAAAGTTAGTTTTAAAATCTATTTGCAAAACCATGTTCTGGAGCTGAACTGGGCTCTTAACCATTTTTAGATTGGAGCCCAGGTCAAACCAGAGCTAACAAAATTTGAATCACCCTATTTGGATTTAAATTGAATTAGTTATGCAATTTTAAAGTTCATACCTTTTTCAGTTTATAATTAAGACCTCACGGGAGGTCCTAAGGACTAGAACGGATTGGGAGGACATGAGCCATAGATTTTGAATCTAACGGCTCAAGACCTCCCAGGCGATAATGCGCACACGCGCTCGCGAGGGCTAGAGGACATGGGCCGTGGATCTTGGATCCCGCCGTCCTTGTCCTCCTAGCGGAAACGCGCACGAGTCCGCGCGAGATAGAGGTCATGGCCGTTGATCTTGGATCCAATGGCTATGACCTCAAGATCTCGCACGCTCGCGCTCGTGCTACTGGACCTCATGCACGCGATCAGAGAGGAGGTCGTGGCCGTTGATCTGTGAGATGGACGGCCCACGACCACGCACCTCACGCACGCGCGCGCGGGTGAGTTAATGCGCGGGACAACGAGGAGGTCCGAGCGCACTAAAGACAACAGTAATTGCTCCAATGATTGAGCATTTACTGAGCAAATCTATGTCCTAAACCGACAATGGCACGGTCGGGACGTCCGACAAAAATTTGAGGACGTCCCATGGCTTATCGCCGGCGATTTAGGGCACGGCGGCGCACACTGAGGGCACCGTCGGGACCGCAATAGCCAGGCGCACCTAATGGGCCTAATCTCAACGGCGGCGGCGGCCTAGAGCGCCGACGAGCCGGAGAGGAGCAAGGAGACCACACGGTCAAAAGGCAAGAAGCAAAAGGAGCTCCGCAACTGCCATTCAAGCGGGTGCCCAAGAAAAGCTCCGCAACAACATACACGCGGGTGCCAAGATTCACGGACTACCAGGAGGGTTATCTGGAGGTCATGGAGGTGCCGAGGATGTTGGGGACGAGGAGGACCTACCGGTGAAGACAAGGGGTGCTCCACGACCGACAAGCTCCAAGCTCCAACTAGCCCTCACTCAAAAGGTCAACCCCAAGTGAAGTTAGGGTTAAACTTCCAGGAAGTTAGAGGAGCAAAAATGGAGCAGAGGTTGAGCGAGAGAGCCACTGGAGCACTGTGCCACCGAGGGCTCCAAGCTTTTCAACAATGGCGGCCAAAAGGGGAGGTCAGTGGAGGAGAAAGCTCAGAAGACACAGGTGCAAGCTAGAGCTTGAAAGTGTGCCAAAGAAGCTAAGGGAGGAACCCAATGAGGGTTTTATAACTTGGAGAAGCAGGGCACAAGAGCTAGGGTGAAGCTCATGGTGAGCTTAGCCCATGGCTCGGTCCATGGCTTGGACAAGACGTGGAGTTGACATGGTGACAGGCCTGTGCAGACTGGAGAGGCGGAAGGCTGACCAGCATTTAATGCGGGTCAGCAAAGAGTCGTTGCAAGGTACACAAGTTGACAGGCACGCCTTTTTCTCTCTGCCCAGGAGCACGCATGCGTGACCGAGGAAGGAGAAGAACAGGGGAGATCGTTTTGACCGTTGGATAAGACTACGGGAGGTCCTGCCCTCGGATGTTATTTTTGAACCGTTCGTTTTAAGTGACCGGAGGAGGTCCCAGCCACACGATCTTGATGGGGAGGTCGTGGTTCTCCGATTTCCTTAACGCGATGCGCAAAGGAAAGAGAACAGAGGTCCAAGGCGTTGATCTAAATCCAACAGTGCGGACCTCTGGAGGACTTTAACGCTTGCGCGCGCCATGCCCAAGATGTGGAGGTCATGGCCTTTGGATTTAAATCCAAGGGCACATAATGATAGGGAGGTCCTGAGCTTGCGCAACGCACAAGGGAGGTCATGGCCTTTAGATTTAGATCTAAGGGCTACGACCTCACGTGCGCGGGGAGGTCTGATGCGCACGAGGCAAAAAGGAGGTCGTGACCGTAGATTTTAAATCTAACGGCACATAACACAAGATAGGGGAGGTTTTGTGCGCTGGATATCGCTGGGAGGTTGTGGGCTATTGGATTTGATCCAACGGTTGCGACCTCAGCAAGGTGGGAGGTCTGAAGGTTTTGACAGTGAGGGGAGGTCATGGCCATGGATCTTTGATCCAACGGCACAAGACCTCGATGGGTGGAGGACCTCGCTGTGATAGTTTGCAGAGGAGGTCATGGCCTTTGGATTGAATCCAACGACTACGACCTCAACAAGGCGGGATGCCTTAGTGGTTTAACAGCTCGGGGAGGTGGACTATGAGGTTTGATAACAAGGGGAGGTCATGGCCATCGGATTTTGATCCAAGGGCAATGACCTGAACAGGGTGGGAGAGGACCTTGCGGTGTTGACCGCGGAGGAGGTCGAGGCGGTTGGATGTAAATCCAACGGCTGCGACCTCATCAAGGTGGGAAGGGAGGTCTGCTGAGCCAGGGAGTGGGTTGGGTTGGACCAGCTTTGCAAAGCGGCTAGCCCAAGGAACAGTGTAAGTTCTAAAATTCAATTTTAACAGCTGAGACTTTGCAGAATTATTTGAGATAGCAAATGAACTCCAAAATTTATGAAATTTTAACAGGAGCTTGCTGACATCATGATTAACCTTACATAAAACTTCCAGAGGTTATTATGCAATGCATTTTTCTCAGGAAATTCATGAAGGCTGTTCAAGGATTTGTTTTACCTCCAAAAATTATCAAACAAGTTTTATAACTCATGATATTTTTCAAGAGGGGTCCCACAACATTTCTAGGACCAAGGAAAAATATTTCCAAGGGTTTGGCACAAGATTTGTGACGAATGGGAAATAAGTTTGACTTTTGGTCAACAAGAGCTTTGTGTTATTGGATTACACAACTCTTGGACAAGAATTACATGAGAGTTTTAGGGGTTTTCAAGATGTGAGAAAAAGTTTTAATTTCTACACATTTAATTATATTTGAACAAACACTTGTTTAGGTATTTGGGATGTTACACCACCATGCCGGCCATCCACCGTGCCAGCCTCGACCGCCCCCCCCCCTCTCTTCCTCAGCTGCCACCTCTTCCTCTCAACCACCACCATCACCTTGGCAGTAGCGTCACTGAGCCAATGGCCACCGGTCCTCTTCTCTCCTCCTTGGCGCCAGACGCGACACCGCCTAGGTCAAGAAGAACCTCACCTCACCGTGATTGCCCTCGCCTCGTTCTTCTCTACTTCTGACTTGCTCAAAGTATATTGCATGCCCGAACTAATTGCAGGAATGGAACACTCGTGCGATGTTGAACGCATCGGTATGACATGAGTTTGGTAGTTCTTGATTTTTGGTTGAGATTGGGAGGGGAGAAGTGGGATGAACTTGAGTTCATGTTGAGAAGAAAATGGAATGACAATGGGAGAATGGGGAAATGACAGTGGGAAGTGAAGGGGTAAGGAACTAGGGATGGGGTTTTTTGACTCTTGGGACGAGAGGACAGTGAAGGGAAAAGAATTGGGCACGCGAGCGTTTCCTCCGCTGTCGGCCAAACTAGAGGAGAGGATAGTGCGATTATGAATGATGACATGTTTTGAATGCATGGAAAAAATAAGAAATCAATTCAAATTATTTTAATGCAACATTTTAATTAAATGTTGGAAATTTTTTAAGACATGCTCAAAATTTTACAAATCACTAATTTAAATATAAACAATCTGATTATAAAAATGGGGTGGGGGGGGGGGTGTTACACATGCCGGTCTAACCGGCCACCGGTCTGACCACCAACCAACGGCCAGTCAGACTACTTCCAAAATCTGCAAAACACCCTCCGTGGACTTTTTGGCAAAACTCTATCTAGTTTCTTATCCAGTCTCCATTTTCAATGGCACCTGGTACAAACACACCCTTAAACACTCATACACAAGTTTTGGTGCACAATCCTTAAAACCTTTCATCGCTGGCCATAACCAGTCTGACCACCACCCCTGGTCAGTTAGACCACCTCCAGCCTGAGCAAATCCGACAATTTGCTAAACCGAGATTTTAATCTCCAAACACCTTGACACCAATATCAATTTTTCAATACTAAGATGAGGACCATACTATATAGTCTCCACATATTTCTTTGGCGTCAGGGAACCGGTCCACTGCCCTGCTGTTGATGTATTTTTACAGTGTTATGTATCTTTTCATTACCCCACGTTTTTCACATAATGTTTCATATTGGTCCTCTTCTCTTTCTAGCTTCCATTATGGCAATTAGCTAGATTCCACTTTTATCAAAACTAGACATGGATCCCCACAGAATTCTGCAGTATACTTGAGATTCCGAACCAATCCATGTGGATCTTAATTTTTCTCCATATGGATTGGATTGGGATTGGGATTTCACTTTAAGAAGTATTTGCTACTTCAGACTATTTATAAGCCATGGCCAGGTCATTGAAGAGAAATGTTGAAAGCTCAATCGCCAATCTACTTTAAGAAGTGCTGGTATCATTCTCTCGACCTCAACGTCAACATTTCTCCCTGTCCACTCCAAATTTAGAGCTTCAGTATATTTGGGAATTTTTATTATTAATTAATCCTTTTTTTAATTTTATTTTAAAATTAACTCCGACGAACTTTATTTCCAATTCTGACCTTTTTGGTCACGCCACCATCCGTGACGTGACAAAACAACACTGTCACGTCAACTCGTATCTGGGGGAAGCTCTTGTCACGCCACCACCCGTAGCGTGACAGTGTTGTTTGGTTACGTTACGACCAGTGGTGTGACCAAAAGTGTTATTTAGTGAACTTATCCTATGGCGTAACAACGTTATTTTGTTACGTCACGAGTGGTGGCGTGACCAAAAGGGTTAGAATTGGAAATAAAGTTCGTCAGGGGTTAACTTTAAAATAAAAATTAAAAAAGAATTAATTAATAAAAAAAGTTCTATATTTAGCCACTAATGCCACCACAAGTATTCTTACAATTAAAAATTATTCTTGCAAATTTGACAATCCACCAGTAACTAAGCGGTGCATTTAAAAGTCGCTGCCTGCTAATCCAAACTCCAAAGATATACTTGGTAAAAGAAATGTTTTTTTCAAAAAGGAAATTATGCTTTATTTAGCGATCCCGTTGTACTGAACCTAAGGCTCGAGTTAGCATACCCTGCTACTACATTTTCGCCATTATTGGCACAAAATGGATAACTTTGTGTTGAGAGAGAGGCCATCAAATCCATAACTGATTTGAATCCGCTGTGCAATCCAGCCACGTACACTGTTATCTACTAGCGGAAGCTATTTTTGCACATAAATAGCCACAGGATTTGCCTGTTCAAGGACAAAATAAACTTGTCAGTTCAACTAAATTCCTGCTAAGTTTCTTCGTAGCCGCGATTGACCGGTTACATGCGTGTGCGAGAGCATGGCTGAGAGTCGGTTTCAAATTTCAGCTTTCAAGCACCATCCTTTGGGGCTCCAATGCGCCAGAGTTTCCGGCCGCCGCGCTGAACTGGTCAGCGTAGAAAAGCTCGGTCCATGTTTAGGGCATGTTTGGTTCACTTCCATACTGTCTTTGTCAAACTTTTTTGTAGTAGTTGTTTAGTTTTTTGCCATAATTTTTACGTACTACAGTTTTTTTAAAAAGCTCTGTAGTCCACCTGTCATTAACCCTAACTTTTGCTAAATCTTGCCTGAGGTGTGGCCACCAATTTGTTGGGCACAAGAAGTGTAGCGTGACTGAGGGGGGCTGCGGTGCGCGTGAGGAAGACTCGGGTGGGATGGACGTGGCGGCAAGATAGACTGTACACGGTGGTTGGAGTGGGTTGACTGGAAACGAGATCTAGAAGGAAATCAAGAGAATGAGGTGAGGGATGGGAAGAAGATAAAGAAAAAAGAAAGGATTCTTCGTAAAAAATAACATGCGCGCAGTGGACATCACCGCCGCTAATGGTTGCCCAGCTACCGTGCCACTAGTTTTTGACGCGTGTCCATGGTTTGGCCATCATGTCCACGCTCGCCCGTGCCCCGGTCACCTCGCCATCGCATCCCTGTCACTTTTGCTCGTCCATAGCAGCGCCATGAACCAAGTTCAGCCGCCATGGCTATCCTTAGGTTATCTCCACCCTAGCCGCTATAAAAATCCCTTGAGCTCCTACTCATCTCCTTTTCGGCACCACCTCTACTTCCTCTAGCTTATCTACTTCTCAATTGAGCTCCAAACCAAGAAAACCCTAAAATTCCATCTTCGGCCGACAAGCTCCTTCATCGTCGCCGGCACTTCAGTGGTTCCCTTGCTCATCTCTTTGCATTATTTTGCACCCCTCATCACCATCATCATTTCCCCTAATCCTATTCTGGGTTGTATTCACAGGAATCATCGAATTTTGGATTTAATCTTCTTCGAACGAAAACGCTCCCTTTCTTCCTCAGCTCCGATACGGTGAGGCGCTCGTCAATTCCTCGCGATATTGCCATCTACTAACATCACTTGAGCTGCTCCTACCCCTATTTTCCCTTCCTCCTTGCTGAGGTGAAGCTCCCCTCGGTAAAGCTCCACGCGTCGCCGCATCGATTCCTCGCCGTCACTCTCGTGATTCCGGTAAGGTCACTGAACCTGACTAGTGCCCATGCGTGCACTAGATCACCTGGAGTGTTGCCTTAGCGTAGTTGTCGTATTTCACCATTGCTTCACCTCCGCTCCGCATCGATTCCTCGCCGCCGGCTCACCTCCGACCTTCTCCGGTCACTCTCGTGATTCTGGTAAGGTCACTGAACCTGACTAGTGCCCATGCGTGCACTAGATCACCTGGAGTGTTGCCTTAGCGTAGTTGTCGTATTTCACCGTTGCTTCACCTCCGCTCCACCTCGTCACGCCGCCGCTTGAGTCCATCTCCGGTGATGCTCCGACCAGCGGTGGGTGCGCAATAGTGTAGGGATTCTATTTTGGCCCCTTGTTGGTGCCACCCTGACCTCCTTCACTGGCGATTAGCTGGAGAAGATTGCAGCCGGGAGCGCCTCTGTGTTGTCGGATTTGGACAGCTACTGTAGCTCAATGATTAGCTTTTAATCACTGTCCTAAGCACACTTATCTGTGTAGATCCAGTAGTTTGGAGTTAATATTTCGCTTACATGTCAGTCCAGCCGTTAAGTGCCTAGTAACCTCTCACTTTGGACCGTCTATTTTGAGATCAACGTTTCGGATTGATTGGGCCGTTCGGACCAGTCCGATCAGCCCTCTCATCTGAACCATCCATTTTGAGATCAATGATCTGGATTGATTGGGCCGTTCGAACTGTCCGAACGTCCCTTTCGTTTGGATCGTCCGATTTTCGATTTGACCGCCTGGATCGTTTGGGCCGTTCGAACGGTCTGAACGTAACCGTTCGTGTGGACCGTCCAATTAGATCTCAACGGTCCAAATGTTTTTAGCTCAGGGTTTATAAGAAAAATCCATATATCAATTATTTGTGAACTATAAATTGTTTTAAACTTCAAAACGGCATAAGTATTTCATTTTAACACCTTCTTGCATGAAACAAATTTTGTTGGTTTCCTTTTTAAATGTACTTTAATCTAAAATTAGTTTTAATCTTGTTTCTATTCCAGAAATTTTCATTAGTAGAATTATCTTTGGTTTAGCATAATTTCTTGCACTAAAAATTGTTTTAACTTCAAAAATGCATAAGTATTTCTCTGTAACTCCAAATCGAGTAAACTCAAGCTTGTTGGTTTCCTATGTTACTATAATTTATTTTAGAATAGGTTTTGACTATGTTATTGCCTCTGAAAATGTTATTTTACATATGGTTAGTGCACTACTTCCATGACTTTGAAAAATCATAAGAAATTCATTTTAGCTCCAAATGAGGTGAATCAAATTCCATTGTTCATATCATGTGGTGCTCTGTCTACCATAAAATTTTCATGTTCACCACCTCTCTAGAAATTTTCGCTAAAAATTTAATTTTGGTTGAACAGTACTCGAGAGGGTTTTTTTAGCATTTTAGCAAAAATTGATTTTTTTACTATAACTTTTGCATGCAATATCCAAATCAATTGATTTTTGTTTCTAAATTTGTTTAAAATCATGCTCTATCTTCTGTGCAAATTTCATGATTTTTGGATGTTGTTGAATTTCGGAGTTTATTCGGTGTTATTCGTTCTTATTGGTTCTTTTCGCTCTTTCGATAGGTTCTGATGAAGTCATTGAGCACGAGAGTGATCCTCTGCAGCAGGCAAGTTATCTCTAGCAAGGCAAGTAACCCCCCCTTTGATCATATTGATCCTATTATTTTTAGTACAATATCTTGTTTTGCAACTGTATGTATGCATGTTCTAATTAATGATTAATTTCTCGATTAGAGGTAGTTAATCCAAGTAGTTGCATAAGCTGTAGGTAAATGTTATCCATTGCCACTGAATTTAGGTTAACATCCCCGCTGATGAATTAGAGCTCGGTGGATGAGTTATGGGCATAATATAATGTATGCGAGTCAATACCGCTTAGAAATGCTTAGAACGGTAGAATGGGGATCATCGCCTCGGCACATTTGGAAAACTAAAACTAGAAAATAAAAAGTTTTAGACTTGGGCACACTGGTTGGATGGTGTGCTTTTGGGTGTGTGCTTGGTGCCCGAGTCAATAAGGGCCGAATTACTTGAGCCATTGATCCAAACATTTTTGCGTGCAACCACATGAGGTCATATGGGAACCCTCTTGACTTAGTACTTTGGTGTGTATTAGCTCTGAGTCGCAGGAGGTTGTGTGTGTTGTGTTGAAAAAGAAATGTTCTATGTGTGTTGGGTGTGCGGGGTGGGTTCCCGTCAAGGTTCTCCACACCCAAGGAGCATCGGTACTTTTCCAAGGCCAGTGACTCCGACACAATGTATGGTTTCCATCATACGGGCAACTCGTAGTTACATTATATTGGAAAACGTCTCGTAGGACTTAGCCTTGCCGGCATACCTAAGGGAGTGTGCTCTATAGCTTGGCAAAAAGGCGGTCTGACATGTGGGTAAAGTTGTATACCCCTGCAGGGTATAAACTATTCGAATAGCCTCATCCTAGGTTATGGACACGCTTGGTTATTTCCTACAAGAATTAGACTATAACATTTTTGATAAAACTTGAATTCGGGTGGTACGAATGGGAAATTCGTGCTATGTTGTGGTGGCTATTGGGAAGTCACCTCTAGGATATTATTTATGTCTTTAAATGTTGTCTCGATGTTATTTAAAAGAATAAAAATAGTCTTGACAAATTGCTTTACAATCTATTATTCTATTGCAAAGAAAATCTACTTTATGCTGAAAACTACTTAGTGTAGAAGCTTTCCTTTGATACATTGTCAGACCCCAAATTTTGAACTTGAGATCTATTGTGTATATTTGTGCCATTCCCTGGATCAGTAGCTGGCACATACAGTTACATTGTTGGTTCAAACACATATCACGAAAATGTAATGCTATTGCATAATATTAAACAAAACGTAAATATACCTTACGACTTTTGACTTGCAGAATGGCCGAACAGGCCAAATACTTTTCAGAGAACAGTAGCGGAAGTAGATTTAGAGTAGAACGCATGGAACCCTCATGATATGCCCACTGGCAATCGACTGTGGGCTCGCGACCTAGTTCTTGGCCTTCTTGATTTTCAATCTTATCCAATGCTCATATTTGTCCCTAAACTCTTCTTTTGTGCTTACTGACTAAAAGAATATAAATAGCGAGCATGAGTACACAACCATACTCGTGAGCCAATACACAATGCAATTATTATAGATGTGACAAGGATATAATAATCCTCATTTTATCATTTATGTATAATTCATATTATGGATAATAATGACATCATATAACTCTTGAGTATACCCCTTAATAGCCATAAGGGAGAAGCTGGAGGTTGTATGTTCTTCTACGACCACCTAGTAATCATAAGCCCTCCTACGACTACCCTATAGTCGTAAGTCCTTCTACGACTATCTTATGATCGTAAGTTCTTCTACGATCAGTCTGTGGTTGTAAGATCTTATACGACCACCACCTGGTCGTAAGCCCTTCTACGACCAGTCCCTAATTGACAGGGCTTGCAGACATGGGGGCCTAGTTGATCAGGGAATCTTCTGCGCCGCATTCAAGATACGGGCAGTAAACTATGCTGTTATTCCCTGAGGTAATGGCACGATTTTAACTCCTTTGTTATGGTGATAACTGCCTGGCAGTGTGGGAACGTTACTACTCCCATAATAACCTCCAATAACGGCTCAATAATCTGGGACATTAAGGCAGCCTTTACACTAGAGACGTGACAGTACACCTTGGAGACTGTATAAAAGGCAGAATTATCAGGACAATCGGGGCGATCTGAAGAGCATTAGAAGCATAATACTCTAGTCTTTGGTTCTATCTTGTAATCCAGCATACTCAATACATACACACAGGAGTAGGGTTGTTATTCTCCTAGGAGAAGGCCCGAACCTGTATAAAAATCCCGGTGTCTCCATCTCTGTGTGATTTTGAGCGTAGAGGAACCCCCGAATCAAACAATCTTTACGTAAGTTCGGTCCTAAAACACCGACAGTTGGCGCTGACCGTGGGGATCTTCGAGTCATCAGCTTTTCTTCGTCTTTCCAATTCTCATGCTCTCATGGCAGGAGAGTGGAACTAGGAGAACTAGTTTGACTTAGCCGATTATGTAGATATCGACATGGATGCTGGTTTCGACTACGAGCCGAGTGATGCATCATCTGATGGTGATGTCATCCCCGGAGATCTTTCTCCAGGAGACTTTACCACCGATGGAGTTGAGGAGGATCCTTATCCCCCCACAACGATACGTCCAGATGGGGAACCAGCTTCCTCAGAGGGCAAGGATCAATCCGACCACAATGAGGGCTGTCCCAAGGTAGACTCAGGGCATGGGGAGGGTTCCCTCTCCAAATTTTCAAGTCCACCTAAGACAATCCGACTTGGCGCGACAACTCTTGGAAGTCGAAATTCCGAATCTTCATCAGGATCTGGTGGTTCTCTCTCTCCAGTTAGCCCACCAAGGATACGTTCGAACATGCTCTTCCTGCGAGTTTGACCATCCCAACGCAGGGCTCACTTGCGGACGGAGACGACTATAACCCAGAATTCTCCTTCCTAGAGGAGTTTGCTCCAAGTCGCCAGATGGTGTCATTCGACGACTCGAGCGAGGAGGCCTCTAGTGCAAGTGGAGATCATCAATGGGAGGTCTTCGTCCTTCCCTCAGGAAGCAATAACTCTCCTAGAGACAGGGCTAAGGACGCTCCCCAAAGATCACACCCTACGACCGCTCATGGCAATGACAAGGACACCTCCGGCGATGAATAGAGTCAATACTCTGATGAGCGTGCAGGAAATTCTCAAGATCATCGCGCTTCACTAAGGCAAGCTCAAGGATCAGGTATGGATGATTCTGAAACAATCCGATGGAAACGAGTTGTGGATCAGAGAAAATTGCCTAGGCGCACTCAATACCAGTCGGAAGAAGCTTAGGAACTTCAGCATATCAATGATCTGCTCGAGAACCCATCTCGAGAACTTGCCCAAGCACCTGGCTACGACCTCTTCGCTGAAGAGATCGTACGAAGGATGCGGAGTACAATGAGCAAGCTCGAATGACCCCGCCGACATCATTCTGGAAGTCGTGGCAGTACGATTCCATTAGCTTCCAGTTGTTCGAATAACTCACCGTATGGGGATGGCCGCAAGTTGCATCATTCCCCAAACCGGAAAAGAGTTCCTCAAACGCCTGACGATCATAAAGCTCCTAGGAGAGGTGATCATTCACCACTTCGACCCAGAGGTCTGCAACAGTAGACAAAATACGAGGAGTATTACCCTCGTAGGATCGAGACTTACCATAATTCAGATTCACCCATTGCCGGCTATCATCGAGTACGATGACCTGGCGACGTCAACCCCTCTTTTCTGCAAAGGAGGCATTACAACATAATTACCGGATGTCGGGCATTCTCGCCTGACCTCCGAGCAGCTCATTGGCCGCTGCGGTTTCAACTAGGGAACATGGAGAAATTTGATGGGTCTCAAAATCCCATCGAATTCCTTCAGATCTACACGACCGCTGTCCGAGCAGGAGGAGGAGGAGAGTGCGTCATGGCGAATTACCTTCCGACTGTGCTCAAAGGGTCTACTCGATTGTGGTTATTAAACCAACCGGTCGAGTCGATCTACTCGTGGCAACACCTCTGTGACCTACTGCTGGCCAATTTTCAGGGCACCTACCATCGCCCCGGAAAGGAGGACGATCTACACAAGATGCAACAAAATGACCATGAAACACTACGCCAATTCATCATGCGTTTTAGTCAGGTTCGCAATTCGATTCCTGAGGTTTCGGACTCATCTGTTATCAGAGCCTTCAAGTAGGGAGTCCGCAGCAGAAGGATCACGGAGGACATCGCTTTGAACCCTCCTGCTACTATCGCTGAACTCTTCGAGATGGCTAATCGATACGCTACTGCTGATGAAGTAGTCGAGTTGACCAAAATCATCGATCGAGATGAATAGCACCCTCAAGAGGTTGGTGAAGGTGGCAAGAAGAAGGATAAGAAGGCTAAGAAATCCAAGAACAAGGCAAAGGGCCAAAAGTCTCAAGCCAATGGTTCTAAGTGTTGGAAATATGCCCTAGAGGCAATCATAGAGATGATTACATTTCATTATGTTCATGACATTGGATAATGTGTTATCATGTTCCTAGAATAATATTGTTAATATTTATTATCAAGCAATCATAGAGGCTCAGATCTCACGCATGATCAGATGGTCCGAATGGCCCACGTAATCTTGACCGTCTATTCCCGATCGGGCGATCCAAACTAAACCGCACCGGATCAGTCACTGTTTAACTCAAAACCAACCGATCAAGGCCGCCCTTTTCTTCCTCGACTTGTGGGCCCCACTCCACCGGTTGGTTGTCTTCTCCCGAGCGACGCCGACGCCACGCACTCCTCCATCTGCTTTGCGGACTGTGGACATGCGACTTCATCTTTGTCGACGCCAACTTGTAGATGTGACACACCACCCCATCTCTCAAGTCTCTTGATCCCGTAGGAGCAAACATCTCACTTCATTCTTTTTCCTGCATTTCCCTTTTCTCTCTCTGCCAACACCCAACAGAGAGCACACGCCACAAAGCAAGCCGCACAAAGACACCACACCATCTCCCATCCTGAAGCTTCTTCCCAGATATTTTTCCATTTGGTCAACATACCAGACCAACTTTCTTCCATTTCTCCCCAAATCTTTTTCTTCCTCTTCCTATTCCATGGCGCCACCACCATGCCGCCTCCCACCACCACCATGGCTCCTTGCTCCATGGCGCCGCCCTTTGGTCGCCGCCTCCATGGCCGCCGCTTACCCCTGGTCGCTGCTTCCCGCTCCCGTCGGCCCATCGGCCTCGGCTTGCTTTCGCCACCGCCGACCCATCCTCCCCGCCGCTCCGCCCAGATTCACCTCAGTAGCCCTTCTCCCGGCCATCATTCTTGCAAGACTCTTGCTGCTGGTCGTGCCCTTCGTCTCCTAGTCTGCCGCCCCCAGTGCCCCGGCTCAAGCCAAGAAGAAAAGCTGGTCGCCAGCACCGCCCTCGCTGCTTTCCACAGACACTGCACCTCGAGCCGCCAGCATGACTCTCGGCGCCATCACCTCCTGCCGTCCGGATCCGCCAGACCGCCGCTCTGACCGCCATTGCTCACGCACGGCTATTCCACGCCTAACCGCCACTGCTGTTCCCATCGCCGCAACAAGGCGCCTGAGCCGCCTCGAGCATTCCTGCTCGGCCTCTCCTCTGCACTCTTTGCTCTCGTGTTCTCATTTGTGAATGCTTGGGGAATGACTTAGTGTGTGTGGCGGGGATCTACTTGGTGTTGATGGTTTGGAATGCGACTAATAATGATCGTGTAACCAAGGACTAGGTGATGTTAATTAAGGATGAATGAAATTTCGTGATAACTCTTTCGAAATCAATTAGTGTTCGATGTAAGTTTCAAATAAATGTCGATCCTATTTAGATATGGTAGTAAAATCTTTCTTCGTTTGATGTAATTTGAGTATAAGCTAAGAAGAAACGGAATATAGGCTGCATAGCTTTGGCACTAAAACTTCCTCTATTCTATTTGTTTTTGGTTTGTTATCGTTCATCATTTGACAAACCGAACCTCGAGACACCCAAACTTCACTGTGTGGTTACAAGTATGTGACATACAGTGGAGGCTCTCCTCTATCTCTCTTTTTTACTCTTGGTATGGAAGTCAATAGGCTCATGAATTGGTAATCCTAGCTAGCAACCATTCCTAGTTATATGAGGATTAAAGATGAGGAGAAATGGTAATTAGATGAAAAGGGGTTGTGTTGTTAGTAAACTTTCACCCAAGGATATAACGAATTAGAATAATCAGATTTTGTCAGTAGTTAGTTTTTGTAATCTGCTTAACCATAAAGAAGTGTCAAATCTAAAGTATATAATATAAGTAAATGAGGAGGTTAGTCACATAAGTACGGTAACCATGTACCAACTCTTATCAGCTTGCACTTAAATGAATTCATTAGATAAAATCCCTAGTGAAAGATCAGTTAAGGGAACCTCATTTTAATTAGCCATTAGTTTGTAGTCTAAAGGAGTAAAGTTAGTCAGAGAGAGAGCAAAAGTTAGATGGTAGTGGTTAAATTTAGAAACTTGTCCTGTTATAGGATGCATAAGCTGACAATAGCTATTTCCTGTAAAATGACTAATCCTTTATGCTAAGTGTTATGCTTAACTATTTGATTCCTGAAAATTCAATTAACAAATGGATGTTTAAATTAGTTACTAGAGGCTTGAGTTGATAGGAGCCTAGATTAGTATTTTAGTGACCTGAACAAAGACCTTGAAGATAATTAGCGAGATAATGAGTGATTTAATGGAATAGTTAATTATCGAATCGCATTAGCACTTGGTTAAAATAAATGAACAGAGAATGAATAGTAATGAGATGAAAAGGTTATTTTATCATTAAGCTTATAGCGAACCCACTCTTCCTTCTTCTAGCTAATTTTGTGAATAATAATGGAGTTAATAAATTAGAAGTTTGAATTTGAAAGAAGATTAACTAATAGAACTTTAATTATGAAAAAAAACTGCTACTATATATATGCATGAACAAAGAATCTAAAGATGTTGATTTTGTAGGTAAGGTTATAGCATGGTTAATCCAATAACTAGAAATATTCCCAATTCATTTAGTCTTTCAACACTTAACCTATCTCGATAGAAATGTACAAATCTGAAAGCTAAATATGAAAATCCACTTTGAAGTTGAATTTTCGTAACCCTAATGTAAGTCTATTAGCTCATCCTGTTATGAAATGTAACTAGTAAAGAAAGATTTAATGCTTTATGTTGTATTTAGCCTTTTAGGTCATCCCACTAAATTAGCTAATCTGAAAAGAATCAGTTTTGTTGATAGACAAATGGCAATGTTAATTCAATAATTAGAGGTGTTAATAATCTTAATTGATCTTTTGATCATCACCTAGTAAGCAAGATTCTAATATGTAATGTAGTCAAATTAAGAGCTAAATAATTTAGTAACTAATAAATCATTTAATGTGTTTAAACTAGCTAACTAATTGGAACTTAACTAAAATTAATTTTGTTGTTCAACCTTTGGCCATATGGCGAGAGGTGTAATGCATGTTTGAAATTTTAATCCTAGTAACCCTTAAATCTATTTGAGCTTTAGACCTTAAACTAACCCAGGCTAATCATCTAAAAATAATAAGTATTAAATAGGTTAACCCAAAACAAGCTTAACCCAGTTAAAAACCCATGAAACTATTGTCGTTCCATTTGTATGTGAATAGTGTTTTAGTAGTTAGTAATATAATGAAATAAGTTATTCTTTTGAATACTTGTTAAGATGTTGAAAGATTAATTGAAAAGAAAATATATAAGAGGATTGATTTTGACTGTATGATCATCGTGAATGTATACATAGAATGCCTAGAGAGTGTTTGTGAGTACTAGGTGTCCTGTTAAGGAAAACAATATCACCTAAACTCTAGATATCATCGGTTATTATAATTACCCCAGAAATTGAATTAACCTCAACAAATTCATAAGAAGTTGAACTCCAATTAAACTAAAATCTATACCTAAATGCATATGGAATCATAACTTCATTAATATATATAATTATCATGCATTTTTGAGCATTCTGGATTTCTCGATGTTATTGGTGTTTATTCGCTATCGCATTTTCTCTCTAGATTATAAATTACGGAGTGAATAATTACGCCTACATGAGTGAACAAGTGGACTTCTACCAAGGCAAGCTTCCTCTCTGCACCATGTTGATCCCAAATTTATGAACTGTAGATTTACAAAATACAGTGATACTGTTGCATGCAATTTTCTAAAAATTATTTGTGATCTGTCTCTAGTTAGTTACAACCTAAACTTGTGGCTTACCTTAAATTGTGTCATACACTCAACCTAGGGTAGTCTGTGGTATTATAATATTTAGTTTTAAATTTTTGCTTAGCCATGCAGTCCATAGAACGGTAGTGTTTGACAAGCTTATCTTGTTAAACCTGGGAACAACAAATAAATTTAATTTATTTTGATTCCTTATTCAGTTGTTTAAATCAGAAATGAATTTAAATCTTGTTTAATAAACTGAATTCAAATCTGGACAAGTGGATGCTAGTGATGGTGCTTTGTGCACGAGATTGGGAAATGTGGATGTCTTGTCTGGATTGATTAAGGACTGAACTCTGACGGCCCAATTCAAGCCCCAACGTATTTCCACACGCAGCAGTATGGGCAATCGCTTGGTTAAGTAAAGGGTTAATATTATTGAGTTGGATACGGGAGAGTAAGGACATGTGTATTGATTTCATATGGCATAGATGCTTAAGTCTTCGGCCGTGTCGTATGCCATGTGGAGCTTATATTGATATCGATGTTCTTAGAAGGGTAAGGCGAGATGTGTTACATTGCATGTACGTTCCTTCAGGGCCCCGATCATGTGTAATATGTGTGGCTAACACGAGTTTGCATTTAATTGATCGGTCGGCATTCCTGTACAACATGTGAGCCCCGTTGAATGTATGCTATCACCGTTTAAGCGGGATTAATCTCACATGGGTCATCCAACTCAATAGTGTTAACTTGTTGAAAATACCAAATCTTAGTTTACCCTACCGGCATACCAAAGGCAAGTGTGCTACTATCCCGGGGCAACGGGCTAACTAAGTCGTGTGGGTAAAGATGTACACCCTGCGCAGGTATAAAACTATTGAATAGCCGTGTCCACGGTCATGGACAACGCTTGGATTGATGTCACCTGTATAGATTTTGCTCTAATTTGGTTTTGGGAACTACTTGGCATGATTGGTGTCATGCATTGTTTTGGTAATGGATAGCCATTTTATTAATGTTACTGCTTATGATTTCAATCATTTTGTTAATATTACTGCTTATGTTTATGTCTCATTTATTTACTTGTTTTAGTCCAAATTGATTTATTAAACGCTTTATGAAAATTTAGCAATGTTAGGTTAAGTGGTATTGCTTTACATAAAATTGAACCATTATAACCATCCTGTTGTTAACCTTATGCATATATCAATTCTAATCCTTTGTATAGGTTCTATCAAACACTTTCTTTTATTAGTTTGTGTAAGTCTTGTTTGAGTACCTTCGTACTCAAAGTGGAAATTGTCCACTTGTTGCGGTGAAGCCGTTCTAATTAATATTTCAAGTTGAGACGATTATGTTGGTTCTTGGCTTTAATCCCAAGTTGCCCTTGGGTTGTGGCGCTCCAATCGAAAGTTTATTTTCTTATTCTTCTTCTCGCTTTTGTTTACTAAGTGTTTCATTGTAAAATTTTACCGTTATGTATATATATGCTAGCTGTGTATGCATACTTTAATCGTACATGCTTGTGATATAATGTTGTAAGGATATGTGTAGGTTAGCCACGATTCGGGAGCTAACATGAGGCACATATCCGGAACCTGAATGTTGGATTTGTGACTTATTAAGAATTGTGCTTCTAGTATAATTTTTAATTAAGGACCGGTTGTTCTTGATTAAGACTTATGCTTTAAGTATGATTCTTAATTCGGCATAAATTCCAATATTCCGGGTCCTTACAACTACGACCACTACATCGATGCGCTCTTTGTTGGACCAGGCTGCTCCAACCCTTCTTCCGCTGCTCTGCGCGTCTGTTGGTAACGATCTGTGATCATCTACTTGCTTGGCATCCTGGTTCGCGTGGTAGAATTTTTGTTTGTAGCTATCGTAGCCTACCCTGTGACCCAACACTAAAGAGGTCCTGGCCATAAGCGATAAGTGTAACACCCTGGTTTTCGAAGTGTTTTGAATTTTCAAAATAAAAAGAACCATTTGGTTTTGATGAGAATTCAAAGCTTAACTGGAGATTTCAAAAAAAGCTTTAACAGGACTAAATCAAACTTCAACTAAACCAGTTCGGCTACTGTTCAAGTTTGTTGGAGTTCTTCCTTTTTCTTGTTTATTCTGTGCCCTCCATCGGCCCGTTCTCCTTTTCTTCCCTGGATCACCTCCCTTTGTCTGGATCTGAGGGTCCAGATCTCCCTCCATTTAAAGATCTGAGGGTCCAGACCTCCCTTGTGGTTCGGATATCTCTCTAATCCTGACCTCCGTCAGATCTCTTTGTTGGTTGGGATCTCTTCAAATCTCTTTGTTGGTTTGAATCTCTCTTCAGGGTTAGACCTCCTTTTGATCTAAACCACCTTCTCTGTTTAGACCTCCTTGTGGTCTAGACCACCTTCACCGTTCGAGTCTTCCATTGGTTTTGACCTCCCCTTTGGGTCATGACCACCCCGAGGTGTTCCTAAGCTCAAGTTTGTGTTTCAAACATCCTTGGACTTCAAAATTCAATTCGGGTTGAATTTTCCCTTCGTTTGGACCTCCCCGTGTTCATTTGGACCTCCCTGTGTCCATCTGAACCTCCTTTGGACTTCCCTCATGTCCGTTCGGATCCCCCACTCAATCTTATCCTTCTTCTTTTGAGGACCGTTCGATCTATGCTAGATGGCCCGATCTTGTTGCCATTCAGCTGGTCCGAACGTCCCTACCGCTTTGCTCCTTTGAGTCCATCTTGGCCGTTAAGACCCCCCTTGTGTTGGTCTTGATCGTCAAGATCTCCATTGGATCCATCTTGACCGTCAGGACCTCCCTCGTGTTCATCCTGACCGTCGAGATCTCCTTTTGATTTCATCTAAATCATTCAGGATCTCCTTTGATCTCATCTTAACTGTCTAGACCTCTCCTTGATCTATCTCCTCCGATGGATCCTCCTCTTCGTTGGATCTCCCCTTTTCCTCCGCGTGGTCTGATCCAGCGCTGCACCTTCCCCCTCTCACGGGATCGGACGGCTCTGCTTCGTTGTGTCGATTGTCCTTGTCCTTTGGACCTCCTTGCCCTTTGGGCCTTCGTGTGGTCTCTTTTGCAAAGACCACCCTTCGTGGTCTTTTGCAAGGACCACCCTCTGCGGGTCTTTTGTAAAGACCACTCTTTGAGGTCGCAACCTCCTTCTCTTTTATCTTGTTATCGTGACCTCCTTTGGTCGGACCTTTGTGTGGTCTTTTGTGAAGACCACCCCTCTCGATCTTTTTGCAAAGACCACCCTCTGGTCAAGACCACCCCCTGGTCTTTTGCGAAGACCACCTTGCGGTCGCGACCTCCCCTTGAGGCCGCGACCTCCCCTTTTTCTCGTTGGTCATGACCTCCCCTTGGTTTCCCCACCTATTCTGAGTATTGACCAGCCCCACCCGTCAGCCTCGCTCTTCCCCTTTTCTTTTCCCCTTTAATCGCGGCGCTGAACTCGTTGAAGTCCCCAGGGACGCACTCGCCGGAGTCTTTGGGCATTAAATGTGTTGCATCACATTAAATGCTACCCCACCGTTTTGTTCCCTCCCCGTTTGTTCCGCCATATCTCTAGTCAGCTGTCCGCGCACGACTGAGTGCACCTTGTCCTGTTACACACCTACCTTGTACTCGCGTGTGCCCTTGGGATTCCCAGCAGTTCTGGCTATATAAGTTGGGGCAGCTCTCTATCTTTACTCTTTTTCCTCATTTCAGCTCTTAGGCTCCTCCGATCAGTTCTTGGACCTCCCTCCAAACTGAAGGATCTCCCTCAACCGGCTTCTTGGATTTCCTCCAAACTGTCGAAGCCTCTTTGTTGGTTTTGTTTTGGTGTTTAGTTGGAGTTCATTTGGATCTTACTTGAACTTTACTTGAGTTGCTCTGTTTTCCCCCGTGTAGATTATGCAGGCACTGAAGAGCCCGAGCTCTTTGAGGAAGAAGAAGACACTCAAGCCTTTGAGCAAGGCAAGTTACACCCTTGACCATGTTGCACCCATTACTTTAAATTACGTATGTGTGTTTCAAATGTTACTGCATGCCTACTTTGACGCAACTATTTCAATACCTGCTTTTAAATTCATAGCTATACCTAAATCCTTTGTAAGGCCTATGTTGACCTTGACTCAAATCCGTTGTCATCCTAGATTAAAATCTGGTTGATGCAATAGTGTGAACCAGGATCTCTTGAAAAATATATGCTTAGTCATGCTTAGACCAAAATCTTATTTTGGGAGTTTTTACTGCCAAAAGACCAATGTTGTCTAATGTTTTAATCCATGACATTGGGTTGTTGTGGTAGCTTGTAAATGCTTTCGAAAATGCATTTGGACTTGGGCGAATCTGGTTGTTTGGTTGGTGCATGTCTATGCACGGGGGCCGTGTTATCCGATGCCCCAGGGTTGAGGTTGTCGTCCAAGTTAGTTAAGGACCGGTCTGCGAGCGATAACTTTGCTATGCCTATAATGGGCTATGCCTCACCATGCAACCACATGTCCTGAGAAATGGGCAAAGGGACCTGGCTGACTAATTTGCAGAGTTCCATCACGGTTGATCCTGTTTGTACGTGGGCGGTCTTTCATGGCCATTTCTTTTGACAAAGTCTTTCATGACTATTGTTCCCACCTGGCATAAAAGCACCCATTAACCCAGCGGGTTTCTATCCAAAGGGGGGGATTTGCGAAACCTTAATGAGGGTGGACTGTGGTGGAATGATGCATTGTAAAGGCCTTATCATGAGCTCTAGACCACTTACCTTCGGAAGTGAGTGGTGGTACTGCCAGTCACCAAACAAACTAGAGAAATCATGTCATGTGGGTAAAGTGTACAACTCTGCAGAGTGTAAAACTATTCGAATAGCCATGTCCACGGTCATGGACGTGCTGGCAAAGCCTCTCACAGTTAGATGTTGGTTTTGGTTTCAAAAGGACTTTTGTAATTGGGCATTGGATTTCTATCCAATGGGTTTCGGGCGGGGAGCCTTGTGACAGGAGGGTATCCTTCACCACTTGTGATGAATGCTATCCAACTGAAAACTAAAATTTAGAAAAATGAATTTTAATTATCATTATCTGCCTTAGAACTTATTACTTGTATTTGAAACAAGCTTGGCTTTAGGCAAATCAACCTTGTTATGCCTTCCTTGAAATATCCATTTATGCATGTCATTCTGTTAATTGACGGTTGTAACTCGCGAGCGCGGTTGTTGTGTTCATTCTTGCTTGATTTGATAATTGAGCAAGAGAGGACTTCTTTGATGAAGATGAGGACCAGATCAACAAGGCAACGCCGTCCAGCTGTTTGCCTATGGTGAAACGGGTGGACTTGTTCTTTTGCTTTCGCTGTGTATTGTGTTTTCGCTGGCCTGTAGGTCGAACCTTGTAATCAACCCTTTTGTCGTAAGTAAAGTTTGCTTTGATGTATGCTACCACTATTGTTTGCTGTGTGAGCTAGCCATTGATCCTTGGGACTAGTTCGGAACACAGAAGGCTTGGGGCTTTTCCAAGTCTCACGACCTCCTCGGGTTTGGTCTTCCAACCTCCCTCGAGTTGGGTCGTAGCACTTGGGGACGTCCCAGGTCCTAAGACCTCCTTGGGTCGAGACTCCAGACCTCCAGGTGGTCCTGCCGGACCTCTTGGGTGGTCCTGGTGGTTGTCTCGAGAGATCTTGCAGGACTTCCTGTGATGTCCTGGTGGACTTTCCTGGAGGTCTTGGAGGACCTCTCAGGTGCCCCAGGTCAGGTCGTTACAAAAGTGGTATCAGAGCATCTTGACTGTAGGTCGAAGCCTAGCAGAATGGTCGTTAGTAGAAAGTTCAAAATTTTGTTTTATAACACAAGAGAAATAAATTGTTCTCCTCTTATCTGGGTCGTCTTTCTATCCTTATCCCCTTCTCTATATCGTTTCTTATCCTATTCTCTCTTATCTTTTGCTCTTCTCACTGTTTTATCAAGTTAAATGGACCTTCTTTCCTTGAATATCTATAGGTTGTCTTCAAGACCTCCTGCCCAGGAGCTGTCTTGGCACGTAGTTACGCAAGGGCCTCCCTGCTCTTGGTCAAGAGTGGTAGTCTTTTGCAAATACCACCCTCTGGGTCTTTTTGCAAAGACCACCTCTTGTGGCCACGACCTCTCCGCTCGCAGCTCGGAGGGCAGTTGTAACATCTTGATTTTCCAAATCCTTTTAAAATTGTAAAACAAAATAAAACTGTTTTGTTTTGATGAGAATTCACAGTTCGGTTCGGTTGGTGAGGTTTGAGTTGTTGTTACTTTCTTTAGGTATGCACGGCAGATCCTTCTTTAGCCTACCACTTTTGGGTTATGTGAGGTTTAGACCTTCTCTGTGGCCTGGGCCTCCCCAGTGGTTCTTGAAGTTAGACCTTCCCTAGGGGCTCAGACCTTTTCTCACTTGGACGTATCTTTATGTCCAGACCTTTCTCTTTGAGTTAGATTTCTATGGATCTCTTTGTTGGTTTGAATCTCTTTGGTTCAGACCTCCTTCTTAGGCTCAGACCTCCTCTTGGTTAGGATGAGCCTATATGTTCAGGTCTTCCTTTTAATTTAATTTCTTTGGACTTCCCCTGCGGATCTTAGACCTTTGGACCTCCCCCTCCATTGGACCTCCTTACTTGCTTAACTTAGGAACTCCTGACCTCCGAAGATCTCCTCCCAAACCCTTAGGACCTCCTATATTGAGATCCTCACCGCCAGGACCTCCCATTGTGGAGATCCTAGCGATTAGGACCTCCCCTTGTCGACTTAGTTCTTTAGACCTCCTCTCAAGACCTCCTTGAGCCCGTGGAACCTCCCTTCTTGAGAGCCTAACTGTTAGGACCTCCCCGTTGGTGAGATACTACCAGTCAGGACCTCCTTTTAGTTGTCAGAACCTCTTGTCGCGTGGACCTTCTCCATGTGTATCTGGACCTCCCCATGCCCAGACCTCCCTCCTTGAACATCTGGACCATTAAGACCTCCCCTTGGAGATCTTAACCGTCCAGACCTCCCTTCTTTGGCAGATCCGATCGTTAGGACCTCCCTTTGGAAATCCTAACCGTCTGCACCTCCTGGGATTTGATCCTACAGACTCGCACCTCCACGGATCTTAGCATCTCCTAAGCCTTCGGACCTCCTCAAAAGACCTCTCTAGCGGGTTGGGACCTCCCTCTTTGACCCAACTGTTTCTAGATTTGACTGGTCCCACCTGCCAGGCTTACCCATTCTTATTTTTCCCCGCCACACTAGTACCATGAGCATTTAATGCATGTCCTGTTGCATTGAATGCAGCCATGAAAGTGGCTGCTTCCATTGAATGGAGTCATTTGGGGGCACTATTGGTGTCTTTTCTAGTCTTCTCCCGTAGCTGTACACAATGTCCTTTATCATTTTCCTTTGACATCCCCATACCCTATTGCCTATTTTTCATGCTCGCCAAGTCATGTACGCATTGAATGATCTTTTCACTTTCTTTGACTACATCTAGCCCCGGGAGCCCTTCATTGCCACCTTTTTCCCACATTCTACACTTTGGCTCACACCAGTAGCTTCCTAGAAAGGCCTTGCTGCCAAGAGCATCGCCAGGAGCACCCCTCTTCATCGTATTTTCACCATTGGAGGCTCGACTGGAGCTTGGGCATTGACCTTAACCGCCCATACTGCCTTCGACCTCCCTTTCACCCGTCACCTCCTTCTTATTGCTGGTAAGCCTCCTTGTGTATTGCTCTGTTCTTGTTCTTATCGCCACAATAAGAGGTTATGTCACTTCCAGGACCTCTTCCTATGGATTCTCTTCGGAACTCTATGGGTTTTGTATGAGGATCACCTCTCTGGACTCTGCGCAATCATCACCATCGTGGTCTTTTGCTAAAAGTCACCCCCCTGGTCTTCTGTGAGGACCTTCCTCGTTGGACCTCTCCCCAGTAAGTTGGGACCTCTCCCAAAGAACCTATTTTGAGCGTGAGATGTTTCTGTTGGTTGAGTTTTGGAGTTTATTTTGAAGTTCCTTTGGTTCTTTATTTGGAACTTGGCTTGAATTTGTCTCCTTTTCTCCCGTATAGAGCGCGAGGGCACTGAGGAGCGTGAGTGTACTGAAGAAGAAGACTCTCAAGACAGTGAGCAAGGCAAGTCATGCTCTTGATCATGTTGCACCCAATATTTCAATTTATTTATGTTCAGTTTCAAAGTATAATGCATGCTTATTTCTACCAAGTTATTTCAATACCTGTCTTTGAACACATAGTTGTGCCTATTTCCTTCATATGGCCAACCTTGACATTGAACCAAATCTGTTGTCACCTTAGACAAAGTCTGGTTGATACATTAGTGTGAACCAGGAGCAATTGAAAAACCAAATGCTTAGTCTTGCTTAGACCAAAAGTACTTGATTTGGGAAAATCTTTACCTTCATGACTAACTACTGTTAAAATGTTTTGACCATGACATTGGGTTGTCATGGGAGTATTGGAATATTGCTGGGGAAGCAAAGAAAATGAAAACTGATTTAGACTTGGGCGAATTGGTTTGCTTGGTTGGTGCAAGGTTTATGCACGGACTCTATCCTAGATAAGGTGAAGGTCCAGGGGTTTGTGATTGTCGCCCAAGTTAGTTGAGGACCGGTCTTTGAGCCGTCAATGCTAGGCCTATAATGGGCTATACCAAAATCGTGCAACCACATGTCTCCAGTGTGGGGTGTGGGACCTGGCCAATTAATTTGCAGAAATTCCACCGCGGTTGTTCCATTTGGATGTGTGGGAGGTCTTCTATGGCCTATGGTCTTTCATGACCTATGTTTCCCACTAGTGCAAGAGGGGGCCCAGATCCTGCAGATTCGTATCCAAAGGAGGCGAAACCTTAGCAAGGAGAGGCTGTGGTGGAACAATGCATTGTAAAGTCTTTGTCATGAGCTCTAGACCTCTTACCTTTGGTAGTGAGAGGTGGCATTGACGGATGCCGGACAAACTAGAGGACTCATGTCGTGTGGGTAAAGTGCACAACCTCTACAGAGTTAAATCTATTCAAATAGCCGTGTCCACGGTCATGGACATGCTGGCAGCGGCCACTCAGAGTTAGATATTGGTTTTGGGTTTCTAAAAATGTTTAATAAACTGTTTTGGGATTTCGATCCCATGGGTTTTGGGCAGGGAGCCTTGTGACAGGAGGGTATCCTTCACCAACTTGTTGATGAATGCTATCCAACTGAAAATCAAGTTCTGAAAATGAATTTTATCTATTAAAAACCTGCCTTGGAACTTAGTATTTGTAATTGAAAGAAACTTGGCTTTACGCAAATCAACCCTATTATGCCTTCCTCGGTATATCCATGTATGCATGTCATTTTGTTACCCCACAGGTGTGACTTGCGAGCACAGTGGTAGTGCTCACTCTTGCTCAATGCAATCTTTGCCAGGAGAAGACAATAGCAGTGAAGAAGAGGACCAGGACGTGTAGGTTGTGCCCTCCAGCCATTTTGCCTGTGGTATAGTGGATGGACGTCTGTTGCCGCTCTTTTGTAAGCTTGCTTTTGACCCAAGGCCACCTTTTGTAAACAACTCCTTTGATATGCTGTAAATAAAGTTATGTCGTGGATGTTACCATTCTTGTATGCTGTGAAGAGCTAGCTTGAGATCCTTGGGACTAGCTCAGTTCACGCTGGGAATCACAGGGTGATCCCTCAAGCCTCACGACCTCCTCAGGTCAGGTCCTTCGACCTCTCCTGAGTTGGCCGTGGCAGTAGAGGATCTCCCCGTGACTCCCGCTCCCCACGGTGGTACCCTCGAGTGGCCCTGCGGGAGACTCGATTGGTACTACCGGGGGCAGATCCTACCCAGGCCTCGGGAGGTGCTACCGGACCTCCTGGGAGGTCCTAAGGGACGTCCTAGGAGATCCTGGGAGGACCTCTCGGGTACCCTAGGGTGGGGTCCCCACAGCAGTGAGCCGCGAGTAGAACGTGTTTGAGCTTTTGAGTTGGTTGTTCCTTTTGGTTTGGTTTTTTTGACCTCTCCCCCCTTAGCTTCATGTCTCTATCTCTTTCCTAATTTCTGAAGATCTGGCAGATGGTGACCACCCGTGGTAGCGGCAACACTAGCAGTCAGGGCAGAGTGGTTGGAAGTGATCCAGAGACCTCTCTTCCGCAGCCACCACCTCCTCCAGCTGGGGCGCCAGATTGGAATCAAGTGATGGCAAATCAAGCTCATATGATCAGCTTGCTAGCCCAGTCTATCAACAACACTCAGAATCTCCAAGCAGCCGCAGCAGCCCAACCACCAGCTTATGCTCAACCTCCTCCAAGGGCCAACATTTCTGAGTTTATGAGGCTGAGACCACCCACTTTCTCTAGAAACACCAAGCCATTGGAGGCTGATGATTGGCTTAGAGTAGTAAACAGGAAGTTAGATATGATTCAGTGTACAGATCGTGAGAGAGTCTTATTTGCCTCTCACCAGCTCAATGGGCCAGCCTCTGAGTGGTGGGACAACTTCACTCAATCCTATCCTGATGCTCAAACCATCACCTGGGATGAGTTTACTCAAGCTTTTCGTCGTGCACACCTCCCTCCAGGCATGATGTTGTTGAAGAAGAAGGAATTCCAATCCCTGCGCCAAGGCAACCGCACTGTCAGCGAGTATCTTCACAAGTTCAATCAGTTGGCTCGCTATGCACCCCAAGATGTGGCAACAAATGAGTCCAAGCAAGAGCGCTTCCTGGAAGGGCTCAATGATGACCTCGTTGTTCAGCTCATTGCTCAGGATTATTCAGATTTTCAGCAGCTTGTGAGCAAAGCCATTCGCCAGGAGGGCAAGCATCTTGAGATGGAGAATCGCAAGAAGAGGAAAGCAGCTCAGCAGTTCAGTTCAGAGGGATTTTTGAGGCCCAGGACCTCCCAACCTCAGCTAAAGAGGCATGCGACCTCCTCCCCTTCTAGACCTCCAGTGCAGACCCGACGTCCTGGCACCACTAGTCCTCGAGGGACCTCTCTAGGAGGTCATTTTCAAAAGAAGCCACCCTCAACCACTACAGCAAGAGTCACTTGTTTCTATTGCAATAAAGTTGGGCACTATGCCAATAAGTGCCCAAAGAAGCTGCAAGACGCGACCACTACTTCAACCCAGCCAAGTCAAGGCATCTCAGCAACTGGCAGCAATTCAAATGTGAAGCCTTCGGTCCAGTATATCAAGGGACATGTGAATCATGTCACAGCTGAAGAAGCTCAGACCGCATCGGACATGGTCCTTGGTACGTTTCTTGTAAATTCCGTACCAGCTTCAGTTCTTTTTTATTCCAGAGCTTCTCATTCGTTCGTTTCCTCTAAGTTTGTGGGTAGTAATGGGTTATCTATATCTTCTTTAGCTTGCCCTATGCTAATCCACTCTTCGGGCTCAGAAATGAGGACTAGTTCCTTATGACGAAATCTTTCCTTGGAAATCTTGGGAGTACCCTTCACTACAAACCTAGTAGTCTTGCACTCCCAAGGTTTAGATGTGATTCTTGGTATGGACTTGCTAGCCAAAAACCAAGGTCGGATAGACTGTGCCAATAGGTCTATCATGCTCACCAATGAGCTAGGGATTCAAGTTAAATTCAATCCCGAGACCTCTGTTAGAGGATGTCCTAGCCTAGCCTGTTTGAAAGGGGTGAAGTTTGAGGACCTCCCAGTGGTAAGGGAATACCCAGATGTGTTCCCCAATGAATTACCTAGAATGCCTCCGGACAAAGATTTGGAATTTGTTATCAACCTAGTTTCGGGAACAGCACCAATCTCCAAGGGGCCTTACCGATTGCCAGTCAATGATCTTGTCGAGCTCAAGTAGCAGATAGAGGAAATGCAAAGCAAGGGTTTTGTCAGACCAATCTCTTCGCCTTGGGGAGCTCCAGTGATCTTCGTTGCAAAGAAAGATGGTACCCAGCACATGTGTGTGGATTACCGAGCACTCAATGACGTCACTATCAAGAATAAGTATCCCTTGCCCAGGATCGATGACTTGTTTGACCAGCTTATGGGAGCCACTGTATTGTCCAAACTTGACTTAAGATCAGGCTATCATTAGTTGAAGATTCGCCCAGAAAACATCCCAAAGATAGCTTTCTCAACGCGGTATGGACTCTGTGAGTTCACAGTTATGTCCTATGGATTGACCAATGCTCTTGCTTACTTTATGAACTTGATGAATAAAGTATTTATAGAGTACTTGGATAAGTTCTTCATTGTCTTGATAGATGACATTCTAGTGTACTCTAAGAGCGAAGAAGTGCATGAAGAGCTCCTTCGTTTGGTTCTGGACAAGCTTAGAGATCACCAACTCTATGCTAAATTCGCTAAGTGTGATTTCTGGATGAAGGAGATTACATTTTTGGGCCATGTTATGTCAGCAGCAGGTGTAGCCGTCAACCCCAGCAAGGTCTAGGATGTGCTTAATTAGAAGTCCAAATCCGTGCCTCAACTCAGAAGTTTTCTTGGCATGGCAGGATACTACCGCAGGTTCATTGAAGGCTTCTCAAGAATAGCAAGACCTCTCACCTAGTTGCTGAAGAAGGAAAAAAGTTTGTTTGGACCCCAGCCTGTGAGCATAGCTTTCAAGAGTTGAAGAAGCGATTGACCTCCACCCCGGTGCTGATTTTGCTAGACATCCGAAAGGATTTTGAAGTCTTTTGTGATGCCTCTAAACAGGGTCTTGGTTGTGTTTTGATGCAAGAAGGGGAAGTGGTAGCCTATGCCTCCAGGCAGCTGAAGCCCCATGAAGCCAACTACCCCACTCACAATTTGGAATTGGCTGCCGTAGTGCATGCCTTAAAAATTTGGCGTTATTACCTCATTGGTAATCGCTGCAAGGTTTTCACAGACCACTAGAGCTTGAAATATATCTTCACTCAATTAGACCTTAATCTGAGATAGAGATGATGGTTGGAGCTCACAAAAGATTACAATCTCGGAATTCACTATCACCCATGCAAGGCAAATGTGGTGGCTGATGCTTTCAGCCGAAAGAGTTATTGCAGCACATTATTGGTCCAAGAAAATTAGCCCAAGTTGTATGAAGAGTTAAGACGCCTAAACTTGGAAATTGTCAATCAAGGTTGTGTGCATGCTCTAGAAGTCGAGCCCACGATTCAAAAGCAGATCCGAGAGAACCAAGCTAGAGATGAAGACCTTCAAGAGATCAAGGGAAACTTAAAAAGAGGGAAGGCTCTGGGTTTTTCAGAAGATGAATAGGGAGCTCTGTGGTTCGACAACAGACTTTGTGTGCCGGATCACCAAGAAATAAAATAGCTCATCCTTAAGGAAGCCCATGAATCTCCATACTCCATTCATCTAGGGAGTACCAAGATGTACCAAGACCTCAAGGAGCAGTATTGGTGGGTCAACATGAAGCGAGAGATAGCAGAGTTTGTGGCACATTGTGACGTGTGCCAAATGGTCAAGGCCGAGTGTCAAAGACCAGTTGGTCTGTTGCAGCCCTTGCTTATTCCAGAATGGAAGTGAGAGCAAGTAGGCATGGATTTTATTACTGGATTGCCTAGAACCCAATCGGGCTATGACTCCATTTGGGTTGTAATTGATTGTTTAACCAAAGTGGCACACTTCATTCCCGTCAAGACCACCTACTCAAGCAGCAGGTTGACAGAGCTCTATATGGCTCGAATTGTCTGTTTGCATGGTGTACCCAAAGGTATAGTGTCCGATAGAGGGTCTCAATTCACTTCAAGATTTTGGAAGAGCTTGCATGAAGCTTTGGGAACAAGACTCAATTTTAGCACAGCATATCATCCTCAAACCGATGGGCCGACAGAATGGGTGAATCAAGTTCTTGAAGGCATGCTTAGAGGTTGTGCCTTGGACTATGGGAAAGGTTGGGACAAGAATCTCCCTTATGCTGAATTCTCCTACAACAATAGCTACCAAGCCAGCCTGAAGATGTCCCCTTTTGAAGCTTTGTATGGAAGGCAGTTTAGGACTCCTCTCCTCTAGGATCAAGTCGGTGAGCGCCAGCTCTTTGGGCCCGAGTTGATCAAGGAGGCTGAAAGCAAAGTGAAGCTCATAAGGGAACGCTTGAAAGTGGCTCAGTCCCAGCAAATGAGCTATGCCGATAACCGTCACAGAGACTTGTCTTTTGAAGTGGGAGATTTGGTGTATCTTAGGGTAACTCCACTTAGAGGAGTTAGAAGATTTCGGGCCAAAGGGAAGCTAGCACCAAGATTTGTCGGACCATACAAGATCTTGGCCAGGCAAGGCGAGGTCACGTATCAGTTAGAGCTACCAGCCTCATTATCTGTGGTGCATAATGTCTTCCGTGTTTCTGAGCTAAGGAAGTGTCTTCGAGTGCCAGAGGATCAGACCCTTCTGGAGAGCATTGATCTTCAAGAATACCTCACTTATGTGGAGCAGCCAATCAAGATTCTGGACGTCGCGGAGCGGGTCACTAGGAGCAAGATCGTCCATTCATATAAAGTCCAGTGGAGCCACCACCCAGAAAGTGAAGCCACCTAGGAGCGAGAAGAAGAACTTAAAGCGGCGTATCCCCACCTCTTTGCTGGCCTAGTATGAATCTCGGGGTCGAGATTCTCTTAAGGGGGGTAGGTTTGTAACACCCTGGTTTTTGGAGTCTTTTGAATTTTCAAAATAAAAAGAACTATTTGGTTTTGATAAGAATTCAAAGCTTAATTGGAAATTTTAAAAAGAGCTTTAACAGGACAAAATCAAACTTCAACTAAACCAGTTCGGCTACTGTTCGAGTTTGTTGGAGTTCTTCCTTTTTCTTGTTTGTTCCGTGCCCTCCATCGGCCCGTTCTCCTTTTCTTCCTTGGATCACCTCCCTTTGTCTGGATCTGAGGGTCCAGATCTCCCTCCGTTTAAAGATCTGAGGGTCCAGACCACCCTTGTGGTTCGGATATCTCTCTAATCCAGACCTCCGTCAGATCTCTTTGTAGGTTTGGATCTCTTCAGATCTCTTTGTTGGTTTGAATCTCACTTCAGGGTTAGACCTCCTTTTGATCTAAACCACCTTCTTTGTTTAGACCTCCTTGTGGTCTAGACCACCTTCACCGTTCGAGTCTTCCTTTGGTTTTGACCTCCCCTTTGGGTCACGACCACTCCGAGGTGTTCCCAAGCTTGGGTTTGTGTTTCAAACATCCTTGGACTTCGAAATTCAATTCGGGTTGAATTTTCCCTTCGTTTGGACCTCCCCGTGTTCATTTGGACCTCCTTGTGTCCATCTGAACCTCCTTTGGACTTCCCTCGTGTCCGTTCGGATCCCCCACTCAATCTTAACCTTCTTCTTTTGAGGACCGTTCGATCTGTGCTAGACGGCCCGATCTTGTTGGCATTCAGCTGGTCTGAACGTCCCTACCGCTTTGCTCCTTTGAGTCCATCTTGGCCGTTGAGACCTCCTCTGTGTTGGTCTTGACCGTCGAGATCTCCTTTGGATCCATCTTGACCGTCAGGACCTCCCTCGGGTTCATCCTGACCGTCGAGATCTCCTTTTGATTTCATCTGAATCGTTCAGGATCTCCTTTGATCTCATCTTAACCGTCTAGACCTCTCCTTGATCTATCTCCTCCAATGGATCCTCCTCTTCGTTGGATCTCCCCTTTTCCTCCGCGTGGTCCGATCCAGCGCCGCACCTTTCCCCTCTTGCGGGATCGGACGGCTCTGTTTCGTTGCGCCCATTGTCCTTGTCCTTTGGACCTCCTTGCCCTTTGGGCCTCCGTGTGGTCTCTTTTGCAAAGACCACCCTTCGTGGTCTTTTGCAAGGACCACCCTCTGCGGGCCTTTTGTAAAGACCACCCTTCGAGGTCGCGACCTCCTCCTCTTTCGTCATTTAGCCACGACCTCCTTCTCTTTGGTCTTGTTGTCCTGACCTCCTTTGGTCGGACCTCTGTGTGGTCTTTTGTGAAGACCACCCCTCTCGATCTTTTTGCAAAGACCACCCTCTGGTCAAGGTCACCCCCTGGTCTTTTGCAAAAACCACCTTGCGGTCACGACGTCCCCTTGACGCCGCGACCTCCCCTTTTTCTCGTTGGTCACGACCTACCCTTGGTTTGACCACCTATTTTGAGTATTGACCGGCCCCACCCTTTAGCCTCGCTCTTCCCCTTTTCTTTTCCCCTTTAATGGTGGCGCTGAACTCGCTGAAGTCCCCAGGGACGCACTCGCCGGAGTCTCTGGGCATTAAATGTGTTGCATCACATTAAATGCTACCCCACCGTTTTGTTCCCTCCCCGTTTGTTCCGCCGTATCTCCGGTCAACTGTCCATGCACGCCTGAGTGCACCTTGTCCTGTTTCCCACCTACCTTGTACTCGCGTGTGCCCTTGGGACTCCCAGCAGTTCTGGCTATATAAGTTGGGGCAGCTCTCTATCTTTACTCTTTTTCCTCATTTCAGCTCTCAGGCTCCTCCGATCAATTCTTGGACCTCCCTCCAAACTGTCACATCTCCCTCAACCGGCTTCTTGGATCTCCTTGAAACCGTCAAAGCCTCTCTGTTGGTTTTGTTTTGGTGTTTTGTTGGAGTTCATTTGGATCTTACTTGAACTTTATTTGAGTTGCTCTGTTTTCCCCCGTGTAGATTGTGAAGGCACTGAAGAGCCCGAGTTCTTTGAGGAAGAAGAAGACACTCAAGCCTTTGAGTAAGGCAAGTTACACCCTTGACCATGTTGCACCCATTACTTTAAATTACGTATGTGTGAGACCCCGGTTTATTAGGCTCATAATACTTAGTCATCCAATTGACCCTAGTATTATCAACTAAATAAATCGTGCCTCGAGATATATGTACTTCCCAAGAATGCAGTACACACAACTCATTACAAAAGAATGCATCAATGCCATTCAAACACATAGAACAGAACAAGCAACAAACCAGAAGTTAATATAAATAAAGGATAGTTATTACAAAAGAGAGGCCGATCGGCCAAATAACAACAAGTCTACTAAGATACATAGCGGAAGCAAAAGTGCCATAGAGATGGCCATAACAAGAGCCAACCAGTGTGCCTTAACCCACAAGGCAACTGACTGGACCGCCAAGCTAGTCACTTTCCCAGCCACCGCACATTTCACAAAAGTAAAGCCCTTTGGGCTCTACCTCCTCTGCAACAAAGTTATTAAGCAAAGCAAATGAGTACAAAATGTACTGCAAGACCGACGTGTAGTATAATGTAACTATAGTTTAACTACATGCAAGCTTTATTTAAGTGGATGAGGCTTTGGACTCATTTTTAGCATAAAGCAAGTTTTCATTTGCAATAATGTAATAGATTGAAAGCGATTTGACAAAGTATTTTTAATTGTTGAAGTAACAACGATATAATAACATAATAACAACGACACGAACAACCTGGAAGTGACTAACCCAATAGCCACCACAACAATAGCATGAATTACCCATTCATACCACCCATGTCAAATTTTAATTAAAGGTTGTAGTCTAGTTCTCACGGGGCGTATCCGAGCGTGTCCATAACCTAAAACGAGGCTATTCGAATAGTTTTAACCCTGCAGGGGTGTACCAATGTACCCACACGTCAGACCGCCTTTTCGCCACATGATTTAGCACACTTCCTTTGGTATGCCGGCACGGCTAAGTCCTACGAGACATTTCCAATGGACGATGCTAATTAAGAGCCGCAACCCACGGGGATAAGGACACATTAGACAACCTAGCCGGTCTGCTAATGCTCCCTCCCAACACCACACACACACATTTTATTTAAACAAACCCACCGACCAGCTCATAATTAACACCTCCCAAAGTACTTAGTCAAGAGAGGTCCCATATCCCCCTCGTGTGGTTAGTACACAATAATGCTCAGTACGGTGGCGCAAGTAACTCGGTCCTTGTTGACTTAGGCATACTACCACATTCCAAAAACCACACCATCCATCCAATATGCCCAAGTCCAATTCAATCTTTTATTTTCAGATTTTGACTTTACAAATTAACAAAGCACAAGTGCTGGACATAAAGGAGTAATAATTAGATTTGTGTGATCAAGACCATCGACTAAATCGATGATCGCCCATTACTACCGATAACTAAGCATGTCTAAGCAATTGGAATCGAAAACTACTAAGTGATAAGAGCTCATCCAACGAGCCCAAACCACAGCAAATAACCTAGGCTCATGGTAGTAGAGGATAGACAATTCCTACAGATTATGCAACTATAGGATTGCTAGCGATGTTTTAACACAAGTAGCATGCATACATACAAGTAAAACAATATATTAACCTTAAAGTAATGGGACGATAGAGGGAATATGATCAAACTGCTTGCCTTGCTGTTGCTGGTCAAATTGTTGCTGAGGATCGCTCACGGGATCAACACACTCGTCAACACCTAATCGAAAAAGACGAAAAGAATCGATAAGAACGATTTAAAACGACAAAGACAGCACAGCAAACAAACTCCAAATACTCTGAATTTTCTACAGCAGCAAGAGGATGATTTTTAGGGAATTTAGCAATAAGAACCAATTGATTTGGATTCTCAATGCAAAAGTTATGAGCAAAACAAATCTGCTCAGCCCTAAAAATACCAAACTGCCACTATTCACTAATTTAATTATTAGGCAACATTTTCTAGAAGGGTGGTGATACTGAGATTTTTACTATAAAACCAGCACCTCATGAGATGAATAACACAATTGAGTTCATCTCATTTGGAGCTATTATGCATTTTCTATAATCTTTCAAAAACAAGAACTTGAACAAAATTATAATGCACAAGTACTCTTTTTGACAATAGCAACATGTTCAAAACTAATTTTCACAGTAAGTTCATTAATAGAGGAAACCAACAAAGTTGGATTCACTCAAAAATAATCTACAGAGCATTACCTATGCATTTTACAAGTTAAACACTATTTTGAGTGTACATTTAAAGTTAGTTTTAAAATCTATTTGCAAAACCATGTTCTGGAGCTGAACTGGGCTCTTAACTATTTTTAGATTGGAGCCCAGGTCGAGCCAGAGCTAACACAATTTGAATCACCCTATTCGGATTTAAATTGAATTAGTTATGCAATTTTAAAGTTCATACCTTTTTCAGTTCACAAAATAAGAGTTCTCTGGAAAATCCCAAAATCACAAAGGTCGGGAGGACATGAGCCATAGATTTTGAATCTAACGGCTCAAGACCTCCCAGCGATATCTTGCCACGCAGCGCCATGAGGGTCCAGAGGTCATGGGCCGTGGATCTTGGATCCAACGGTCCATGTCCTCCCATTAACGCGCATGCGCTAAGCAGAGGGGAGGTCGTGGCCGTTGATGCGGCATCCAACGGACCACAACACGGGAGGGAGGACCGGGGCGGCCCAGATCAAGCGAGGGAGGTCCTCAACGGTCTCGATGACCTCGAGGAGGTCCTACGCGGAGGACTTAACGCCACAGACCTCCAGGGGAGGTCTGGACGGCCACGATTGCGTAAGGGGAGGTCCTGGACGTTCAAGATCTCCTCGGAGGAGGTCTTGGACAGCCAGATCCAGCGCTATCGCGCTCGTGTACGCGCACGCGCGCGCGGGCATGGAGTTAAAGCGCGCGGGACAACGAGGAGGTCCGCGCGCGAGGTCTTAAATGCGCGCAAAGAGGCAGGAGTAAAGGCAGTAATGGCGAAACCAATGATTAATGAGACTTATCAATGATTAGGGCATTAAAGAGAGGATCTTTTTCCGAACTTGACACGGCACTGCCGTTTACGTCCGACAAAAACCCGAGCTCGAAGAAATGGTCCTCGCCGGCGATGTAGACCATGCCGGCGAAATCCAAGGGCACCATTGTGTGCGCAATAGTGTTGCGCACACACTAGGACCACTCTCGACGGCGGCGGCGGCCTTGAACGCCGGCGAGCCGGAGAGGACAAAAGTGACAAGCACGGCCAAACGACCAATTCGTGAAGTAAAGCTCCGCGACATCATTCAAGCGTGTGCCCAGCATCTTAGGACTATCAGGAGAATTACCTGGAGGTCCAGAGGTGCTGAGGAGGTCGAGGAAGGTGAGGACCGGAGTTGGAGAAGATGGGGTTGCTCCACGGCCAAAGCTCCAGCTCCAGCTCCCAGTGAGGCCTCCTCTGAAAATATCAACCTAAACAAGGTTAGGGTTAACACCAGAAGGCAAGGGGAGCACAAAGCGAGCAAGAGGTTGAAGAGGGAGCCACTGGAACAATGGTGCTACCGAGGAGCTCCAAGGTCTTCAACAATGGCGGCAAAAGGGGGAGGTTAGTGTAGGACAAGCTTGGCCAAGCACAGGCAAGGCCAAGCTCAAAAGTGTGTAAAAGAAGCCAAGGGCAACAGTGGGGAGGTTATATAGCTAGGGCAAAAGAGGTCATGGACCACGGGTTAAGCTCATGGTGAGCTTAGCCCAGGGGAGGTCCACGGGAAGTCCTGGACTAGGACAAGATGGAGGGGACAGAGTAGGTTAGGACAAGGCATGCCCTAGGGGCGGAAAGAGCTGACACGCATTTAATGCTTGCAGGCTCAGAGCCGTTGGACAAGACCTTGCTCTGACTTTGCCTACTGCCATGGCACTCACACGCGCCCAAGCTAGGAGAAGTATAGGGCGAATCTCTCCACCGCTGGATGAAAAGGATGGGGAGGTCCTAGCCCTCGGATCTGTTTCGAGTTTGAAACGGTAAGTTTAAGTGACTAGAGGAGGTCACAGCCCTCCGATTTGGATGGGGAGGTCGTGGCCCTCCGATTTTCATAACGCGGATGCGCAAAGGAAAGGGAACAGGAGGTCCAAAGCGTTGGATCTAAATCCAACGGTGCGGACTTCCTGGAGGACTTAACGTTTGCGCACGCTACAGCCCAAGATGTGGAGGTCATGGCCTTCGGATTTTGATCTAAGGGCTACGACCTCACGTGCGCGGGGAGGTCTGATGCGCACGAGGCAAAGAGGTCGTGGCCGTGGATTTTAAATCTAACGGCACACAACACAAGATGGGGGAGGTATTTGCGCTTGATAAAGAGGGGAGGTCGTGGGCTGTTGGATCTGATCCAACGGTTGCGACCTCAAGTGGGTGGTTTGATTGGTTTGACAGTGAGGGGAGGTCATGGCCATGGATTCTTGATCCAAGGGCAATGACCTGAACAGGGTGGGAGGACCTCACTGTGATTGTTTGAGGAGGAGGTCTTTGAGGTTTAAAAACACAGGGGAGGTCATGGCCATGGATCCTTGATCCAACAGCAATGACCAGATGAGGTGGGGAGGTCCTTGCGTTGTTGACCGCGGAGGAGGTCGTGGCGGTTGGATGTAAATCCAACGGCTGCGACCTCATCAAGGTGGGAAGGGAGGTCTGATGGGTTGCGAAAGAGGTTGGGTTGGACCAGCTTTGCAAAGCGGTTCAGCCCAAGGAACAGTGTAAGTTCTTAAATTCAATTTTAACAGCTGAGATTTCGTAGAATTGATTGGGATAGCAATTTAACTCCAAAATTTATGAAATTTTAACTAGAGCTTGCTGACATTAAGATTAACCTTACATAAAATTTCCAGAGGTTATTATGCAATGCATTTTTCTCAGGAAATTCATGAAAGTTGTTCAAGGATTTGTTTTACCTCCAAAAATTATCAAACAAGTTTTATAACTCATCATATTTTCCAGAGAGGCTCCACAACATTGCTAGGACTAAGGAAAAATATTTTCAAGGGTTTGGCACAAGATTTGTGACAAATGGGAAATGAGTTTGACTTAAGGTCAACAAGAGCTTTGTGTTTTTGGATTACACAACTCTCGGACAAGAATTACCTGAGAGTTTAGGGGTTTTCAAAATGTGAGAAAAAGTTTTAATTTCTACACCTTTAATTACATTAGAAGCAACACCTGTTTAGGTATTTGGGATGTTACAAAATCTCCCCCCTTACAAAAATCTCGTCCCGAGATTTGGCTCACTCGGTAAAGAAAGATGGATAGTCCGCACGCAGACGATCTTCTCTTTCCCAAGTAGCCTCATCCTCAGAATGGTTCGACCACTGAACTTTAAGAAACTTGATGGTCTTATTCCTTGTTCTTCGCTCGAGACTCATCGAGTATGCTGAGCAGGTGCTCGCGATAGGTCAAATCTTACTGGACGTCGAGAGCTTCCAACGGAGCTTCCTCGGTTGGAACACGGAGGCACTTCTTTAGCTGGGACACATGGAACACATCATGTACCCCCTCAAGTGTAGCTGGCAACTCCAACTTATAGGCAACAGCTCCCTTCTTCTCGATAACGCGGTAGGGACCGACATATCGAGGAGCTAACTTGCCCTTGATGCCGAAACGTTGATGGCCCTTCAAAGGAGAGACTTTGAGATAAACAAAGTCATTAGGCTCAAAACGCAACTCACGACGACGGCGATCCGCATAGCTCTTTTGCCTGGATTGAGCTGTGCGTAAACGCTCACGAATAAGCTGGACTTGGCACTCAGCCTCATTGATTGAGTCCGGGCCAAAGAGAGGTCTTTCACCGGTCTTTGACCAGTTCAACGGGGTTCTACACTTTCTCCTGTACAAGGCCTCGAAAGGTGCCATGCCGAGACCGCCTCGAAAATCAAGTTGTTATAAGAAAACTTCGTGAATGGCAAGCATTTCTCCCAATGCTTCCCATAGGAAAGGACACAAGCACGAAGCATGTCTTCCAAAACTTGGTTGACCCTCTCGGTCCGACCATCGCTTTGGGGATGATATGCCGTGCTAAAGGTAAGACGGGTTCCCATGGCCTCCTGCAAACTATGCCAAAAGCGAGAGGTGAAAAGAGAACCACGATCCGAGACAATCGTCTTGGGTACACCATGCAAGCACATGATGCGGGAGACATAGAGGTCTGCCAATTGACCAACAGAAATCTTAGCCCGCACCGGCAAGAAATGTGCTACTTTAGTCAACCGATCAATGACAACCCAAATGGAATCTTTCCCCTTTTGTGTTCAGGGCAGACCGGTGATAAAGTCCATACCAACGGAATCCCACTTCCATTCCGGCATAGGCAAAGGCTGAAGCAGTCCTGCAGGACGCTGATGCTCAGCCTTGACACGATGACACACGTCGCACTCGGCAACGAACTTCGCAATCTCCCTCTTCATTCGGGTCCACCAAAATCTCTGGCGGAGATCTTGATACATCTTCGTGGCCCCGGGATGAATGGATAAAGTCGAATCATGGGCTTTGCGGAGGATCAAATTCCGCAACTCCATGTCCTTTGGAACCACAAGGCATTGCCCGAACCTCACAACACCATGCTCATCCTCAGAAAAGCACTTGGTCGTTCCGTTCTTGACATTTTCCTTAATGTGGCTCACTCCAATATCCGACTGCTGAGCGGACTTGATCTGATCCACCAAGGTTGGTTGCACAACCAAGGCAGCGAGAGAACCATGCTCAACTAAACCCAAGTTGAGACGCTGAAATTCTTCCGTATGGGTGGGTCAAGCTCCTTGAGCAACAAGGCATTGCAATGCGCTTTATGACTAAAGCGTATTGGCAATCGACATTAGCCTTGCCGGATGGTAGTGAATACCCATATCATAATCCTTGATCAACTCCAACCATCTCCTTTGCGTGAGGTTCAGTCAGTTGGGTGAACAAATACTTTAAGCTTCGTGATCCGAATACACTTCACAACGACACGATTAGGTAATGTCGCCAAATCTTAAGTGCATGAATCACATCAGCTAACTCCAAGTCATGAGTAGGGTAGTTGAGTTCATGAGGTCTCAATTGCCTTGATGCATAGGCCACTACCTTGCCTTCTTGTATAAGGACACAACCGAGGCCCCGACGAGAAGCATCGCAATAGATATCGAAGCTTCGATGGATATCGGGAAGAACGAGAATGAGAGCGGTGGTCAAACGCTTCTTGAGTACTTGGAAGCTTTCCTCACAAGCATCAGACCACAAGAACTTCTTGTCCTTCTTGAGCAACTCCGTCATCGGCCAGCGATCTTGGAGAAGTTCTCGATAAAGCGGCGATAGTATCCCGCTAAACCAAGAAAACTCCGCGCCGGTTACAAGTAGGTCGACTCCATGAAAGAACATCGCGACCTTGCTAGGATCAACGACTACGCCTCCGCTGAAAGAACATGGCCTAAGAAAGCCACTTCCTTCAAATTGCAATGCACACTTGTCAACTTCACAGACAAATTGGTGCTCACGCAGCTTGCCCAACACAAGCTTCAGATGCTCGGCGTGTTCCTCATCGTTCTTGGAGTAGATAAGGATATCATCGATGAAGACCATGACAAACTTATCCAAATACTCCATGAATACCGAATTCATGAGGTTCATGAACAAGGCAGAGCATTGGTTGTCGAATGACATGACGGTATACTCGCATAAGCCGTGGCGAGTAGAGAACGCCGTCTTTGGAATATCCTCGTGTCGAATCCGAACCTAATGATATCCCACTCTCAAATCAATCTTAGAGAAAACTCGAGCTCCAGCTTAATTGATCAAGAGATCGTCAATGCGGGCAATGGATACTTGTTCTTTCATCACTTCATTAAGTGGGCGGTAATCAACGCACATGCGCAAAGTACCGTCCTTCTTCTTTACGAAGATTGCTGGACAACCCCAAGGAGATGAGCTAGGGCGGATGAAACCCTTCTCTTGAAGCTCATTAAGTTGCTTCTTCAACTCCACCAACTCGTTCGGTGGCATCCGATAAGGCCTCTTTGAGATAGGGGCGGTACCGGGAGCCAACTCAATGACAAACTCGAGGTCTCGAACGGGTGGCATCCCCGGAAGATCTTCGGGAAAGACATCAACGAAGTCGCAAACTGTTGGGACTTCACTAATATATAGAGCGGGCTTCGCTTCGAGCGCGAAGAGATGCGAACCTAGCAGCTTTGGCGGCGCTTAACCCGCCACGGAGGGACTAGATAGAGAGATGAGCTTCCTGGTGCAATCGATTTGTCCCATGTCTTTGAGAGAACCAATCCATGCCAAGAATTACATCTAGACTTGTCAACGGAGAAGGATAAGATTTGCTAAGAATCCTACCCTTCAATCTCGATAGGGACATCCCTACACTCGATTCACTCTCAACTCCGAACCAGAGAGCGAATGAGTAGCGGACCGACAATGGAGAGAAAAGAAGCTCACCAACAGCGCAAAAGACTCGAAAACAAAGGAATGAGATGCTCTGAATCAAACAAGACAAAGAGTAGGATGAAAGTTAACGAAAGCGCATCTAGCACGGCGCCGGGTGCCTCCTGAGCCTCCTCTACAGTGATAACGTTGACGCGACCACTACCCACGCCTTGGGTAGCCGGGACAATCTTCTGGTCCTAAGAAGAACCACCTCCTTGCCCGCGTCCTCCATTAGGACGAGGGGCTGCTCCTGACTTCTTAGGGCATTGGTTCGCATAATGCCCCTCTGGTTGCAGGAGAAGCAAGTGACCCGGCAATGCGGGTTGCGGGAACCACTCTATCGACTCGCAGTGCACGGATCGGGCACGACTGCGATGATGAAGAAGGGACAAGGTGACCTCGGGCGCCAAACCGAGACCGGTACCCGAGATCGCCTCAAACGGAGACGGAAGGAACGCCTCGATGACTTGTGGGCCTCCCACTTACACTTGCGGAATCCACAAGCTCCCTAGCAAAGATGCTCAGCGACGATGGCCTTGTCGACCAAGGTCCGGAAATCGTGAAGTCGACAATGGATAGCTTGTCCTTAAGCTCCTCGGACAAGCCACGCTGAACTTGGCTTGCTTGGCCATATCGATGGTTACATCTTCGTGAGCATAACGAGCTAGATGGTTGAACTCGTATACATACTCCATGACTAAGCTCGCCTTGCTTGAGCTGCGAGAAACTCCCGCTTCTTGATTTCCATCAAGCCGCGCAGGATATGAGATCGACGGAAGGCAGTACGAAACTCCTCCCAAGAGACGGTGTGGTCTGCGGGCTGCATGGCGAGAAAACTCTCCCACCATGACAAAGCTGCACCCTCAAGCTGGTGCGATGCAAACAGCGCCTTCTCGTGTTCTCGCATCATATGATGCGGAGCTTCCGCTCCACCAGACGAAGCCAATCGTCTGCATCCAATGGGTCCTCAGACCGGGAAAAGGTAGGTGGCTGAGTACGAAGAAACTCCGCGAGGCCCCCACAAGGTTGATGGGCATTCCCTTGCCCAGATCCTGAAGCACCGGTAAGGGCTGAGGTGTTGCGCGCGATGACATCCAGCAGTACTCTCCTGTCATCCGCACGGTTGCGCTCTATCTCAAGAAGGACCTTGGCTATGTTCGAGGAGGAGGAAGCTCCTCGTGACTAGTCTGCTGCCTTGGCCGCTACGAAAAGGCCCGCCATCCTGTTACAATGAAATTTGGTTAGCAACTAAACCCGAAAAACAAAGCCTTTAAAGAAAGCAACAGCTAACGACTAGGGGAATGGAATATCGCCCAAATCAAAAGCCAAAAACAGCGAGTAATTAAACTTTAAAAAGCTTCTAAAAAGACTCCAAAAACAGCAAGGAAACTTGAGAATAAGAGCCAACTTCTCCACACAACTAACTCGTATTGAATGAACAAGTAATTGATCGAGAAGATAAAAATCAGAATGTAACGTAAGATCTAATGCTACTAAAGAGCAAGGTTAAATCAGCGAAATAAGTGTTAGATACTTAGCTAACTAGTATCACATCTTACCCTTTTATTCCCACAAGTTTTAGTTGAATTAACTGTAACATCCCAACTGTGTAAACAGGGTTTGTTCAAATATAATTAAGGTGTAGAAATTAAAACTTTTTCTCACACCTTGAAAACCCCTAAACATTCATGTAATTCTTGTCCAAGAGTTGTGTAACCCAAAAACACAAGGCTCTTGTTGACCAAAAGTCAAACTCATTTTCCAATTGTCTAAATCTTGTGCCAAACATTTGGATTATATTTTCCTTGGTCCCAAAAACTGATGTGGGACCCCTCTGAAAAATATCCCAAGATGTAAAACTTGTTTGATAAATTTTGGAGGTAAAACAAATCCTTGAACAAACTTCATGAATTTCCTGAGAAAAATGCATTGCATAATAACCTCTGGAAATTTTATGCAAGGTTAATCTCATTGTCAGCAAGCTCCAGTTAAAATTTCATCAAATTTGGAGTTCATTTGCTATCTCAAATAATTCTGTTGAGTTTCAGCTGTTAAAAACTAAATTTAAAAGTCTACACTGTTCCTTGGGCTAGCCACTTGCAAAGCGGGTCTAGCCCAACCGTGTCTGCACCCCAGCAGGCCTCTTCTCCACCTTGAGCAGGTCGTAGCCGTTGGATTAACATCCAACAGCCCACGACCTCCTCCGCGGTCAACACCGCAAAGACCTCCTCACCTCACCAGGTCATAGCCGTTGGATCAAAGATCCACGGTCATGACCTCCCCTGTGTGTTAAATCTCAAAAACCTCCACGGGTTGTCAAACCACTTGACATCCCACCTTGTTGAGGTCCTAGCCCTTGGATCCAAGATCCATGGCCATGACCTCCCCTCACTGTTAAACTAAACCACCTTCCACTTTAGCGAGGTCGTAGCCGTTGGATCAGATCCAACACCCACGACCTCCCTCAAAATATCCAAATCACAACCTCCCCTATCTCGTGTTGTGCACCGTTGGATTAAAAATCCACGGTCACGACCTCCCCTTGTCTTGTGCACATCGACCTCCTCCCAAGACGTGAGGTCGTTGCCCTTAGATCTAAATATAATGGCCATGACCTCCCTTGTATGTTGCGCAAGCTCAAGACCTCCTTTGCGCCACGCCAGAGCTCAGACCTCCTGCCTTGATCACCACCGTTGGATCAAAATCCAAAGGTCTTGACCTCCCTCGCGCTTCACGCAAAGCCTCGAGACCTCCTTTGGTTGTGCGCCTTGGATTTAAATCCTAAGGCCATGACCTCCCCTCATGCTTTTATGTTCATGTGCAGTAAAGACCTCACAGAGGTCCGCACTGCTGGATGGAGATCCAACGCTTTGGACCTCCCAGTCCCATTTTCCCACGTGCGCTTACACATTAAGGGAATCGGAGGGCCACGACCTCCCCGTCCCTGATCGTGTGGCTGGGACCTCCTCCCAGCCACTTAAAACATAACGGTTCAAAATTGTCATCCGATGGTTAGGACCTCCCCATGGTCCTATCCAACGGTCATAAAGACCTCCCCTGTTCTTCTCCTTCCTTGGTCATGCCTGCGAGCTTCTGAGCAGTGAGTTAATGCATGTCTGTCCATGGGGTACGTTATAACAGCTCTTGCGACCAAGCATTTAATGCGGTCACTTTTACCTCTCTCTGTCACTCGGACACGCCATCGTGTCAACTTTACATCTTGTCCAATGCCCTAGACCGTGCCATGGGCCAAGCTCACCATGAGCTTAGCCAGTGGTCCATGACCTCCTTGCCCTTAGGATAAAACCACCCCATGGTTTCCTGGCTTCCTTTACACGCCATTGTTCCTTGCTCGCTCTCCCGTGCTTGTGAGCTCTAGACCACCAAAGTTTCCTTGGCCGCCATTGCTGGAGCTTGAAGCCCCTCGGTGGGCAAGGGTCGCTGGAGATTTCTTCTCCCTCTCCTTGCTTCCATTTGTGCCTTCCCTCTGGGACCAAGACCTAACTTGTTTTGGTTTGGGCATTTACAGAGGTGGACAAAGTGGAATCTGGAGCTGAAGCTTTGGCCGTGGAGCACCTTTCCTCCCCGGCACCGGTCCTTCCTTCCTCGACCTCCTCAGCACCTTAGGACCTCCAGGTACTCCTCCTGTTAGTCCCTTAGCTGCTGGCACCCGCTTGAATGATGTCGCGGAGCTTTTCTTGGCACACGCTTGAATGTCGCGCGGAGCTTGATTATGCATTTCGGTTTTGGCCGTGCTGGCCTTCATTTTGCCCTTCTCGCTCTCCATGCGTTCAAGGCCGTCGCCGCCGAGAGGAGGTCCGCTGGTGCGCATGGTTATTGCGGACCCAACGGTACCGTTGATGTCACCGGCGAGGTCTACATCGCCGCGAGAACCAAATCCTTGAGCTCGGGTCTTTGTCGGACACGGCAGCACCGTTGTCGTTTTTAGGACAGAGATCCGCCGTGTTTAATGCGGTCATCAATTGCTCAATCTCGCAATCATTGGTTGTGTCTTGATGTCCTTAAATCCGCCCTTTATCGCGCGCAACTAAGGCCTCCAGCGACCTCCCGTGTCCCGCGCATTAAACTCTTGTCCGAAACACGTGTGTGCGCGCAAGCACGCGGGTCGCGAGATCTGGGACGTCCATGACCTCCTCTCGAGGAGATCTGGAGCGTCCAAGACCTCCTTGCGCGATCGTGGCCGTCCTGGACCTCCTGGAGGTGCGTGGCGTTAGATCTCTGCGTAGGACCTCCTCGAGGTCATCTCACCGTTGAGGACCTCCCCCTTTAGATCTGGTCCGTCCCGGACCTCCCCCTATCGCTGTGGTCCGTTGGATTCACCATCAACGGCCACGACCTCCCCTCACCTCGCACATGCGCGCTGCTAGGAGGTCCACGACCTCTGGACCTCTTGAGCACGTGTGTGCTGTTCACCTGGGAGGTCTGAGCCGTTAGATCTAAGATCTGTGGCTCACGTCCTCCCATGCCTTTGTGATTTTTAGAAATTCCAATGAACTCTTAAGTGTAAACTGAAATAAGGTATAAACTTTAGAATTTCATATCTTTGTCGTTTTAATCCAAATGAGGTCATTCAAATTGTGTTAGCTCTGTATTGAACTTGACCTTAATCCAAAAATGATTGTAAGTTGAGTTCAGCTCCAGAGCACAGTTTTGCCATTAGGTTTTAAAACTCACTTTAAATATACACTCCAATTAATGCTTAACTTGTAAAATACATAACTAATGCTCTGTAGATTATTTTTGGGTGAGACCAACTTTGTTGGTTTCCTCTATTAGTGAACTCACTGTGAAAATTAGTTTTGAGCATGTTGCGGTTATAAAAATGAGGACTTGTGCATTATAATTTTGTTCAAGTTCTTGTTTTTGAAAATTTGTAGAGAGTGCATAATAGCTCCAAATGAGGTGAACTCAATTGTGTTATTCATCTCATGAGGTGCTGGTTTTACAGTAAAAATTTCAGTGTCACCACTTTTCTAGAAAATGTTGCCTCATAATTAAATTAGTGAATAGTGCAGTTTGGTATTTATAGGCTGAGCAGAATTGATTTCATCATATCTTTTGCATTAAGAATCCAAATCAATTGGTTCTTGTTGCTAAATTCATGATAAATCATTGTCTTGCTGCTGTAGAAAATTCAGAGAATTTGGAGTTCGTTTGTTGTGCTGTCTTTGTTGCTTTTCGTCGTTCTTATCGGTTCTTTATCGCTTTTCCGTTAGGTTTCGACATTTGTGGTGATCCCGAGAGTGACCCTCTGCCACAACTTGGCCAGCCACAACAAGGCAAGCAGTTTGATCATTTCCATCATTGTCCCATTACTTTAAAGCTTAATATATTGTTTTACTTCTATGTATGCATGCTACTTTGTGTTAAATGTCGCTAGCAATCCTATAGTTACATAATCTGTAGGAATTGTTTATCCTCTACTACCAATGAGCCTAGGTTATTTGTGGTGGTTTGGGCTCGTTGGATGAGCTCTTATCACTTAGTAGTTGCGTTTTCTACTGCTTAGACATGCTTAGTAACGGTAGTAATGGGCGATCATCGACTTAGTCGATGGTCTTGGTCACTCAAAACTGATTATTACTCCTATATGTCCAGCACTTGTGCTTTGACTAATTTGTAAAATCAAAAACTGAAAATAAAAGATTGATTTAGACTTGGGCATATTGGATGGATGGTGTGGTTTTTGGATGTGGTGGTATGCCTGAGTCAACAAGGACCGAATTCTTGCGCCATTGATCCAAGCAATTATGCGTGCTAACCACACGAGGGGATATGGGACCTCTCTTGACTAAGTACTTTGGGCGGTGCTAATTGGGGTCACTTTCGGTTGGTGTGTTTTAAAGATAAAATGTGTGTGTGTGTGTGTGGGAATGGAGCATTGGCGGTAGGTTAGGTTGTCTATTGTGTCCTTATCCCGTGGGTTGTGGTCGAATTAGCATGTCCATTGGAAATGTCTCGTAGGACTTAGCCGTGCCGGCACACCAAAGGTAGTGTGCTTGAAGGAAAGGCGGTCTGACGTGTGGGTACATTGGTACACCCCTGCAGGGATAAAACTATTCGAATAGCCTCGTCCTAGGTTATGGACACGCTTGGTTATTTCCCGTAAGAATTAGACTACAACCTTTAATTAAAACTTGACATGGTTGGTATGAATGGATGTTCATGCTATTGTTGTGGTGACTATTGGGTTAGTCACTTCCAGGTTGTTCTTGTTGTTGTTACTATGTTATTTATCTCGTTGTTATTTCAACAATTAAAATGCTTTGCCAAATTGCCTTCAATCTATTATGTTATTGCAAATGAAACTTGCTTTATGCTAAAATGAGTCCAAAGCCTCATCCACTTAAATAAAGCTTGCATGTAGCTATTTATAGTTCTGTTATCTCACATGTAAGTCTTGCGGAGTACTTTATGTACTCATCTTCCTGTGGTTGTGGCATTTTTGTGGCTTTTGTTGCAGAGGAAGAAGGGGAGCTCCTTGAGCCTCTCTTTTGCGCTACGTGTTGCAGCTTCTTCGACGACTAGCTTGGCGGTCCGGCCAGATGCCTAGGGGTTAAGGCACACTGATTGGCTTTGTGTTATAGCCATCTTTATGGCACTTTTGCTTCCGCTGTTATCTTAGTGTTTGTTGTTATTTGGCCTGAAGGCCCCTCTTTTGTAATAACCTTTCCTTATTAATATTAACTTCTGGTTTGTTGCTTATGTTCTATGTGTTGTATGGAATTGATACATTCTTTTGTTGTGAGGTATGTATACTGCATTCGGGAGTATACATCTCTCGAGACTGGTTTATTTGGTTGATAATACTAGGGTCAATTGGATGACTAAGTATTATGAGCTTAATAAATCCGGGTGCTCACAAAAGTTGGTATCAGAGCCATACTGACCGTAGTAACGCAAGCTTGGTCATCTTTAGGATATTTTGATTACCTAATTTCAAAGTGTCAAATGAGTTTTGAAAGCTTAAGGAAATTCTCAGATTTTACTCCTCATCTATCTTAGCTTTCTCTTCTCATCTCCCTCTAATTTAAGTTTTAAAAGTTGTTTTCCTCTCTTCCCTTCTACAAAATAGTTGTTATCGATTAATGGGGTTTTGGGGAATCAATGAGTTTGGAAAATTGAAGTGTTAGCTGCCCATTTACAAGGTTTTGAAGCTTCTGGAATGGCCAATTTCGACTAGAAGCTTGGATGCAAAATCTGGACAGCAAGCGTCAATTTCCGGACAGCAAGCTCAAAGGTTCTAATTAGGATAGAAAATGAGAGGTTAAATCAACTAAAATTTGTGGGAATAAAAGGGTAAGATGTGATACTAGTTAGCTAAGTATCTAACACTTATTTCGCTGCATTAACCTTGCTCTCTAATAGTTTTAGATCTCATCTTACAATCTGATTTTTAATCTTCTTGATCAATTACTCGTTCATTCAATACGGGTTAGTTGAGTTGAGAAGTCGAGCTTTGCTTTTGGTGCTTCTTGGCTGTTTTTAGAGTCTTTTAGAAGCTTCTAAAGTTGATTTACTCGCTGTGTTGGCTTTCGTTAGGGTGATATTCCATTCCCCTAGTCGATCGCTTTTGCTTCTTTTAAAGGCTTTGTTTTCGGGTTTAGTTGCTAACCAAATTTCATTGTAACAGGATGGCGAACGCTTTTCGTGGCGGCCAAGGCGATCACCTGGTCCGGACGAGGAGCCTCCTCCTCCGACCATGGCCGAGGTTCTTCTTCAGATCGAAGCGACCGCGGGATGACAGAGAGTTCTCTTGGGCGTCATCGCGCGCAACACCACCGCACTTACCGGAGCTTGGGATCAGGGCAAGGAACGCCCATCGCCCACGTGGAGGGCTCGCGGAGTTTCTTCGTACTCAGCCCCTACCTTTTCGGTCGAGGACCCGTTGGATGCGACGATTGGCCGTCGGTGGAGCGAAGCTCCGCATCGCATGCATGCCAGGAGCACGAGAAGGCGCTGTCAGCATCGCACCACCGAGGGTGCAGCTTTGTCATGGTGGGAGAGCTTTCTCGCCATGCAGCCCGCAGACCATACCATTTCTTGGGAGGAGTTTCAGATCTTGCCTTCCGTCGGGCTCACATCCTGCCGGCTTGATGGAGATCAAGAAGCGGGAGTTTCTTGCGCTCAAGCAAGGCGTAGCTTCGATCATGGAGTATGTCTCGAGTTCAACCATCTAGCTCGTTATGCTTCGAGGATGTGGCCACCGATATGGCTAAGGCCAAGTTCAGCGTGGCTTGTGCGAGGAGTCAAGGACAAGCTATCCATTGTCGACTTTCTGATTTCCGGACCTTGGTCGACAAGGCCATCGTCGCTGAGCATGCGGCTCGAGCTTATGGACTCCATAGCGCAAGTGGGAGGCCCATAAGTCATCGAGGCGATTCCTCCGTCCCGCTTGGCGGTCTCGAAGTACCGGTCCGCATCTTGGCGCCCCGAGGTTACTACTTTGTTCCTCGTTCATCGTGGCGTGTCTCGATCCACGTGCACTGCGACTCAACGAGCGGCCCCATAACCCAACCGGGGTCACGTGCTTTTCTTGCAACGAAGGGCATTATGCGAACCAATGCCCTAAGAAGACAGGAGCAGCCCCTCGTCCTAATGGAGGACGCGGGCCAGGAGGTGGTGCATCTCAGGACCAGAAGATCGTCCCGGCTACCCAAGGCGTGGGTAGTGGTCGCGTCAACGCCGTCACTGCAGAGGAGGCTCGGGGAGGCACCCGGCGTCGTGCTAGGTACACTTTCTGTTAACTCTCACCCTGCTACTGTCTTGTTTGATTCAGGAGCATCTCATTCCTTTGTTTCTGAGTCTTTTGCTGCTGTTGGAGAGCTTCTTTTCTCTCCATTGTCGGTCCCGCTACTCATTCGCTCTCCTGGTTCGGAGTTGAGAGCTGAATCTGAGTGTAGGGATGTTCCTATCGAGATCGAAGGGTAGGTTTCTTAGCAAACCTTATCCTTCTCCATTCAGCGAGTCTTGATGTGATTCTTGGCATGGATTGGTTGTCCCAAAGACATGGGGCAAATCGATTCGCCAGAAGCTCATCTCTATCTAGTCCCTCCGTGGCGGGTTAAGCTTTTCGCCACGAAGTCGCTAGATCCGCATCTCTTCGCGCTTGAAGCGAAGCCCGCTCTGGATATTGGCGAAGTCCCAACAGTTTGTGACTTCGTTGATGTCTTTCCCGCAGATCTTCCAGGAATGCCACCCGTTCGAGACCTCGAGTTTGTCATTGAGTTGGCTCCCAGTACCGCCCCTATCTCAAAGAGGCCTTATCGGATGCCACCGAACGAGTTGGTGGAATTGAAGAAGCAGTTAAGTGAGCTGCAAGAGAAGGGTTTCATTCGCCGTAGCTCATCTCCTTGGGGTTGTCTAGCAATCTTCGTAAAGAAGAAGGACGGTACTTTGCGCATGTGCGTTGATTACCGCCCACTTAATGAAGTGACGGTAAAGAACAAGTATCCATTGCCCCGCATCGACGATCTCTTCGATCAATTAACTGGAGCTCGAGTTTTCTCCAAGATTGATTTGAGATTGGGATATCATCAGGTTCGAATTCGACCTGAGGATATTCCAAAGACAGCGTTCTCTACTCGCTACGGCTTGTACGAGTACACCGTCATGTCATTCGGCTTAACCAATGCTCCTGCCTTGTTCATGAACCTCATGAATTCGGTATTCATGGAGTATTTGGATAAGTTTGTCGTGGTCTTCATCGATGATATCCTTATCTACTCCAAGAACGATGAAGAGCATGCCGAGCATCTGAAGCTTGTGTTAGGCAAGCTACGTGAGCACCAGCTGTACGCGAAGTTCAGCAAGTGCGCATTCTGGTTGAAGGAAGTGTCTTTCTTAGGCCACGTTCTTTCAGCAGGAGGCGTAGCCATTGACCCTGGCAAGGTCAGCGATGTTCTTTCATGGAGTCAGCCTACTTCGGTCACCGATGTACGGAGTTTTCTCGGTTTAGCGGGATATTATCGTCGCTTTATCGAGAACTTCTCCAAGATCGCGAAGCCGATGACGGAGTTGCTCAAGAAGGACAAGAAGTTCGTGTGGTCCGCTGAGTGTGAGGAAAGTTTCCAAATACTCAAAAAGCGTTTGACCACCGCTCCCGTTCTTGTTCTTCCCGATATCCATCGAAGCTTCGATATCTTTTGCGATGCTTCTCGTCGAGGCCTCGGTTGTGTCCTTATGCAAGAAGGCAAGGTAGTGGCCTATGCATCAAGGCAATTGAGACCTCATGAGCTCAACTATCCTACCCATGATTTGGAGTTGGCTGCTGTGATTCATGCACTTAAGATTTGGCGACATTACCTAATTGGTAATCGTTGTGAAGTGTATTCGGATCACAAAAGCTTAAAGTACTTGTTCACACGACCGACTGAACCTCGTGCAAAGGAGATGGTTGGAGTTGATCAAGGATTATGATATGGGTATTCACTACCATCCGGGCAAGGCTAATGTCGTTCTTGATGCGCTTAGTCGCAGCGCATTGCAATGCCTTGTTGTCCAGGGAGCTTCAGCCCGCTCTTCTGGAAGAATTTCAGCGTCTCAACTTGAGTTTAGTTGAGCATGGTTCTCTCGCTGCCTTGGTTGTGCAACCAACCTTGGTGGATCGGATCAAGTCCGCTCAGCAGTCGGATATTGGAGTGAGCCACGTTAAGGCAAAAGTCAAGAACGGAACAACCAAGTGCTTTTCTGAGGATGAGCATGGTGTTGTGAGGTTCGAACGCCTTGTGGTTCCAAAGGACATGGAGTTGCGAATTTGATCCTCCGCTGAAGCCCATGATTCGCCTTTATCCATTCATCCGGGGCCACAAAGATGTATCAAGATCTCCGCCAGAGATTTTGGTGGACCCAATGAAGAGGGAGATCGCGAGTTCGTTGTCGAAAGTCGACGTGTGTCGTCGTCGTGTCAAGGCCGAACATCGGCGTCAGCGAGGCTCGCTTGACCTCTGCCTATTCGGATGGAAGTGGGATTCGATCGGAATGGATTTCATCACCGGTCTACCCACGTCCCGAAGAAATGATGCCATTTGGGTCGTCATCGATCGATTGACTAAAGTGGCTCATTTTCTTCCAGTCAAGACCAAGATTCGTACCGATCGCCTAGCTGAGCTCTATGTCTCTAGGATTGTGAGCTTACATGGCGTACCTAAGACGATCGTTTCTGATCGTGGTTCCATCTTCACTTCCCATTTCTGGCATAGCCTGCAAAAGGCTATGGGAACCCGTCTTACCATTAGCACGGCATTTCACCCCCAAACTGATGGTCAGACCGAGAGGGTCAACCAGGTTTTGGAAGACATGCTTCGTGCTTGTGTCCTTTCCTATGGGAAGCATTGAGAGAAATGCTTGCCATTCGCCGAAGTTTTCAGATAACAACAGACTTCGAGCCGGTCTCGGCATGGCACCATTTGAGGCCTTATGCGGGAGAAAGTGTAGAACCCGTTGAACTGGTCGAGACCGGTGAGAGACCTCTCTTTGGCGGACTCAATCAATGAGGCCGGCGCCAAGTCCAAATTATTCGTGGCGTTTGCGCCTGCACACTCAATCGAGCAAAAGAGCTATGCGGATCGCCGTCGGCGTGAGTTGCGTTTTGAGCCTAATGACTTTGTGTATCTCAAAGTCTCTCCTTTGAAGGGCCATCAACGTTTGGCGTCAAGGGCAAGTTGGCTCCTCGATATGTCGGTCCCTACGCGTTATCGAGAAGAAGGAGCTATTGCCTATAAGTTGGAGTTGCCGGCTGCACTTGAGGGGTACATGATGTTTTCCATGTGTCCCAGCTTAAGAAGTGCCTCCGTGTTCCAACCAAGGAAGCTCCGTTGGAAACTCTCGATGTCGGGAAGATTTGACCTATCGCGAGCACCTGTTCGCGTGCTCGATGAGTCCGAGCGAAGGACAAGGAATAAGACCATCAAGTTCCTTAAAGTTCAGTGGTCAAACCATTACGAGGATGAGGCTACTTGGGAAAGAGAAGATCGTCTGCGTGCGGACTATCCATCTTTCTTTCGAGAGTGAGCCAAATCTCGGGACGAGATTTTTGTAAGGGGGGGAGATTTTGTAACATCCCAACTGTGTAAACAGGGTTTGTTCAAATATAATTAAGGTGTAGAAATTAAAACTTTTTCTCACACCTTGAAAACCCCTAAACATTCATGTAATTCTTGTCCAAGAGTTGTGTAACCCAAAAACACAAGGCTCTTGTTGACCAAAAGTCAAACTCATTTTCCAATTGTCTAAATCTTGTGCCAAACATTTGGATTATATTTTCCTTGGTCCCAAAAACTGATGTGGGACCCCTCTGAAAAATATCCCAAGATGTAAAACTTGTTTGATAAATTTTGGAGGTAAAACAAATCCTTGAACAACCTTCATGAATTTCCTGAGAAAAATACATTGCATAATAACCTCTGGAAATTTTATGCAAGGTTAATCTCATTGTCAGCAAGCTCCAGTTAAAATTTCATCAAATTTGGAGTTCATTTGCTATCTCAAATAATTCTGTTGAGTTTCAGCTGTTAAAAACTAAATTTAAAAGCCTACACTGTTCCTTGGGCTAGCCACTTGCAAAGCGGGTCCAGCCCAACCGTGTCTGCACCCCAGCAGGCCTCTTCTCCACCTTGAGAAGGTCGTAGCCATTGGATTAACATCCAACAGCCCACGACCTCCTCCGCGGTCAACACCGCAAAGACCTCCTCACCTCACCAGGTCATAGCCGTTGGATCAAAGATCCACGGTCATGACCTCCCCTGTGTGTTAAATCTCAAAAACCTCCACGGGTTGTCAAACCACTTGACATCCCACCTTGTTGAGGTCGTAGCCCTTGGATCCAAGATCCATGGCCATGACCTCCCCTCACTGTTAAACTAAACCACCTTCCACTTAAGCGAGGTCGTAGCCGTTGGATCAGATCCAACAGCCCACGACCTCCCCTCAAAATATCCAGCGCTCACAACCTCCCCTATCTCGTGTTGTGCACTGTTGGATTAAAAATCCACGGTCACGACCTCCCCCTTGTCTTGTGCGCATCAGACCTCCCCGCGCACGTGAGGTCGTTGCCCTTAGATCTAAATCTAATGGCCATGACCTCCCTTGTATGTTGCGCAAGCTCAAGACCTCCTTTGCGCCACGCGCGAGGCTCAGGACCTCCCCTGTCTTGATCACCACCGTTGGATCAAAATCCAAAGGTCTTGACCTCCCTCGCGCTTCACGCAAAGCCTCAGACCTCCTTTGGTTGTGCGCCCTTGGATTTAAATCCTAAGGCCATGACCTCCCCCTCATGCTTTTATGTTCGCGTGCGGTAAAGACCTCACAGGAGGTCCGCACCGTTGGATGGAGATCCAACGCTTTGGACCTCCTGTCCCATTTTCCCACGTGCGCTTACACATTAAGGGAATCGGAGGGCCACGACCTCCCGTCCTCGATCGTGTGGTGGGACCTCCTCCCGACCACTTAAAACATAACGGTTCAAAATTGTCATCCGATGGTTAGGACCTCCCCATGGTCCTATCCAACGGTCATAAAGACCTCCCCTGTTCTTCTCCTTCCTTGGTCATGCCTGCGAGCTTCTGAGCAGTGAGTTAATGCATGTCTGTCCATGGGGTACGTTATAACAGCTCTTGCTGACCCGCATTTAATCTTGGGTCGACTTTCCTCTCTCTGGTCAGCTCAGACCTGCCACTGTGTCAACTTTACATCTTGTCCAATGCCCTAGACCGTGCCATGGGCCAAGCTCACCATGAGCTTAGCCAGTGGTCCATCACCTCCTTGCCCTTAGGATAAAACCACCCCCACGGTTTCCCTGGCTTCCTTTACACGCCATTGTTCCTTGCTCGCTCTCCTGTGCTTGTGAGCTCTAGACCACCAAAGTTTCCTTGGCCGCCATTGCTGGAGCTTGAGCCTAGGTTATTTGCGGTGGTTTGGGCTCGTTGGATGAGCTCTTATCACTTAGTAGTTGCGTTTTCTACTGCTTAGACATGCTTAGTAACGGTAGTAATGGGCGATCATCGACTTAGTCGATGGTCTTGGTCACTCAAAACTGATTATTACTCCTATATGTCCAAAGACTTGTGCTTTGACTAATTGTAAAATCAAGAACTGAAAATAAAAGATTGATTTAGACTTGGGCATATTGGATGGATGGTGTGGTTTTGGATGTGGTGGTATGCTGAGTCAACAAGGACCTAATTCTTGCGCCATTGATCCAAGCAATTATGCGTGCTAACCACACGAGGGGGATATGAGACCTCTCTTGACTAAGTACTTTGGGCGGTGCTAATTGGGGTCGCTCGGTTGGTGTGTTTTAAAGATAAAATGTGTGTGTGTGTGTGGTGTGGGAATGGAACAGTGGCAGGCGGTAGGTTAGAGTTGTCTATTGTGTCCTTATCCCGTGGGTTGTGCGGTCGAATTAGCACTTGTCCATTGGAAATGTCTCGTAGGACTTAGCGTCTTGGCACACCAAAGGTAGTGTGCTTGAAGGAAAGGCGGTCTGACGTGTGGGTACATTGGTACACCCCTGCAGGGATAAAACTATTCGAATAGCCTCGTCCTAGGTTATGGACACGCTTGGTTATTTCCCATAAGAATTAGACTACAACCTTTAATTAAAACTTGACATGGTTGGTATGAATGGATGTTCATGCTATTGTTGTGGTGACTATTGGGTTAGTCACTTCCAGGTTGTTCTTGTTGTTGTTACTATGTTATTTATCTCGTTGTTATTTCAACAATTAAAATGCTTTGCCAAATTGCCTTCAATCTATTATGTTATTGCAAATGAAACTTGCTTTATGCTAAAATGAGTCCAAAGCCTCATCCACTTAAATAAAGCTTGCATGTAGCTATTTATAGTTCTGTTATCTCACACGTAAGTCTTGCGGAGTACTTTATGTACTCATCGCCCGTGGTTGTGGCATTTTGTGGCTTTTGTTGCAGAGGAAGAAGGGAGCTCCTTGAGCCTCTCTTTTCGCTTCGTGTTGCAGACTTTTTGACGACTAACTTGGCGGTCGGTCGAGATGCCTAGGGTTAAGGCACACCGATTGGCTTTGTGTTATAGCCATCTTTATGGCACTTTTGCTTCCGCTGTTATCTTAGTGTTTGTTGTTATTTGGCCTGAAGGCCCCTCTTTTGTAATAACCTTTCCTTATTAATATTAACTTCTGGTTTGTTGCTTATGTTCTATGTGTTGTATGGAATTGATACATTCTTTTGTTGTGAGGTATGTATACTGCATTCTGGGGAGTATACATCTCTCGAGACTGGGTTTATTTGGTTGATAATACTAGGGTCAATTGGATGACTAAGTATTATGAGCTTAATAAATCCGAGTGCTCACATTAACCTCTCATTTTCTACCTTAATCACTAGCTTGAGCTTGCTGCCCTAAAATGCTTGCTTGCTGTCCTAAATTTCCAGATTTGAATTCCATCTCCAAATACTTCCATTCTTCACCAAAAGACAGCCAAGACTTCAAATTTAGAACTCTCATAAGTTCCCCAAAACCCAAATTAATCGATAACAACTAATTTTGAGGGAAGAAGAGGAAAACATCTTTTAAAACTCAAACTAGAGTAAGATAAGATAGAAAGCCAAGATAGGTAAGGAGTAAAATCTGAGAATTACTTAAGCTTTCATAAACTCTTTGATACCTTGAAAATAAGTTTTTCCAAAATATCCTAAAGACGGCCAAGCTTGGGTTACTACGGTCAGGATGGCTCTGATACCAACTTTTGTGAGACCCCGGTTTATTAGGCTCATAATACTTAGTCATCCAATTGACCCTAGTATTATCAACTAAATAAATCGTGCCTCAAGATATATGTACTTCCCAAGAATGCAGTACACACAACTCATTACAAAAGAATGCATCAATTCCATTCAAATACATAGAACAGAACAAGCAACAAACCAGAAGTTAATATAAATAAAGGATAGTTATTACAAAAGAGAGGTCGACCGGCCAAATAATAACAAGTCTACTAAGATACACAATGAAGCAAAAGTGCCATAGAGATGGCCATAACAAGAGCCAACCAAAGTGCCTTAACCCACAAGGCAACCGACCGACCGCCAAGCTAGTCGCTTTCCCGACCACCAAGACATCTCACAAAAGTAAAGCCCTTTGGGCTCTACCTCCTCTGCAACAAAGTTATTAAGCAAAGCAAATGAGTACAAAATGTACTGCAAGGCCGGCGTGTAGTATAACAGAACTATATATAGTTTAACTACATGCAAGCTTTATTTAAGTGGATGAGGCTTTGGACTCATTTTTAGCATAAAGCAAGTTTTCATTTGCAATAATGTAATAGATTGAAAGCGATTTGACAAAGCATTTTTAATTGTTGAAGTAACAACGAGATAATAACATAATAACAATGACACGAACAACCTGGAAGTGACTAACCCAATAGCCACCACAACAATAGCATGAATTACCCATTCATACCACCCATGTCAAATTTTAATTAAAGGTAGTAGTCTAGTTCTCACGGGGCGTATCTGAGCGTGTCCATAACCTAGGACGAGGCTATTCGAATAGTTTTAACCCTGCAGGGGTGTACCAATGTACCCACACGTCAGACCGCCTTTTCGCCACATGATTTAGCACACTTCCTTTGGTATGCTTAAGCACGGCTAAGTCCTACGAGACATTTCCAATGGACGATGCTAATTAAGAGCACGAACCCACGGGATAAGGACACATTAGACAGCCTAGCCGGTCCGCTAATGCTCCCTCCCAACACCACACACACACATTTTATTTAAACATACCCACCGACCAGCTCATAATTAACACCTCCCAAAGTACTTAGTCAAGAGAGGTCCCATATCCCCCTCGTGTGGTTAGTACGCAATAATGCTCAGTACGGTGGTGCAAGTAACTCGGTCCTTGTTGACTTAGGCATACTACCACATTCCAAAAACCAAACCATCCATCCAATATGCCCAAGTCCAATTCAATCTTTTATTTTCAGATTTTGACTTTACAAATTAACAAAGCACAAGTGCTGGACATAAAGGAGTAATAATTAGATTTGTGTGATCAAGACCATCAACTAAATCGATGATCGCCCATTACTACCGATAACTAAGCATGTCTAAGCAATTGGAATCGGAAACTACTAAGTGATAAGAGCTCATCCAACGAGCCCAAACCACATCAAATAACCTAGGCTCATGGTAGTAGAGGATAGACAATTCATACAGATTATGCAACTATAGGATTGCTAGCGATGTTTTAACACAAGTAGCATGCATACATACAAGTAAAACAATATATTAACCTTAAAGTAATGGGACGATAGAGGGGATATGATCAAACTGCTTGCCTTGCTGTTGCTGGTCAAATTGTTGCTGAGGATCGCTCATGGGATCAACACACTCGTCAACACCTAATCGAAAAGACGAAAAGAATCGATAAGAACGACGAAAACGACAAAGACAGCACAGCAAACAAACTCCAAATACTCTGAATTTTCTACAGCAGCAAGAGGATGATTTTTAGGGAATTTAGCAATAAGAACCAATTGATTCGGATTCTCAATGCGAAAGTTATGAGCAAAACAAATCTGCTCAGCCCTAAAAATACCAAACTGCCACTATTCACTAATTTAATTATTAGGCAACATTTTCTAGAAGGGTGGTGATACTGAGATTTTTACTGTAAAACCAGCACCTCATGAGATGAATAACACAATTGAGTTCATCTCATTTGGAGCTATTATGCATTTTCTATAATCTTTCAAAAACAAGAACTTGAACAAAATTATAATGCACAAGTACTCTTTTTGACAACAGCAACATGTTCAAAACTAATTTTCGCAGTAAGTTCATTAATAGAGGAAACCAACAAAGTTGGATTCACTCAAAAATAATCTACAGAGCATTACCTATGCATTTTACAAGTTAAACACTATTTTGAGTGTACATTTAAAGTTAGTTTTAAAATCTATTTGCAAAACCATATTCTGGAGCTGAACTGGGCTCTTAACTATTTTTAGATTGGAGCCCAGGTCGAGCCAGAGCTAGCACAATTTGAATCACCCTATTTGGATTTAAATTGAATTAGTTATGCAATTTTAAAGTTCATACCTTTTTCAGTTCACAAAATAAGAGTTCTCTGGAAAATCCCAAAAATCACAAAGGCCGGGGAGGACATGAGCCATAGATTTTGAATCTAACGGCTCAAGACCTCCCAGCGATATCTTGCCTGCCATCGCTCGCGAGAGTCCAAGGTCATGGGCGTGGATCTTGGATCAACGGTCCATGTCCTCCCATCAACGCGCACGCGCTAAGCAGAGGGGAGGTCGTGGCCGTTGATGCGGCATCCAATGGACCACAACACGGGAGGGAGGACCGGGGCGGCCCAGATCAAGCGAGGGAGATCCTCAACGGTCTCGATGACCTCGAGGAGGTCCTACGCGGAGGACTTAACGCCACAGACCTCTAGGGGAGGTCTCGGCAGCCACGATGCGCAAGGAGGTCTGGGCGTTCAAGATCTCCTCGGAGGAGGTCTTGGGCGGCGAATCAGCGCTATCGGCGCTCGCGTCACGTGCTGCGTCTTGGCGAATGGAGTTAAAGCGCGGGACAACGAGGAGGTCATGCGAGGTCTTAAATCTTGCGCAAAGAGGCGGGAGTAAAAGGCGATGTCGGCGAAACCAATGATTAATGGGACTTATCAATGATTAGGGCATTAAAGAGAGGATCTTTGTCCGAACTTGACACGGCAATGCCGTTTACGTCTGACAAAAACCCGAGCTCGAAGAAATGGTCCTCGCCGGCGATGTAGACCTTGCGAGCGACATCCAAGGGCACCATTGTGTGCGCAATAGTGTTGTGCACACACTGGGACCACTCTCGACGGCGGCGGCGGCCTTGAGCGCCAAGAGAGCGAGAAGAACAAAAGTGACAATCACGGCCAAACGACCAATTCGTGAAGTAAAGCTCATGACATCATTCAAGCGTGTGCCCGACATCTAAGGACTATCGGAGAATTACGGAGGTCGGAGAGGTCTTTGAGGAGGTCGAGGAAGGTGAGGACCGAAGTTGGAGAAGATGGGGTTGCTCCACGGCCAAAGCTCCAGCTCCAGCTCCCAGTGAGGCCTCCTCTGAAAATGTCAACCTAAACAAGGTTAGGGTTAACACCAGAAGGCAAGGGGAGCACAAAGCGAGCAAGAGGTTGAAGAGGGAGCCACTGGAACAATGGTGCCACCGAGGAGCTCCAAGGTCTTCAACAATGGCGGCAAAAGGGGGAGGTTAGTGTAGGACAAGCTCGGCCAAGCACAGGCAAGGCCAAGCTCAAAGGTGTGTAAAAGAAGCCAAGGGCAACAGTGGGGAGGTTATATAGCTAGGGCAAAAGAGGTCATGGACCACGGGTTAAGCTCATGGTGAGCTTAGCTCAGGGGAGGTCCACGGGAAGTCCTGGACTAGGACAAGATGGAGGGGACAGAGTAGGTTAGGACAGGGCATGGCCTAGGGGCGGAAAGAGCTGACACGCATTTAATGCTTGCACGCTCAGAGCTGTTGGACAAGACCTTGCTCTGACTTTGCCTACTGCCATGGCACTCGCACGCGCCCAAGCTAGGAGAAGAACAGGGCGAATCTCTCCACCGCTGGATGAAAAGGATGGGGAGGTCCTAGCCCTCGGATCTATTTCGAGTTTGAAACGGTAAGTTTAAGTGACTAGAGGAGGTCACAGCCCTCCGATTTGGATGGGGAGGTCGTGGCCTCCAATTTTCATAACGCGGATCATAAAGGAAAGGAACAGGAGGTCCAAAGCGTTGGATCTAAATCAGCAGTGCGGACCTCTGGAAGGACTTAACGTTCTGCACGCTATAACCCAAGATGTGGAGGTCATGGCCTTGGATTTTGATCTAAGACTACGACCTCACGTCTTGGAGGAGGTCGATCGCCACGAGGCAAGGAGGTCGTGGCCGTGGATTTTAAATCTAACGGCACACAACACAAGATGGGGGAGGCCTTTGCGCTTGATAAAGAGGGGAGGTCGTGGGCTGTTGGATCTGATCCAACGATTGCGACCTCAAGTGGGTGGTTTGATTGGTTTGACAGTGAGGGGAGGTCATGGCCATGGATTCTTGATCCAAGGGCAATGACCTGAACAGGGTGGGAGGACCTCACTGTGACTGTTTGAGGAGGAGGTCTTTGAGGTTTAAAAACACAGGGGAGGTCATGGCCATGGATCCTTGATCCAACAGCAATGACCAGATGAGGTGGGGAGGTCCTTGCGGTGTTGACCGCGGAGGAGGTCGTGGCGGTTGGATGTAAATCCAACGGCTGCGACCTCATCAAGGTGGGAAGGGAGGTCTGATGGGTTGCGAAAGAGGTTGGGTTGGACCAGCTTTGCAAAGCGGTTCAGCCCAAGGAACAGTGTAAGTTCTTAAATTCAATTTTAACAGCTGAGATTTCATAGAATTGATTGGGATAGCAATTTAACTCCAAAATTTATGAAATTTTAACTGGAGCTTGCTGACATTAAGATTAACCTTACATAAAATTTCCAGAGGTTATTATGCAATGCATTTTTCTCAGGAAATTCATGAAGGCTGTTCAAGGATTTGTTTTACCTCCAAAAATTATCAAACAAGTTTTATAACTCATGATATTTTTCAGAGAGGCTCCACAACATTTCTAGGACCAAGGAAAAATATTTTCAAGGGTTTGGCACAAGATTTGTGATAAATGGGAAATGAGTTTGACTTAAGGTCAACAAGAGCTCTCGGACAAGAATTACCTGAGAGTTTAGGGGTTTTCAAGATGTGAGAAAAAGTTTTAATTTCTACACCTTTAATTACATTAGAAGCAACACCTGTTTAGGTATTTGGGATGTTACAGTATGTGTGTTTCAAATGTTACTGCATGCCTACTTTGACGCAACTATTTCAATACCTGCTTTTAAATTCATAGCTATGCCTAAATCCTTTGTAAGGCCTATGTTGACCTTGACTCAAATCCGTTGTCACCCTAGATTAAAATCTGGTTGATGCAATAGTGTGAACCAGGATCTCTTGAAAAATGTATGCTTAGTCATGCTTAGACCAAAATCTTATTTTGGGAGTTTTTACTGCCAAAAGACCAATGTTGTCTAATGTTTTAATCCATGACATTGGGTTGTTGTGGTAGCTTGTAAATGCTTTCGAAAATGCATTTGGACTTGGGCGAATCTGGTTGCTTGGTTGGTGCATGTCTATGCACGGGGGTCGTGTTATCCAATGCCCCAGGGTTGAGGTTGTCGTCCAAGTTAGTTAAGGACCGGTCTGCGAGCGATAACTTTGCTATGCCTATAATGGGCTATGCCTCACCATGCAACCACATGTCTATGCACGGGGGTCGTGTTATCCGATGCCCTAGGGTTGAGGTTGTCGCCCAAGTCAGTTAAGGACTAGTCTACGAGCGATAACTTTGCTATGCCTATAATGGGCTATGCATCATCGTGCAACCACATGTCCTGAGAAATGGGCAAAGGGACCTGTCTGACTAATTTGCAGAGTTCCATCGCGGTTGATCCTTTCTGCACGTGGGTGGTCTTTCATGCCCATTTCTTTTGACAAAGTCTTTCATGACTATTGTTCCCACCTGGCATAAGAGGGGGCACCCATTAACCCGGCGGGTTTCTATCCCAAGGGGGGATTTGCAAAACCTTAATGAGGGTGTACTGCGGTGGAACGATGCATTGTAAAGGCCTTGTCATGGGCTCTAGACCACTTACCTTCGGAAGTGAGTGGTGGCACTACCGGTCGCCAAACAAACTAGAGAAATCATGTCATGTCGGTAAAGTGTACAACCTCTGCAGAGTGTAAAACTATTCGAATAGCCGTGTCCACGGTATGGACGTGCTGGCAAAGCCTCTCATAGTTAGATGTTGGTTTTGGTTTCAAAAGGACTTTTGCAATTACGCATTGGATTTCTATCCAATGGGTTTTGGGCGGGAAGCCTTGTGACAGGAGGGTATCCTTCACTACTTGTGATGAATGCTATCCAAGTGAAAACTGAAATTTAGAAAAATGAATTTTAATTATCATTATCTGCCTTAGAACTTATTACTTGTATTTGAAACAAACTTGGCTTTAGGCAAATCAACCTTATTATGCCTTCCTTGAGATATCCATTTATGCATGTCATTCTGTTAATTGACGGGTGTAACTTGCGAGCATGGTTGTTGTGCTCATTCTTGCTTGATTTGATAATTGAGTAGAAGAGGACTTCTTTGATGAAGATGAGGACCAGATCAACTAGGCAGCGCCCTCCAGCCATTTGCTTGTGGTGAAACGTGTGGACTTGTTCTTTTGCTTTCACTGTGTGTTGTGTTTTCGCTGGCCTGTAGGCCGAACCTTGTAATCAACCCTTTTGTTGTAAATAAAGTTTGCTTTGATGTATGCTACCACTATTGTTTGCTGTGTGAACTAGTCATTGATCCTTGGGACTAGTTCAGAACACAGAAGGCTTGGGGCTTTTCTGTGAGACCCCGACGTTTATTGAGCTCATAATACTTAGTCATCCAATTGACCCTAGTATTATCAACCAAATAAACCCAGTCTCGAGAGATGTATACTCCCCAGAATGCAGTATACATACCTCACAACAAAAGAATGTATCAATTCCATACAACACATAGAACATAAGCAACAAACCGAAGTTAATATTAATAAGGATAGGTTATTACAAAGAGGGCCTTTAGGCCAAAAGCAACAAAACTACAAAGATAACAATGGAAGAAAAAGTGCCATAAAGATGGCTATAACACAAAGCCAATCGGTGTGCCTTAACCCTAGGCATCGACCGACCGCCAAGCTAGTCGTCGAAGAAAGCGCAACACGTGGCGCAAAAAGAGAGGCTCTTGGAGCTCTCCTTCTTCCTCTGCAACAAAAGCCACAAAAAATTGCCACAACCACAGGCGATGAGTACATAAAGTACTCCATAAGACTTACGTGTGAGATAACGAGAACTATAAATAGCTACATGCAAGCTTTATTTAAGTGGAGGAGGCTTTGGACTCATTTTAGCATAAAGCGACATTTATTTGCAATAACATAATAGATTGAAGGCAATTTGGCAAAGCATTTTTAAATGTTGAAGTAACAACGAGATAATAACATAGTAACAACAACAAGATCAACACGGAAGTGACTAACCCAATAGTCACCACAACAATAGCATGAACTCCCGTTCATACCAACCATGTCAAGTTTTAATTAAAGGTGGTAGTCTAATTCTTACGGAAATAACCAAGCGTGTCCATAACCTAGGGCGAGGCTATTGAATAGTTTTATCCTGCAGGGGTGTACCAATGTACCCACACGTCGACCGCCTTTCCTTTAAGCACACTACCTTAGGTGTCTTTGTGCAGCTAAGTCCTCTGAGACATTTCCAATGGACAATGCTAATTCGAGTCGCACAACCCACGGGAGAAAGAGACATCACACAACCTTCCCGGAAGCTAATGCTCCCCTCCCACATCACACACACATTTTATTTTTAAAAACACACCAACCGAGCGACCCCAATTAACACCGCCCAAAGTACTTAGTCAAGAGGGGTTCCATATGCCCCTCGTGTGGTTATACATAAAATTGCTTGGATCAATGGCGCAAGAATTCGGTCCTTGTTGACTCAGGCATACCACCACATCCAAAAACCACACCATCCATCCAATATGCCCAAGTCTAAATCAGTCTTTTATTTTCAGTTTTTGATTTTACAAATTAATCAAAGCACAAGTGCTGGACATATAGGAGTAATAATCATTTTTGAGTGATCAAGATCATCGACTAAGTCGATGATCGCCCAATACTACCGATAGCTAAGCATGTCTAAGCAGTAGGAAACGCAACTACTAAGTGATAAGAGCTCATCCAACGAGCTCAAACCACAGCGAATAACCTAGGCTCATTGGTAGTAGAGGATAAAGAATTCCTACAGATTATGCGACTATAGGATTACTAACGACATTTAACACAAAGTAGCATGCATACATAGAAGTAAAACAATATATTAAGCTTTAAAGTAATGGGACAATGATGGAAATGATCAAACTGCTTGCCTTGTTGCTGTTGCTCAAATTGTGGCAGAGGGTCGCTCTCGGGATCACCACAAATGTCGAAGCATAACGGAAAAGCGAGAAAGAACCGATAAGAACGACGAAACACAACAAAGACAGCACAACAAACGAACTCCAAATTCTCTGAATTTTCTACAGCAGCAAGGGGATGATTTTTAGGAAATTTTGCAACAAGAACCAATGGATTTGGATTCTCAATGCAAAAGATATGAGCAAAACAATTCTGCTCAGCCCTAAAAATTACCAAACTGCACTATTCACTAATTTAATTATGAGGCAACATTTTCTAGAAAAGTGGTGAAGCTGAAATTTTTACTGTAAAACCAGCACCTCATGAGATGAATAACACAATTGAGTTCACCTCATTTGGAGCTATATTGCACTTTCTATAATTTTTCAAAAACAAGAACTTGAACAAAATTATAATGCACAAGTCCTCAATTCCCTAACAGCAACATGCTCAAAACTAATTTTCACAGTGAGTTCATTAATAGAGGAAACCAACAAAGTTGGTCTCACTCAAAAATAAACCACAGAGCATTAGTTACGTATTTTACCAGTTAAGCATTGATTTAAGTGTATATTTTAAAGTTGGTTTTAAAATCTAATGGCAAACTGTGCTCTGGAGTTGAACTCAACTTACAATCATTTTTGGATTAAAGTCAAGTCCAAGACAGAGCCAACATACTTTGAATGACCTCAAATGGATTTAAAATGAGAAAGATATGAAATTCTAAAGTTTATACCTTATTTCAGTTCCTAATTAAGAATGTCTTGGAATTTCTAAAACCCATAAGGACATGGGAGGGCGTGAGCCACAGATCATAGATCTAACGGCTCGAGACCTCCCAGTGAACAACGACAGCTCGGGAGGTCCAGAGGTCTGGACCTCCTAGCAACAACGCAAGTCTTGAGCGAGGGGAGGCCGTGGCCGTAGATGGAGAATCAGCGGACCTAGCGATGAGGGAGGTCGGGACGGACCAGATCTAAAGGGGAGGTCCTCAGCGGTGAGATCTTCCAAAGGAAGATCTAAACTACCAAGATCTCCCCGAGGAAGATCTACATCGTCAAGACCTCACAGGGAGGTCTGGGCCGTCGAGATGTTCAAGGAGGTCCTCGATGGTTCAGATCGTCAGGGAGGACCTTGACGGTCAAGATCTACCCGGGAGGTCATGAGCAGCCGAGATAACCTAGGGAGGTCTAAGGGAGGTCCTAACGTCCACAGACCTCCGGGGAGGTCAGGACGGCCACGATTGCGCAAGGGAGGTCTTGGGCGCTCTAGATCTCCTCGGAGGAGGTGCGGATGTCGAGACCCAGCGCCACGCCGCTGGACATGGAATAAATCTTGCGCGGGACAGCGAGGAGGTCCGCTGCGGAGGTCTTAAATGCACGCATTAAAGGGTGGATTTAAGGCGGTTAAGACACCCATTGATTACAATGATGGGAGCAAATGATTAGCGCATTAAAATGGTGAAGCTTTGTCCTAAAGCGACAATGACACGCTCGGGGCGTCAAACAAAGATCCCGCGTGAAGAAGTGGTCTCGCCGGCGATGTAGAGCCCGCGGTGAGGTCAATGGTACCACCGAGTGCACAATAACGTTGCGCGCCAGTGGACCTCCTCTCAACGGCGACGGCGGCTTTGAGCGCCGGCGAGCGAGAGAAGGCAAATTGACCAAGACGGCCAAAACCGAAAAGCAAAAATGAAGCTCATGCGACATTCAAGCCGGTGCCAAAACTTAAGCTCGCGACATTCATTCATCGGGTGCCGACAACTAAGGACTACCAGGAGTTACAGGAGGTCCTTAAGATCTTGGGGAGGTTGAGGATGGTGATGGCCCGAGTTGGAGAAGATGGGGTTGCTCCACGGCCAAAGCTCTGCTCCAAGCTCCTCTTTGTCCACCTCTGTAAATGCCCAAACCAAAGCGAGTTAGGTCTTGGTCCCGAGAGGATGGTACAAATGGAGCTCGAGAGAAAAGGAGGAAAATTCGAGGACCCTTGTCCACCGAGGAGCTCAAGCTCCAAAAATGGCGACCAAGAATGGAGGTGAGTGAGGAGGAGCTCACCACGCACAAGATGCAAGGCCGAGATCGGTTGTGTGCAAAGGAAGCCAAGGGAGGATTCCTGGGTGACTTATAGACCGAGGTGAAGGTTATGAGTGGGGCTAAGCTCCATGGTGAGCTTAGCCCACGGGTTGGTCCATGGGGTGGCAAGGACATGAGGTTGACAAGGGGCGGGCTGTCTTGACTGAAAAGCGAAAGTGACTGCATTAAATGCGGTCGGAGGAGTCAATTAAAGGTGCACAGAGGCTGGCGCGCATGCTCCACCGCTCGAGCACGCATGCATGACCAAGGTAGGAGAAGAACAGGGAGGTCCTTATGACCGTTGGATAAGACACAGGAGAGGTCTGGCCCTCCGATGTCATTTTTGAACCGTTACGCTCAAAGGATGGGGAGCAGGTCCCACCACACGATCAAGGATGGGAGGTCGTGGCCCTCCGATTTCCTTAATGTGTAAGCGCGTGAGGAAAGGGGACAGAGGTCCAAGGCGTTGGATCTCCATCCAGCAGTGCGGACCTCCAGTGAGGACTTAACGCACGCGATCAAAAAGACATGAGGGAGGTCATGGCCTTTGGATTTAAATCAAGGGCACACAATGACCGGGAGGTCTCGATATGATGCATAGCAGCAAGGGAGGTCAGGACCTTTAGATTTAGATCTAAGGGCTACGATCGAGAGGTGGAGGTCTGAGCTTGCGCAACGCACAAGGGAGGTCATGGCCTTTAGATTTAGATCTAAGGGCTACGACCTCACCAAGGCGGGAGGACCTTGCCGTGATGTTTTTCAGAGGAGGTCGTGGCCTTTGGATCTGAATCCAGCGGCTCTGACCTCAACAACTAAAAGGGAGGTCTGTTAGTTAGATTGAGAGGAGGAGGTCGTGACCATGGATTTTTGATCCAATAGGTGTGACCTCATCAAGGTGGGATGTAGACTTTGAGGTTTGACACCGGGGAGGTCATGGCCGTGGATCTTTGATCCAGGGTGTGACCTCATGTAGGTGGGATGTTTGCTTAGCTTACAATGAGGGGAGGTCGGGGCCGTGGATCTTGAATCCAAGGGCCAAGACCTCAACAAGGTGGAAGGTGGTTTTGAGGTTTGATAACAAGGGAGGTCAGGGCGGTTGGATCTTAATCAAGGGCCAAGACCTCAACAAGGTGGAAGGTCTTGGCGGTGTTGATCATGGAGGAGGTCGTGGTGTTGGATGTAAATCCAGCAGTGCACTGATCAAAATGGAGAGGAGGTCTGCTGGGGTGCAGACATGGTCGGGCCGGACCAATTTTGAACATAGCTAGCCCAAGGAACAGATGTAGGCTTTTGAATTTAGTTTTTAACAGCTGAAACTTAGCGGAATTATTTGAGATAGCAAATGAACTCCAAATTTAATGAATTTTTAACTGAAGCTTGTTGACAATGAGATTAACCTTACATAAAATTTTCAGAGGTTATTATGCAATGCATTTTTCTCATGAAATTCATGAAGGTTGGTTAAAGGATTGTTTTACCTCCAAAATTTATCAAACTAGTTTTACCACTTGTGATATTTGTCGGAGGGGTCCCACATTAGTTTTTTGGGACCAAGGAAAATACTTTCAATTGTTGGGCACAAGATTTTAAGATAATGGGAAAAGGAATTTGACTTTTGGTCAACAAGAGCTTTGTGTTTTGGATTACACAACTCTTGGACAAAATTACATGAGATTTTAGGGTTTTCAAGTTGTGAGAAAAAGTTTTAATTTCTACACATATAATTATACTTGAATAACCCTAATTACACATTTGGGATGTTACAAAATCTCTCCCCTTACAAATCTCGTCCCGAGATTTGGCTCACTCGAGAAAGAAAGATGGATAGTCCGCACGCAGACGATCTTCTCTTTCCCAAGTAGCCTCATCCTCGAAATGGTTTGACCACTGAACTTTAAGGAACTTGATGGTCTTATTCCTTGTCCTTCGTTCGAGACTCATCGAGTCTGCGAGCAGGTGCTCGCGATAGGTCAAATCGGGTTGGACATCGAGAGTTTCCAACGGAGCTTCCTCGGTTGGAACACGGAGGCACTTCTTAAGCTGGGACACATGGAAAACATCATGTACCCCCTCAAGTGCAGCTGGCAACTCCAACTTATAGGCAACAGCTCCCTTCTTCTCGATAACGCGGTAGGGACCGACATATCGAGGAGCCAACTTGCCCTTGACGCCGAAACGTTGATGGCCCTTCAAAGGAGAGACTTTGAGATAAACAAAGTCATTAGGCTCAAAACGCAACTCACGTCGGCGGCGATCCGCATAGCTCTTTTGCCTGGATTGAGCTGTGCGCAAACGCTCACGAATAAGCTGGACTTGGCGCTCGGCCTCATTGATTGAGTCCGGGCCAAAGAGAGGTCTCTCACCGGTCTCTGACCAGTTCAACGGGGTTCTACACTTTCTCCCGTACAAGGCCTCAAATGGTGCCATGCCGAGACTGGCCTGAAAACTGTTGTTATAAGAAAACTCGGCGAATGGCAAGCATTTCTCCCAATGCTTCCCATACGAAAGGACACAAGCACGAAGCATGTCTTCCAAAACTTGGTTGACCCTCTCGGTCTGACCATCAGTTTGGGGGTGAAATGCCGTGCTAAAGGTAAGACGGGTTCCCATAGCCTTTTGCAGGCTATGCCAGAAACGGGAAGTAAAGATGGAGCCACGATCAGAAATGATCGTCTTAGGTACGCCATGTAAGCTCACAATCCTAGAGACATAGAGCTCAGCTAGGCGATCGGTACGAATCTTGGTCTTGACTGGAAGAAAATGAGCCACTTTAGTCAATCGATCGATGACGACCCAAATGGCATCATTTCCCTTCGGGGACGTGGGTAGACCGGTGATGAAATCCATTCCGATCGAATCCCACTTCCACTCCGAATAGGCGGAGGTGAAGCGATCTGCTTGGGCCGATGTTCGGCCTTGACACGACGACATCGTCGCTTTTCGACAACGAACCGCGATCTCCCTCTTCATTCGGGTCCACCAAAATCTCTGGCGGAGATCTTGATACATCTTTGTGGCCGGGATGAATGGATAAAAGCGAATCATGGGCTTCATGGAGGATTAAATTCCGCAATTCCTGTCCTTTGGAACCACAAAGGCGTTGCCGAACCTCACAACACCATGCTCATCCTCGAGAAAAGCACTTAGTTGTTCCGTTCTTGACATTTGCCTTAATGTGGCTCACTCCAATATCCATCACTGGCGGACTTGATCCGATCCACCAAGGTTGGTTGCACAACCAAGGCAATGAGAGAACCATGCTCAACTATCTCCAAGTTGAGGCATTTGGAATGCCTCGAGAAGAGAGGGCGAATGCTCCTAAGCACTAAGGCATTACAATGCGCTTTATGACTAAGCGCATCGGCAGCGACATTAGCCTTGCGGGATGGTAGTGAATACCCATATCATAATCCTTGATCAACTCCAACCATCTCCTTTGCACGAGGTTCAGGTCGGGTTGGGTGAACAAATACTTAAGGCTCTTGTGATCCGAATACACTTCTAGCGATTACCGATTAGGTAATGTCGCCAAATCTTAAGTGCATGAATCACGAAGCCAACTCCAAATCATGAGTAGGGTAGTTAAGTTCATGAGGTCTCAATTGCCTTGATGCATAGGCCACTACCTTGCTTTCTTGCATAAGGACACAACCGAGGCCTCGACGAGAAGCATCGCAAAAGATATCGAAGCTTCGATGGATATCGGGAAGAACAAGAACAGGAGCGGCGTCAACCGCTTCTTGAGTATTGGAAACTTTCCTCACACTCGGCGGACCACACGAACTTCTTGTCCTTCTTGAGCAACTCCGTCATCGGCCCGCGATCTTAGAAGTTCTCGATAAGCGACGATAATATCCCGCTAAGCAGAAAACTCCGCACATCGGTGACCGAAATAGGTGACTCCATGAAAGAACATCGCGACCTTGCTAGGATCAACGGCTACGCCTCCTGCTGAAAGAATATGGCCTAAGAAGGCCACTTCCTTCAACCAGAATGCGCACTTGCTGAACTTCGCGTACAGCTGGTGCTCACGTAGCTTGCCTAACACAAGCTTCAGATGCTCGGCGTGTTCCTCATCGTTCTGGGAGTAGATAAGGATATCATCGATGAAGACCACGACAAACTTATCCAAATACTCCATGAATACCGAATTCATGAGGTTCATGAACAAGGCAGGAGCATTGGTTAAGCCGAATGACATGACAGTGTACTCATACAAGCCGTGGCGAGTAGAAACGCCGTCTTTGGAATATCCTCGGGCGAATCTGAACTCGATGATATCCCACTCTCAAATCAATCTTGGAGAAAACTCGAGCTCCGGTTAATTGATCGAAGAGATCGTCAATGCGGGCAATGGATACTTGTTCTTTACCGTCACTTCATTAAGTGGGCGATAATCGGCGACATGCGTAAAATACCGTCCTTCTTCTTTACGAAGATAGCGGACAACCCCACGGAGATGAGCTAGGCGAATGAACCCTTCTCTTGCAGCTCACTTAATCGCTTCTTCAACTCCACCAACTCGTTCGGTGGCATCCGATAAGGCCTCTTTGAGATAGGGGCGATGCAGGGAGCCAACTCAATGACAAACTCGAGGTCTCGAGCGGGTGGCATTCCGGAAGATCTGCGGGAAAGACATCAACAAAGTCACAAACTATTGGGACTTCGCTAATATCTAGGCGGGCTTCGCTTCAAGCGAAGAGATGCGGATCTAGCGACTTCGGTGGCGAACACGCTTTCACGGAGGAGCTAGACGAGAGATGAGCCTCTGGCGCAATCGATTTGCCCCATGTCTTTGGGACAACCAATCCATGCCAAGAATCACATCAAGACTCGCTGAATGGAGAAGGATAAGGTTAAGCTAAGAACCCTCGCCTTCGATCTCGATAGGGACATCCCTACACTCGGATTGACTCTCAACTCCGAACCAGAGAGCGAATGAGTAAGCGGGGTGACAATGGAGAGAAAAAAGCTCTCCGACAATGACAAAAGACTTCGAAAACAAAGGAATGAGATGCTCTGAATCAAACAAGACGATGAGCAGGGTGAGAGTTAACGAAAGTGTACCTAGCACGGCGTCGGGTGCCTCTGAGCCTCCTCTGCGGTGGCGGCGTTGACGCGACCACTACCCACGCCTTGGGTAGCGGGACGATCTTCGGTCTGAGATGCACGACCTCTGGCCGCGTCCTCCATTAGGGCGAGGGCTCTCTGTCTTCTTAGGGCATTGGTTAGCATAATGCCCCTACGGTTGCATGAAAGCATGTGACCCAGTGCCGGGTTGCGGGTCGCTCTGTGACTTCGCGAGTGCGTGGTGAGACACGACTGCGAAGGACGAGAACAGGCGGGTGACCTCGGGGTGGCGAAGAGTGAGAGTGGTACCCCGAGATCGCCTCAAGGGGACGGAGGAATCGCCTGGATGACTTATGGGCCTCCCACTTGCGCTATGGAGTCCATAAGCTCTCGAGCCGCATGCTCACGACGATGGCCTTGTCGACCAAGGTCTAAAAATCAGAAAGTCGACAATGGATAGCTTGTCCTTGACTCCTCGGACAAGCCACGCTGAACTTGGCACCTTAGCCATATCGGTGGCCACGTCCTCGAGAGCATAACGAGCTAGATGGTTGAACTTCGTAGACATACTCCATGGTGAGCCATGCCCTTGCTTGGCGCAAGAAACTCCCCTTCTTGATCTCCATCAAGCCGGCGAGGATGTGAGCCCGTCGGAAGGCAAGACGGAACTCCTCCCAAGAAACGGTGTGGTCTGCGGGCTGCATGGCGAAAAGCTCTCCCACCATGACAAAGCCGCACCCTCGGTGGTGCGATGCAAGCAGTGCCTTCTCGTGCTCACGGCGCTGCGCGATCGGAGCTTACGCTCCACGAGCAAGCCAATCGCTCAGCATCCAACGGGTCCTCGACCGGGAAAAGGTAGGGGCTGAGTACGAAGAAACTCCGCGAGTCCTCCACGCGGTGATGGGCGTTCCTTGCCCGGATCACGAAGCTCGAAAGTGCGGTGGTGTTGCGCGATGGCGTCGATAGAACTCTCCGGTCATCCGCGCGGTTGCGCCGATCTGAAGAAGAACCTCGGCCATGGTCGGAGGAGGAGAAGCTCCTCGTCCGGACTAGTGATCGCCTTGGCCGCTACGAAAAGCGTCCGGCCATCTGTTACAAGGAATTTTTGGTTAGCAACTAGACCTGAAAACAAAGCCTTAAAAAAGCAAAAGCGATCGACTAGGGAATGGAATATCACCCCAAGCGAAGGCCAAAATCAGCGGTTATTTAAACTTTAAAAAGCTTCTAAAAGACTCTAAAACAGCCAAGAAACACCAAAAGCAAGGCTCAACTTCTCAACTCAACTAACCCGTATTGAGCGAGCGAGTAATTGGTCGAGAAGATCAAAAATCAGATTGTAGGGTGAGAGCTAATGCTACTAAAGAGCAAGGTTAAATCAGCGAAATAAGGGTTAGATACTTAGCTAACTAGTATCACATCTTACCCTTTTATTCCCACAAGTTTTAGTTGATTAACCTCTCATTATCTATCCTAATTAGAAACCTTTGAGACTGCTGTCCGGGAAATTTGATGCTTGCTGTCCAGATTTAGCATCAAGCTCCTTGTCGAATCACCGACTCGAAACTTCAAAACCTTGTAGTGGGCAGCTCACACTTCAATTTGCCAATCTCATTGGTTCTCCCAAAAACCAGTGTTAATCGATAACAACTATTTTGTAGAAGGAAGAGAGGAAAACAACTTTTAAAACTTAAATTAGAGTGGGATGAGAAGAGAAAGCTAAGATAGGTAAGGAATAAAATCCGAGAATTTTCCTAAGCTTTCAAAACTCATTTGATGCTTTGAAAATAGGTTTTCAAAATATCCTAAGGACGACCAAGCTTGCGTTACTACGGTCATAACGGCTCTGATACCAACTTTTGTGAGACCCCGACGTTTATTGAGCTCATAATACTTAGTCATCCAATTGACCCTAGTATTATCAACCAAATAAACCCAGTCTCGAGAGATGTATACTCCCCAGAATGCAGTATACATACCTCACAACAAAAGAATGTATCAATTCCATACAACACATAGAACATAAGCAACAAACCAGAAGTTAATATTAATAAGGATAGGTTATTACAAAAGAGGGGCCTTTAGGCCAAAAGCAACAAAACTACAAAGATAACAGCGGAAGCAAAAGTGCCATAAAGATGGCTATAACACAAAGCCAATCAGTGTGCCTTAACCCCTAGGCATCTGACCGGACCGCCAAGCTAGTCGTCGAAGAAACTGCAACACGTAGCGCAAAAGAGAGGCTCTTGGAGCTCTCCTTCTTCCTCTGCAACAAAAGCCACAAAAAAAATTGCCACAACCACGGGCAGATGAGTACATAAAGTACTCCATAAGACTTACGTGTGAGATAACGAGAACTATAAATAGCTACATGCAAGCTTTATTTAAGTGGAGGAGGCTTTGGACTCATTTTAGCATAAAGCAGCATTTATTTGCAATAACATAATAGATTGAAGGCAATTTGGCAAAGCATTTTTAAATGTTGAAGTAACAACGAGATAATAACATAGTAACAACAACAAGATCAACACGAAGTGACTAACCCAATAGTCACCACAACAATAGCATGAACTCCCCGTTCATACCAACCATGTCAAGTTTTAATTAAAGGTGGTAGTCTAATTCTTACGGGAAATAACCAAGCGTGTCCATAACCTAGGACAAGGCTATTCGAATAGTTTTATCCCTGCAGGGGTGTACCAATGTACCCACACGTCAGACCGCCTTTCCTTTAAGCACACTACCTTAAGTGTCTTGCACGGCTAAGTCCTCTGAGACATTTCCAATGGACAATGCTAATTCGAGTCGCACAACCCACGGGGAGAAAGAGACATCACACAACCTTCCCGGAAGCTAATGCTCCCCTCCCACATCACACACACATTTTATTTTAAAAACACACCAACCGAGCGACCCCAATTAACACCGCCCAAAGTACTTAGTCAAGAGGGTTCTATATGCCCCTCGTGTGGTTAGCACGCAAAATTGCTTGGATCAATGGCGCAAGAATTCGGTCCTTGTTGACTCGGGCATACCACCACATCCAAAAACCACACCATCCATCCAATATGCCCAAGTCTAAATCAGTCTTTTATTTTCAGTTTTGATTTTACAAATTAATCAAAGCACAAGTGCTGGACATATAGGAGTAATAATCATTTTTGAGTGATCAAGATCATCGACTAAGTCGATGATCGCCCAATCTACCGATAGCTAAGCATGTCTAAGCAGTAGGAAACGCAACTACTAAGTGATAAGAGCTCATCCAACGAGCTCAAACCACAGCGAATAACCTAGGCTCATTGGTAGTAGAGGATAAAGAATTCCTACAGATTATGCGACTATAGGATTACTAACGACATTTAACACAAAGTAGCATGCATACATAGAAGTAAAACAATATATTAAGCTTTAAAGTAATGGGACAATGATGGAAATGATCAAACTGCTTGCCTTGTTGCTGTTGCTCAAATTGTGGCAGAGGGTCGCTCTCGGGATCACCACAAATTTGAAGCCTAACGGAAAAGCGAGAAAGAACCGATAAAACGACGAAACACAACAAAGACAGCACAACAAACGAACTCCAAATTCTCTGAATTTTCTACAACAGCAAGGGGATGATTTTTAGGAAATTTTGCAACAAGAACCAATGGATTTGGATTCTCAATGCAAAAGATATGAGCAAAACAATTCTGCTCAGCCCTAAAATTACCAAACTGCACTATTCACTAATTTAATTATGAGGCAACATTTTCTAGAAAAGTGGTGAAGCTGAAATTTTTACTGTAAAACCAGCACCTCATGAGATGAATAACACAATTGAGTTCACCTCATTTGGAGCTATATTGCACTTTCTATAATTTTTCAAAAACAAGAACTTGAACAAAATTATAATGCACAAGTCCTCAATTCCCTAACAGCAACATGCTCAAAACTAATTTTCACAGTGAGTTCATTAATAGAGAAACCAACAAAGTTGGTCTCACTCAAAAATAAACCACAGAGCATTAGTTACGTATTTTACCGATTAAGCATTGATTTAAGTGTATATTTTAAAGTTGGTTTTAAAATCTAATGGCAAACTGTGCTCTGGAGTTGAACTCAACTTACAATCATTTTTGGATTAAAGTCAAGTCCAAGACAGAGCCAACATACTTTGAATGACCTCAAATGGATTTAAAATGAGAAAGATATGAAATTCTAAAGTTTATACCTTATTTCAGTTCCTAATTAAGAATGTCTTGGAATTTCTAAAACCCATAAGGACATGGGAGGGCGTGAGCCACAGATCATAGATCTAGCGGCTCGAGACCTCCCAGTGAATTTCTTGCCTGCAGCTCGGGAGGTCCAGAGGTCTGGACCTCCTAGCAACGCATAAGTCTTGAGACGAGGAGGCCGTGGCCGTAGATGGAGAATCCAACGGACCTAGCGATGAGGGAGGTCGGGACGGACCAGATCTAAAGGGGAGGTCCTCAGCGGTGAGATCTTCCAAGGAAGATCTAAACTACCAAGATCTCCCGAGGAAGATCTACATCGTCAAGACCTCACAGGGAGGTCTTGGGCGGTCGAGATGTTCAAGGAGGTCCTCGATGGTTCGAGATCGTCCGGGGAGGACCTTGGCGGTCAAGATCTACAGGGAGGTCATGAGCAGACCGAGATAACCTAGGGGAGGTCTAAGGGAGGTCCTAACGTCCACAGACCTCCGGGGAGGTGCAGGCGGCCACGATTGCGCAAGGGAGGTCTTGGGCGCTCCAGATCTCCTCGGAGGAGGTGCGGATGTCAGACCCAGCAGCGCACGCAGCTTGGACATGGAATAAATGCGCGGGGACAGCGAGGAGGTCAGCAGCGGAGGTCTTAAATGCACGCATTAAAGGGTGGATTTAAGGCGGTTAAAACGCCCATTGATTACAATGATGGGAGCAAATGATTAGCGCATTAAAATGGTGAAGCTTTGTCCTAAAGCGACAATGACACGCTCGGGGCGTCCGACAAAGATCCGGCGTGAAGAAGTGGTCTCGCCGGCGATGTAGAGCCCGCGGTGAGGTCAATGGTACCACCGAGTGCACAATAACGTTGCGCACCGGTGGACCTCCTCTCAACGGCGACGGCGGCTTTGAGCGCCCGGCGAGCGAGAGGGCAAATTGACCAAGACGGCCAAAACCGAAAAGCAAAAATGAAGCTCTGCGCGACATTCAAGCCGGTGCCAAAACTTAAGCTCTGCGACATTCATTCATCTGGGTGCGACAACTAAAGGACTACCGGGGAGTTACAGGAGGTCCTTAAGATGCTTGGGAGGTTGAGGATGGTGATGGCCTGAGTTGGAGAAGATGGGGTTGCTCCACGGCTAAAGCTCCTGCTCCAAGCTCCTCTTTGTCCACCTCTGTAAATGCCCAAACCAAAGCGAGTTAGGTCTTGGTCCCAGAGGGATGGTACAAATGGAGCTCGAGAGAAAAAGGAGGAAAACTCCGGGACCCTTGTCCACCGAGGAGCTCAAGCTCCAAAGAATGGCGACAAGAATGGAGGTGAGTGAGGAGGAGCTCGACCACGCACAAGATGCAAAGCCGAGATCGGTTGTGTGCAAAGGAAGCCAAGGGAGGATTCGGGGTGACTTATAGACTGAGGTGAAGGTTATGAGCTGGGGCTAAGCTCCTGTAACATCCCAAATGTATAATTAGGGTTAATCAAGTATAATTATATGTGTAGAAATTAAAACTTTTTCTCACATCTTGAAAAACCCTAAAATCTTGTGTAACTCTTGTCCAAGAGTTGTGTAATTCAAAAACACAAAGCTCTTGTTGACCAAAAATCAAACTCATTCTCCAATTATCTTAAATCTTGTGCCAAACAATTGGAATATATTTTCCTTGGTCCCAAAAACTGATATGGGACCCCCTCTGAAACATATCATGAGTTATAACACTTGTTGATAATTTTGGAGGCAAAACAATCCTTTAAACAACCTTCATGAATTTCCTGAGAAAAATGCATTGCATGATAACCTCTGGAAATTTTATGCAAGATTGGTCTCATTGTCAACAAGCTCCAGTTAAAATTTCATCAAATTTGGAGTTCATTTGCTATCTCAAATAATCTGCTAAGTTTCAATTGTTAAAACTAAATTTAAAAGCCTACACTTGTTCCTTGGGCTAGCCATATTCAAAGTTGGTCCAGCCCAACCATGTCTGCACCTCGTGAGACCTCATCTCCACTTGATCGGTCGCGTAGTTGGATTTACATCCAACACCCACGACCTCCTCATGATCAACACCGCGAGGACCTCCCACCTCATGAGGTCATTGCCGTTGGATCGGTGATCCATGGTCATGACCTCCCCGTGTGTTAAACCTCAAAGACCTCCTCGAGTTGTTAAACCATCGCAATGAGGTCATCCCATTTGTTGAGGTCGTGGCCGTTGGATCAAATCCAACCGCCACGACCTCCTCCTCAACATACTCGGTCGAGGTCATCCCACTGCGTGAGGTCATAGCCCTTGGATCCAAGATCCATGGCCCCGACCTCCTCCTCTCAACCTAAACTAAACAAACCTTCCACCTAACCTAGGTCGTAGCCATTGGATCAAATCCAACGACTCACGACCTCCTGCTGATATCAAGCACTCACAACCTCCCCATCTTTTGTTGTGCCTTTGTTAGATTAAAATCTACGGTCCACGACCCCTTTTGTCTCATGCGCACTGACCTCCCAACAAGACGTGAGATCGTAGCCCTTAGATCTAAATCTAAAGGCCATGACCTCCCTTGCACATTGCGCATCATATCGCACCTCCCGGTCATTGTGTGCCCTTGATTTAAATCCAAAGGCCATGACCTCCCTCATGTCTTTTGATCGCGTGCGATTAAGTCCTCATTGGAGGTCCGCACTGCTGGATGGAGATCCAACGCTTTAGACCTCTGTCCCTTTCCCCACGTGCGTTTTCTCGATTAAGAAATCGGAGGCCACGACCTCCCATCCTTGATCGTGTGGCTGGGACCTCCTCCCACCACTTAAAACATAACGGTTCAAAATGAGATCCGATGGTTAGGACCTCCCGTGTCTTATCCAGCGGTCATGAGGACCTCCTGTTCTTCTCCTTCCTCTGGCGGGGCAAACTCGGCGGCGCAATTAATGCGTGTCGACCTTAGGGTACACTTCATGACTCTTTCTTGACCGCATTTAATGCAGGTCAGCTTTTCGCCCCTCTGGTCAGCTCAAACCTGCCACTGTGTCAACTTTAAGTCTTGTCCAATGCCAAGACCGTGCCATGGGCCAAGCTCACAGGGAGCTTAGCCAGTGGTCTACGACCTCAATTGCCCTAGGATAAAACCACCCCCACTGTGCCTTTATCTTCCTTTGCACGCCATTGTTCTTTGCTCACCCATCTGTGCTTGTGAACTCTAAGCCGCAGAGCTCCTTGGCCGCCATTGTTGGACTTGAAGTTCCTCGGTGGACAAGGGTCACTGGGGTTTCCCACCTTTCTCCTTGCTTCCATTTGTGCCTTCCCTCTGGGACCAAGTCCTGACTTGAGTTGTTGGACATTTGCAGAGGGGGACAAAGAGGAGCTTGGAGGCTGTGTCTTAGGCGGTGAAGCTTCACTGTCTTCCCCAACACCGCCATCACCTCCACGACCTCCCCAGCACCTTAGGACCTCCAGGTACACCTCCTGTAGTCCCTTAGTTGCTGGCACCCGCTTGAATGTTGTCGCGGAGCTTTCTTGGCATACGCTTGAATGTCGCGCGGAGCTTCATTTTGCGTTTTCGAACTTTGGCCGTGCTGGTCAACCTTGCCCTCTCCGGCTCGCCGGCGTTCAAAGCCGCCGTCGCCGTTGAGAGAAGGCCCACTGGGTGCGCAACGTTATTGTGCACTCAGTGGTACCATTGGATCTCGCCGGCGAGGTCTACATCGCCGGCGATGACCACATCTTTGCGCTCGGGATTTTGCCGGACGTCCCGAGCGTGTCATTGTCGTTTTTAGGACATAAATTCACCGTTTTAAATGCCCAATCATCGCAATCATTGGATGTCTTAACTGCCTTAAATCCACCCTTTAATGCGTGCATTTAAGACCTCCCGCGCGCGCGGACCTCCTTGATGTCCAGCGCGCATTTATCTCATGTCCAAAACTCGTGCGCGTTGGGTCTGGGACGTCCAGACCTCCTCCGGGGAGATCTGGAGCGTCCAAGACCTCCCCTTGCGCAATCGTGGCCGTCCAGACCTCCCTGGAGGTCTGTGACGTTAGGACCTCCCTTAGGACCTCCCCGAGGCCATCTCAGCCGTTCATGACCTCCCCGGGTAGATCTTAACCGTCAAGGTCCTCCCTCGGACGATCTGAACCATCAATGACCTCCCTTGGAACATCTGGACCGTCCAAGACCTCCCTGTGAGGTCCTAACGATGTAGATCTTCCTCGGGAGATCTTGGTAGTTTGGATCTTCCGTTGGAAGATCTCAACCGTTGAGGACCTCCCGTGTTGATCTGAGCCGCATGACCTCCCATTTAGATCTGGTCCGTTCCGGACCTCCTTTTGTGTTGTGGTCCGTTGGATCTCCCATCTCTGACCACGACCTCCCCTCACCTCGCGCATGTGAGTTGCTAAGAGGTCCAGACCTCTGGACCTTCACGTCTTGGCGTATGTGATGTTCTCTGGGAGATCTTGAGCCGTTGGATTTAAGATCTGTGGCTCACGACCTCCCTGTCCTTATGGGTTTTAGAAATTCGGTGAGGTCTTAGTTAAAGCTGAAATAAGGTATAGACTTTAGAATTTCATATCTTTCTCATTTTAAATCCATTTGAGGTCATTCAAATTGTGTTAGCTCTGTCTTGAACTTGACTTTAATCCAAAAATGATTGTAAGTTGAGTTCAGCTCCAGAGCACAGTTTGCCGTTAGGTTTTAAAACTCACTTTAATTATACACTCAAAAACAATACTTAACTTGTAAAATGTATAACTAATGCTCTATAGGCTATTTGTGGGTGAGACCAACTTTGTTGGTTTCCTCTCTTAGTGAACTCACTGTGAAAATTAGTTTTGAGCATGTTGCTGTTAGGAAATTGAGAACTTGTGCATTATAATTTTGTTCAAGTTCTTGTGTTTGAAAATTTATAGAAAGTGCAATATAGCTCCAAATGAGATGAACTCAATTGTGTTATTCATCTCATGAGGTGCTGGTTTTACAGTAAAATTTTCAGCTTCGCTGCTGTTATAGAAAATGTTGCCTCATAATTAAATTAGTGAATAGTGCAGTTTGGTATTTTAGTAGGCTGAGCAGAATTGATTTCATCATATCTTTTGCATTGAGGATCCAAATCAATTGGTTCTTGTTGCTAAAGTCATGATAAATCATTGTCTTGCTGCTGTAAAATTTTCATAGCTTTTGGAGTTCATTTGTTGTGCTGTCTTTGTTGTTTTTCGTCGTTCTTATCGGTTCTTTCTCGCTTTTCCGTTAGGTTTCGACATTTGTGGTGATCCCGAGAGCGACCCTCTGCCACAATTTGACCACCAGCAACAAGGCAAGCAGTTTGACCATTTCCATCATTGTCCCATTACTTTAAAGCTTAATACTTTGTTTTACTTCTATGTATGCATGCTACTTTGTGTTAAATGTCGCTAGCGAGCCTATAGATGCATGATCTGTAGGAATTGTTTATCCTCTACTACCATGAGCCTAGGTTATTTGCTGTGGTGGGAGCTCGTTGGATGAGCTCCTATCACTTAGTAGTTTCGATTTAAATTGCTTAGACATGCTTAGTTATCGGTAGAAATGGGCGATCATCGACTTAGTCGATGGTCTTGATCACTCAAAACTGATTATTACTCCTATATGTCCAGCACTTGTGCTTTGATTAATTGTAAAATCAAAAACTGAAAATAAAAGATTGATTTAGACTTGGGCATATTGGATGGATGGTGCGGTTTTTGGATGTGGTGGTATGCCTGGGTCCCTAAGGACCGAGTACTTGGGTCACTAAGCCAAGCGATTTCGCGTACTAACCACGCGAGGGGCATATGGAACCCCTCTTGACTAAGTACTCTAGGAGGTGTTAATTATGAGCGAGCTCGGTTGGTGTGTTTTTAAAAACAAATGTATATGTATAGTGTGGGAGGGAGCATTAGCTTAGGAAGGTTGTGATGTCTCCTTCTCCCGTGGGTTGTGCAGCTCGTAATTAGCATTCATCCTTTGGAAAGGTCTCGTAGGACTTAGCCGTGCAAAGACACCTTCGAAGTGTGCGTAAAGGAAAGGCGATCGGCGTGTGGGTACAGTGGTACACCTGCGCAGGATAAAACTATTGAATAGCCTCGTCCTAGGTTATGGACATGCTTGGTAAGGTCGTTCAAGACTAGACTACAACCTTTAATTAAAACTTGACATGGTTGGTATGAACGGGGAGTTCATGCTATTGTTGTGGTGACTTGGGTTAGTCACTTCCAGGTTGTTCTTGTTGTTGTTACTATGTTATTATCTCGTTGTTACTTCAACATTTAAAAATGCTTTGTCAAATTGCCTTCAATCTATTATGTTATTGCAAATAAATGTTGCTTTATGCTAAAATGAGTCCAAAGCCTCATCCACTTAAATAAAGCTTGCATGTAGCTATTTATAGTTCTGTTATCTCACACGTAAGTCTTGCGGAGTACTTTATGTACTCATCTGCCCGTGGTTGTGGCAATTTTTTTTTGTGGTTTTTGTTGCAGAGGAAGAAGGAGAGCTCCAAGAGCCTCTCTTTTGTGCTACGTGTTGCGCTTTCTTGACGACTAGCTTGGCGGTCGGTCGAGATGCCTAGGGTTAAGGCACACCGATTGGCTTTGTGTTATAGCCATCTTTATGGCACTTTTGCTTCATTGTTATCTTTTGTATTTATCGCTTTTTGGCCTAAGGGCCTCTCTTTTGTAATATCTATTCCATATTAATATTAACTTCGGTTTGTTGCTTATGTTCTATGTGTTGTATGGAATTGATATACTCTTTTGTTGTGAGGTATGTATCTTGCATTCGGAAGTATACATCTCTCGAGACCGGGTTTATTTGGTTGATAATACTAGGGTCAATCGGATGACTAAGTATTATGAGCCTAATAAACGTCGAGTCTCTAAAAGTTGGTATCGAGCCATCTTGACCGTAGTAACGCAAGCTTGGTCGTCCTTAGGATATTTTGAAAACCTATTTTCAAAGCATCAAATGAGTTTTGAAAGCTTAGGTAAATTCTCGGATTTTATTCCTTACCTATCTTAGCTTTCTCTTCTCATCCCACTCTAATTTGAGTTTTAAAAGTTGTTTTCCTCTCTTCCTTCTACAAAATAGTTGTTATCGATTAACACTGGTTTTTGGGAGAACCAATGAGATTGGCAAATTGAAGTGTGAGCTGCCCACTACAAGGTTTTGAAGTTTTGGAGTCGGTGATTCGACAAGGAGCTTGGATCTAAGCCTTTGGACAGCAAGCATCAAATTTCGGACAGCAGTCTCAAAGGTGTCTAATTAGGATAGATAATGAGAGGTTAATCAACTAAAACTTGTGAGAATAAAAGGGTAAGATGTGATACTAGTTAGCTAAGTATCTAACACTTATTTCGCTGATTTAACCTTGCTCTTTAGTAGCATTAACTCTCACCTTACAATCTGATTTTTGATCTTCTCGACCAATTACTCGTTCATTCAATACGGGTTAGTTGAGTTGAGAAGTTGAGCCTTGCTTTTGGTGTTTCTTGGCTGTTTTAGGGTCTTTTAGAAGCTTTTAAAAGTTTAAATAACCGCTGATTTTGGCTTTCGGTTGGGGTGATATTCCATTCCCTAGTCGATCGCTTTTGCTTTCTTTAAGGCTTTGATTTGGGTCTAGTTGCTAACCAAAAATTCCTTGTAACAGATGGCGGGCCGATTTCGTAGCGGCCAAGGCGATCCACTGGTCCGGGCGAGGAGCTTCCTCCTCCTCCGACCATGGTCGAGGTTCTTCTTGGATCGGCGCAACCGCGGATGACAGAGAGTTCTCTCGGGCGTCATCGCGCAACACCACCGCACTTACGGAGCTTCGTGATCCGGGCGAGGCATATCGGCCGCGTGGAGGACTCGCGGAGTTTCTTCGTACTCAGCCCCTACCTTTTCGGTCCGAGGACCCTTTGGATCTGAGACGATTGGCCGTCTTGTGGGCGTAAGCCAGATCGCGCAGCGCTGAGCACGAGAAGGCGCTGTTCGCATCGCACCAGCTGGAGGGTGCAGCTTTGTCATGGTGGGAGAGCTTTCTCGCCATGCAGCCCGTGGATCACACCGTCTCTTGGGAGGAGTTCCGTGCTGCCTTCCGACGGGCTCACATCCCTGCCGGCTTGATGGAGATCAAGAAGCAGGAGTTTCTTGCGCTCAAGCAAGGGCGTAGCTTAGTCATGGAGTATGTCTACGAGTTCAACCATCTAGCTCGTTATGCTCCTGAGGATGTGGCCACTGATATGGCTAAGCAGGCCAAGTTCAGGCGTGGCTTGTCTGAGGAGCTGAAGGACAAGCTATCCATTGTCGACTTTCCTGATTTTCAGACCTTGGTCGACAAGGCCATCGTCGCTGAGCATGCGGCTCGAGAGCTTATGGACTCCATAGCGCAAGTGGGAGACCCATAAGTCATCGAGGCGCTTCTTCCGTCCCGCTTGAGCGATCTCGGGGTACCACTCTCACTCTTGGCGCCCGAGGTCACCTGCCCTGTTCCTCGTCCTTCGCAGAGCGTGTCTCGATCCGTGCACTGCGAGTCGTGAGCGCCCCCGCAACCCGGCAATGGGTCACATGTTTCTCATGCAACGTAAGGGGCATTATGCGAACCAATGCCCTAAGAAGACAGGCGACCCCTCGTCCTAATGGAGGGCGCGGGCGAGGTGGAGCATCGCGGGACTAGAAGATCGCCCGGCTACCCAAAGGCGTGGGTAGTGGTCGCGTCAACGCCATCACCACAGAGGAGGCTCAGGAGGCACCCGGCGTCGTGCTAGGTACACTTTCTCGTTAACTCTCATCCCTCTTGTTTTGTTTGATTCAGAGCATCTCATTCATTTGTTTCGAGTCTTTTCTTTGCTATCGGAGAGCTTCTTTTCTCTCCATTGTCGGTCCGCTACTCATTCGCTCTCTGGTTCGGAGTTGAGAGCGAATCTGAGTGTAGGATGTCCCTATCGAGATCGAAGGCGAGGTTTCTTAGCCAACCTTATCCTTCTCCATTCAGCGAGTCTTGATGTGATTCTTGGCATGGATTGGTTGTCCCAAAGACATGGGGCAAATCGATTGCGCCAGAAGCTCATCTCTATCTAGTCCTCCGGCGGCGGGTTAAGCTTTTAAAAAGGTGCTAGATCGCATCTCTTGGCGCAGAAGCGAAGCCGCTCTAGATATTAGCGAAGTCCCAACAGTTTGTGACTTTGTTGATGTCTTTCCCACTGATCTTCGAGGATGCCACCCGTTCGAGACCTCGAATTTGTCATTGAGTTGGCTCCTGTACCGCCCCTATCTCAAAGAGGCCTTATCGGATGCCACCGAGCGAGTTGGTAGAATTGAAGAAGCGATTAAGTGAGCTGCAAGAGAAGGGTTTCATCCGCCTAGCTCATCTCCTTGGGGTTGTCCAAAGAATCTTCGTAAAGAAGAAGGATTCGTACTTTACGCGTAAGGCGTCGATTACGCCCACTTAATGAAGTGACGATGAAGAACAAGTATCCATTGCCCGCATCGACGATCTCTTGATCAATTAACTGGAGCTCGAGTTTTCTCCAAGATTGATTTGAGAGTGGGATATCATCGAGTTCGGATTCGCCTGAGGATATTCCAAAGACGGCGTTCTCTACTCGCTTCGGCTTGTACGAGTACAACGTCGTCATGTCGTTCGCTTAACCAATGCTCTGCCTTGTTCATGAACCTCATGAATTCGGTATTCATGGAGTATTTGGATAAGTTTGTCGTGGTCTTCATCGATGATATTCTTATCTATTCCAAGAACGATGAGGATCATGCCGAGCATCTGAAGCTTGTGTTAGGCAAGCTACGTGAGCACCATTTGTCTGTGAAGTTCAGCAAGTGTGCGTTACGTTGAAGGAAGTGGCTTTCTTAGGCCATATTCTTTCAGCGGAGGCGTGGTATTGATCCTAACAAGGTCACCGATGTTACGTCATGGAGTCCGCCCGCCGGTCACCGAAGCGCGGAGTTTTCTTGGTTTAGCGGGATATTATCGCTTCATCGAGAACTTCTCCAAGATCGCGGCCGATGACGGAGTTGCTCAAGAAGGACAAGAAGTTCTTGTGGTCCGATGCTTGCATGGCAAGTTTCCATATACTCAAGCGTTTGACCACCGCTCCCATTCTTGTTCTTCCCGATATCCATCGCAGCCGATATCTTTTGCGATGCTTCTCGTCGAGGCCTCGGTTGTGTCCTTATGCAAGAAGGCAAGGTAGTGGCCTATGCATCAAGGCAATTGAGACCTCATGAGCTCAACTACCCTACTCATGATTTGGAGTTGGTGCTGTGATTCATGCGCTTAAGATTTGGCGACATTACCTAATCGGTGTCGTTGTGAAGTGTATTCGGATCACAAGAGCCTCAAGTACTTGTTCACCCAACTGACCTAAACCTCGGGCAAAGGAGATGGTTGGAGTTGATCAAGGATTATGATATGGGTATTCACTACCATCCGGCAAGGCTAATGTCGCTTCTTGATGCGCTTAGTCGCAAAGCGCATTGTAATGCCTTAGTGCTCAAGGAGCATTCGCCCTCTCTTCTCGAGGCATTCCAAATCTCAACTTGGAGATAGTTGAGCATGGATCTCTCGCGCCATGGTTGTGCAACCAACCTTGGTGGATCGGATCAAGTCCGCCCGGCGATCGGATGTTGGAGTGAGCCACATTAAGGCAAATGTCAAGAACGGAGCGACCAAGTGCTTCTCGAGGATGAGCATGGCGTCGTGAGGTTCGGCAACAGCGCCTTGTGGTTCCAAAGGACATGGAGTTGCGAATTTAATCCTCCGCTGAAGCCCATGATTCGCCTTTATCCATTCATCCGGGGCCACAAAGATGTATCAAGATCTCCGCCAGAGATTTTGGTGGACCCGAATGAAGAGGGAGATTGCGGTTCGTTGTCGAGTGCGGCGTGTGTCGTCGTGTCAAGGCCGAGCATCGGCGTCTCGCCGGGCGCTTGACCTTTGCCAATTCTGAGTGGAAGTGGGATTCGATCGAATGGATTTCATCACCGTCTACCCACGCCCGAAGAAGAATGATGCCATTTGGGTCGTCATCGATCGATTGACTAAGGTGGCACATTTCCTTCCGTCAAGACCGAACTTCGTAGGTCTTTTGGCGGAACTCTATATCGCCCGCATCGTGAGTTTGCACGGTGTGCGAAGACGATCGTGTCGGATCGTGGATCCTTTTCACGTCTCGTTTTGGCATAGCTTGCAAGAGGCTATGGGCACTCGTCTTACCTTTAGCACGGCATATCATCCTCAAACTGATGGTCAGACCGAGAGGGTCAACCAAGTTTTGGAGGACATGCTTCGTGCTTGTGTCCTTTCATATGGGAAGCATTGGGAGAAATGCTTGCCATTCGCCGAAGTTTTCTTATTATAACAACGACTTCGAGCCGCCTCTCGGCATGGCACCATTTGAGGCCTTATACGGGAGAAAGTGTAGGACCCCGTTGAACTGGTCAGAGACCGGTGAGAGACCTCTCTTTGGCCCGGACTCAATCAATGAGGCCGAGCGCCAAGTCCAGCTTATTCACGTGGCGTTTGCGCGCAGCTCAATCGAGCAAAAGAGCTATGCGGATCGCCGTCGGCGTGAGTTACGTTTTGAGCCTAATGACTTTGTTTATCTCAAAGTCTCTCCTTTGAAGGGCCATCAACGTTTGGCGTCAAGGGCAAGTTGGCTCCTCGATATGTCGGTCCCTACCAAGTTATCGAGAAGAAGGGAGCTGTTGCCTATAAGTTGGAGTTGCCGGCTGCACTTGAGGGGTACATGATGTTTTCATGTGTCCCAGCTTAAGAAGTGCCTCCGTGTTCCAAGCGAGGAAGCTCCGTTGGAAACCCTCGATGTCGGGAAGATTTGACCTATCGCGAGCACCTGTTCGGCGTGCTCGATGAGTCTGAGCGAAGGACAAGGAATAAGACCATCAAGTTCCTTAAAGTTCAAGTGGTCAAACCATTACGAGGATGAGGCTACTTGGGAAAGAGAAGATCGTCTGCGTGGGACTATCCATCTTTCTTTACGAGTGAGCCAAATCTCGGGACGAGATTTACGTAAGGGAGAGATTTTGTAACATCCCAAATGTATAATTAGGGTTAATCAAGTATAATTATATGTGTAGAAATTAAAACTTTTTCTCACATCTTGAAAAACCCTAAAATCTTGTGTAACTCTTGTCCAAGAGTTGTGTAATTCAAAAACACAAAGCTCTTGTTGACCAAAAATCAAACTCATTCTCCAATTATCTTAAATCTTGTGCCAAACAATTGGAATATATTTTTCCTTGGTCCCAAAAACTGATATGGGACCCCCTCTGAAACATATCATGAGTTATAACACTTGTTGATAATTTTTGGAGGCAAAACAATCCTTTAAACAACCTTCATGAATTTCCTGAGAAAAATGCATTGCATGATAACCTCTGGAAATTTTATGCAAGATTGGTCTCATTGTCAGCAAGCTCCAGTTAAAATTTCATCAAATTTGGAGTTCATTTGCTATCTCAAATAATCTGCTAAGTTTCATTTGTTAAAACTAAATTTAAAAGCCTACACTGTTCCTTGGGCTAGCCATATTCAAAGTTGGTCCAGGCCCAACCATGTCTCGCACCTCACAGACCTCATCTCCACTTGATCGGTCGCAATTGGATTTACATCCAACACCCACGACCTCCTCATGATCAACACCGCGAGGACCTCCCACCTCATGAGGTCATTGCCGTTGGATCGGTGATCCATGGTCATGACCTCCCCGTGTTAAACCTCAAAGACCTCCTCGAGTTGTTAAACCATCGCAGCGAGGTCATCCCATTTGTTGAGGTCGTGGCCGTTGGATCAAATCCAACCGCCACGACCTCCTCCTCAACATACTCGGTCGGGTCATCCCACTGCGTGAGGTCATAGCCCTTGGATCCAAGATCCATGGCCCCGACCTCCTCCTCTCAACCTAAACTAAACAAACCTTCCACCTAACCTAGGTCGTAGCCATTGGATCAAATCCAGCGACTCACGACCTCCTGCGATATCAAGCACTCACAACCTCCCCATCTTTTGTTGTGCACCGTTAGATTAAAATCTACGGTCCACGACCCCCTTTGTCTCATGCGCACAGACCTCCCAACAAGACGTGAGATCGTAGCCCTTAGATCTAAATCTAAAGGCCATGACCTCCCTTGCCTGTTGCGCATCATATCAGACCTCCCCGGTCATTGTGTGCCCTTGGATTTAAATCCAAAGGCCATGACCTCCCCTCATGTCTTTTGATCGCGTGCGGTTAAGTCCTCACTGGAGGTCCGCACCGTTGGATGGAGATCAACGCTTTAGACCTCTGTCCCTTTCCCCACGTGCGTTTTCTCGATTAAGAAATCGGAGGGCCACGACCTCCCATCCTTGATCGTGTGGTGGGACCTCCTCCCGGCCACTTAAAACATAACGGTTCAAAATGAGATCCGATGGTTAGGACCTCCCGTGTCTTATCCAGCGGTCATGAGGACCTCCTGTTCTTCTCCTTCCTCTGGCGCGGGCAAACTCGGCGGCGCAATTAATGCGTGTCGACCTTGGGGTACACTTCAATGACTCTTTCTTGACCATTTATGAATGTCGACTTTTACCCCTCCGTCAGCTCAAACTCGCCATCAGTGTCAACTTTAAGTCTTGTCCAATGCCAAGATCATGCCATGGGCCAAGCTCACAGGAGCTTAGCCGTGGTCTCGACCTCAATTGCCCTAGGATAAAACCACCCCCACTTGTGCCTTTATCTTCCTTTGCACGCCATTGTTCTTTGCTCACCCATCTGTGCTTGTGAACTCTAAGCCGCAGAGCTCCTTGGCCGCCATTGTTGGACTTGAAGTTCCTCGGTGGACAAGGGTCACTGGGTTTCCACCTTTCTCCTTGCTTCCATTTGTGCCTTCCCTCTGGGACCAAGTCCCGACTTGAGTTGTTGGACATTTGCAGAGGGGGACAAAGAGGAGCTTGAGGCTGGTGTCTTAGGCGGTGAAGCTTCACTGTCTTCCCCAACACCGCCATCACCTCCACGACCTCCCGGCACCTTAGGACCTCCGGTACACCTCCTGTAGTCCCTTAGTTCTTGGCACCCGCTGAATGTTGTCGCGGAGCTTTCTTGGCATACGCTGAATGTCGCGCGAGCTTCATTTTGCGTTTTGAACTTTGGCCGTCTTGGTCAACCTTGCCCTCTCGGCTCGCGGCGTTCAAAGCCGCCGTCGCCGTTGAGAGAAGGCCCACCGGGTGCGCAACGTTATTGTGCACTCGGTGGTACCATTGATCTTGCCGCGAGGTCTACATCGCCGGCGATGACCACATCTTTGCGCCGGATTTTGCCGACGTCCCGGCGTGTCATTGTCGTTTTAGGACATAAATTCACCGCTTTAAATGCCCAATCATCGCAATCATTGGATGTCTTAACGCCTTAAATCCACCCTTTAATGCGTGCATTTAAGACCTCCGCGCGACCTCCTTGATGTCCAAATACAAGATTTATCTCATGTCCAAAACTCGTGCGCGTTGGAGTGCAGGGCGTCGGACCTCCTCCGGGAGATCTCGAGCGTCCAAGACCTCCCCTTGCGCAATCGTGGCCGTCCAGACCTCCCTGGAGGTCTGTGACGTTAGGACCTCCCTTAGGACCTCCCCGAGGCCATCTCAGCCGTTCATGACCTCCCCGGGTAGATCTTAACCGTCAAGGTCCTCCCTTGGACGATCTGAACCATCAATGACCTCCTTGGAACATCTGGACCGTCCCAGACCTCCTGTGAGGTCCTAACGATGTAGATCTTCCTCGGGAGATCTTGGTAGTTTGGATCTTCCGTTGGAAGATCTCAACCGTTGAGGACCTCCCGTGTTGATCTGAGCCGCTCATGACCTCCCATTTAGATCTGGTCCGCTCCGGACCTCCTTTTGTGTTGTGGTCCGTTGGATCTCCCATCTCTGACCACGACCTCCCCTCACCTCGCGCATGTGAGTTGCTAAGAGGTCCAGACCTCTGGACCTTCACGTCTTGCAGATGTGATGTTCTCTGGGAGATCTTGAGCCGTTGGATTTAAGATCTGTGGCTCACGACCTCCCCTGTCCTTATGGGTTTTAGAAATTCGGTGAGGTCTTAGTTAAACTGAAATAAGGTATAGACTTTAGAATTTCATATCTTTCTCATTTTAAATCCATTTGAGGTCATTCAAATTGTGTTAGCTCTGTCTTGAACTTGACTTTAATCCAAAAATGATTGTAAGTTGAGTTCAGCTCCAGAGCACAGTTTGCCGTTAGGTTTTAAAACTCACTTTAATTATACACTTAAAAACAATACTTAACTTGTAAAATGTATAACTAATGCTCTATAGGCTATTTGTGGGTGAGACCAACTTTGTTGGTTTCCTCTCTTAGTGAACTCACTGTGAAAATTAGTTTTGAGCATGTTGCTGTTAGGAAATTGAGAACTTGTGCATTATAATTTTGTTCAAGTTCTTGTGTTTGAAAATTTATAGAAAGTGCAATATAGCTCCAAATGAGATGAACTCAATTGTGTTATTCATCTCATGAGGTGCTGGTTTTACAGTAAAATTTTCAGCTTCGCTGCTGTTATAGAAAATGTTGCCTCATAATTAAATTAGTGAATAGTGCAGTTTGGTATTTTAGTAGGCTGAGCAGAATTGATTTCATCATATCTTTTGCATTGAGGATCCAAATCAATTGGTTCTTGTTGCTAAAGTCATGATAAATCATTGTCTTGCTGCTGTAAAATTTTCATAGCTTTTGGAGTTCATTTGTTGTGCTGTCTTTGTTGTTTTTAAATCGTTCTTATCGGTTCTTTCTCGCTTTTCCGTTAGGTTTCGACATTTGTGGTGATCCCGAGAGCGACCCTCTGCCACAATTTGACCACCAGCAACAAGGCAAGCAGTTTGACCATTTCCATCATTGTCCCATTACTTTAAAGCTTAATACTTTGTTTTACTTCTATGTATGCATGCTACTTTGTGTTAAATGTCGCTAGCGAGCCTATAGATGCATGATCTGTAGGAATTGTTTATCCTCTACTACCATGAGCCTAGGTTATTTGCTGTGGTGGGAGCTCGTTGGATGAGCTCCTATCACTTAGTAGTTTCGATTTAAATTGCTTAGACATGCCTAGTTATCGGTAGAAATGGGCGATCATCGACTTAGTCGATGGTCTTGATCACTCAAAACTGATTATTACTCCTATATGTCCAGCACTTGTGCTTTGATTAATTGTAAAATCAAAACTGAAAATAAAAGATTGATTTAGACTTGGGCATATTGGATGGATGGTGCGGTTTTTGGATGTGGTGGTATGCCTGGGTCCCTAAGGACCGAGTACTTGGGTCACTAAGCCAAGCGATTTCGCGTACTAACCACGCGAGGGGCATATGGAACCCCTCTTGACTAAGTACTCTAGGAGGTGTTAATTATGAGCGAGCTCGGTTGGTGTGTTTTTAAAAACAAATGTATATGTATAGTGTGGGAGGGGAGCATTAGCTTCCGGGAAGGTTGTGATGTCTCCTTCTCCCCGTGGGTTGTGCAGCTCGTAATTAGCATTCATCCTTTGGAAAGGTCTCATAGGACTTAGCCGTGCAAAGACACCTTCGGAAGTGTGCGTAAAGGAAAGGCGGTCTGACGTGTGGGTACAGTGGTACACCCTGCAGGGATAAAACTATTCGAATAGCCTCGTCCTAGGTTATGGACATGCTTGGTAAGGTCGTTCAAGACTAGACTACAACCTTTAATTAAAACTTGACATGGTTGGTATGAACGGGGAGTTCATGCTATTGTTGTGGTGACTTGGGTTAGTCACTTCCAGGTTGTTCTTGTTGTTGTTACTATGTTATTATCTCGTTGTTACTTCAACATTTAAAAATGCTTTGTCAAATTGCCTTCAATCTATTATGTTATTGCAAATAAATGTTGCTTTATGCTAAAATGAGTCCAAAGCCTCATCCACTTAAATAAAGCTTGCATGTAGCTATTTATAGTTCTGTTATCTCACACGTAAGTCTTGCGGAGTACTTTATGTACTCATCTGCCCGTGGTTGTGGCAATTTTTTTTGTGGTTTTTGTTGCAGAGGAAGAAGGAGAGCTCCAAGAGCCTCTCTTTTGTGCTACGTGTTGCAGTTTCTTCGACGACTAGCTTGGCGGTCCGGTCAGATGCCTAGGGGTTAAGGCACACTGATTGGCTTTGTGTTATAGCCATCTTTATGGCACTTTTGCTTCCGCTGTTATCTTTTTGTATTTACTGCTTTTTGGCCTAAGGGCCTCTCTTTTGTAATATCTATTCCATATTAATATTAACTTCTGGTTTGTTGCTTATGTTCTATGTGTTGTATGGAATTGATATACTCTTTTGTTGTGAGGTATGTATACTGCATTCTGGGAAGTATACATCTCTCGAGACCGGGGTTTATTTGGTTGATAATACTAGGGTCAATCGGATGACTAAGTATTATGAGCCTAATAAACGCCGAGAATCTCACAGACTCCATGGTGAGCTTAGCCCACGGGTTGGTCCATGGGGTGGCAAGGACATGAGGTTGACAAGGGGCAGGCTGTCTTCGACTGAAGAAGCGAAAGTCGACCACAGATTAAATGCGGGTCACAGGAGGAGCCGTTAAAGGTGCACAGAGGCTCTGGCGCGCGATTAACTCCACTGCTTCGAGCACGATGCGTGACCAAGGTAGGAGAAGAACAGGGGAGGTCCTTATGACCGTTGGATAAGACACAGGAGAGGTCCTGGCCTCCGATGTCATTTTTGAACCATTACGCTCAAGGATCGGGAGCAGTCCCAGCCACACGATCAAGGATGGGGAGGTCGTGGCCCTCCGATTTCCTTAATGTGTAAGCGCCGCGTGAGGAAAGGGGCAGGAGGTCCAAGGCGTTGATCTCCATCCAACGGTGCGGACCTCCAAAGAGGACTTAACTGCACGCGATCAAAAAGACATGAGGGAGGTCATGGCCTTTGGATTTAAATCCAAGGCGCACAATGACCGGGAGGTCTCGATATGATGCGCAATGCAAGGGAGGTCAGACTTTTAGATTTAGATCTAAGGGCTACGATCGAAAGAGGTGGAGGTCCCGAGCTTGCGCACGCACAAGGGAGGTCATGGCCTTTAGATTTAGATCTAAGGGCTACGACCTCACCAAGGCGGAGGACCTTGCCGTGATGTTTTTCGAGAGGAGGTCGTGGCCTTTGGATCTGAATCCAACGCCACGACCTCAACAAATAAAAGGGAGGTCTGTTAGTTAGATTGAGAGGAGGAGGTCGTGACCATGGATTTTTGATCCAATGGCTGTGACCTCATCAAGGTGGGATGTAGACTTTGAGGTTTGACACCTAGGGGAGGTCATGACCGTGGATCTTTGATCCAACGGCCGTGACCTCATGTAGGTGGGATGTTTGCTTAGCTTACCCGGCGAGGGGAGGTCAGGCCGTGGATCTTGAATCCAAGGGCCAAGACCTCAACAAGGTGGAAGGTGGTTTTGAGGTTTGATAACAAGGGAGGTCGGGGCGGTTGGATCTTAATCAAGGGCCAAGACCTCAACAAGGTGGAAGGTCTTCGGTGTTGATCATGAGGAGGTCGTGGTGTTGGATGTAAATCCAACGGCATGTGACCTGATCAAAGTGGAGAGGGAGGTCTGCTGGGGGTGCAGACATGGTCGGGCTGGACCAGCTTTGAACATGGCTAGCCCAAGGAACAGTGTAGGCTTTTGAATTTAGTTTTTAACAGCTGAAACTTAGCGGAATTATTTGAGATAGCAAATGAACTCCAAATTTAATGAATTTTTAACTGGAGCTTGCTGACAATGAGATTAACCTTACATAAAATTTCCAGAGGTTATTATGCAATGCATTTTTCTCAGGAAATTCATGAAGGTTGGTTAAAGGATTGTTTTACCTCCAAAATTTATCAAACTAGTTTTACCACTTGTAATATTTGTCGGAGGGGTCCCACATCAGTTTTTTGGGACCAAGGAAAATACTTTCCAATTGTTGGGCACAAGATTTTAAGATAATGGGAAAAGGAATTTGACTTTTGGTCAACAAGAGCTTTGTGTTTTTGGATTACACAACTCTTGGACAAGAATTACATGAGATTTTAGGGGTTTTCAAGTTGTGAGAAAAAGTTTTAATTTCTACACATATAATTATACTTGAATAACCCTAATTACACATTTGGGATGTTACATTTTCCATGTCTCATGACCTCCTCGAGTTTGGTCTTTCGACCTCCCTCGAGTTGGGTCATAGCACTTGGGGATGTCCTAGGTCCTATGACCTCCTCAGGTCGAGACTCCAGACCTCTAGGTGGTCTTGCCGGACCTCCTGGGTGGTCCTGGTGGTTCTCTCGAGAGATCTTGCGGGACTTCCTGGGAGGTCGTGGTGGACTTTCCTAGAGGTCTTGGAGGACCTCTCGGGTGCCCTAGGTTAGGTCGTTACAATAAGGAGCCACGAACTGCCAAACAACACCCCGATCGAGACAAAGGTAAGTGCCCCGAATGGAAGAACGATATGCCTGGGTGGTGCCCTTTCCACAAAAAGGAAGGACATGACCTTCGCAATTGCTGAGTTTTCCAACGAAAAGTTGAGGACTACTACAATGGTAAAGGGCCACTTTCTACTCTCAAAGAGGTAGGACAGGCTAGTGGTCGTACACAGTCGGACGACAACGAGGACATGCCATTTCAAGATCCCGAGCACACCATCGAGCACATATTTGGGGGATCATCGGCATATAAGTCAAAGTGACAGCTTAAGGCAGTTGAATGCGAGGTAAACTCCATTGACCCTCCTCTTGTCAATAAGTTGCCGAAGTGGTCGGAAGTCACCATCTCTTTCGAGAAGGTTGACTGCCCGATCCTTTCGACTCGACCAGGTCGATTTCCGATCATGGTTGAACCCACCATCAACAACTGTCGAGTAAATTGAGTGTTGATTGATGGTGGTAGTTCGTTGAACATTTTGTTTACGAACATCCTGGACGAAATGCAAGTAACCTGGACCAAGGTAAGACCGGTAAGATATTCATTTCATGGTATTATACCCGGGTCTTTGGCCAAACCCATTGGTCAAGTTTCTCTTCCTTTAACATTTGGTTCACCAAGTAATTTCAGGACAGAGAAGATCTCCTTTGATGTGGTCGATTTCGATGCGGCATATAACGCCATACTCGGACGACCAGCTTTGGAAAATTCTTAATGGCAACTCATTATGGGTATCAATGTCTTAAGATGCCAGGTCCCAAAGGAGTAATCACAATTCATTGTGATAACAAGATGGCGCACACGTGTGACCGTCGATCCCTCGAGATGATGGGTTAGATACCTGCTCGGGAAGAAAAAGGGCAGCCTTCGACCAAGAACTCGAAGCCTATGCGCCCAAGCCGAATGACCAAGTCAAAGAGGTTCCCCTGGATCAGGAGGGGCCCTCGAAGACTGTTCGCATCGGGGATACATCCGACCCCAAGTAGGAAGATGCCCTCATCACTTTCCTCCGAGCAAATGTAGATGTCTTCGCGTGGCAAGCATCCGACATGCCCGGAGTCCCCAGGGAAGTGATTGAGCACAAGCTAGCTCTACGGCTTGACAAAGTACCCATAAAACAAAAATTACGAAGATTTGCCCCTGATCAACGAGATGCTATAAGGTCAGAATTGGACAAGCTAAAGCAGGCTTTATAAGAGAAGTCAACCACCCAGAGTGGTTGGCCAACCCAGTAATGGTTAGAAAGTCTAACGGCAAGTGGCGAATGTGCGTAGACTTTACTGATCTTAATAAAGCTTGTCCAAAAGATGATTTCCTTTACCTCGTATCGATCAGTTGGTTGACTCTACTGCTGGTTGCGAAACATTAAGTTTTCTAGATGCATATTCTGGCTACCATCAGATGAATTTGTGTCTAGAAGATGAAGAAAAGACCGCGTTTATTACTCCATTTGGTATATTTTGCTATGTCAAAATACCATTTGGTCTAAAAAATGCTGGCGCTTCTTTTCAACGTTTGATGCAATCGACTTTTTCCCCTCAGCTAGGCTAAAATTTGGAAGCCTATGTTGACGATCTAGTCGTAAAAAACATCAAATGGCTTTGACGAGGATTAAAACCTCTATGTATTAATTTAATACATAAAAGACCATACGTCTTCATGGTCGTAACCCCTAAGGCTAACGACCTCACTGGTCGTGAGGATTCCAGAGGTTACACGATGGGTACTGTGGTCGGACAAGGCCTTGTACCTAGACTCCGACCAGATAGCTGCTCGGAAAAGATATGAACTGGCATTTCTTACCGTATGATGAATGGAACATGTGTTATATGTTCCAAACCGTGCGATGATATAATCTTGAGATACTGACAATTAACTACCCTATGGTTAAACATTTCACAGACAACCACAAGGAAGTTGGCTCACTGTTAACTGCCTTACCGTTCCGACCAGTCGTAACGTTTCACCAGGGACGCCTTCTCCAGAAGTAATTGTCACCTCTTCAAGAGTTATTTAAGGGTGGAGCGTAGAAGACAACGGGACAAGAGACGAAGAATAGGAGAAGACAAACACAGAAGCCTGAGCGGTGGAATTAGAAGCAAGATAGTCAGTCTTAGACTTAAAGTCTAAGCCTGATTACTTAGTTAAACATTCCTCCCATTCAGTGTATTTAGGGTAGTTTCCAGTCAGGTCTTATAAAACTAGTTCATATCAATAAAGAGCGGCCCCCATTCCATCCCAGGAGATTTCACGTCATTTTTCTCTTTCATTTTCATAAGATCGGCGATTCGATCGTCAACAGCTGGCGCCATCTGTGGGGAAGAAGACGTAAGTTTCCTGAAGAAACTCTTCACTCATAAAAACCCTCGCCCAAATTCCTGCAATCGCTCATGTGACTATGCCCAGAGTTTGGAATGAGGAGAATTGGTTCGACTTGGCAGACTACGCCGACCTCGACTTGGAAGGATGCATCTATGCCATGGAAGAAAATGACATGTCATCCTCCTCTTCCTCCTCCGCCGGCTCGCACGTCGCCAACGTTAGCGAGGTTGACCGGATGGATGAGGATGCGCCACCACTACCAGTGGCACAATCAGAGGAACCAGCCATTCCGATCAGCTCGGAATGTCAGGGGACCTCTTCAAGCCCGGTCTTTCCGACCAGCAAAACAGGTGAAGAAATTTCAGCGCCACCACTCGGAAATCTCTATACCCTCAATGAAATCATGGCTGAAAGATATTCTCCTACGGCTTCTGGCAATTCCAGGAGTCAATGACACCTAGTAACGGTGTCGATGAAGCCTCCACTGGTCGTAGGCCATGTGGGGATGATCACGCTCAGCATACTATTGGCAGTTCGTCAGATCGGGCTGAGAAGATCTCAGGAGGTGCTCATTTCTGACTGCTCTCCGTTGTGGAAACTTCTGGCAGAAGCACTGAGAAGCTCTCCATTAGTTACGATAGAAGCTCATCGGAAGATCGATGCAGGAGGCACGAAGTCAACGCGATCGGAGATGAAAATCAAGATGCCCTGCACGGTCCTACATTCTCTACCACGCCATCACGTGCTGTTAGAGATGATCCGGGCCATCAGGCACCAACTTCCGGAGGCAACGGAGTTGATCGACGTCAATCAGTTAACTTGCCTGGCATTGCCCCACCTAGAGTAACTGATTGGACAGAACAAATCCGAAGGTTGGGGGAAGGTTTAGGCCTGCGTACACCTACGACCAGTATGAACCCCCTGAGGCCTTCGGTAACTATACAAAACTTACAACGTGTTCAAGATATGTTAAATAATTCTGCTCCTACTTTAGCAGAAACTCCAGGTTTTGTACAGCTTGTAGGTCAAGTATCCGAAATTCTCCAACAGACCATGTAGCGCACGGAAGCGTACCGGGAACAAAGGGTTTCAGGGAGTCAAACTATGACTTCACCCCAACATTCCTCCCTCAGTAGGGGGCAACATGGTCATGCTAGGGAACAATCGATACCAAGACCCCCTCGACGCTTCCGACAAAGGAGTCACGAGGGGAGAAGGCTATTTCAAGTAGCCACTCCCCCATCACGTCGAGAAGAACCACTACTTGGAATTAACGATCTCCGACATCGTCTGAATCAAGTTAGCAGTCGGAGGCATCACATCAATGTCCACGACCGGATCGGCACACCAGAGTTCTAGCATTCCAATCTTGGGAACTGGTCTCTGACCGATTACAATCCGGCACCTTCCCAAAGAAGGCACCATGAATCAATCACAGGTTGTCGAGCCTTCTCTATAGGGCTCCAAGCTGTGCGTTGGCCTAACCTGTTCCGACCGGACAATTTGGACAAGTTCAATGGGACTCAAAACCCATTGGAATTTCTCCAAATATATACCACCGCCATCAGAGCTGCTGGTGGCAATGAGAATGTGATGGCCAACTATCTACCCACCGTACTCGAAGGATCTGCCCGGTCGTGGTTAGTGAACCTACCAGTCGGATCAATATATACTTGGGAGCAACTTTGTGATCTTCTAATTGCAAACTTCCAGGGTACGTACGACCGCCCTGGGAAGGAGGATGATCTCCACCGAATCCGGCAGGGTTCTGATGAGACTTTACGTCAATACATCAAGAGGTTTAGCCAGGTTCGCAATTCTATACCCGAAGTCACAAAGTCATCTGTTATTCAGGCTTTTAAAATACGTCTAAGAAATCGGCGGTTTACGGAGGATATAGCAATGAACCCTCCAAAAACAACTGTTGAGCTTTTTGACATGGCCGACAAGTATGCCACCGCTAGCGAAGCAATCGAGTGGTGCGAAGCCATTGATCGGAAAGACAAGATTCCCCAGCTCGGCCTGGACAAACCAGAGAAAAAGAATAAGAAGTCTCTCAAGAAGAAAAAGAACCGCAGACCCGATGACAAGGAGGTTCTAGCCATTCCTGATAAGTTCATGAAGGGTAAGAAGGACTACGCCAGTCGAGGCAAGATGAAAGCTCCGACCGAGGGGTTCGGAAAAACAAGAAGTGGTGTCCACTTCACCAAACAGTGGCATGATCTCGCGACTGCCGAGTCCGCAAAAGAAACGGAGGATTATTATGTAGGTAAGGACCATTTCCCTTGTACAGAACCCGAGAAACGAGCTCCAAAAAGGACAAGGATGGCGACGAAGAGATGGAGTACCAAGATCTCCAACACACAGTCAACATGATTTTTGGAGGATCTTCTTCATACAAATCCAAACATCATCTGAAGGCCATGGAGCGGGAGGTCAACCTCGTCGAATCTCCGACCGTTATCAAGCAATCAAAATGGTCGGACATGGCAATTTCCTTCAGCAAAGACGACTGCCCCATCCCTTCGACTCGACTAGGTAGGTTCCCTATTGTTGTTGAACCAACTATTAATAATTGTAGGGTTAATCGAGTCTTTGTAGATGGAGGTAGTTCTTTGAATATATTATTTGCGGGAGCTTTAGAAGAAATGCAGGTCTCCATGTCAAAGATGAAACAGGTGAAATATGCTTTTCATGGCATAGTTCCTGGCTCCACCGCTAAACCGATAAGACAAGTTTCCCTACCAGTAACGTTCGGAAGGCCTGATAACTTTCGAACAGAAAAAATTCCATTTGATGTGGTAAACTTTGAATCCGCATACAACGGAATTCTCGGTCGACCGGCATTAGCAAAGTTCTTGATAGCCACGCATTACGGTTATCAGAGTCTGAAAATGCCGGGGCCAAAGGGGGTCATCACTATTCAGGGAGATCGGAAAATGGCTTACGTATGTGATCGAAAATCCTTTGAACTGGTCGATGAACTTCCGACCAGAGAGGCTAATCCATCTACCATGCGAGGCCAAACACTTGAGACCGAAGATGACACCCAAGCCCTCCGACTGCATAAAGGAAGTACTACTCGACAAAGGCGCTTCCGAGACAAATAAGTCGCCACTTGTGTCAGGAAATACTGACTCATTTACCCGCAAGATTCTGGTCAGGGCAAGACTTGACCCCAAATATGAAGAGTCGCTCGTCTCCTTCCTCCGAGCAAATCAGGACGTATTTGCCTGGCAAGCGTCCGATATGCCTGGAGTCCCCCAGGAGGTGATCGAGCACAGGCTAGCTCTCCAGCCTGACAAAAAACCGATTAAGCAGAAGCTGCGACGTTTCGCACCCGATCGGAAGGAAGCAATCCAGTCGAAGATCGACAAACTCCTCAAGGCTGGGTTTATTCACGAAGTCGACCACCCTCAGTGGCTTGCCAATCCCGTAATGGTTAGAAAAAATAATGGGAAATGGTGAATGTGTATCGACTTTACAGACCTTAATAAAGCTTGTCCGAATGATGATTTTCCCCTTCCACGCATTGACCAACTCGTAGACTCTACCTCTTGGTGTGAGTTACTTTTTTTTCTAGATGCGTATTTAGGGTACCACCAGATTAGTATGTGTAAAGAGGATGAGGAGAAAACTTCCTTCATCACCCCATATGGCACTTACTGTTATGTCAAGATGTCATTTGGTCTCAAAAACGCTGGTGCAACTTTTGAAAGGTTGATGCAAAAAAACCTTTAGTCCACAAATAGGTCGGAATCTAGAAGCTTACGTTGACGATCTGGTCGTAAAGACCACCAACGCTAGCAATCACATCCCTGACTTACAAGAAAACTTTCAACAACTTGAGAAGTTATAACCTCAAGTTGAATCCGGAAAAGTGTGTGTTCGGAGTTTTTGCTGGAAAACTGCTCGGTTTCCTAGTCTCGGCTAGAGGTATTGAAGCAAATCCAGTAAAAATAGAGGCTATCGACCAGATGCGCCCTCCGACCACAAAGAAGGAGGTCCAAAAACTAACCGGCTGTATGGCAGCACTAAGTCGTTTCATAGCAAGGTTAGGGGAAAAAGGATTACCTTTCTTTAAACTTCTTCGGAAGCATGGGAGTTTCGAGTGGACTAAAGAGACAAATGATGCCTTTGAAGAACTTAAAAAGTACCTTACGAATACCCCGGTCTTAGTCTCTCTGAGAAATGACTTTGAAGAACTTAAAAATTACCTTACGAATACCCCGGTCTTAGTCTCTCCGAGACCGGGAGAAACATTGCTAATTTACGTGGCAGCAACACCACAAACAGCAAGTGGTGTACTGGTCGTAGAAAGGGATAACATCCAACGACCAGTTTATTACGTAAGTGAAGTCTTACATGGACCAAAGGAAAGATACCCACAGGTACAAAAGTTGCTCTATGGTCTCCTTATGTCTTCAAGGAAGCTAAGGCACTACTTTTAGGCCCACAAAGTGGTCGTACCGACCGGATATCCCCTTAGTCAAGTCCTTGGAAACAAGGAATAATCAGGACGAATAGAAAAATGGGCAGTTGAGCTAGGGGCGTTTGACCTCTATTTTATTTCACGAACAGCAAGAAAGTCCCAAGCAATAGCAGAATTCATTGTCGAATGGACAAACCCTGAATCCACCCAAGGGCCCGAGTACGAACTGTTGGGTCACGGGGTAGGCTACGATAGCTACAAACAAAATTTCTACCACGCAAACCAGGAAGCCATGCAAGTAGATGATCATAGATCGTTACCACCAGACGCGCAGAACAACGGAAGAAGGGTTGGAGCAGCCAGGTCCAACGAAGAGCGCGTCGATGTAGTGGTCGTAGTCGATCGTCCAATGTCCTCACGAGTCGATCGTCTCCTCCAGCAACGTCTGCGGTTCCTTGTGAAGATCGCGGATCGTCCTCAAGCGCAACAATCGTAGTAGCGCCTCTCGGTATCCACACGCCCGTGGAAGGAACAATCGACGCGCCGGTGTGCGGCACCAAGTCGCACGGTGGAGCTCTCAAGGAGATGGCGGCTAGGGTTTTGGTGGTGTTTCACGCTTTGTCCCAATAGCCTCATGCACCTCCTTATATAGTGCTCGTGGCGGATCCTATCCGGACACGCCATTTAATCGATTCGTCTCGGTTTGTTCCAACCTGTTAAGTGTGTGACCACAGAGGTTCATGTGTAGTTCGGTTGTGATTCGAAACCGCTTCCGATCACGAGTCGTAGTGGCTCCTAGCGTAACATATCGATTCCCAAAACACACAAATTATATCGGACGAACCTTAATGCAATATGATATACGACTGGTCCTCATCACTTACGACTGTGTCCTATCTCTATACGACCAGTTCCAGATTTGATCACGACCAACTCGTAACTCCTTACGACTTGGTTTCACCACTCTGTGATTACGTTCGACCGCCCTACGACTTGCTTGTATCTCCATACGACCGATCAGTATCGGTCGAACTAAGTGACCTACTCATGTATTCTCCCTTTGCCTCACGATATCTGGTTGAACTCCGGTGAGATGTTGTGTCATCCATGGACTGCTCAATACTTTCTCGATCGAGTATCGATAACCTTATGTGGTCGAACACTTGACTACTAGTGGCATGGCCATGCACTTTCTTTATCCGATCACAACGAGGGCCCAGAGACATCTCTCTGTTATGTTAGGAGGGCAAATCCCATATCCGACCAAATACATTCCTCTCCATGTTTGAGCATACCCGAAAGCTACCTTTATAACTACCCGATTACGGTGTAGCGTTTGGCAACCCCTAAGAGTGCTCTTACACATGTAGGAAACCATGCCGATCTCGTGTCTAAGGATTATACATCATCATTGCTTGAGACCAACTAATGACACATAGATTCATAACAATCTCAATAGTGCCTCAAGATGGGTCTTATCCAACATCATGTTCTCTAACATGTGTCCATATTATTGGTTTGATATCTCCATATCTATGACTCGTGAAACATAGTCATCAACCAATACATATGCTAGTCTATTCATATGTGTCCTCATATGTTTACGACCGAGGATCGTGTAAGAATAATTATCGCAGAAATATAGAGTTTCACAACCAAGTCACATACTTGATAATAAATATTAACAATATTATTCTAGGAACAAGATAACACATTATCCAATGTCATGAACATAATGAAATATAATCATCTCTATGATTGCCTCTAGGGCATATTTCCAACAGCTCCCACTTGCACTAGAGTCAATCATTTTAGGTATCTAATACCGATAGCTCTTGTGTGTGCCTCATGCTTTGGTCATGTGAGAGGCTTTGTCAGCGGATCGAGAACATTTAAATCTGTATGAACTTTGCATATCTTAACATCTCCTCTATCCACCAATTCGCGGATAAGATGATAACGCTTTGAGTATGTGTTTGGACTTCGATGGGATCTAGGCTCCTTAGTTTGAGCAATGGCTCCATTGTTGTCACAATAGAGATCCATTGGGCTCGAGGCACTCGGAACCATTCCCAATTCAGAATGAAATTCCTTATCCAAACACCTTCTTTTGCGCTTTGAAGCGCAATGTACTCACTGTCGTCGTGAATCAAGAACCGCCTCTTGCTTGGAACTTTTCCAGCTCACTGCTCCTCCATTCAAAATGAATACAAAACCAGATTGCGAACGATAATCATCTTTGTCGGTTTGAAAGCTCGCATCGATGTAACCATTTACAACGAGCTCTTCATCACCGCCATAAACTAGGAACACATCCTTAGTCCTTCTTAAGTACTTAAGAATGTTTTTCACAGCTGTCCAGTGACCTTCACCGGGATCAGCTTGGTATCTGCTCGTAACACTTAGAGCATATGATACATCTGGTCGTGTACATATCATGGCGTACATGATAGATCCAATGGCCGAAGCATATGGAATATCACTCATTTTGTCTCGCTCATCAGTGGTCGTAGGACACTGATTCTTGCTAAGATTAATGCCATGTGCCATGGGCAAGAATCCTCTCTTGAATTTTGCATGTTGAACCGATTCAACACTTTGTCTATGTACATTTCTTGGCTTAATCCAATTAGCCTTTTAGATCTATCTCTATAGATCCTTATTCCCAAGATATATGCTGCATCTCCTAAATCTTTCATTGAGAAACTTTTCCTTAATGAAGATTTAACAGATTCTAGCATCGGAATGTCATTTCCGACCAGTAGTATGTCATCTACATACAAGATCAGAATAACAAGTGCGCTCCCACTAACCTTCATGTAAACACAAGGTTCTTCTTTGTTCTTGATTTAAACCAAACCTTTTGATCTCCTCATCAAAACGTATATTCCAACTCCGAGATGCTTGCTTCAATCCATAAATGGACTTTTGAAGTTTGCATACTTTACTAGCATTGTTTGGATCGACAAAACCTTCAGGTTGTGTCATGTACACATCCTCATCTAGGTTTCCATTAAGGAAAGCTGTTTTGACATCCATTTGCCATATCTCATAGTCGAAATATGCAAAGAATTGCTAGAATGATCCGAACAGATTTAAGCATCGCTACTGGTGAGAAAGTCTCATCGTAGTCAACTCCTTGAACTTGTCGAAAACCTTTTGCGACTAGTCGAGCCTTATGAATGTGAACATTTCCATCCATATCAATCTTTTTCTTATAGATCCATTTGCACTCAATGGTTTTGACACCATCAAGTGGATCGACCGTGTTCCAAACCCGATTTTCTCTCATGGAATCTATTTCGATTTCATGGCTCCAAGCTATTTCTCAGAGTCTGGGTCCATCATCGCTTCCTCATAAGTCTTAGGCTCACCATTATTCAATAATAATATGTCATGCCCATATCTTGTAGGCAATTGACGCGGCCTTTTAGATCTACGTGGGGCTGGTGCCTTATCTACAGGTTCAACAACAATTTGTTCATCCAAGAGAGGTTCAATAGGAGTTGAAACACTTTCGAGATGTTTCCTAATTTCTTCGAGTTGCACCTTTCTCCCACTGACTCCTTTTGAAAGAAACTCTTTCTCCAAAAAGACACCATTTCGGGCAACAAAAACTTTGTCCTCTTCCCGGTTGTAGAAATAATATCCTTTGGTTTCCCTAGGATATCCTATAAAGAAGCATTTATCTGATTTGGGTGTGAGCTTATCAGACGTCAAACGTTTAACATAGACATCACATCCCCAAATCCTTAGAAAAGACAAACTAGGACTTTTCCCAGTCCACATCTCATATGGTGTCTTATCTATTGATTTAGATGGTACCTTATTTAAAATGAAAGCGGCAGTTTCTAGAGCATAACCCCAAAAATATAATGGCAGATCCGATTGGCTCATCATTGATCGAACCATGTCCAACAAGGTCCTCATTCTGCGCTCGGACACCCCATTCCATTGTGGAGTGCCGGTGGTGTAAGTCAGGAACAATTCCACATTGTTTCAAATGATTACCAAACTCATGGCTCAAAACTCACCTCCACGATCGATCGTAAGATTTGATTGTCTTGCCAAGTTGATTTTGTACTTCATTCTGGAACTCCTTGAACTTTTCAAAGGATTCCGACTTGTGCCTCATTAAGTAGATATAACCATATCTACTATAGTCATCGGTGAAAGTAATGAAGTACTGAAAACCACCTCTAGCTATCGTACTTATTGGTCCACACACATCAGTATGTATGAGTGCCAATCGGTGGGACGCCTTTCACTACGACCGATGAAAGGCGTCTTGGTCATCTTTCCGACTGTGCAAGACTCGCATGTTTCAAATGATTCTAAATCAAATGAGTTTAGAGTTCCATCATTATGGAGCTTTTTCATGCGTTTCACTTATGTGACCCAAACGACAATGCCAAATAAAAGTGGAATTTATTTCATTAGGTCAAGCCTTTTAGCATTAATATTATAGACCGATGCATCATCAAGATTTAAAATAAACAACCCATTCAAAATAGGTGCATAGCCATAAAACACTTCATTCAAAAATATAGAACAACCATTGTTCTCTATAATGAATTTATAACCCTCGCCATCAAACATGAGGCGTAGATAATGTTTCTACTAATGGTCGAACGTAATAACAATTATTCAATTCCATAATAAATCTCAAGGCAATAGTAGTGGCATAGTCCCGACGGCTAATGCAAAGAACCTTTGCTTTATTCCCGACGCCAAGATCCATCTCGCCCTTGCAATCATCCTACTTCTTGTTAGACTCGATCGAATTGCAAATATGAGCAACCGATCCGATCAAATACCCATGAGTTAACGTAAGAGTCAAGAAGAAAAATGTCTATAACATTAATACACAGAGTGGAAGTTTTAGTCCCACCATTCCTTTTCGATCGGCCGGTATTTCTTGCGCCTCTTCCAAAGGCCTAGTTCTTTGCAAGAAAAGCATTCATTCTCTTGAGTCGGGCCGACTTAGTCTTGGGTTTAGGTTTGTCGGTTTGGATCTCATCCAAACTTTAGCCTTGCCCTTTTCTTGACCCAAGTCTTAGCCTTCTTCTTGAAGCTTGTACTCTTTTGCACCATCATCACATGATTGTTGCATTTCTTAATCTTGCCTCTCTTTGCCTTAAGCATCATATGCGCTTCGTGAGATTCTTGTCTAAGCTGCTCATATGGAAGTTCAAAATGAACCGGCCATAGCTTTCGAAGCGAAGCAAGAATCAAATCAGAGCCAATTCTTGGCTAAGTGGAAAACCAAGTTTTTCCAAGCTCGTGTGTAACCAACCATTTTGATTACATGAGGGCTCACCGAACCACCCTCACTAGCTTACATCCAAACAAGTTCTTTGAGATCTCAAATCTCTCAGTTCTTGCTTGTGTCTCAAACATGCCTTTGAGCGCCACGATCATATCGTGAGGCCTCTATGTTCTCAAACCGCTTCAAGGTCCGAGTTCATAGCAGCAAGCATGAGACAGCCTAACATCAAGGGACTCATCACATGCCCTTTTATAGGCGGTTTAATAGCAAAGCAGCAACACTTTCAGAGGCACATCCGAATTGGTTCTTCTAGAACATGTTCCTTTTATCTTGCCCGAGAACAATTCTCAAAGTTGCGGACCAATCCGCAAAATTTGTTCCATTAAGTTTTTCCTTTTCAAGTATCGAACGTAAAGCAAAAGCGATGTAGGTACAAAGCGATTGGTGCCATGATCTACAACAAAAATATATGCAAAACTAAGACATATGTTCATTAAAGTAACTTCTATTAAACAATTTAATAAAGATACTCCCACTAAACACCATATCCTCTTATGACATTTAATGATTCAAGATCCATAATCATTAATCAACTAGTGAGCTTTGGCTTCACCGCTAGAAGACTAGTGAAAACGGTAAGCAACCTTTGCTAATCATATCCACTATATGACTCTTGTTGTTGGGCAAGATCTCAGATGCTTCTAAGACTCCAACCTTTATGCCCCAAGGTCCACAACTGTTATGATAACCTTGTTAAGTTGAACCAATGCCGGTAGCGTAAGTGTCTGACACAAACCCATCTAGTCAAGGAGAGTTAATGGCACTCTGCTTTGGCAAGACCTACCATTAAAAATACATGACTTTTGATGGTGCGGCATATTTGGGAGGGCATCAATTTAACTTAATATTAAGTGAGGGAATTTTACTTCTATCATGTTAAAAGCAATTAAAGCAAAATAACATGCATAGAAATAAACGAACAGGAATGTAAAGGCATTCACAGACAATCAAATTGCATTGTGATATAGCATGACCCTTCTTCATGGTAATCTCCATCGCCATGCATCATGTTCACCATGTCTTCAAGTGGTGGACTCCTCCAAGCACTCCCACTAAGCCATTATTTCTAATAGCACTAGTAATGAAACACAAGGAGTAAAGAAGCATCACAAGTCGACACGCAGGCCGTTATACAAAAGTAGACAGCCTTGGGCTGCAATTAACATGACACGCAGGTCATGAATATTACAAGCATACATGCATCTCATACATGAAACAAGATGGGTCATACTATTCACATCAATCCTCGCAAAAACAAGTTATGCATGTAATCCAATTCTAACGGATGACATGAGCACACACTACCTATAGCGCAAGCATGCGAATACCCAAAGACGGCGGTCCCGAGCCTTGAAATCATCGGGTTAATCAAATTAGCCCTATTCAAACCAATCCGATCAATGCCTTGATACGACCACATCTTGCGGCATACTCCGATGGCGAATTCGACCATTAGGAGTGATATGCGACCGTCGTGGACAAGTGCAATAAACCATCTGGTACTTATAGCTCATACCTCCTCGTAAACCCATCTACTACCACCGAGAAACCGACGATCTTATCGACTGGGGTCTAGGTCGTTCCATCTATATGAACCGATCTAGGTTACCAAAATCGACCAAGAATAGATCCAATCTACTACTACCACATATCAAGTATATGCGATCGATCCGGATCAAAAACTACGCAGGATGGCTCGATACCCTGTTGGGTCACGGGTAGGCTACGATAGCTACAAACAAAAATTTCTACCACGCAAACCAGGAAGCCATGCAAGTAGATGATCATAGATCATTACCAGTTTATTACATAAGTGAAGTCTTACATGGACCAAAGGAAAGATACCCACAGGTACAAAAGTTGCTCTATGGTCTCCTTATGTCTTCAAGGAAGCTAAGGCACTACTTTCGGACCCACAAAGTGGTCGCATCAACCGGATATCCCTTAGTCAAGTCCTTGGAAACAAGGAATCATCGGAGACGAATAGAAAAATGGGCGCTTGAGCTAGGGGCGTTTGACCTCTATTTTATTTCACTTAACGAAGAAGAAAGTCCCAAGCAATAGCGAAATTCATTGTCGAATGGACAAACCTCGAATCCACCCAAGGGCTCGAGTACTGTTGTTGGGTCACGGGGTAGGCTACGATAGCTACAAACAAAATTTCTACCACGCAAAACCAGAAGCCATGCAAGTAGATGATCATAGATCGTTACCACCGACGCAGCGAGCAATGGAAGAAGGGTTGGAGCAGCGGAGTCCAACGAAGAGCGCGTCGATGTAGTGGTCGTAGTCGATCGTCCAATGTCCTCACGAGTCGATCGTCTCCTCCAGCAATGTCTGCGGTTCCTTGTGAAGATCGCGGATCGTCCTCAAGAGCAACAATCGTAGTAGCGCCTCTACGGTATCCACACGTCCAGGGAAGGAACAATCGTACGCCGGTGTGCCAACACCAAGTCGCACGGTGGAGCTCTCAAGGAGAATGGCGGCTAGGGTTTCGGTGGTGTTTCACGCGCCTGTCCCAATAGCCTCATGCACCTCCTTATATAGTGCTCGTGACGGATCCTATCCCACACGCCATTTAATCGTATTTGTCTTGGTTTGTTCCAACCCGTTAAGTGTGTGACCACAGAGGTTCATGTGTAGTTCGGTTGTGATTCGGAAACCGTTTCCGATCATGAGTCGTAGCGGCTCCTAGCAGAACATATCGATTCCCGAAAACACACAAATTATATCGGACGAACCTTAATGCAATATGATATACGACCAGGTCCTCATCACTTACGACTAGGTCCTATCTCTATACTGACCGACCAGATTTGATCACGCACCAACTCGTAACTCCTTACGACTTGGTTTTGACCACTCTGTGATTACGTTCGACCGCCCTCGACTTGCTTGTATCTCCATACGACCAGTCGGTAGCTGGTCGAACTAAGTGACCTACTCATGTATTCTCCCTTTGCCTCACGATATCTGGTTGAACTCCAGGTGAGATGTTGTGTCATCCATGGACTGTTCAATACTTTCTCGATCGAGTATCAGATAACCTTATGTGGTCGAACACTTCGACTACTAGTGGCATGGCCATGCACTTTCTTTATCCGATCACAACGAGGGCCCGAGACATCTCTCTGTTATGTTAGGAGGGCAAATCCCATATCCGACCAAATACATTCCTCTCCATGTTTTAGAGCATACCCAAAGCTACCTTTATAACTACCCGATTCACGGTGTAGCGTTTGGCAACCCCTAAGAGTGCTCTTACACATGTAGGAAACCATGCTGATCTCAGGTCTAAGGATTATACATCATCATTGCTTGAGACCAACTAATGACACATAGATTCATAACAATCTCAATAGTGCCTCAAGATGGGTCTTATCCAACATCATGTTCTCTAACATGTGTCCATATTATTGGTTTGATATCTCCATATCTATGACTCGTGAAACATAGTCATCAACCAATACATATGCTAGTCTATTCATATGTGTCCTCATATGTTTACGACCGAGGATCGTGTAAGAATAATTATCGCAGAAATATAGAGTTTCACAACCAAGTCACATACTTGATAATAAATATTAACAATATTATTCTAGGAACAAGATAACACATTATCCAATGTTATGAACATAATGAAATATAATCATCTCTATGATTGCCTCTAGGGCATATTTCCAACACGAACACCACGAGGAGTGGACAATGTACTTTGACGGTTCCTTGATGTTAAAAGGATCGGGGGCTGGAGTGGTCTTGATATCCCCTACTGGCGAACACATCAAGTACACCATCCAGTTAAATTTTTCTACCACAAATAATGTAGCAGAATATGAAGGTTTACTGGTAAGACTCCGAGAAGCTCATTCGCTCGGGATTCGCAGATTACTAGTGAAAGGAGATTCTCAACTAGTAGTGAATCAAGTAGGGAAAGAGTATCAATGCTCGAGTACCAAGATGTCATCTTATCTGGCAGAAGTACGGAAACTCGAAAAGCACTTCTTCGGTTTCCAGATCCAACATATTCCTAGAAAGGAAAACTTTCTGGCATACTAGTTGGCACGGATGGCCTCCACGAGGTCGACCGTCCCGCCTAGAGTTTTTCTCGAGCAACTCGATTCACCCTCGGTAGTCGAGCCTTCCGAGAACATACATGATTCTTTACAGGTCATACAAACTAATCAAAGAAACATGGATGCTCCACAGGTCATTGACGGTTGGCGCTGTCACGATCAAAGTAGAGACTGGATGACATTGATCTACAATTATCTTCAGCATGACATAATTCCGGAAGATGATGTAGAGGCTGATCGTATAGCACGAAAAGCCAAATCATACACTCTAATCGAACGTACCTTGTATAAACGAGGATCTCATGGAGTGTTGATGAGATGCATATCTCAAACGGATGGCATTAAGTTGCTAACCAAATCCATGAAGGAGTCTCAGGAGCACATCATTCCTCTGAGAACTCGGTCGGTAAAGCCTTCAGGCAAGGATATTACTGGCCAACTGCCCTTCATGATGCAAAAGAACTTGTGACGAAGTGCGTACAATGTCAGTTTCATAGCCGACAAGTACATCAGCCAACACAAGCCTTACAAACAATTCCTCTTTCTTGGCCTTTTGCAACCTGAGGACTGGACATTCTGGGACCTTTCCCAAGAGCACCCGGGGGCTTTGAATTCCTTTTCGTCATGATTGACACGTTTACAAAATGGATTGAGGCCGAGCCAGTTGTAAAAACAACAACCGAGGCCGCTAAGAGATTCCTCATGAAAAATGTGATCACACGATTTGGTGTACCCAGTCGTATAATCACAGATAATGGTGCCCAGTTCTCTAGCAGTCAATTCCAAGAATTCTGCGATGAACTTGGTGTCAAAGTTCATTTTGCTTCTATTGCTCATCCGCAGAGCAACGGAGCAGTTGAGCGGGCTAATGGTATCATTATGCAAGGGATCAAACGTCGAGTATTCGACCAGTTAATCAAACGGTCAGGAGCTTGGGTTCATGAACTCCCACATGTATTATAGGCCGTTCGAACCACGACCAGTTGTGCGACCGGTGAAACACCATTCTTTTTGGTTTATGGTGCTGAAGCCATGCTTCCTCCGGAACTCAAAATTGGCTCTGCTCGAACTGATCATTTTAACAAAAATGATCAGAACGAACGAAGACTCGACGACGTCAATTTCCTTGAAGAATGACGAAACCAAGCCCTTGTACGATCAGCAGTCTATCAACAAGCCATGCAAAGGTACCATAGTCGTAAGGTGCAACCTCGCAGCCTTGCTGTAGGTGATTTGGTTCTCAGAAAAATTCAGAACCAAGCAAATCGTAATAAACTTTCTCCCAAGTGGGAAGGTCCTTACACTGTGGTCGAAGTTACCCGACCAGGTTCCGTATGACTAGCTATGTCTGATGGGCAAATTTTGTCAAATTCTTGGAACATTGATCAATTGCGTAAGTTTTATGTTTAGTTATTTTTACATTCTTTCAATTCTTTCAATTTCAATAAATCCATTTATTTATTAAGAAAAGTAACCTTGCTTATATATATATATATATATATATATATATATATATATATATATATATACCTATACTCTGATGCGCTCATTATTGTTAATTTAAACTGGTCCTGAGAAAGACAATTTTCTCTCAACATCCTTTCCAAGGATCTCTGTTACTCTATGGCAATGATTCCCACGTGCGACAACACTCTTTTCCTAAAGAAATATATGAGTAATCAGAGCATCATACAAATAACTTTATATACTGAATGATATGCTTAAGACTATGAAGATTATATTTCATCATTTCAAGATTACTCGCTGCTCTTGTCTCAGCTCTCGGTCGGGACACGGAAAGCCTCCTAGTCGAAGTCTCTCCTTTTTCGCACATGGTTCTGCCCACTGGAAGGAGCTTCCTAGCGACAATTCTTTTCTTACGATCCTCGCTACCAGTCGGATATAGAGCTTGAACACGTTTCACGAAATATGTTATATGACTTCAGGTCTAAGCATTCCTTCCGACCAGACTTTGGGATAATAGATATAAACAAAGTTCGCTTATAATTTGTTGCATACATTTTTGCATTTCTTCTTATGTCAAATACAACAAGGTCTTTTTTCCGACCATATACAATTTTATGACAAGCAAGGATCTCTAACTAGTCGAAATCATACGCTGGTTCCGACTACAGTGATTTCCTAGTATTACAACAATCAGTTTTGTCTTAACATCAGCACATACCTTCAAAAAATGGTTTCGACTTTCATTCTCTTTCTTGGCTACCTGCTTGTATAGTAACGTTCTTCTACTATAAAACAGTTCAGAAACTTCATCTTAACATTGACACTCCCAGTGTGCTTACAAACCGTCAGACAACCCCACATAGGAAGTCAGATCGACACACACCGTTGGACAGGGACACGGCGAACCGCCCCGTGATGTGACTACCTGGTAGCACACCTCCACCCATGCACATAGCCTAACCTACTACCTGAGTAATCAATATTAAGACTCCATAACTTACTAAGTTAGGCCCGTCCCATACTAGGCATGTGGTTGTACGAGTGGCTCAGATCAATGGCGCACAAAGTTAAGTCCTTAATTGACTAAGGCAAGACTTCCAAATAAACTACAAACCCCTATGCACACAGGTTATTAAGCCCACGCACATAGCTCCGCCAAAATATCACACAGTCTACTTGCCTCCGTCTAAATCCTTTCCCACCCTAGTGGTTAAGTGCAACTTATGCCATCAACGAGCAATAGCACATAGCGCACACAGTTTCTATCACATAGTTCCATAGTCACTTAGTCAAGTTTCTATTTGCAACTACATGAGATGATGACTCGTAGCATGGCTAAGCAAACTAATCGCATCTAACCATCCCACGTTGGTAAATACAATAGCACCAACTAAATTAACCAAACTAGGGTGACAAAGGATTATGGCATACAATTAGACAAGGGAATCATAACAAATTGGACATTAACTAATCCCAAAAGCATTGAAATAACTAATTAAAGTAAATGCAATACTTTGAATCAATATAACTTTTGAAAACTGGGTTCAATATGGTCAAAGGTATAACTTGCCTTGGAAAAGGTCTTGGTATTGATCATGGTCTTGAGATGCTCCTTGCTCTTCAAAACCTCCCGAGGTATCAACGTCTACTCGCAAACGAAACAAACAAACAAGATAAAATAAATAAAAACAGTGGCAAAACAAACTCCAAAAATTAAATAAAAATCTCAAATAGATAGATCTTGAATTTAGATGAATTTAAAAATTTGAATGGGCTCAATCGGAGTTCGGATGCAAAAGATATGGGCTTTGGAAGTTGGAAATCTAAAGAAAACCCTAAAAACTGATTATTCCGAATTTCTGAATTATTTCTTAAAAGAAAAATCAGATTATTGCGCAACGATGATGTCAGCGCTCGGAATTAAAGAATTAAAAAGAAAATCTGACATGTGGGGCCCACATGTTAGTGAGATGGCTCATGGTGAACCAAGTTCACCGAGCCAAATGGATCCAGGATCTGCCCGGGTGGCACGCCCGCACACATGTGGTGCTGACGCGGTGCCACACAGGTTGACACGCACACACGGTGCTGAGGTGGACGCTGACACGGGCTGCCACGTCAGCTCGACGGCGACGGAAGCTCGGGAACCAAGGGCACGGCGAACGGCGACGCTCTGGCGGGTGTGGATGGTACCAGCGCGTAGCCCTTGCTATTGCGCACCTTCTGGTCCAACTCCGGGTGGTCGGGGACGACTGAGGTGGCCGGCGGCGAGCTCAAGCGGCGGAGAGACACGGCTGTTGTTGGACGGCTGCTCCGGCAAGGCCCCGACGATGTGGATGGTCCCAGGAGGTAGCCCACGCGATGCTGATCACGTAGGTGCGGGCCACGAGAGCGGGGCGTCACCGGTGGCAGCTGAATTGGGGAAAAACCGATGGCGACAAAAACCCTAAAGCTTGGAATTGCGACGGCGCTGGGGCGATTGGAGCTCAATGGGTGGCGGCTTTGGGTTGAGGGCATGATCGCGAACCCAGGGGGCCTATTTATAGGGCCCGGGCGGCACGGGATAAGGAATCCCCAAATCGGGATATCCTCGGGTTTGTTCAATCTACGGGATAGAGTTTGATTCTGTTCCAATTGAGGGCAGATACGAACGCGGTGAGATAAGGGATGAGATCTGGTGCATTTTCTAGAAGGGATTTAGTTGGAAAATCTTCGTTGCCGTATCGAGCTCGGAGGCTTAACAATGGTGGACGGCGCGCGCGGCTTCGCGAGGACGAAGCCAAAATGGAGACGACGACCTCGACGGGCCCACCGGTTAGAGGGACGCGGAGGCGGATGCACGCGGGCGAGCGCGGATCTTGATCCAACCGTCCCATCACGATCCAACGGCGGGACGGCAAGGCCTTGGAGCTGGGCAAGCACAATGATTGGGCCGGCTTGAACAGGAGTGGGTTTCGGCCCACGAAGAAATCTGAGATTTTTAATACCTTTTCTTTTTAATAAAATACCAGAAATCCAAATAAGCAATAGAAAATAGCAAATGAACTTGGAAAAAATCCAGAAAAATCTGGAAAATATATCCAAGTCCAGAGAACCTAAATAAAATAGTTTTGACCATTGTTCATGTTGACTTTAATCATATTAAATTGTTTTGATGTACAAAGTCCAAATGGTGAATTTTAAGCTTTTAAATTTAAATTCAAATAAAATCCAAATGGTGAATTTTCTCCTACTAACTATTTAAAAGATTTTTAAAGCTCAGAAAATTGGGATGTTACAGAATACAAGGATACTTGGATGGATCCCATCTACAAGTATCTTCGGACGGGTTCCATACCCGATGACGATTTCGAGGCAGATCGTTTATCCCGAAAGGCTAAAATGTATACTTTGGTCGAAGGAGTCCTCTATAAACGAGGTACTCATGGGGTACTCATGCGATGCATACCGCAGAGAGAAGGACTAAACCTCCTTCATGACATATACGGGAGCATCTGTGGAACTCATGCTTCCTACAGAACGTTGGTCAGAAAAGCCTTTCGACAAGGATTTTACTGGCCAACAGCTCTCTACGATGCCAAATACTTGGTTAAGAAATGTTTACAATACCGCCATTGCGCATAAATACACCAACCACTCGGGCATTACAAACAATCCTCTACCTTGGCCTTTTATGCACTGGGGTCTCGATATCCTAGGACCGCTCCCAAGGGCTCTAGGGGTTTCGAAGTTTCTTTGTGGCTATTGATATCGTTCACAAAATGGATCGGGCCAACTCGTGACTAGGATAACAACGAAGCCGCAAAACGGTTCATAATGAGAAGCGTGATTACTCGATTTGGAGTCCCAAGTCGAATAATCACAAATAATGGTAAACAATTTTTGAGCACAAAATTTCAGGAATTTTGCGACGAATTGGGTACCAAGCTCTATTACGCCTCTGTCGCCCATCCCCAAAGCAATGGGGCAGTTGAACGAGCGTAATGGCCAAATAATACAGGGAATTAAAACTCGAGTCTTCGACCGGCTTGTTAAGCACTCGGTGGCTTGGGTACAAGAATTACCCTCGAGATATAGGCGATTCGACGATCGCTAGCTCGGCAATAAATAAACACCTTTTTCCTAGTTTTTAGTGCCAAAGCCATGCTTCCACCAGAACTAAAGATCAGGTCTACAAGGGTCGAGAGTTTCAATGACTTAGCCCGAGAACAACTTCGATTGGATGACATTAACCTGCTCGAAGAGAAGAGAAATCAAGCCTTAATCCGTTCAGTAGTCTACCAACAAGCCCTTTGAGGAAAATTCAATCCCAGTCTAATCGGAACAAACTTTTCCCCAAGTGGGAAGGTCCTTACATAGTGGTCAAAGTTATCCGTCCAGGTTCGGAACGACTGGCGATGGAAGACGGCCGAGTTCTCTCTAATTCTTGGAATATCGACCAGTTATGCAAATTCTACGTGTAAACGACCAACCATTCAATAAAGCATCAGGTTTTTTCTATCTTTATTGTCTTACTTTGAGTAGTGCTTTGACAATTCTTTCAACCATACCCTGGTCGAAGGTCTGCCTTTGTCTAGTTCTTAGTCGTAAACTTTTCCATGACAATACACTGGTCGTAAGACATTCTACGACCAGTACCCAGTTCATCTTTACACCGGTCGAAAGGATGGTAACATCACCTAGTTGAATTCTTTCCTCTCTGCACGTGGTCCCGCTTACTAGAAGGAACTTCCTAGAGTCGACTCGTTCCTCCCTTTTGCTACCAACATAAAGAGCTTGGGTTCAAAACATAGTCAAAATAATGTCAAACCGACTCTTAGTACCTTAATTTATTTCTTCATTCATCTTTTTGATAAATAAATTAAGTCGAGTACACTTTTCAAATTTGTTCGACTACTTTTGGTAAACTCGCTTTGCTTCAACTCGTTGGAGGAAATTGCAACACCTAGTCGAAGACTTTCCTTTCTGCACGTGATCCTACCCACTAGAAGGAACTTCCTAACTCTTGCTACCAGAGCGAACTTAATGAGTAGACTAGAATAAGTTGAACGAATTTTTAAGGAACTCCAGACATTTATCTAACTCAAGTTGACTGTTCTTGATTTGATTAATCTGGTCAGAGATGGTAACATTACCTAGTCGAAGTCTTTCCTCTATGCACGTGGTCCTACCCAATAGAAGGAACTTCCTAGTATCGACTCGTTCCTACTCTTTCGACCAGTGCAAGATAATCGTGATCGAAAAACTACAAGTTAGCTAAACCTCTCTTTTTTGAAAAAACCCATTTAACACTATTTACTCGGTTTATCTAAATAAACCAAGCAAATAGTCGGGGGCTAGGATAAAGTTATTAACTTGACTTCAATTCTTAGTCTTGCTCTTTTTCCCATTCATTATCTTATGAGTTACTAACTACTCGACAAGATGATTTTCAGGAAGAAGGAAGGATTATATATCAACATCAACAAAAACTTGTCTTTACAGGACTCTAGTACAGAGTACTCTGGCGAAGGGGATCTTACTTGCATACCCTCCGTGACTGCCTCAGCGATCGACTGCATTGTTGTCATTAACTGCTCTGCCTCTGCTTCGGGGCATGTAAAGTTGTCTATGACAGGTTGCAAATTAAGGTTGGGATCATGAGCTTTAAGTTTTGCCAAGACAAATCTTATTCCCTCTTCGATCGCATCCTTTGTCGAATCAAATTAGTTAGCCTTCAGGGTAGTCACCAACTCTTGCAAAGTTCTGACTTGTTCGCCAATGGCAATCGAGTGGGCCATCAGCGTGTCGTCACGAGGAGTAATCCCCTCAGCATGAAGCCCACCGAGTACATTATTCAAAAGTGAAACGTTGTCTTGAAGATTGATCTTCAAAGCCTTCATTTCCTCTTGATTGCGAGTCAAAGCCTCGTGGACTCGTTTTATTTGTACTACTTATTCTGAAAAGAATAAGACCAGTCAGATAAAATGACCTTGAGAGGAAAACACAATCAATCACAGGTAAAGATGTGCTTGCCAACTAGTTGAGAATCTAACTTCTTGACTTCTTCAGCGTGAGAGACAGTGTCCTTGAGGTAGCGCTGCTCCCACTTCTGGACCTCTTGGTCTTTTTCTGAAAGGGAATGAGATTCAGAGAAAGAAAAGAAGGTCGAAGGCGGTCTTAAGTTCAACACTTACCGCTTAGTCGTCCCTGCAACTTTTGGTTTGCAGAGTTTGCCTCCTGAAGCTTCTTCTAGAGATCTTCAATCTCCTCCCTTAGCCTTTTCATCTCGGCTTTCTCATAGTCGAGAGAATCAGCTAAGGTCTTCTCGTCACTCTTGAACCTATAAAGGGAAAGGGCAGACATTAGCATAGAACCTGGTCGTAAGTTCTTCTACGACCAGTTCCTTGTCGTAAGTCTTTCTACGACAATACCCTGGTCGTATGCCCTTCTACGACCAGTACCTAGTCGTAAGATCTTCTACGACAAATCCCGCAAGTACTGTGTAAGTGGTCGAAACATAAAAGGCTACGAAAAGCAGTTACTTACCATTTCTCTGCCTGCTCGCAGAGTTCCGCTTTTTCCTATCGCAATTGGACAAGTTGCCTGTTGTATTCAACAACAGTAACAATTTGCTCCAACGCTCTCTACATAAAGAAAGACAGTTAAAAGCGAGAAAAGATATGAGTGCAAATACTAAACAACAGGTACTTACATTCATTGCCCTTCGTGCAAACGAAGACACTACCATCGTGGGATTCCTCAGTTCATCAATCTCTTAGACTCGGTCCCACCACACCTCTTCGAGACGCGCGTCATCGAAAACATCCCCTCCATCGGGAATATTTTTAGGGTGAGGGACACGAGCACGAGGTCTAAGAGCCAAAGATCCCACAATGGAAGACGGCCCGAAGAACTCGGAGGCAAATTTGGCATATTCCTCATCCTCTGATTCGGTAACACCAGCTCCTCCTTGAGGGCCTAGAGGAACGTCTGCGACGACTTCGTTCCCGACGCGATGGCCTGATGCCTCCGCGGTATTAGACATCGCCTTTGCCTCGGTCTCTACGACCACTCCTGTGATCGTAGCCACTTCTGACCCTGCGACCGCTCCAGTGGTCGTAGTCAAGTCAGTGACAACGGCATCGCCCACCACTCGGACAGTGGACGACCCTTCGACCACCACCACTATCACTCTCCCATCTGCCGGAGAAACAGCAGTGGGTTCCTTGACGGGAACGTCCTCGAGGGTGACAGCTGCTGAGCTAAGATCATAAAAAGGAAAACACGATTAGGTGGTAAAAAACAAAAGGTAAATGATGTCCTTACACTTTTGCCTCTTTTACGTACCTCCGAGTGTCGGACTTGATCCTAAATTTGAAAAAAAAACCCTCTCTAAGGAAGGTTTCTTCGACTTTTTCTCAACCACGTCTGGTTGAGACTCAAGTTGAGGAACGGCCATGACCACAACCACGTCTGGTCATGGGTCTTGAACGAGCGCCATCACTCCTTGAGCCTCTTGGCTCTCCGGACAGTCGAGACTAGTCTCGACCACCTCAAGGACATCGCTGCCCTCAACCACAAGCAGTGCTAGCGTAGCAGTTTCCTTCACAAAAGACATAAAACTTTTCCAGTTCTTCTTTTCTAATCGCTTGACAAATCCACGGGAGGCAGAAACTGTGAAAGTCCTATTGTCGTAATAGAAGGGTACCTTAATCTTGGGGGCCTTGCGCTTGAGAGGTTCAATCGCTTCGGCCGCAGTTTCTACTACAACAACCAGATCTGTAGCAAATTTTGCAAAAGGTTTAGTCGGGTAAAAGGTACTCGAGCTTGAGCCTCCCTTCTCAGCGACTTGTGTGAGCCGATGCCTCTTGGCTAGGGGAAAACCAAACTGCTCTACGGCCGCACCGACGACCATCAGTTCGACTTCTTTGTCATCCCGACAGTTCTCCATGCCTACTTTTTGTAGAAATCAGAAAGAGAGATATTATAAAGTAGTCGTAAGTTCTTTTACGACCATCACCATGTCGTAAGCTTTTCTACGACAACCCCCTGGTCGTAAGCTTTTCTACGACCAGAACCTGATCGTAAGCCTTCCTACGATCAGTACCCAGTCATAAGTTTTTCTATGACTACAAAGTCCTAAAGATGAAATCAACTCTCGATTACCTTTAGGCGCTCCACCTTGTCTTCTGGGGATAGGACCGCTAGGATTTGGGGAGGCTCCACATTCGATGGCTGGGGCTTCTCACAGATGAGCTTGACCCGAGTGTCAATCTCTTCTTGTGAGAGGTCTGTAGGGACAAGAAAACCTTCAATAAAGCCAATTTCGAAAATAACAGAAAGAGAGCTAAACTTGAAGTTTACTTACCCTTCTTGTAGTCCCTGGTCGGGTCTTTCGACCCAGAGTACCTCCACATTGGATGAGCCCTCTTCTTCAAAGGGTTAATACGGCGCGTGATGAAATCCTTCACCACGTGCCATCCGGTGAACCCCTCTTCCCTCAAGTCTGTAATAGCTTGAATGAAGGGGGTGATCCGACCAAGATCCTTGGGAGTCGCATTCCAGGAAGAAACCTTCTCGGCCGGCTTCCTAGCGAAGGAGAGGCTATCCTCATGGGTTATCTCCCAATAGAACCACCTCTTCTTTCACCCCAGCCACAACGACCGGGTAAACATCTGAATGTGCTCCCTCGACTTCCTGTCATGGAGCTTCAGACTACAACTACCAACGATTCCGCCTAGTCGGGTCATTCCGTAGAAGTACCAGAACAACTCCAAATCACCTGGAATTCCCAGGTAGGCCTCACACAGGTACACGAACACCCCCAACATTGTGATAGAGTTGGGAATGAGATTCACCAACTCCACCTAGAAGTATTCGAGTACCAATGTGAGAAAAGGATGAGTGGGCAATCGAAGACCACACTCACATAATGCTTGAAAGACGGACATTTGCCCAATCTCCCCCGACGGCCAATGCTGCCCAGTGGCTTCAATCCACTTCACAAATTCCTCCTTCGGGATCTTCTCGGAGTCGACAAAAGCTTTGATTTTGGCTGTATCCATCTCCGATTTGACCCACTGGGAAGCAGCTCTGGCCATTTCTCCCAAAAACTGAAGGTTTAGATTTGGAAAGATTGGGGAAGAAGGCTAGATTTGGTCGGCGGCAGAGAACTCGAAAGCTTGAATAGCGAGGGCGATTTGGGGGAAGGTAAAAGACCTTATCCTCACCCGTGGTGAATATTTATAACCGTACGCCTGAAGTTAAAAAGACATGGCTACCCAACGGTTGCCAACGCTTCAGGAACCGCTCTAACAGACAGACTTGAGGGAGTCGATTAGGATTCTTAAATTTGTTTGCTCGAGGAAATCAGGCTAGTCTTTACACCTCAAGCGAAATTACCTTCTTGACCAAGTCTTTTCTGGTCAAATGTAACAGCGATTGGAAAGATTTTGCTTCCAACCACAGTGCTGCGACCACTTGATGTTCGAAAATTTTCTTTACGACCACCTTGTAAGTCACAAGATTATTCCACGACTTTCTTGACCAAGTAAATTTCTGGTCAAATGAAACACTAGTCGAGGAGTCTTTCCTTCGATCGCCTCTCTACGACCATCTACTGGTCGTAAGACCGTCTACTGCTCCTTCTCCAAGTAAGTTATTTTCGCTTAAACTGGGGGGGGGGCTAGATGACGTGGATATAATAATCCTCATTTTATCATTTATTTATAATTCATATTATGGATAATAATGACATCATATAACTCTTGAGTATACCCCTTAATAGCCATAAGGGAGAAGCTAGAGGTTGTAAGTTCTTCTACGACCACTTAGTAGTTGTAAGCCCTCTTACGACTACCCCATAGTCGTAAGTCCTTCTACGACTATCTTATGATCGTAAGTTCTTCTACGATTTGTCCGTAGTCGTAAGATCTTCTACGACCACCACCTGGTCGTAAGCCCTTCTATGACTAGTCCCTAATTGACAGGGCTTACAGACATGTGGGCCTAATTAATCAGGGAATCTTTCGCACCGTATTCAAGATACAAGCAGTAAACTACGCCATTATTCCCTGGGGTAATGGCACAATTTTAACTCCTTTGTTATGGTGATAACTGTTTGGCAGCGTGGGAACGTTACTACTCCCATAATAACCTCTAGTAACGGCTCAATAATCTGGGACACTAAGGCAGCCTTTACACTAGAGACACGACGGTACACCTTGGAGACTGTATAAAAGGCAGAATCATTAGGACAATCGGGGCGATCCGAAGAGCATTAGAAGCACAATACCCTAGTCTTTGGTTCCATCTTGTAATCCAACATACTCAATACATACACACAGGAGTAGGGTTGTTATTCTCCTAGGAGAAGGCCCGAACCTGTATAAAAATCCCCGTGTCTCCATCTCTGTGTGATTTTGAGCCTAGAGGAACCCCCGAATCAAACAATCTTTACGTAAGTTCCATCCTAAAACACCGACAAGATGCAAGGCTGAACAAAGGAAAGGCTCATGGTTCTTTTATTTTGCATAAAGCCACTTATTTGAAATAGGGTAAGTAGTAGCAAAACCTAAGACTTAGCATTTTTAACCAATACAGGTTTTATAAACTGAGTTTTTGTTGTAAAGTACTAGTGGAGATTCCATCTCCTATACCATTGAGTGAGTACGTCCACTCAATGCTCAAGCTATCCCGTAATTACCACTGGTCCCCGACCAGGCTTTCTAAACTCTCTAGGTTACAGCCCCAACATTTCTAACTGTTGGACTCCAACCCACTCTTTTCATTCCACACATACACCAATGGTTTTATAAAAAGGAAAGCTATATCAAGCAAGTTCTCAGTATCGCTCTTGACCATGAGAACGGCTATCTAAATAGTTTTCTTACTCTGCAGAGTTTGTACACTTTACCCACAAGAGATAAATCAACTTATACTGCCCCGACACACTTCCGTAGGTGTGTGGCTAATGTTGATTATCACAAGGCCTTTACAATGTCCCACCTTATCGCACTTTCATGCCGCTAGGTATCACCTTCTTAGGTAGTGCCCCCGGGAGGTCTCCCATTGGTGCCATGCAGATCGGTGACTCCCTTTGCCCTTTGTACACTCCACACATCCACCAGTGGTGAAATTGCGAGGAGGCGGACAAATTAGTTAGCCAAGTCTTAGGTGTTACAGACTTGTGGTTGCACTATTTTACATGAGAGGTCATTACCAGATTCGGTTCTTAATTGACTTGGACGGCACATCCACATACCAACTCTCTCTCATGCACCCGGCACCAACCACTCTTTCCAGCCGCCTAAGTCGAAATATGTTTTTCAAGTTTTCCTTTTGTTTTCAAAATAACCTTTAATCCAACATACCAGCCATGCTCCCAGCCTTGACTGCCCAATTTCATTTTCAAAGTGTTGATTGATGTCGGGTAACTTAATGCCCGAATGACAATGTATCTAAGAAAGGCTAAGCATGACACTTAGATACGGACTTATAACTAGTATGTTAACCATTAATTCTAGGGTGACAAGGATAGTGTCCAAATTCAAGGATTGGAAGTTTATACACAATTATTGTTAAGGCATTAACTATGAGCTAAACCAATATATCTGTATAAAACATAGCAATGCAATTTCATAATTTAAAACAATATAATTGCAAACAGTAGGTGCAATATGATCAAAGTATTGACTCGCCTTGCTCAATGTTCTAATATTCGCCTTTCTCGACATTCTGATAATAATCCCGCTCAGCGTGTTGATAATCATCCTGTTCAACGCTATCTTGATTCCGGCCTCAATCTTGTTGGGATTGTTGTCCCATTACAACTTTAGAGTCTAACTACGCAGAATACGATTAACTCCAAGAACGACTAAAAACAACCAAATGAAATCCAATAAGTCCAAATTCATACAAGCAAAAAGAAATACTTCGAATTAAAGTAAACGCATCTAACGGTACCCTGAAAGACGTATTATTTCAGATGAGACCAAATCAAACTCATCTGGAGTTGATGGAGGAAATACTCCAGATGAAGTATAACCGATGAAGTTGATGAAGGAAATACTACAAACAAAAGTATATCCACTGATATTTGGAGTGAAGGAAATTCTTCAGACCAAAGTAGATAATTCTAAGAAAGAGGGAGAGAGAGAATGTTCACAAGAACGTTCCTCACTGGTTAACTGGATGGGAGAGATTACCTGATAGGTCATATTCTCATATCTGCTCTCGAATTATGAATGGTCCTTCTACTGGAAACGGATAATGACGGATGATACCTAGAGTCTAAGTGATGTTGTTTTCCTTAACAGGACACCTAGTACTCACAAGCACTCTCTCCAGGCATTCTATGTATACATCCACGTTGATCATACAGTCAAAATCAATCCTCTTACATGTTCTCCTCTTTTGACAAACTTTGATGGTGATTGTGTGCACATCTATTATCTGCAGACTTGGTGTCCTATCGACAGTTAGCTACTAATGGTTACTTAATTTGCTTTTTAAACTTAACTGCTAATTGCCTACTAATGATAATTAATTATCATCTTTATCATCTTAGTGATTAAATTTGGTTATCTTTACTACTAGTTACTCAATTTAGATTGCCCTGGAAAACTGAGTTAGTGTAATTTCTAATTAAGTTTGTCTTGGCAGATTATATGGTAATATTTCACCAAGCATTTGGAATTAATCCCTGAGTATTTTCAAGTTACCTCCTAGGTAACCTACTAATCAACTTTTAATTAAACACCCACAGAGGTGGGGTTTCACTGTCATTGGCCTACTAATAATCCCTAAACACCATAAGTGGACCACACTATCATGTATACAATCAGAGAGAGGGATAGAGCTAGGTTCCATGTCATGGACATCAACACATAGAAGGATACATACACTGTAACATTTAACTGAGCTATTTGTTCAATTATACTCTTGACTATTCTGATTACTGGATCCTAATTTACTTCACCTTGGTCGCTGATGGTCATAAGTTTCCAACTGGACCAAGGATTCCCTAATCACTGAACTTGTTTCTTGATTAACGTCATTTAGACATACTATTTGTCATTTAAACTATGTTACCATATGAGAATACAATCTGTCATTCAATTATCTAACTTCCACCTTATATTGCTAACTAACTTTTAAATATAATGATATATTGATTTATCTTAACCTATTATTATTGTAGCTAATATCATTTGGATATGATCCCTAATTCAGAGTTCCTTTGAATCATACTGACATCATACTTCTGACCATCCTTAATTAACATCAACTAGCCCTTAATTCCTTATATCATCTTTGTTATTAGCATAGTGGTGACCTAGGGCTCAACCAGTGAGATCTATATACCACTAATGCTCTACTCTGTTAGTTTGGTCCTCTCCATCTAGTTAGTTTCTAACTAAACTAATCAACATACAAATTTTAATCTTTCCAGCACGACTCAGTAGATCCACCATGCATGCATAGTGCTTGAGAGTTGGGACAATTGAGTATTTCTCAGTCATGCTGTGGAAACAAAAACTCTCAGCCTTGACTAACTATTTGTACAGTTTCCCTTTTAATCACTTGATCTATCTACTGAAGGTTACTTATATGAAAACATGTAACACCCTGGTTTTCTGAGCCTTTTTGAAAAGTTTTCAAATAAAAAGAGCCAGTTTGTTTTGATGAGAATTCAAAGCTTAACTTGAGATTTTCAGAATTTGGGTGTTTAAAATGATTAACCCGAACTTCAACTAACCCTAAAGTTTGGTTCTTTTGGTGTTACTTGAGCTCTCTGGAGCTATCTCTTCCTTTCTTTGTTAGTTCTGCCCTCCTCTTAGCTCAGCCTTTTCTTTCCAGACCTCCCTCTTGTTTGACCTCGCCAGACCTCCCCTCGCATTGTGTTCGGATTTCTTTATTTCAGACCACATCTTTGTTGGCTTGAATCTCCTTGGTTTAGACCCCCTTAGGTCTAGACCTCCTCTCTGGTTTCTCTTCGGTTTTGACCTTTCCATCGGGTCACAATTATCCCTGAGATGTCCTAAGCTCAGGTTTGTATTTCAAATATCTTTGATCTCTAAAATCTAAATTTTGGATTGAACTCCCCCTTCTGAACCCCTCCCTTGCTTGGATACCCCTTTATGCCCAGACCTCTCTCGTGTTCATTTAGACCTCCCTATGTTCACTTGAACTTCCCTCTTGTTCACATAGACCTCCTGTGTCCACCTAAACTTTTCGTGTGTTCGTAAGGACCTCCCTGGTCCTTCATCCTGGCAGTCAGGACCTCTCCGGGTTTATCCTGATTGTCAAGACCTCCTTTGGAACACTTTTCGTGGATCTCCTCCGCGGATCCCTCTCCCTTAGAAACCTCTCCGTCCAGACCTCCTTTATTTTGTCCTCCTCTGGTCCAGACCTCCTTGGGTCTAGACCTCACAAGTGCTTGGATCTCCCTGGGTCCAAACCTCCCTCTTTGGATCTTCTCTGGCTTAAAACCTTTCCATGCCTACGTCTTCCTCATGTTTATTTGAGTCCCTTCGGAGCCCTCTTGAAGTTTTTGTGTTCACTCGGACTCCCTCTTTGCTTTGGTCCATGTAACCCTCTCGGGAAATTCCTTTCTCTACCAACACGGTGTTACCGCTCCTAACTCGCGGTACTACCATTTCTCGGGATCTCTCTGTGGACCTCCTTGTGTCCTTGAGCCTCCTGGAACTCAATTGGACCTCCCTTGATCAAATCTGACCACTAAAAACCTCCCCTTTAATCTCCTCCGTTGGATTCCCTTCGGGCTTGGACCTCCCCTGTCTTTTGCACGGTCCAACCCAGCATCACGTGTCCTTCAGGACCTCCCCATGTCCACTAGGACCTCCCCTTCCCTTATTTGGACCTCCCCGTGTCCTTCAGGACCTCCCCCATGTCCTCTAGGACCTTCCCTTCCCTTATTTGGACCTCCCCGTATCCTTCAGGATCTCCCCATGTCCTCCGGACCTCCCTCCTTGTAGATTTGGCCGTTAAGACCTCCCTCTTGGAGATCTTAACCATCCAGACCTCCCTCCTTGTAGATCTGGCCGTTAAGACCTCCCCCTTAGAGATCTTAACCGTCCAGACTCCCTCCTTGTAGATCTGGCCGTTAAGACCTCCCCCTTGGAGATCTTAACCGTCCAAACCTCCCTCCTTGTAGATCTGGCTGTTAAGACCTCCCCCTTCGAGATCTTAACCGTCCATACCTCCCTCCTTGTAGATCTGGCCATTAAGATCTCCCCCTTAGAGATCTTAACCACCCAGACCTCCTCCGTTGTAGATTTGACCGTTAGGACCTCCCCTTGGAGATCCTAACCGTTTAGACCTCCCCTTTGGGGATCTTAACCGTGCAAGACCCCCTCCCTCGATTAGATCCTGACCATCCAGATCTCCCCCTTGATTTAATCCAACCGTCAGGACCTCTCTTGTGGGTAAGGACCTCCTCTTGACCTCTACAGACCTCCCCTTTTGTACTTGATCTTGGCCGTTGGACCTCTCTTCCGGGGATCCAACCGTCTAGACCTCCCTTGCGGGTGAGGACCTCCCCAGTGTTGAGTCTTGTGGATCTCCTTAATCACAGGACCTCCCCCCTGTCCTTTTTGCAAGGACCTCCCTTGCGGGTTGAGGCCACTTGGTGGCCAGGACCTCCAGTCCTTGCGCATGGGAGTCTCCCCACATGTCATGTCTGTTGTGTCGCATTAAATACTACCGTCCTTTTTGCAGTAACTGCGCTATCTTTGTGTCACTTCTTGTACTAGCTCCCACTTTTACTCACCTGCTTCCATCTCTTCCCTCACCTGCTCTTGACCTCATGTGCCCTTGGACCTCCCAGTAGCTCTAGCAATATAAGCTTGAGCAGCTCTTCCTCCTTCACCCTTTTCCTCATTTTCCACCCTCTGGTTCACCCGACCAGCTCTTAGACCTCTTTCCAAGTTCTCTGGATCTCCTCTTCAATCCATCAGACCTCCTTCGGCTAACACCTTGGACCTCCTCCAAATCGTCAACCATTCTGTGGTTTTTATTTAATGTTTATTTGGAGTTTAGTTGAATCTTCTTTCGGTCTTTATTTGATCCTGAGTTTCTTTAAACGTATAGACCTCGACGTTATTGGAGAACCCGAGCACTATGAGGAAGAGAAACAGTGAAGCCTTTCAAGCAAGAGGCAAGTTACACTCTTGATCATATTGCACCCATTACTTCAAGATACCTATGTTGCTTTCAAAGATGTATGCATGCTTACTTTTACTAAGTTATTTCAATACCAGTCTTTCTGTTCATAGCTATGCCAAATTCCTTTGTATGGCCACTATCTATGTCGAATCAACCCCATTGTCACCTTAGATGAAATCTGGTTCTTGCAATAGTAAGAACCAGTGGTTTATGAAAAATGAAAGCTTAGTTTTGCTTAGACCAAAATCTTGATTTGGGAAATGTACCTTCCAACAGACCAAACTATCAAATGCTTTTAAAGCCATGGCATTGGGTTGCCATGGAGGTTTTGATCAATGGATTTGAAAAACAGAAATGAACAAATAGATTTGGTCTTGGGCGGATTGGTTGTTTGGATGGTGCAGGGTATGCACGGGCTCACTCGGGTAGGGTTGAGGCCCATGGGTTTGTGTTGGCCGCCCAAGCCATATGAGGACCGGTCTTTGAGTTGCATCTTGCTATGCCTATAATGGGCTATGCCACAACCGTGCAACCACATGTCCTCAGCGTGGGGAGTAGGACCTGGCTAATTAATTTGCAAAGTTCCATCGCGGTCGTTCCATTTAGATGTGTGGGTTGTCATGTTACGACTATGTTGTCCCATTGGCGCAAGAGGGGGCCCCTAAGCCCAGCGGACTTGTGTCCAAAGGGGGAGGCGAAATCTTAGCGAGGAGGGGCTGTGGTGGAATAATGCATTGTAAAGGCCTTGTCACGTGCTCTAGACCTCTTACTTTCGGTAGTGAGGGGTGGCAACGATGGTTGCCAAACAAACTAGAGAAAACGTGTCATGTAGGTAAGTGTACAACCTCTGCAGAGTGTAAATCTATTCGAATAGCCGTGTCCGCGGTCATGGACATGCTAGCAAAGCCACTCAAAGTTAGCTCTTGGTTTTGGTTTTCAAAGGACTTGTGAAATTGGTTTGGATTTTTATCCAATTGGTTATTGGGCGGGGAGCCATGTGACAGGAGGGTATCCTTCACCATATTGATGATGAATGTTATCCAACTGAAAATGAAGTTTTGAAAATGAGTTTTTACTTATTATAATGGCCTTGGAACTTAATACTTGTATTTGAAATAAAATTGGCTTTACACAAAACAACCCTAATATGCCTTCCATTGATATATCCCTATGCATGTCATGCTGTTATTTGACGAGTGTAACTTGCGAGCACGGTAGTTGTGCTCACTCTTGCTTGAAATTGTCTTTTGAGCAGGGAAGCATCTTGTGAAGACCTTGCTGTGGATCAAGAGGTCCTGGACCGACTAGGATTGCTCCCTCCAGCCGATTGCCTATGGTGTATCGGATGGCCTAGTGTTATTCTCCGTTGTGTTTTGGTTGGTTGGCTTGTAAGCCTCTCCTTTGTAAATAACTTTGTTGATATCAATAAAGATCTCGTTGAAGTGTTTGTTACCACTTGTGTATTCTGTGTTGAGCTAGCTGATGATCCATGGGACTAGCTCAGTTTGCACAGGGGACCTTGGAGTGATCTCAGTCCTCCACGACCACCCTCGGGCTCGGTCGTGAGGGGTCCTGGGGTGATCTCAGCCCCCGTGACCTCCTCTGGTTGGTCGTGGGAGGTCTTGGGATGGCCTCAGACCTCCACAACCTCCCCCTGGTCTGGTTGTGAGAGGTCTTTAGGGTGCCCCCTGGCTCCACGACCTCCTCGGGGACTCTCCCAGGACCTCCTGGCGGTCCTACCGGACCTCCTGGGCGGTCCTGGAGGTCCTCTCGAGTGGCTCGGTTGGATCATCTGGGAGGTCCGGATGGACTTCCCGGTTGATCCAGGAGGACCACTCGGGTGGCCCCAGGCCGGGTCGTTACAAAACATAACCTGACAATTCAAATTTTACCCTTTTCTATTCATTCAACAGACAATAGAGGATTCTGAGATGAAGTGCTGTTAACTAACTATTTCAATTACTCATCTATTAAGCAAGTTTGAGTGATCCAACAATTAGAAGAAACGGCTATTAGCATTTGCATTAGCAATGTCACTAGTCCAATGTTGTTATCTCTAAACCTTCTCAGATTTTGCTTTTCTGTTCAATATCTTACAAAGGAGCATGTCTTCTAAACTGCAATGCTGCTACTAACTAAATCATCTTCAAATTGGTGACAGCCATCAGATTTGTTGGCAACCCTTGGTTTGCTTCACACTTGAGTCTCATGTTAGTCAGAGAGGAAAATTAGAGATAATAGGGAGCAAAGGAGAATAGAACAGGGGGCTGTGGCCGGCTTGGGGGCACAGCTCATCGCCGGCGAGGGAAGGTGCAGGCGGCAACCAGCGACCGCAAAAATGGGTTCCCAAGGGGTAAGTTGGGCTAGGGCTCTTGGTGTCTTGAGCAGCTGCGGACGAGCATGGGCTCACAGTGGGCTTGGCAGGCGTGGGGAGGAAGGGGACGCCACTGGGGCAGTGGGGAAAAACGAGGCGAGCATGAGCTCTAGAGGGGTGGTAGGAACTCACCCGCGTGATTGGGCGGCGGAGAGGAGGTCGGAGGCGGGCTGGCGGCGGTGACCATGGGCGGCGCGGCAACGGCTTTGTGGTGGCGGCGTAGCGGTGTAGGAGAGCCAGCGCGAGCGGTGGGGAAGAAACTCTGAGGGTCTTGGGGTACTCCAACCGAGATCAATTGACCGGTGGTTCGTCAGGTGAGGAGGGTCGGCCGAGGCGGCGGTTGATTGGCTTCGAGGAAGACGTAGCCGGCGGTGAGTGCCTGAGGAGGATTAGTAAAAACTAGTTGAGGGGATCCACTTCTTGGGCTCTAGGGCGTGGGGTGACGCGGTTTTCCATGGATGAGCTTCACCGGCCGTGACGGCGAGTGGTGCGCGGCGGCGCGGGCGGCTGGGAGTGGCGCGGTGCTTTGGGCCTCCTGGAGCTCGATGGGGAAGAATGGTGAAGGGAGGAGGGGAGCTAGGGAAGGGAGCTAGGTGGCTCGGTGATGCTTGAAATAGGGGAGCGGGCGGAGAGACCGGGGATGGAGATGGCATGGCTCGGCGATGAAGCGTGGCAGCAAGATGGGCGCTAGGGTGTGTGGCGATGCTGCATGCTGAGCGTGTGTGCGATGGGCAGTGTCGTCATGGAGCGACGGCGAGTGACAGCAAACCACTGGCTTCCTGCATGATCGCAACGTGGCGCTGAGTGTCTGAGGCGTTGACGCCGAGAGGGAGCAAACGGTGTGCGTGGAAGGAAGAAGCACATACCGGGCGGCGTGTGTTGACCGAGTTGGTCTTGTTGCGCCTAATGGTGGTCCGATTGGTCTTTGCCGATAACAAAGTTGGATTCAACCATTTTGGCGACCCAAGCCGAGGAACGATGAAGAGGAAGGAATGAGGATTTGGGAAAAGGAACAAAATGCTATGGATCAACTTCCGGAGCAAGATTTCAATTTGTATATTTATTTTACATAGTATTTTTCAAAAGATTTGCTAGTGCATGGTACGTTAGTTAGCCCTATTTTTATAAGTTGTCGTTTTTAGGTTTTCGATTATTAGGGTTTTATACTATGATACTATTTAGAAGGATAATATTTTTAAGCTTATTTTGCTCCGGGCATTTATGTCTCTAGGGTTTCCCTATTTGGGGTTTCTATAATTAGGGTTTCCTGTTTTATGATTTTATGTCTTTATGGTTTTTATTTCTTAACACTATGCTAGCAAAAGAATATATGAAATTCAAATAAATCCCAAAAATGCAGGCAAAAATGATGGCAACAGATATTCACACAAAAAGTTTTAAAAATCCCATATTTTTGCAATTATGTATTTTTTGGATGTTACATACATGAATGCATCTATATATTTATTTTGCTTGTAATTCTTGCGAGTACAACTTTGTACTCAGCTGCATTGTCCATGCTGCAGAGGAGGTTGACCCCCAAGGGGTGAGCCAGTGTGAGAACGACTACAATGTTGACGACTAGCTTGGCGGCCCGGTCTATTGCCTTGTGGGTAAGGGCAAACCAGTCGGCCTTTTCTTTTGGTGCCGTCTTATGGCTATGTTTCAGCTGCAATTTAGTACTTTTGGATTGATATATTTGGCCGGTCGGCCCGCTCTGTAATTTGAACTTGTATGTTTTTTTTGTGTTGTAAATTATGAAGACTCAGTATGGCAATGACTTGTGTATGGAATTGATATTTCAAATTTTGTGATGGTGTATGTGTACCGCTCTTGGGAGGTGCATGTTACATCAAGAATTGGGATATTTGGTTTGTAATGCTAGGACCAATTGGATGGTTAAGTATTACAAGTTAAATACTCCAGGTTCTCACAAAAGTTGGTATCAGAGCCATACTGACTGTAGAAACCCCTAGCTTGGTCGTCAGTAGGATGTTTTGAAAACTTATTTCCAAAATATCAAATATTTGGTGAAAACTTAAGTAAGTTCACATATTTTACTCCTTACCTATCTTAGATTTCTCATCTTATCTTCTTCTTGTTGAGTTTCGAAAAGTTGTCTCCTCTCATCCTCTTTCAAAAGATAGTTGATCACCGTTTAAAGTCGGTTTTGGGATTCAATGAGAGTTGAAAATATGAAGTGTTGGCTGTCCTTTCGTGAAGATTAGAAGCACTTAGAGTTGGCGGATTCATCCCAGAGCTCAGATGCAAAATCTGGACAGCAAGCATAAGTCTTGGACAGAAGCAGCAGAATAAAGCCTCAACCTAATAAGCGAAGAATTAGATGCTGTTCATAGCATCACTGTTCATTTTGGCAAATTAGGCAACATGTTACAATCTTACTTTCCCCAAATTCTAACTAAATCTCCAACTTGGTCAAAGCTTCAAAAGGAAATATCACTCAATGTTGGTATTAAGACTGGGAGATATTTTATTTAAAAGCCAGATAAATTATTATGGCCCAAAAATAATTTTTGTTAAATTTTTAGAAATTATTTGATTTTCAGAAAAATAATTGTCTTTAAATAAAAGCTATTCGGTCTAAATGAATTATTTATGTATTTCTAATAGAGAAACAGTGGTTTCAAAATTTATTTGGGGAATATATCATCCCAGTAGCAACCTGGCAAAATTTGATACTTTTACAAATTTATTTGCTATTTTAAAAGTCACAGTCAAAGCTTTTGGAATTTTGAAATGGTTTGGTCAAACCTCCCGGTCTAAACCCAACTTCGGCACTGTAGCGACTCAGCCTCACCGCAATTGAGTCCAACCCAGTGCGTGGCTCAACCCTGTCACGTTCATGCGCGCGTCCTAACCTCCAGCGTGAGCGATCGCCGTCCATTTCCGCTTGAACGGGCCAGATTAGAAGGGCCGTTCGGACCGCTCCAATCCACCCTCCCATTTTGACCGTTGGATCATAATCCTACGGCATCGCATCTTATCTCAATCTTTAAAAGCCTCTTCTAATTCGGCCATCGTTGGATCTGTAGTGGACCGCCCAGATCGAGTGTGCCGTTCGGACCGGCCGAAGGTGCCACTCAAGATCTACCGTTGAATTTAGATCGGACGGACCACAGCCATTGGGCCGTTCGGACCGCCCGGACCTCCCGTCAATCCTGACCATTGAATCTAAATCCAACGATGACTTCCTTTTGGGCCGAAGCTCACCAGCGCGCACTGCATCTTGGGCCGTTGAAACCTAATTGGACGGTCCTTGTGATTTGGGACGTTCAGACCACTCCGGACTCCCCTCGATCTCAGCCATCTGTTGGAAATCGCACGGCCCAGGTTGCAAGATACCGGTTTAGTGTTGTTTGTCACCGCATCGCAGCCACTCTTTTCTGATCGAACGGTGGCTGTACCTTGAGGCCGGCTGCGTGCGGTGCATGGTTGTGACTGTCTCTGGGACCCGCATGTCAGTGGTAGTTCTTTGCTCCCCCTCTTGCTGTACGCCGTCGACACTATTCTCGCCGGAGCGGTGGTCAAGCACAGTGAAAATAAGAATATTCCCTTGGTGTTTATCCTTAGTGCCACTTCATCAACTCTAGAAATTTCTCGTTTGCTCTAGGGGCTCCAACACTATATAAACCCTAGCTATCTGCTCTCTGCCATTCTTGACCAAGAAGAGCTCCATTCGTTGCTTTCCTTCCCAGTGAAGCTTCTTTACTTCTACCCTTGTTCAACTTCAAGAAGGCCTAAATCTCATGCTAATGTGATTTTGGGCATTTCTTGTAGGTTTGGACTTAGGGTTTTTCTCTCTGTCAACTTGAGCCGTGGAACACCACCTAGGTGGAAATCTCATATTGGTGAGTAGATTCCATTCTTGCCTGTCCAGAATGTATATGGTCGTCTGAAAACTTAAGCTCCATCACTTTCATTTTTGTCAGCCCAAAGAAAAGGACTTGGATCTTTACTATTGACCAAGAACTTGATCTTTTCTTCTCTAACCCTAGCTGGTAAGTTTAGACCTTGCCTCCTGTTAGCCTAAGCTCTCTAAAGACATCACTAACTCACATGCATCACTTACCTGCTCATGTGATGCTCCAAACTTCTTTAAACTGAAAAGTTGTTTTTATAACTTTTCGGTCTTTCATATCGTTTTCAAAACTTAAGATTTCTCTTACCAGTGTATCATCTTATCTAAGTCCTAGGGAAACCCTAGCAGCACCCGTGATCTTTCTTCAAAGTCTTAAGTCACCAGTTCCTTTATTGTTGCAATCCCCTCTCTGTTAGTTTTGTCGGGTAAAACGGACAAATAGCTAATCTTCTGTTTCTTTCTTCAAACTAGACGGTTAGGGTTAGCATTAATGGGTTGTGGTATTAAATACTTCCCAGGTAGCCCTAACTTCCATTTAGGGTCTTCATTTTGTGTATTCCTTCTTGATGACCGAAATCTGGAAGAAGCCCCTTTGCTGTTTTTGATCCAAACCAACAAAGATCCTTTCTGTCTGTTTCTTCTTTTAAACCGGGCAGTTAAGGTTAGTATTAATGGGCTGTAGTATTAATTACTTCCCAGATAGTTATAACTCCACTTAAAGTCTTTGTCTTGTGCAGTTCACCAAGCCAACCAAAGCAGTAATTAGGCTCTTCTTTGTTTTTGGTGGTTGTCCAAACCGACAAAACAGGCAGCAAAGAGTCCAAAGTCTTAAATTACCAATAATAGCACTAAATGATTAATTAGGTCGCAGCACTAGCTTTAATACACTTAGCTTCAGCACATTATTTTATTTATATGGGGTTGAGCTAGATAATTAATTTAGTTATAAGCTGTCCTGTTCCAGTTTCAAAAATTTGTAACTGTAGCTTTAAGCTAAACTTAAATCTGGATAATAAGTGCCATTAGATGGTAAATATGGGTTATTATCTTTAGTATGTTAGATATAGCTTAAGCATATTGTTAACCATGCATTACCATCTTGATCATACAATTTTTTTTCATTATTTTTGTTCTCTGTCAGTTCTTGTGTTTATTGGATTTTTTTTTCGATTTTTGAATCTTTGGTTCTTCTCGAGATTGTTGAGTCTTTTGTTGAGCCTCAAGAACCTGAGCAAGAGGTTGTTTATTACTACCTAGGCAAGCTTCCTCTCTGCACCATGTTGATCCTAATCTTTTGAACTGTAGATTTACAAAGCAAAGTGATACTGTTGCATGCAATGTTCTAAAAGTTATTTATGATCTGTCCCTAGTTAGTTACAACCTGAACTTAATGGCTTACCCTGAATCTGATCATACACTCAACCTAAGGTAGTCTGTGATATTATAATATTTAGTTCTAAGTTTTGCTTAGCCAGGCAGTCCCTAGGACGGTAGTGTTTGACAAGCTTATCTTGTCAAACTTGGGAACAACAAATAAATTTTATTTATTTTTGATTCTTGTTCAGTTTATTTGAATCTGAAATGATCCTTAATCTTGTTTATAAATTGATTCAAATCTGGACAAGTGGATGCTAGTGATGGTGCCTTTGTGCACGAGAATTGGGAAATGTGGATGCCTTGTCTGGGTTGATTAAGGACTGAACTCTGACTACCCAATTCAAGCCCCAACATACTTCCACACGCGGTGTATGGGCACTGTTTGGTTAAGTAAAGGGTTAATACTATTGAGTTGGAAGCAGGAGAGTAAGGACATGTGTATTGATTTCATATGGCATAGATGCTTAAGTCTTCGGGCCGTGTCGTATGCCATGTGGAGCTTATATCGATATCAGATGTTCTTAGAAGGGTGAGGACATACATGTGTTCCATCGCATGTACGTACCTTCAGGGCCCCAACTGCGGTCTAATATGTGCAGTTATGCACCAGTTCGCATTTAATTGATTGGGTCGGCATTCCCGGCACAACATGTGTGCCCCGGTTGAATATATGCTATCAGTCGTTGTTTAAGCGGGATTAGTCTCACATGGGTTGTCCAACTCAATAGTACCAACTTGTTGAAAAATACCAAATCTTAGTCTCCCCGGCCGGCATACCAAAGGCAGTGTGCTATTATTCCGGAGGCTTACGGGCTAACTAGGTCGTGTGGGTAAAGATGTACACCCCTGCAGGGTTAAAACTATTCGAATAGCCGTGTCCACGGTTACGGACAACACTTGAATTGATGTCACCTGTATAGACTTTGCTCTAAGTTTGGAATTGGGAATAATTTCGGCATGATGTTGTCATGTACAGTTTTATAGCGATCTGTGATTTATTATTATTCTTGTTTATGTTCATACCTTCGATTACTCTTGTTTTTAGTCCAAATTGATTTATTAAAATTGCTTTGTCAAAATTTAGCCACTGTAGGTTAAGATGTATTGCTTTATGCAAAATTGAACCATTAAAACCTTCTGTTGTCAACCTTATGCATGTAAAATTTCTATTCCTTTGTATAGGTTCTATCAAACACTTTCTTTTATTAGTTTGTGTAAGTCTTGCTGAGTACCTTTCGTACTCAGGGTTTATGACCTCTTGTTGCAGGTGAGGATGGCTTTCTTTATGAGATGCCCGTTAGCGCCGACATGGGTGACGCTAACGAGTGATGCTAGTTCTAGTCTCCACGCAATAGCCTGCGGGATGGGGCCATTGGTGGTTTTATGTTTATTTTGCTTCCGTTGTTTCTCTTTTGTGATGAACAAAGGTCATCTGTTCCTATGGCAGTGTCGGTTACTGTAGCAACCGAACCCACGATGTAATCTGTTATGTATAATTAAGTGAATGTATGACTTGTATGTGTATGATGCAATGTTGTTTAAGGATATATGCGCAATAGTCACTAATCCTGGGAACTATTGCATGACATACATCCGGGAACCTGAATGTTGGAATTGTTACTTATTATGATTATGCTTCTAGTATGATTTTTAATAAGGGCATTACACTATTCCTTAATTAAGAATTATGCTACCAGTATAATTTTAATTCGGCACATTTCCAATATTTGAGGGTCTTACAGCGTTGGTATCAGAGCATACGGTTGCCTGTAGGTTAGAATTAGTGTGGTCGTTGTCCTTAGTAAGTTTCTGTGAAATTATTATAACATAGTTAATTTCTAAAGACCTAAGTATGCTATCTTTTACTTCTTATCTTTCTTAGTACCCATTCTTATCTAATATTCTGTTGATTTTCTAAGCTAAGTTTCTTATTTACCTTATCTTCTGCTTGTAGATGAGTGGATGGTATTTGGTTAAGGAGACTCGAGCCGAAGATGTGGACGGGTTTCCGGCCTTGCTTCGAGATATGATGTGGCGGGCCAATTTTATTTATCAGCCGGAGTATGCCATCTACCGTCGAGACCGAGGCCCTGGTATGGAAGAGTACCAAGCTATTATTAATGTGATCGCCAGACAAGTGGTGGGTAGTGTTCCATACTGCATCCATACACGTGCCACCTCCGAGTCTATGGCTGTGCAGGAAGCTGCGCGTAGGATGATGAGCCTCCTTCGTCATGATTTGACAGAGCTGTCTCAGCCACCCTATGTGCACTTCCCAAAACAAGGCCCTAGAGCGGATGTGATTACGTTTGATGAGATTCAGTTTGGAGAAGACCCATACGTACGCGAGTTAGCGAGGTTGGTCCGTATCATGGACCAAGTTCATCACTGTCTCGTGTATGAGTTATGGGAAACCCGCCGTAAATGCGCACGAGGCACGAGAGTATTGAGGCTTGGTGTTGCCATGAACCGCGTTCCTCGTAGCGTGCTTTATGGCAACAATGAGATCCCTCCAGCTGCTACTGTACCACAGGGATTACGATTTCCAGAAGTGCCTGGGCTTGTTCCTTTTTTGGGGCAGTGTCGTCAAGCCCGGATGTCCACCGGTTTTCCTCGCACCCAGCGACCTACACATTCTGGGGGACATCATTTGCTGCTAGGTTCTCCTACATGTCTCATCAGCCCTAGGGATCCCATAGATACGGGTTCACCAGAAGCTCATCTGTTAAATGAGTTTCCGGTGAATTTTAACCGTAATGATTATACTTAGGGGCTGGATGATGTGTTCGGCCTTAGTTGTGTAATAGGCTACTACTTGTCCATTAAGTAGTGTATAATAGAATAGTCTATGTCCTGTAAAAATCTTTGTGTCTTGACCTTGATATTTTGGGTGAATGTTGTTTTGTGTTGGTACATTAATAAAGTGAGGCCGCACCTTTTTCTTTGCACTGTGTGCTATTGTCTTGATGTTAATTGGTTGCATGTCATAGCATGGTGCATAATTAAGTTTAGTATCTCTTCCTTTGTTATCTCAGAATCTTGTATGTGTTAGCTCGAGTGTATCCTTGTGATTTTGTGAAACATTATATGGCAACAGGATGACAGGACCCACCACTCGTTCGCGAACACAACAAGAGGAGGGGTTCTCCACCCTGTTCCCTATACTCGGGGAGCAGACCCTTCCGGATCTCATGGTCCGCAAGGTGGTCGTCGGAAGAGGAGCTTCCTCCACCACCTACTATGGCGGATGTGCTCATGCAAATTGGCGCAACCGCATGGACGAAACAGCATATTGGAGCAAATTGCGTGCAATACTTCTTCCACCACCCCACCACCGGTCGAAAGCAGAGTTCAAGACGGCAGGCGAAGTCTTGTCGACTTTCGGCGGACTAACTTCGCCGAGTGTTCTCCGGCTCGAGATCCTATGGAAGCAGAGGATTGGCTTCGGGAGATTGAAAAGAAACTGTCCATTGCCCAATGTTCTGAAAGGGAGAAAGTCCTGTATGCTAGCTACCAATTGACTGGACCGGCTAGCAATTGGTGGGACAATTATCTAGCTATCCAACCCACAGGACATACCCCTACCTGGCTTGAGTTCATGGAGGCCTTTCGCGAGGCTCATATTCCTGAAGGAGTGATGATGCTCAAGTAGCAAGAATTTCTAGCTCTTAAGCAAGGGCGAAAATCAGTGACCGAGTACCTTCATGAGTTTAATTTTCTTGCTCGGTACGCCCCTGACGATGTTTCGACTGACACTCGTCATCAAAACCGTTTCATGAATGGTTTGTCTGAGGAACTGCAGTTGGCTTTGGTAGTACAAGATTTGAAATTTCCGACATCTTGTGGACAAAGCCATAATTCTTTGAAACTAAAACAAGGCTTTAGAGGAGTCGCAGGCGGCAAGGTTACCCACTTTGCATCTAGTAGCAGCTTCGATGAAGACCGCGTCTGTGGCAGCCTCAGTCTTTCCGGGCGCCAGCTCTAGTTCCACCTAGGGCGCCAGTGTTTGCATTTCGTCCACCTCCTCCCACTAGGCAATCCCGACCTAGTGGAAACAGGCCACCTACTGCTATCAATGTCAGGCCGGGTGTGATTTGCTACCATTGTGGGCCTTGGGACATTTGCAAACCAATGCTTTGCTAAAACACGTGGGTTGCCACATTCACCTTCCCAAATTGTGCATCCTGCACCTTCTCCAAAGGCAGTTGTCAAGCTCGATCGATTCGATCATGGCAGTGTAAATCAACTAATCTTGAAGAAGCGGTAGAGGCACTGAGGTTATCTTGGTATGCTCCTGGTTAATTTCAGTTCAGCTACTGTTTTATTTGACTCTGGAGCCTCCCATTCTTTTGTTAGTAGGTAGTTTGCTACTCAACATCATTTAGTTATGCATCATCTTCATCCACCACATATTATTCACTCACCTGGGTCGGTATTCATGACTGATCAAATCTGCCTTAATGTCAATATCATTATTGAAGGGGTAGATTTTTGGGCAAATCTAATTGTGATAAACTCTAAAGGGATAGATGTCATTTTGGGAATGGATTGGTTGTCCAAGAATCTCGGGCAAATTAATTGTGCCCAACGGACTATAACCATCACTAATGAAAACGGCCTTTCAGTCATTTTTCAGTCTAGTACAGTTCATTCTCATCTTGGTGCATTAAAAGTTAATGCCGCCCCTATATTGGAATCAGTACCGGTAGTATGTGAATATCCGGACGTTTTTCCTGAAGACCTTCCTGGTATGCCACCAGATCGGGAAGTGGAGTTTGTGATTGAACTAGTTCCTGGTACTGCTCCCATATCAAGAAGACCTTACCGTATGCCTTCTAATGAGCTGTTTGAATTGAAGAAATAGCTTGGTGAATTACTTGATAAGGGATTCATTCGACCGAGTTCCTCACCTTGGGGATGCCCGGCCATCTTTGTCAAAAAGAAAGATCAGACTTTACGGATGTGTGTGGATTACCGTCCGTTAAATGAAGTCACTGTCAAAAATAAGTACCCTCTGCCCCGAATTGATGATCTGTTTAACCAGTTGACTGGAGCCCGTGTCTTTTCTAAAATTGATTTGCGATCGGGCTATCATCAGATCAAGGTTAGAGCTGAGGATATTCCTAAAACAACATTTTCTACTCGTTACGGATTATGCGAGTATCTTTATCATGTCCTTTGGTCTAACCAATGCTCCCGCGTATTTCATGAATCTTATGAATTCAGTATTCATGGATTTCTTGGATAAGTTTGTTGTTGTGTTCATTGACGACATTCTTATCTACTCCAAGTCTGCTAAAGAGCATGAACAGCATCTGAGGCTTGTGCTGGATACACTTCGCAAACATCAGCTGTATGCTAAATTTAGCAAGTGTGCTTTCTGGCTCAAGCAAGTTGCATTCTTGGGACATGTTTTATCTGAAGGAGGTATTACTGTTGATCCCAGCAAGGTACAAGATGTACGGATCGAAGCGACCTCGAGAATGTTCCTGAAGTTCGAAGTTTCCTTGGACTTGCGGGGTATTACCGTAGGTTCATTGAAAACTTCTCCAAAATTTCTAGACCTCTGACTCAGCTTTTGAGGAAGGAGAACAAATTCTTTTGGTCAGCTGAGTGTGAAAATACCTTTCAGCTTTTGAGAAAGCTCCTGACCGAAGCTCCTGTTCTCACTCTTCCTGATATTCATAAGGATTTTGATATCTATTGTGATGCATCTCGCCATGGACTTGGCTGTGTGCTTATGCAAGAGGGCGAGTTGTGGCATATGCATCGAGCGATTCTATGACCTCATGGGGTGAATTATCCTACTCATGATTTGGAATTGGCAGCCGCAGTCCATGCATTAAAGATTTGGCGACATTACCTTCTTGGTAATCGTTGTGAAATCTATACTAATCATAAAAGCCTGAAATATATATTCACTCAAGTTGATCGTCAAATATTGGAACGTGCCGAATTAAAATTATACTGGTAGTATAATTCTTAATTAAAACGAACAAAGGCAATTCCCTTATTAAAAATCATACTAGAAGCATAATCATAATAAGTAACAATTCCAACATTTAGGTTTCCGGATATATGTCATGCAATAGTTCCCAGGTTTAGTGACTATTACGCATATATCCTTAAACAACATTGCATCATTCACATACAAGTCATACATTCACATAATTATACATCATGAGTTACATATTATTTCAGTTACTCTGATATGATTTACTAGAGATGATGACCTTGGGTCATCACAAAAGAACAACAAATGAAGCAAAATAAACTTAAAACCACCAATGGCCCCATCCATGAGCTATTGCGTGGAGACTAGAACTAGCATCACTCGTTAGCGTCACCCGGATCGGCGCTAACGGGCATCTCATCTGAATAACCATCTTCACCGCAACAAGAGGTCATAAAACCACGAGTACGAAAGGTACTCAAAGAAGACTTACACAAGCTAATAAAAGAAAGTGTCTGATAGAACCTATACAAGGAATAGAAAGTTTTATATGCATAAGGTTAACAACATAAGGCTTAAATGGTTCAATTTTGCATAAAGCGATACACTTTAACCTACAATACTAAGTTTTAACAAAGCAATTTTTTTTTGTAAATCAATTTGGACTAAAACAGTAAGTAATGGAAAACATATGCATAAATAGTAACAATACTAAGTCACAATTCAATATCAACCGTGCATGACACCATTATGCCGAAATTATTCCCAAAGCCAAACTTAGAGCAAAATCTATACAGGTGACATCAATTCAAGTATCGTCCGTAACCGTGGACACGGCTATTCGAATAGTTTTAAACCTTGCAAGGGTGTACATCTTTACCCACACGACTTAGTTAGCCCGTAAGCCTCCGGAATAATAGCACACTGCCTTTGGTATACCGGCCAGGGAGACTAAGATTTGGTATGTTTCAACAAGTTGATACTATTGAGTTGGATGACCCATGTGAGACTGATCCCGCTTAAACAATGACTGATAGCATATATTCAACTGGGGCTCACATGTTGTACCGGGAATGCCGACCCACTCAATTAAATGCAAACTCGTGTTAGCCACACATATTAGACCGCGATCGGGGCCTCAAGAATGCGTACATGCGATGGAACACATCTACGCCCTTACCCTTCTAAGAACATCTGATATCAACATAAGCACCACATGGCATATGACACGGCCCGAAGACTTAAGCATCTATGCCATATGAAATCAATACACATGTCCTTACTCTCCTGTTTCCAACTCAATAGTATTAACCCTTTACTTAACCAAACAGTGCCCATACACCGCGTGTGGAAGTACGTTGGGGCTTGAATTGGTAGTCAGAGTTCAGTCCTTAATCAACCCAGACAAGACATCCACATTTCCCAATTCTCGTGCACAAAGGCACCATCACTAGCATCCACTTGTCCAGATTTGAATTTAGTTTATCAACAAGATTTAGGATCATTTCAGATTCAAATAAACTAAACAAGAATCAAAAATAAATGAATTTATTTGTTGTTCCTAGGTTTGACAAGATAAGCTTGCCAAACACTGCCGTTCTATGGACTGCATGGCTAAGCCAAAATTTAAAACTAAGTATTATAATACCACAGACTACCTTAGGTTGAGTGTATGATCCAAATTAAGGTAAGCCACAAGTTCAGGTTGTAACTAACTAAAAACAGAGCACAAATAATTTTTAGAAAAATTTGCATGCAACAGTTATCACTGTATTTTATAAATCTACAGTTCAAAAGAGTAGGATCAATATGGTGCAGAGAGGTAGCTTGCCTTGATAGTAATATATAACCTCTTGCTCAGGTTCTAGTTGCTCAACAAAAGACTCGACAATTTCAGAAGAACCAGTATCTAAAAGAAAATAAAATCCAATGAATCTAGGAAAAAGAAACAGAGAGCAATATGCATAGAAAGAATGCATGGTCAAAGGATTATTGCATCATTAGCAACATGCTGAGGTATATTTATTTAAATAAGAATAGTCAACTATAACTAATCTTTATTAATACTATTACCACAATTTAAAGTTTGGATTTGAGCTATAGTGTCAGATTTTAGCAACTAGAACAGGACAACTAGTAAATAAATTACTGGCCTAGCCAAAGATTATAAAAATGAAATATGGTGCTGGAGCTAAGTGCATTTATACCAATGCTGGAACCTAACTAATCATTTAGTGCTATTAATAGCAATTTAGGACATTGGACTTTTGCTGTCTGTTTTGTCGGTTGGACCAACAACAAAAACAACAAGGAGTCTTTTTACCAAATTCGGTTGGCTTGGAGAACCGCACAAGACACAGAATTTAAGTGAAGCTATAACTATCTGGGAAGTAATTAATACTACCACCCATTACTGCTAACCCTACCTACAGTTAATGAAAAAAAAGCGATGAAAGGATCTTTGTCGGTTTAGACCAAAAACGAAGAAAGGAGCTTTTCGATTTCGCTATTTTGGAGTAATACGAAATGAAAGCCCTACATGGAGGTTAGGACTATCTGGAAGGAGATTAATATCATAAGTCATCAATACTAGCCCTAACCACCCGATTTAAAGAAGGAAAGGGAAGATTAACCCTTTGTCGGTTTTAACCGACAACAATTTAACAGAGAGAGGGTTAGCAACAAAAAAAAATGAACTGGTGACTCTAAAACTTTGAAGAAAGGTCACGGGTGCTGCTAGGGTTTCTCTTAGGACCTAAACAAACTACTACACTGGTATGAGAAACCTTAAGTTTTGAAAATGATATGAAAGACCGAAAAGTTATAATAACAACTTTTTAGTTTAAAGAAGCTGGAGCATCACATGAGCAAGTAAGTGATGTCCTTTGAGAGCTTAAGCTATCAGGAGGCAAGATCTAAACTTACCAGCTAGGGTTGGAGAAGAAAAGATCAAGCTCTTGGTCAACAGAAATATCCAAGTCCTTTCCTTGGGTCTGACCAAAACAAGAATGGTAGAACTAAGTCTCTAGGGATCATTAGGCACATTCTTGTTAAGAAAATATGGAATCCAACTCACCAGGATGAGGTTTCACCAAGGTGGTCCTCCACCGCTCAAAGTTGACAGAGAGAAGAACCTAAGTCCAACCCTACAAAGATGCCCAACCACATTAGCATGAGATTAAGACATACTTGTAGTTGAACAAAGGTAGAAGAACAAGAAGGCTTCACTTTGGGAAAGAAGACAAAGCTATGAAGCTCCTTCACGGTCAACAATGGCGAGAGAATGGAAGACTAGGGTTTATATAGTGGTGAGGTCCTAGAGCACACGAGAGCTCTCTAGAACCAATGAGGTGGCACTAAGGATAATCATCAAGAGAAAATATCCTCAAATTCATCAGACTTGCCACCATTCCGTGAAAATAGTGTCTCTGATTATGCAAAGAAGAGAGGGAGCAAAGAAGTGCAGCTAACATGCGGGTCCTGGAGCGATGTCGACCATACACAAAGACGCAGACTAGTCGAAGAACAACACCATCCGATTCTACTTGGCGGTGTGTGATGCGATGGCTAAAACACATGAAAGCGGTATCAAGCGATATGGACCGTGCGATTTCGGTGAACGCCACGATCGAGGGTTCCGAGTGGTCCGAACATCCCACCCCACGAGAGCCGTGCGATCTTGCTTCAACGGCCCAAGATGCAGTGCGCGCTGGTGAGCTTCGGCCCACAAAGGCCATCGCCGTTAAATCGCAAACCAACGGCCAGGATTGAGGGGAGGTCCGGGCGGTCCGAACGGCCCAATGGCTGTGGTCCGTCCGATCTAGTTTCAACGGTGGATCTTGAGTGGCACCTTCGGTCGGTCCGAATGGCACAATGGATCAGGGCGGTCCATTGCAGATCCAACGGTGGCCGAATGTGAGGAGGGTTTTAGAGATTGGAATAGGATGCGATGTCGTAGGATTACGATCCAACGGTGGAGATTGCATGGGTGTTAGGACGGTCCGAACAGCCCATTAGATCAGGGCCACACGTTGAGATTTCAACGGCCCAGATGTTTTCCATTTTTGGCCATTTAAGGATGACTTAGTCTGGAGATCGCGCACCGCACGTTGTTGATCCAACGGTCAATATTGGAGGATGGATTGGAGCGGTCCGAACGGCCCATTGGATCTGGCCCGTTCACGCGGAAATGGACGGCTGGGATTTGCAGAGGGTTCGGACGCGTGTGCGCGACATGACCGAGCCGGATCTGCGCACTGGGTTGGACTCAGCTACGTTGGGTTGAGCCGCTATAGTGCTAGGGTCAGGTTCAGGCCGAGAGGTTTGACCAGAACATTTCAAAATTGCAAGAACTTTGACTGGGACTTTAGAAATAGCAAATAAATTTGTAAAATCATGAAATTTTGCAGAATTGCTACTGGGATGATATATTCCCCAAATAAATTTTGAAACCACTGTTTCTTCTTTAGAAATACATAAATAATTCATTTAGACCGAATAGGGTTTATTTAAAGACAAATATTTTTCTGAGAATCAAAATAATTTCTAAAAATTCAACAAAAATTATTTTTGGCCATAATAATTCATTCGGCCTTTAAATAAAATACTTCCCAGTCTTAATACCAACATTGGGTGGTATTTCCTTTTGAAATTTTGATCAAGTTGGAGTTTGTAATTAGAAATTTGGGGAAAATAGATTGTAACTTGTTGCCTAAATTGCCAAAATGAATAGTGATGCTATGAACAGCACCTTATTACTGTGTATTAGGGCTGAGGCTGTTACAATTACCATCCTGGCAAAGCCAATGTCGTGGCTGATGCTTTAAGCAGAAAGTCACAATGCAATTGTTTATCAACAGTGCCTTTGGCTAAAGAACTTATGTGCTGATTTTCAGCGCTTAAGTCTCGAAATGGTAGAAGATGGATTTCTTACTGCCTTGGAAGTGAAGTCAACCCTCGAAGATCAGATTCTGGAAGCCCAGAAAACTGATACTGAGGTAGCTGAAATCAGAGAAAATTTGAAGGCGGGTAAAGCCAACGAATTTTCTAAAGATGCCCATGGTACCATTCGATATCGCAATCGTTTGGTAGTACCCTCAGATCCACAGCTGAGAGAGCTAATTCTTAAGGAGGCTCATAATTCCAAGTTTTCATTACATCCTGGAAGCACTAAGATGTACCAGGATTTAAAGAAGACATTTTGGTGGAGCATGATGAAAAGGCAAGTTGCTCAGTATGTTGCTGAATGCGATATTTGTCAAAGGGTTAAAGCTGAGCACTTGAAACCTGCTGGTACCCTTCAGCCTTTGCCTATTCCACAATGGAAGTGGGAAGAAGTCGGTATGGATTTTGTTACCGGACTTCCTAAAACTCAGAATGGGTTTGATGCCATCTGGGTGATAATTGATCGCCTGACGAAAGTGGCTCATTTCATCCCTGTCAGAACCACTTTCAATGGTAGGCAGTTGGCAGAGTTATATATTGCCAAAATTGTTTGTCTCTACGGTGTTTCGAAAGTCATTGTTTCCGACCGTGGATCTCAATTCACTTCCCATTTTTGGAATTGCCTTCATCAAGCAATGGGAACTGAACTCTCCTTGAAAGATCGCTTATCATCCTCGCACCGATGGTCAAACCGAAAGGGTGAATCGGTGATGGAGGATCTTCTTAGAACTCAGTGTGCTAGCATATGGCAAGAATTGGGAGAAATCTTTGCCAGTATGTGGAGTTTTCCTACAATAACACTACCAAGCAAGTATTCAAATGTCACCTTTTGAAGCCTTGTATGGACGAGCTTATAGGACTCCATTGAATTGGTCTGAGTCCGGTGAAAGACCATTCTTTGGCCTGACTTGGTTATGAAAGTCAAGAGCAAGTTAAATGCGATTGAGACCGCTTGAAAACCGCCCAGCCTCGTCGGAAGAGCTATGCCGACCATCGCGTCGTGAGCTAAGCTTTGAGGTAGATGATTATGTCTATCTTAAAGTGTCGCCGATGAAAGGTACTCATCGCTTTCAAGTGAAAGGGAAGCTAGCACCTCGTTATATCGGACCTTTCTGAATTATTGCGAAACGAGGAGCGGTGGCATATCAATTGGAACTTCCCGACACTCTCTCGGCAGTTCATGATACCTTTCATGTTTCTCAACTAAAGAAGTGCCTTCGTGTTCCTACCGAGGCTACTGCTTATGAAAATCTTAATCTTCAACCGGATCTTTCTTATCAAGAACAACTAGTGCGTATCCTCAATGAAATGGAACGCAGGACAAGAAATCGCACTGTCAAGTTCTTGAAAATTCAATGGGCTAATCATTCAGAGGATGAAGCCACATGGGAGCGTGAAGATCTAATGAGGATTGAGCACCCCCACCTTTTTGCTGTTTAAAAATTGCCTTTGAATCAAGAAAGGCAAGGTTAAACAAAGCAATGTAAAAGAAGATGTAATAACAGCACTATGTTGTTATGTAAAATCCTTCTTTTCTATCTTTGAAAGAAATAAAGACAACTGATGTTATGTTTCTTAAGGCATCATTTCATCTTCCTCTTTGTCCAACTTCTGAATTATTGGAAATCTCGGGACGAGATTTTCTTAAGGAGGGTAGGTTTGTAACAGCCTCAGCCCTAATAAACAGTAATTCGATGCTGTTCATAGCATCACTGTTCATTTTGGCAAATTAGGCAACATGTTACAATCTTACTTTCCCCAAATTCTAACTAAATCTCCAACTTGGTCAAAGCTTCAAAAGGAAATACCACTCAATGTTGGTATTAAGACTGGGAGATATTTTATTTAAAAGCCAGATAAATTATTATGGCCCAAAAATAATTTTTGTTAAATTTTAGAAATTATTTGATTTTCGAAAAATAATTGTCTTTAAATAAAACCTATTAGGTCTAAATGAATTATTTATGTATTTCTAATAGAGAAACAGTGGTTTCAACATTTATTTGGCGAATATATCATCCCAGTAGCATCCTGGCAAAATTTGATACTTTTACAAATTTATTTGCTATTTTAAAAGTCACAGTCAAAGCTTTTGGAATTTTGAAATGGTTTGGTCAAACCTCCCGGTCTAAACCCAACTTCTAAGATCAGAGCAACTCAGCCTCACCGCAATTGAGTCCAACCCAGTGCGTGGCTCAGCCCTGTCACGTTCACGCGCGCATCCTAACCTCCAGCGTGAGCGATCGCCGTCCATTTCCGCTTGAACGGGCCAGATTAGATGGGCCGTTCGGACCGCTCCAATCCACCCTCCCATTTTGACCGTTGGATCATAATCCTACGGCATCGCATCTTATCTCAATCTTTAAAAGCCTCTTCTAATTCGGCCATCGTTGGATCTGCAGTGGACCGCCCATATCGAGTGTGCCGTTCGGACCGGCCGAAGGTGCCACTCAAGATCTACCGTTGAATTTAGATCGGACGGACCACAGCCATTGGGCCGTTCGGACCGCCCGGACCTCCCGTCAATCCTGACCATTGAATCTAAATCCAACGGTGACTTCCTTTTAGGCCGAAGCTCACCAGCGCGCACTGCATCTTGGGCCGTTGAAACCTAATTGGACGGTCCTTGTGATTTGGGACGTTCGGACCACTCCGGACTCCCCTCGATCTTAGCCGTCCGTTGGAAATCGCACGGCCCAGATTGCAAGATACCGGTTCAGTGTTGTTTGTCACCGCATCGCAGCCACTCTTTTCTGATCGAACGGTGGCTGTACCTTGAGGCCGGCTGCATGCGGTGCATGGTTGTGACTGTCTCTGGGACCCGCATGTCAGTGGCAGTTCTTTGCTCCCCCTCTTGCTGTACGCTGTCGACATTATTCTCGCCGGAGCGGTGGTCAAGCACAGTGCAAATAAGAATATTCCCTTGGTGTTTATCCTTAGTGCCACTTCATCAACTCTAGAAATTTCTCGTTTGCTCTAGGGGCTCCAACACTATATAAACCCTAGCTATCTGCTCTCTGCCATTCTTGACCAAGAAGAGCTCCATTCGTTGCTTTCCTTCCCAGTGAAGCTTCTTTACTTCTACCCTCGTTCAACTTCAAGAAGGCCTAAATCTCCTGCTAATGTGATTTTGGGCATTTCTTGTAGGTTTGGACTTAGGGTTTTTCTCTCTGTCAACTTGAGCCGTGGAACACCACCTAGGTGGAAACCTCATATTGGTGAGTAGATTCCATTCTTGCCTGTCCAGAATGTATATGGTGGTCTTAAAGCTTAAGCTCCATCACTTTCATTTTTGTCAGCCCAAAGAAAAGGACTTGGATCTTTACTGTTGACCAAGAACTTGATCTTTTCTTCTCTAACCCTAGCTGGTAAGTTTAGACCTTGCCTCCTATTAGCCTAAGCTCTCTAAAGACATCACTAACTCACATGCATCACTTACCTGCTCATGTGATGCTCCAAACTTCTTTAAACCGAAAAGTTGTTTTATAACTTTTAGGTCTTTCATATCGCTTTTCAAAACTTAAGATTTCTCTTACCAAGTATCATCTTATCTAAGTCCTAGGAAACCCTAGCAAGCTCTCGTGATCTTTCTTCAAAGTCTTAAGTCACCGCCTTTATTGTTGCAATCCCTCTCTCGTTAGTTTTGTGGGTAAAAGCGGACAAATAGCTAATCTTCTGCTTTCTTTCTTCAAACTAGGCGGTTAGGGTTAGCATTAATGGGTTGTGGTATTAAATACTTCCCAGGTAGCCCTAACTTCCATTTAGGGTCTTCCTTTTGTGTATTCCTTCTTGATGACCAAAATCTGGAAGAAGCCCCTTTGCTGTTTTTTATCCAAACCGACAAAGATCCTTTCTGTCTGTTTCTTCTTTTAAACCGGGTAGTTAAGGTTAGTATTAATGGGCTGTAGTATTAACTACTTCTCAGATAGTTATAACTCCACTTAAAGTCTTTGTCTTGTGCGGTTCACCAAGCCAACCGAAACAGGTAATTAGGCTCTTGCTGTTTTTGGTGGTTGTCCAAACCGACAAAACAGGCAGCAAAGAGTCCAAAGTCTTAAATTACCAATAATAGCACTAAATGATTAATTAGGTCACAACACTAGCTTTAATACACTTAGCTTCAGCACAGTATTTCATTTATATGGGGTTGAGCTAGATAATTAATTTAGTTATAAGCTGTCCTGTTCCAGTTTCAAAAATTTGTAACTGTAGCTTTAAGCTAAACTTAAATCTGGATAATAAGTGCCATTAGATGGTAAATATGGGTTATTATCTTTAGTAAGTTAGATATAGCTTAAGCATATTGTTAACCATGCATTACCATCTTGATCACACAATTTTTTTTCATTATTTTTGTCCTCTGTCAGTTCTTGTGTTTATTGGATTTTTTTTTCTGATTTTTAGATACTGGTTCTTCTGAGATTGTTGAGTCTTTTGTTGAGCCTCAAGAACCTGAGCAAGAGGTTGTTTATTACTACCTAGGCAAGCTTCCTCTCTGCACCATATTGATCCTAATCTTTTGAACTGTAGATTTACAAAACACAGTGATACTGTTGCATGCAATGTTCTAAAAGTTATTTATGATCTGTCCCTAGTTAGTTGCAACCTGAACTTAATGGCTTACCCTGAATCTGATCATACACTCAACCTAAGGTAGTCTGTGACATTATAATATTTTGTTCTATGTTTTGCTTAGCCAGGCAGTCCCTAGAACGGTAGTGTTTGACAAACTTATCTTGTCAAACCTGGGAACAACAAATAAATTTTATTTATTTTTGATTCTTGTTCAGTTTATTTGAATCTGAAATGATCCTTAATCTTGTTTATAAATTGATTCAAATCTGGACAAGTGGATGCTAGTGATGGTGCCTTTGTGCACGAGAATTGGGAAATGTGGATGTCTTATCTGGGTTGATTAAGGACTGAACTCTAACTACCCAATTCAAGCCCCAACGTACTTCCACACGCGGTGTATGGGCACTGTTTGGTTAAGTAAAGGGTTAATACTATTGAGTTGGAAGCAGGAGAGTAAGGACATGTGTATTGATTTCATATGGCATAGATGCTTAAGTCTTCGGGCCGTGTCGTATGCCATGTGGAGCTTATATCGATATCGATGTTCTTATAAGGGTGAGGACATACATGTGTTCCATCGCATGTACGCATTCTTGAGGCCCCGATCGCGGTCTAATATGTGCGATTATGCACCGATTCGCATTTAATTGATTGGGTCGGCATTCCGGCACAACATGTGGGCCCCGGTTGAATATATGCTATCAGTCGTTGTTTAAGCGGGATTAGTCTCACATGGGTTGTCCAACTCAATTGTACCAACTTGTTGAAAAATACCAAATCTTAGTCTTCCTACGCATACCAAAGGCGGTGTGCTATTATTAGGAGGCTTACGGGCTAACTAAGTCGTGTGGGTAAAGATGTACACCCCTGCAGGGTTAAAACTATTCAAATAGCCGTGTCCACGGTTACGGACAACACTTGAATTGATGTCACCTGTATAGACTTTGCTCTAAGTTTGGAATTGGGAATAATTTCGGCATGATGTTGTCTTGTACAGTTTTATAGCGATCTGTGATTTATTATTGTTACTGTTTATGTTCATACCTTCCAGTGCTACTGTTTTTAGTCCAAATTGATTTATTAAAAATTGCTTTGTCAAAATTTAGCCACTGTAGGTTAAGATGTATTGCTTTATGCAAAATTGAACCATTAAAACCTTCTGTTGTCATCCTTATGCATGTAAAATTTCTATTCCTTTGTATAGGTTCTATCAAACACTTTCTTTTATTAGTTTGTGTAAGTCTTGCTGAGTACCTTTCGTACTCAGGGTTTATGACCTCTTGTTGCAGGTGAGGATGGCTTTCTTTATGAGATGCCCGTTAGCGCCGACATGGATGACGCTAACGAGTGATGCTAGTTCTAGTCTCCACGCAATAGCCTACGGGATGGGGCCATTGGTGGTTTTATGTTTATTTTGCTTCCGTTGTTTCTCTTTTGTGATGAACCAAGGTCATCTGTTCCTGTAGCAGTGTCGGTTACTGTAGCAACCGAACCCACGATGTAATCTGTTATGTATAATTAAGTGAATGTATGACTTGTATGTGTATGATGCAATGTTGTTTAAGGATATTTGCGCAATAGTCACTAATCCTGGGAACTATTGCATGACATATATCCGGGAACCTGAATGTTGGAATTGTTACTTATTATGATTTTGCTTCTAGTATGATTTTTGATAAGGGCATTACACTGTTCCTTAATTAAGAATTATGCTACCAGTATAATTTTAATTCGGCACATTTCCAATATTTGAGGGTCTTACAAGCACTTAGTTCGTCGTTAGGGCTACAAATGAGAGGTTAATTCAACTAAAACTCATAGGAATAAAAAGGGTAAGATGAGATGTTAGTTGGCTAGTGCCTAATGTTGGGATACGGGTAGGCTACGATAGCTACAAATTAAAATTTCTACCACGCAAATCAGGAAGCCAAGCAAGTAGATGATCACAGATCGTTACCACCAAACGCGCAGAGCAGCGGAAGAAGGGTTGGAGCAGCCTGGTTCAACGTAGAGCACATCGATGTAGTGGTCGTAGTCGATCGTCTAGCGTCCTCGCCATTCGATCGTCTCCTCCAGCAACGTCTACAGTTCCTTGTGAAGATCGCGAATCGTCCTCAAGCGCAACAGTCGCAGTAGTGCCTCTACGGTATCCACATGTCCAGGGAAGGAACAACCGAACGCTGGTGTACTAGCACCAAGTCGCACGGCAGAGCTCTCAGAAAGATGGCAGCTAGGGTTTTGGTGGTGTAAAAACTTTCGTCTCGTCCAATAGCCTCATGCATCTCCTTATATAGTGCTCGTGACGGATCCTATCCGTACTAGTTTGTTCCAACCCGTTAAATGTGTGACCCTGTAGGTTCATGCGTAATCAGTTGTGACTCGGAAACCCTTTCCGATCACGAGTCGTAGCGGCTCCTAGCAGAACATAGCGATTCCCGAATACACACAAATTATATCGGACGAACCTTAATGCAATATGATCTACAATCAAGTCCTCATCAATTACAACCAGGTCCTATCTCTATACGACCAGTTCGTATTTGGTCACGACTAGTTCGTAAGTCCTTACGACCAGGTTTCGACCACTCTGTGATTACGTTCGACGAGTTTACGACCAGCTCGTATCTCTATACGACTAGTCTGTAACTGATCAAACTAAACGACCTACTCGTGTATTCTCCCTTTGCCTCACGATGTCTGGTTGAACTCCAGGTGAGATGTTGTGTCATCCATGGACTGTTCAATACTTTCTTGATCGAGTGTTGGATAACTTCAAGTGGTCGAACACTTCGACTACTAGTGGCATGGCCATGCACTTTCTTTATCCGATCACAATGAGGGGCCCAGAGACATCTCTACTGTTATGTTAGGAGGGGCAAATCCCATATCCGACCAGTCACATTCCTCTGCATGTTTCATAGCATACCCGAAAGTTACCTTTATAACTACCCAGTTACGGTGTAGCGTTTGGCAACCCCTAAGAGTGCTATTACACATGTAGGAAACCATGCTGATCTCAGGTCTAAGGATTATACATCATCATTGCTTGAGACCAACTAACGACACATAGAATCATAACAATCTCAATAGTGTCTCAAGGTGGGTCTAATCCAACATCATGTTCTCTAACATGTGTCCATATTATTGGTTTGATATCTCCATATCCATGACCCGTGAAACATAGTCATCAACCAATACATATGCTAGTCTATTCATATGTGTCCTCATATGTTTCCGACCAGGGATCGTATAAGAATAATTATCGCAGAAATATAGAGTTTCACAATCAAGTCACATACTTGATAATAAATATTAAAAATATTATTCTAGGAACAAGATAACATATTATCCAATATTATGAACATAATGAAATATAATCATCTCTATGATTGCCTCTAGGGCATATTTCCAACACCTAATACACCCTTAGATGGTTTTACCATGCTCGTTAGATGCGATAGGACTTGAGTTGTGTTTTGGAATTTTTTTCGTCCCAACCGATTGCTCGTTCATTCAATACGAGTTAGTCGTGCCGGGAAAAATAACCATTTGATTTATGGTTTGTGCTGGATCTTATGCCTTTTTGCAAATATTTGGAGTCCATTTCTTACTAATTATTTGTTTGCACTCGGGTTAGGGTAATATCTTATTTCCCTTGTCGATGGCTTCTCTACTACTACCTTTCGCATCCAGTTTCTGGGTTTTGTTGCTAACCCAATTCAACGGAACAGGATGTCTGGACAAACCAGAAGTGGACTAGATTAGTAAGTCGGCCGATGAAAAACTCCCAGCCCCAACTGTCGCACAAGACCAGAACGTCACCGCAGACCGCACGTGTTTCGGATGTGGCAAGGAGGACCACTATGTGTCCCACTGCCCTGAGAAGTGGAGAATACCACCTATTTGCTATAGCTGTGGTGAAGTGGGTCACTTCATCGAAGGTTGCAAACTAGGGAGGGTCAAGGTTTGTCAGCATTGTGGTGAGGAAGGACACTACAGCAACCAATGCACTACAAAGTGTTCCAACTGCAATGGAAATCATCCACCCAGAAACTGTCGAACTACCAAAGTCACTTGTTTCCTCTGTGAGGGAAACGATCACTATCCCAAGGAGTGTCATCTACATCGAATGATCACCAAGACGGTGGAACTACAACAACGGATTCTTCGCGCAACTATAAGCACTGCAACCACCGATGCCACCAAACAAGAGAAGTTCTTCAACGGGTCGACTGAGGAGCTATGGGACAAACTAACAGTCTTTGACTTCCCCGACTTTTAGACTTTGGTCGACAATACCATTGTCGTGGAGAACAAGGGGAGAGCACTGAAGGAGTCTCGCAAGCGTCAGAAGAAGGCCCAGGGTGACCTCCGCAATCCAGTTGCCAGGGTCGTTTGCTTCTTCTACAAACACAAGGGGCACTATGCAAATAGTTGCCTTGAGAAGGCCAAAGCAGCCACTGGGGTCACTTGCTTCTTCTGCAACAACAAGGGCCACTATGTGAATAGTTATTTTAAAAAGATCAGAGCAACCCCTCGCCCTCCGCAAGCCGTGTTTCAACCACGTGCACTTGCAGGACAACAAGAAGGCCTCCGTAATCTAGCTGTTGAGGTCAATTGCTTCTATTGTCGCAAAAAGCGACACTACGCCAACAACTGCCCTGTGAAGAATAAAGCGGCCACTCGCCCTAACCAAGGGCAAGTGCGAGGCAAGGAAATGGTCATCCACTAGATCAGAAGGTTATCCAAAGAATCTAGAGCTTGGGAAGCGGCCGAGTCAATCATATCTCGGCCGAGAAAGCGCAGGAGGCACCCGACGTCGCGTTGGGTAAGTTTCTTGTCAACTCTCATCTTGCTACCCTTTTTTTCGATTCCAGAGCTTCTCATTCCTTTATATCAAAGTCTTTTGCTGTCTTTAGTGATCATCAAATTGTTCCTTTCCGTGTCCCTTTGATTATTCACTCTCTGGGGTCGAAAATGAGAGTTGAAAACGAGTGTTGGGACATATCTTTTAAGACTAAAGAAATGAGTTTTTTTCACAAATCTTATTCTTCCCGAATCAGCATGTTTGGATGTGATACTTGGTATGGATTGGTTGTCCCAACACTTGGGACAAATCGATTATGCCAAGAGATTCATCTTCCTCACAAATCCCTTCAGCGGGCAAGTTGGAATTGCCGAATTTAATTCTCCACGAAGCCCATGATTCCCCCTTATCCATTCATCCCGGGGCCACAAAGATGTATCAAGATCTCCGTCAGAGATTTTAGTGGACCCAAATGAAGCAAGAAATCACAAATGTTAGTTGCTAAGTGCGACGTATGTTGTCGTGTGAAGGCCAAACATCAACAACGTCCAGCAGGTCTGCTGCAACCTATGCCAGTACCTAAGTGGAAGTGAAATTCGATCGGTATGGATTTTATCACTGGTTTGCCCCAAACCTCCAAGGGAAATGATGCCATATGGGTTGTTATTGATCGACTAACTAAAGTGGCACACTTCCTACCCGTCAAGGCTAATCTTCGTGAAGGTCTTTTGGCAGATCTCTATATAGCCCACATCGTGAGTTTGCATAGAGTACTGAGACGATTGTTTCAGATCGTGGTACACTTTTCACCTCTCGATTTTGGAATAGCTTGTAAGAAGCTATGGGGACTCGTCTTTCTTTCAACACCGCATACCATCCTCAAACTAATGGCCAGACTGAAAGAGCGAATCAAGTCTTGGAAGACATGCTCTGTGCCTGTGTTCTTTCCTATGGGGAGAATTGAAAGAATACTTGTCGTTCGCAGAGTTCTTCTACAACAACAGCTTTCAAGCTAGTCTTGGCATAGCACCATTTGAGGCCTTATACGGGAGAAAATGTAGAACCCTGTTGAATTGGTTTGAGACGAGTGAAAGACCATTCTTTGGCCTGGACTCAATCAATTAGGCCGAAAGTCAAGTTCAATTGATGTGAGACCGATTACGCACGGCTCAATCAAGGCAGAAGAGCTATGCGGATCGTCATCGTCATGAGTTGAGCTTTGAGCCTAATGACTTTGTTTATCTCAAAGTCTCTCCTCTGAAGGGCCATCAACGATTCGGCGTCAAAGGCAAGTTAGCTCCTCAATATGTCAGGCCTTACCGCATCATCGAGAAGAAATGAGTTGTTGCCTACAAGCTGGAATTGCCTACTGCACTCGAATGCATACACGATGATTTCCATGTGTCCCAATTGAAGAAGTACATTTGTGTTCCAACCGAGGAAGCTCCATTGGAAAGTCTCGATGTACAAGAAGACTTGACCTACCGTGAGTATCCTCTTCCCATCCTTGAAGAAGCTGAACAAAGAACAAGGAATCGTGCCATCAAATTCCTTAAGGTTCAGTGGACAGATCATACCGAGGATGAAGCAACATCGGAACAAGAGGATCACCTTCGTGCAGACTACCCGTCTTTCTTTTCTGAGTAGACGGAATCTCGGGATGAGATTCCTGTAAGGGGAGGGGGGAGGTTTTGTAACATCCCAAACCTGGGTTTGTATTTCAAATGTAAAAAAATGAGGAGAATTTAAAACTTTTGGTGCATCATGTTGTTATTTGAATTTTCTGGATTTTCTTCCAAAGGTTTTGTTGATTGTGAAAACCTAATGCTTCAATTGACTAGAAGCATAATCCTTTTAAAATTTTAAAACAAATCTTGTGATCAACCTCTAGAAATATTTTTCCCAAGTTCTAGATCATCCTGGTGACTACTCTGAAAAATTTTAAAATTTTTTGATTTTATTTGCTATTTTTTAGAGGCCAGTCAAACCAATTAGATCCTTAATCAAACCCTAGGACAGAACCTTGAGAAATTTCTAGAGAAAAATGCATTGCATAAAAACCTCTAGAAATTTTATTCACAGTTAATCTTAGAGTCAGAAACCTCTAGTAAAAATTTCAAAATTTTTGGAGCAAATTTTCTAGGTCAACAAAATCCCTAGATTTCTCAGCCTTTTAATTCAAAATCTGATTTCACTGTTCCTCCGACTCGGACCCAAGTCACTTGGTTGAGCCCAACCAATTTCACACTCGGGCTAGTCCAAACTAATGCGAAGCATTTTGGACCGCCCGATTTGGTATCAACCGTTCGAACGGCACTCTCGATTAGGACCGTCCATTTTCAATCGGACCATCGAAATTTTCCGACTTAACCATTTGATTCAACCCATCCCACTCATCAAAACACCGACCAAGCCACTTTGGTTTGTTTTGCTAACTGGTGGGCCCCGCTTGTCTGATCGTCTTCTCCACACGACCTTCGCGCTCGTGCCAGCTCGCCATGCGCACCGTGGACATCACCATCACCAATGGTTGCCCAGCTACCCCGCCACTAGTTTTTGATGCGTGCCCGCGGTTTGGCCATCGTGTCCGCGCTCGCCCAAGCCCCGGTCACCTCGCCATCACATCCCGTCACTTTTACTCGTCCATGGCAGCGCCATGAACCAAGTTCAGCCGCCATGGCTATCCATAGGTTATCTCTGCCCTAGCCACTATAAAAAGCCCTTGAGCTCCTACTCATCTCCTTTTCGGCACCACCTCTACTTTCTCTAGCTTCTCCACTCCTCAATTGAGCTCAAAACCAAGAAAACCCTAAAAACTCCATTTTCGGCCGACAAGCTCCTTCATCGTCGTCGGCGCTTTAGTGATTCCCTTGCTCATCTCTTTGTGTCATTTTGCGCCCCTCATCACCATCATCATTTCCCCTAATCTAATTTTGGGTTGTATTCACAGGAATCACCGAATTTTGGATTTAATCTTCTTTGGCCGAAAACGCTCCCTTTCTTCCTTAGCTCCAGTACGGTGAGGCACTTGTCAATTCCTCATGATATTGTTGTCTACTGACATCACTTGAGATGCTCCTACCCCTATTTTCTAGGGCTGTACATTTTCAAACCAAACCAAAAAAACCGTACCGAAAATACCGAACCGTACCGATCAACTTGGTTTGACCGGTATTCAGTATTTGGTACGGTATTCATATTTCTGTTTTTTGGTAAAAACAGCTAAAAACCAAAAAAACCAAACTGTGGTTACAACTACTCTGGGCTCTGGCTTAGGGGCAACCCTACTCGCGTCCCGCGGCCTCGCGCTACTCTCGGCCCATCCACGGACTGTCCACAGGCCACAGTCATGCTCATTCCCTGAGCATGCTTGCTATTTAATGTGAATGTGATGTGACGAGGATCTAATAATCCATATTTTATCTTTTTCTTATTGTAAGTAAATATGACGTCATATGGTCCCTAGGTATACCCCTTAATTTTATAAGGGAGAAGCCTACTAGGTGGTCGTAAGTTCTTCTACGACCACCCCCATAGTCGTAAGTCTTGCTACGACTACCTTATGGTCGTAAGTTCTTCTCGATCACTACCCGATCGTAAGATATTCTCGATCACTTCATTGTCGTAAGTCTTGCTACGACTATCTTATGGTCGTAAGTTCTTCTATGAGCAGGTCAGCTACGACCACCTTATGATCAATAAAACCTACAGCAAGTGGGTCCAATTGATTAAGGAATCTAAACAATCAATATCTTGCTGTTATTATGCGAAATAATAACACATAATACCCCATTATCTCGACTAGTAATCGCGGACGGCGTGAAGGAGTTACCAACCGATGATTATCGCAAACGTCGAATTCTTTCGATATGAGGCGTCTCTTCAGCAGGGGAAAATGGCTATTCCTTCACGACCATTTAAAGGCAACGATCAGAGAGAGGAGAGGGCAACAGAGGCGTACACACATGCTATCGAGGCCTATCAGGAAGATAAGAACTATCATCTGTAATAGTCTTTGTTTTTCTCCTGATCGTTCAGAATACACTCAATACCATACACACACACAGGAGTAGGGTTATTATTCTCTCCGGAGAAGGCCTGAACCTGTATAAAAATACCCGTGTCAATATCTCTGCGTGATTCTATTCTTGGAGACCCCCCGAATCAAACAATCTTTACGTAAGATCGGTTCTAAAACACCGACAGTTGGCGCCGTCCGTGGGGATCTTCCGGTAATCTCTTGTTAACATACTCTCTTTTTCCCAAATCTCATGCACTCATGGCAGGAGAATGGAACGAGGAGAACTGGTTTGACTTGGCAGATTCTGTGCAGACGTCGACATGGATGTCGGTTTCGATTCTGAGCCGAGTATTGATCGATCCGATGGTATTGCTGCCTCCGGGATCTTCCCCAAATCCAGGAGACAATGTCACCGATGGAGTTGAGGAGGATCCTATCCCCACAACAAGTCCCAAGGGAGGAATCTACCCTCTCAAAGGACAAGGGTCAATCCGACCAGACTACACCTGTGTGGACTCACAACACGATGAGACTTTTTCCTCCAAGTGTCCGAGTCCCCTAAGGCGATCGACTTGGTGAGACAAGTTCGAAGCCACAATTCCAGACTTCACCAAAGATCTGGTGATCCTCTCTCTCCGGATGACACCAGAGAGAGCGGGAACAAGCATGCTTTTCCTGCAAATTCGACCATCTCTCCGCAGATCACACCTGCGGATGGAGACGGTTATAACCCAGAGTTTCCCTACCTAGAGGGGATTGCTCCAAGTCGCCAGATGGTGTCTCTCGACTACTCCTCAAGCGGAGAGGCCTCGAGCGCAAGTGAGAATCATCAGCGGGAGGTCTTCGTCCTTCCCTCAGATCAAGGTCACTCTCCTAGAGACCGAGCTAGGGACACTCCCCGAAGACCACGCACTACGCCTCCTCGTGACAATGGCAAGGGCACCACCGATGGCGGACAGGACCAACACCTTCATGAATGCGAGGGAAATCCTCGACGTACTCGCACTCCATTGAGGCAGTCTCAAGAGTTTGACATGGAAGATCTTGAGACTATTCGACGAAAGAAGATTGCAGCCCAGAAGAATCTGCTGGCGCATCCAATATCGACCGAGGAAGCTCAAGAACTCCAAAGACATCAATGACTTACTCGAGAATCCAACTCGAGAACTCGCCGAAGCGCCAGATACGATCTCTTCGTCGAGGAGATCGCACAAAGGCTTCGTCCACGATGGCAAGATCGAAGCACCTCACGACATTATTCGTGAAGTCGTAGTAATATGACTTCTTCACTACTGATCGATCAAACATATCACCACGAGAAATCGACGCAACAAGAAGTCGATCGATCTCCTACTCGAGAAATGTCTTTCGAACGATCGATGACCAACAAACCCTTCGGAGAGGTGATCGCCACCATTTCGCATGGAAACTGCGGCGAAGAGATGAACTACGAGGAGTATTCCTCAGAGGACCGAGACCTATTACAGTCGGGTCAACCAATTCTCGGGTATCGTCGAGTCGACCACCGATGATATCAACCCTTCTTTCCTGCAAAGAAGGCGCCAAGAAGTTATTACTGGATGTTGGACATTTTCACCTGATCTTCGAGCTGTTTGCTGGCCACCTCGTTTCCGACCAGTGAACATGGAAAAGTTCGATGGATCCCAAAATCCCATCGAATTCCTTCAAATCTATACAATAGCTGTCCGAGCAGCAGTAGGAGGAGAACATGTGATGGCAAATTACCTTTCAACTGTGCTCGAAGGGTCTGCTCGATCGTAGTTACTAAACCAACCACTCGAGTCGATCTATTCTTGGCAACACCTCTGCGACCTTCTTCTGGCGAACTTCCAAGGCACTTACAATCGCCCTGGGAAGGAAGACGACTTGCACCGGATGAGATAGAACGACAACGAGACCTTGCGTCAATTCATCAAGCGCTTTAGTCAGGTTCGTAATTTAATTCCGGAAGTTTCTGATTCATCTGTCATCAGGGCTTTCAAGCAAGGAGTCCGTAGTAGAAGGATAACAGAAGATATTGCTTTAAATCCACCTACCACTGTCACCAAACTCTTTGAGATGGCTAATCGGTATGCGACTACCTCTGAGGCGGTCGAGTGGAACAACACAATCGATCGAGAAGACAATACCTCTCGAGAGCCAGGAGACATTGGTAAGAAGAAAGATAAGAAAGCAAAAAAGTCCAAGAACAAGGCGAAGGGTTAAAGACTCCAAGCCAGCGGTTCCAAGGAGGTTTTGGCTGTGAATGATAAAGAGCTACGCACCTCCAAGCCACACTCCGACCGAGGCAAAGGTAAGCGCCCCGATTGGAAAAATGGTAAGCCTAGGTGGTGTCCTTTCCATAAAAAGGAAGGACATGACCTTCGCAACTACCGGGTCTTTCAACGAAAGCTTGAAGACTACTACAACGGCAAAGGACCACTTCCCACTCTCGAGTAGGTAGGACAAACGAGTGGTCATAAGTCCTCAGATGATGAGGAGGAGATGCCGTTCCAGGATCCGCAACACACCGTCGAGCACATCTACGGGGGATCATCGGCATATGAATCAAAGCGACAGCTTAAAGCTGCTGAACGTGAGGTAAACTCCATAGATCCTCCTCTCGTCAATAAATTACCGAAGTGGTCGGAAGTCACCATCTCCTTTGAGAAGGGTGATCGCCGATTCTTCGACTCGACAGTCGGTATCCGATCGTGGTCGAACCCACCATCAACAATTGTCGGGTCAATCGAGTTTTGGTTGATGGTGGCAGCTCGTTAAACATCTTATTTACGAGTGCCCTGGATGAGGTGCAAGTACCCAGGACTAAGGTAAGACCGGTACAATACTCTTTCCATGGGATCGTACCGGGATCTTTAGCCAAACCAATTGGCCAAGTCTCTCTTCCTTTAACATTTGGTTCACCAAGTAATTTCAGGACAGAGAAAATCTCCTGTGATGTGGTCGATTTCGATACAGCATATAACGCCATACTCGGATGACCAACTTTGGCAAAATTCCTAATGGCTACTCATTACGGATATCAATGTATTAAGATGCCAGGTCCCAAAGGAGTAATCACAATTCATTGTGACAAGAAGATGGCGCACGCCTGCGACCGTCGATCCCTCGAGATGGTTGGACAAATACCAACTCGAGAAGAAAGTCAGCCTTCGACTAGCAAGTCGATGCCTAAAGCTGCACCAAAGCTGAACGACAAGGTCAAAGAGGTTCCTCTGGACGCAGAGGAGCCCTCGAAGACTGTTCACATCGGGGATACTTCCGACCCCAAGTAGGAAGACGCCCTCATCACCTTCCTCCGAGCTAACGCAGATGTCTTCGCGTGACAAGCATCTGACATGCCCGGAGTCCCCAGGGAGGTGATCGAGCATAGGCTAGCTTTACGGCCTGACAAAGTACCCATAAAACAAAAATTATGGAGATTTGCCCCTGATCGACGAGATGCTATCAAATCAGAATTAGATAAGCTACTTAAAACAGGCTTTATAAGAGAGGTTAACCACCCAGAATGGTTGGCTAATCCTGTAATGGTTAGAAAGTCAAACGACAAATGACGTATATGCGTAGACTTTACTGTAACGTCCCGTTTTTCCGGAGTTTTAAAAATTAAAAATAACCATTTGGTTTTGGTGAGAGTTTAAAGCTTAACCTGAGTTTTCAAAAGAAGCTTTAATTGACTAATCTAAACTTGAACTAAATCTGTTCGGTTCCCTTTGGGAGTTTGTTGGTGTGTTCCTTTCCTCCCTCTTGTGCTTTGTGTGCCTTTGGGTTTGGCTTCTCCTTCCCAGACCTCTTTTGTGTCTGGGTGCCCCTTCTCTTTCTTTCTCTCCTTGTCGGCCCAGGGCTCCTTTGGGTTTAGACCAGCTTAGGTTTGTGTTTCAACCCCTCTGATCTTTGGACCTTTTCCTTGTGCCTATCCTGTAGTCCAGACCTCCTTTTTGTTGGTTTGAATCTCTTTGTGTCTGGACCTCCCTCTCGGCCTAAACCTTTCTCTGTCTAGACCTCCTTTTATCTAGACTCCTTTCCCTATCTTGGCCTCCCCGTGGACCTCTCAACATTCATTGGCAACCCCTGTGTTCATTGGGGCATCCCTAAGTCCCTCTGGACTTCCCCATGCCCGCATGGACCTCTTTGTATCCTTGTGGAACTCCTTCGGACCTCCCCTGCGTCCTTTAGGAACTCCCTGTTGTGTTTGGATCTCCCCTGGGTTCAAACAGACCTCCCCCTTGTTGAGATCTGGCCGTTAAGACCTCCTCTCTTGAGATCTTAGCCGCTCAGACCTCCCTCTTGTTGAGATCTGGCCGTTAAGATCTCCTCTCTGGAGATCTTAGCCGCTCAGACCTCCCCCTTGTTGAGATCTGGCCGTTAAGACCTCCTCTCTGGAGATCTCAACCGCTCAGACCTCCCCCTTGTTGAGATCTGGCCGTTAAGACCTCCTATCTGGAGATCTTAGCCGCTCAGACCTCCCCTTGTTGAGATCTCGCGTTAAGACCTCCTCTCTGGAGATCTTAGCCGCTCAGACCTCCCCCTTGTTGAGATCTGGCCGTTAAGACCTCCTCTCTGGAGATCTTAGCCGCTCAGACCTCCCCCTCGTTGAGATCTGGCCGTTAAGACCTCCTCTCTGGAGATCGTGGCCGCTCGAGACCTCCCCTCGTTGAGATCTGGCCGTTAAGACCTCCTCTCGAGATCTTAGCCGCTCGAGACCTCCCCTTGTTGAGATCTGGCCGTTAAGACCTCCTCTCTGGAGATCTTAGCCGCTCAGACCTCCCCCTTGTTGAGATCTGGCCGTTAAGACCTCCTCTCTGGAGATCCTAGCCGCTCAGACCTGCCCCTTGTTGAGATCTGGCCGTTAAGACCTCCTCTCTGGAGATCTTAGCCGCTTAGACCTCCCTGTTGTGTTTGGACCTCCTTTAGGTTCAGACCTCCCTGTCGTGTTTGGACCTCCTTTAGGTTCAGACCTCCCTGTTGTGTTTGGACCTCCCTTAGGTTCAGACCTCCCTGTTGTGTTTGGACCTCCTTTGGTTCAGACCTCCCTGTTGTGTTTGGACCTCCTTTAGGTTCAGACCTCCCTGTTGTGTTTGGACCTCCTTTAGGTTCAGACCTCCCTATCGTGTCTGGACCTCCCTTAGGTTCAGACCTCCCTGTCGTGTTTGGACCTCCTTTAGGTTCAGACCTCCATGTTGTGTTTGGACCTCCCTTAGGTTCAGACCTCCCTGTTGTGTTTGGACCTCCTTTGGTTCAGACCTCCCTATTGTGTTTGAACCTCCTTTAGGTTCAGACCTCCCTGTCGTGTTTGGACCTCCGTTAGGTTCAGACCTCCCTGTCGTGTTTGGACCTCCCTTAGGTTCAGACCTCCCTGTTGTGTTTGGACCTCCTTTGGTTCAGACCTCCCTGTTGTGTTTGGACCTCCTTTAGGTTCAGACCTCCCTGTCGTGTTTGGACCTCCGTTAGGTTCAGACCTCCCTGTTGTGTTTGGACCTCCCTTTGGTTCAGACCTCCCTGTTGTGTTTGGACCTTCTTTCGTTCAGACCTCCCTGTTGTGTTTGGACCTCCTTTAGGTTCAGACCTCCCTTAGGTTCAGACCTCCCTCTTGTGTTTGGACCTCCTTTAGGTTCAGACCTCCCTGTTGTGTTTGGACCTCTCTTAGGTTCAGACCTCCCTGTTGTGTTTGGACCTCCTTTGGTTCAGACCTCCCTGTTGTGTTTGGACCTCCTTTAGGTTCAGACCTCCCTGTTGTGTTTGGACCTCCCTTAGGTTCAGACCTCCCTGTTGTGTTTGGACCTCCTTAGGTTCAGACCTCCCTGTTGTGTTTGGACCTCCTTTGGTTCAGACCTCCCTGTTGTGTTTGGACCTCCCTTAGGTTCAGACCTCCCTGTTGTGTTTGGACCTCCTTTGGTTCAGACCTCCCTGTTGTGTTTGGACCTCCTTTGGTTCAGACCTCCCTGTTGTGTTGGACCTCCTTTAGGTTCAGACCTCCCCTTTTGTGTTTAGACCTTTGAGGTCTAAACCTCTCTGTTGTTCTAGGACCTCCTCTTTGGACCGTGGACCATGCCTTTGACTGGCTGTGCACCTTTTGGCTGGCCCCTTGGGCAGTCTTAAGTGCATTTGATGTGGGTTGAGTCACATTAAATGCTACCAGCTACCTTTGTACTCTTTTCTACTTTTGTCACATCCCTAGCTTTCTTTATCCTTTTTCGTACCTTGTGGCGGTATGCCTTTGTCTCGATGCCTTGAATCTGGGCGTCCCTTTGAGGGTGCCCCTATTCTCCTTTCTCTTTAAATAGGGCACCAGGGCCTCCATTTGCTCCATGTTAGTCATTTCTTCCCCTCCCTCTTTCTCTCGGTCCGAGAAGCTCTCCAGGCTCCTCTGTTCGGACCTCCTTGAGTCAGAGCCCTTTACTTCTTGGACCTCCCTCCCGTGGGATTTCCTCCCTCTCGGACCTCCTCCTTCCTTCTTGTTGGACCTCCCCTTCTGTGGTTTTTTTTCCTTTCTGTTCTTGCTAGTTCTTTTCGGGTTCCTTTTTGAGCTGCTTTATTTAGTTGTTTTCTTTGCAACGTGTAGATTCCGTGGGTACTAAGGGGCTTGAAGATCCAGCAACCGGTTGAAGCTTCAAGACCCGCCATTGAAGGCAAGTCATGGGACCTTTGACCATCTTGATCCCATTTGCAAAAGTATTTTGATTTGTTAAACTTGCATTGCTATTTGTATAAAATGGTTTGGGCTCTAGTTAAATACCCTCTTGGTTTTATGCCTCCTCGTCTATTTGGTAATCCACATGTTGACATGTTACCTTTGACAACCTTAGGATGGTACTGTTAGTTGGTCTTGTATTGCTATTGCCAACATGGGTATCGTTCTTGCTTAGCCTTGCTCTAGTAGGCGTGGGTCTCCTCATGAATCATCATTATTTCTTAATCTTGACTAATGAATTATGGAACTTTGGTTGGTGCCATCGATAAGTAACTAGGGTTGAAGCCATAGTTGTGTTGTTTGTGGTGCGAGACCACTTTAAAATATGTTGTGCCAGATGGGTGGTCTTTGGCGAGTTGAACCTAAAAGTCGTTTTGCTCGGGCGAGTTGGCGAGGCGAGTAGTGGGTGCTCAAGGGTTGAAGCCATGGAGTCACCTAGGTGATCAAGGGTGGTAGCCATGGAGTCACTGGTGCCCCAAGTTGTTCTTTGGGGTCACATTAGGGTTGTGGAATGCCTCTTTGAGCGACCATTTAAGGATCGAACCTTGGGAGCCATTGATCTGGGCCAAACCGTGCAACCACATGTCCATTATGGGGTGGACCGAGTAATAACTGGTCTTGTTCGATTCGGTTCCAAGGTAGAGGAGGTGTTGATGGAGCACCATGGCTTAAGAGGGGCCACCGGTGCTAGACGACACCGTGAGGGCGAAACCTTAATGTTGGTGGTCGAGTCGAGCAGACCTTGTAAAGCCGGTGGTAGTCTCCGCTTGATCCGCATGTCTAAGGTAGCGTGTGAAATATCAGCGACTACCTCTTGTGGGTAAAGTTGTGCACCTCTGCGAGTGTAAATCCGTTCAATGGCGCGTCCTCGGTTATGGACATGCGGGAGATTTGAATGAGGGTAGAATTCTTTTTGTGAAATTGTGTTTCTCCTGGGCGTTTTGGTGAGAGGTCATGGCTTGTGCCTCGAAGAGACCTTGGCCGGCTCCAGAGGGGTCATGGCTGGGCTCACAAAGTGGTCCAGGGGCTGGTCTTGTGGTGCTCTGGAGTGGGTGCTCCAGAGAGGTTTGGGTTGGTGCCTTGGGTGTGAGTGGGTGCTCACTGTCCCCTTTAAAAATCAAATGTACTTATGTATTACGCTTTCTAACTTAAGCTTTGCAATCTATTATGTTATTTACTGTCACTTTGGCTTTACGCAAACTAACCCTACAGCTCACTTTGTCAAGCCATGCATGATTATTACTTGCATACCTTACCCATGGCTTGCTGAGTACATTCGAGGTACTCATTGGCTTGTGCCCTGCTGTTTGATCAGCAGAGGTTGGAGTTCCAGGTGGTCCAGTGCTCTCAGGAGGGGAGCACCCTTGAAGACCTTGCGCAGTAGGTGACGTCCTCCACTTGGTAGCCTGTGGGCTGGCCGAATGGACCTTGTGTTTTTGTCTTCGCCTCCGCTGTGTTGTTGTTCTCGTTTGTTGTTAGCCTTTAGTGGCACCCCCTGTACAAACCTTGGCCATAAAGCCACTTGTTAATATATGTGTTATTTTGGTTTGTCTTCTCTTTAAGCTTGTTGTATGGATTTGATTACACATGTCGGGTTACATGCGAGCTAGCCAATTTGATCTGGGGACTAGCTCGGTGCTTGCAGAGGCAGACCTCCGTGAAGTCCTCACGGGACTTGGCACAGGAGATCTGTCGGACCTCCCCGTGATATCTGTTGAGGTGCTCTGGCGGGTTATTGGCCAAGACCTCCAGGAGGTCTTGATGACCTCCTGGGAGGTCCTGGTGGTCCAGACCTCCAGGAGGTCTTGAGGACCTCTTGGGAGGTCCGGGCAGACCTCCCTCGGGCAGCACCGAGCGGTACTACCGCTCCTCCATGCGGTAGTACCGCAACTCAAAAAAAAAAAAGGAAGGTCCTCCCGGACCTTTGCTGTACATCACAGGGTGGGACGTCACATTTACTGATCTTAATAAAGCTTGTCCAAAAGACGATTTTCCTTTACCTCGCATCGATCAGTTGGTTGATTCTACTGCAGGTTGTGAAATGTTAAGTTTTTTAGATGCATATTCTGGATACCACCAGATCAATATGTGTCTAGACGATGAAGGAAAGACCGCATTTATTACACCATTTGGTATATTTTGCTATGTCAAAATGCCATTTGGTCTAAAAAATATCGGCGCTTCTTTTCAACGCTTGATGCAATCGACTTTTTCATCTCAACTAGGTCGAAATCTAGAGGCCTATGTTGATGATCTAGTCGTTAAAAGCATGAAGAGACTTAATTATATCACTGACCTACAAGAAACATTCGACAACCTTAGAAAACATCGCTTAAAACTCAATCCTGAGAAGTGTGTGTTTGGAATCTCTTCAGGAAAATTGCTTGGATTCCTAGTATCTATACGAGGAATCGAAGCAAATCCTGAAAAGATAAAGGCCATTCTCCAAATGCGCCCTCCAACCACAAGGAAAGAAGTCCAGAAACTCACAGGGTGCATGGCGGCTTTAAGTCGTTTCATCGCACGACTAGGAGAAAAGGGACTACCTTTCTTTAAACTTCTAAGAAACACGAAGGTTTTGAGTGGTCGAAAGAGGCAAACGCTGCCTTTGAGGATGTCAAGAGGTACCTTACGAGTGCTCCTGTTCAAAAACCTGCTAACACTAGTGATTGGGAGACAAGCTCGACCTAGGCTGTGAGAAGAGTGCATCCTAGAAAACCAAGGGATAAGAAGAGTGCCTAGAAAAGACACGTGCTAGAATAGAGCCTCCTATCTACCCTGAACCCAACAAACCCAACACCTGACACAAACCAGATGCAATGCAAGGTAGACTAGGGATACCATACACAAATGTAGGTATAGAAGCTCGAACACGAGTCCCACTTTGCTTGGCGGTGAAATGTAGTCATGATAGATGAAGATCCAATCCTTGAAGCTTCGTAGGTAGTTGCGCTCACCCATCATCCTCATCTCAAATTCCTTCGTCTCCGAGAAGTGATAGTCATCATTGAAGGCACAAATGAAGAAGAACCAACAGTTTGAAATCATGACTCACATGTTCTTCTTCTCAACTGAAAGACTACACCAAAGAGACAGAAAAGTCTATGCCTTGGTACTGGGTTAGTGAGACAATATCTAGAGAAACAAAGACAAGACACATGACTAGCAAGAATAGCAGCAAATGATCCAAAGCTCATGAAAGCATATAATCAACAATTTAAGACATGAGCATGGAGATAGACAAGATAATTTTAGCACATGCTATCCAAGATATGATAAAGCTCAAACTATCCTTAATCCACAATAAGGCATAGGAGCAAGCAAACAAGCACATAGCATATCACCCATCATATATACAGTCGAAAGTAAAACATGCTAGTGAAAGCTATGGCAAGACTCATGCATCCACAATTAACAGTAAAGCACAATAACCATGTAAGCATAAAGAATGTTATAGAACAAGTCATGGATAAGGAATGCTAACATGGATATCAAATGAACATGTGGATACACAAGGCAAAAGTCAACAGGAGCAAGATAAATCATGTACAGAACAGCATAAGCTCATGATGACAAAACAAAGCTCACATAACCATGGCAATAATGATCAACAATATAATACATGGATATATAAGCACGAATCAACAAGAGCAAGATAATAAAGGAACAAGACAACACAAGCTCATGTTGACAAAACCAAGCTCATATAACCATGGAAGTAATGAATAACAATCTAATACATGGATACATAAGCAAGGTAAAGGCATGATAAAGGATATCAAAAGAAGAACATGCCAAAATGGTACAGGTGAGCACAAAGACAAGCACAACATGCCAAGTATAAATAATCATGAAGATAAAGGCATGAAGGTATAGGATAGCTCACCAAACATGTGAAAGCACCAATCATGAAAGCACATGCCTCTTGGAGGCCATCGTTGAGGTGGAGAACCATCAAATGTCCCGATCATATGATGAAGCAAAAGATCAGAATCTTTAAGTCCATGTTCTCCAACCCGTGTTCTTGGTACCTACACATGAGAAAGGCAAGGTGTCCGAGTCTTGGGTCCCGAAGGGTTAGATAGCAAATGCTTGGGAACCCAAACCTGGGACACACCACCACCAGAGACAGTCGAAACATTATGTGAGTTAGCATGATGCAAATGATGGTCCATGCAAGAAGATCCAATCTCATCCTTGGAGGCATGCTGCGAATGGACAACTCGAAGAGGAAAACGAGGTCCATCTCTAGAAAAGCGGCGATGGCCTTGCTTGAAAGCACCACGATAAGAACCAACAGAAGCATCAAAATAACTCACACAACCTCGCCGTGGGTGTGTATCTCGATGAACAAAACGAGGTCCACCTCTTGGACAACGGCGGAAATCCTGCCTCGAGACAGCTCGTGGACCAAAACCAAAACTATGCAAACCATGTCCACGGTGCTGTCCGACACTACTAGAAAAGGTGTCAAAGAAGCCATCAACAAATCGAGTCTTCGTGCTTGGCTCTTTAGTGTGCATGTCATGAGAAAGACTATGCCCACTATGAGACTTAGAAGTATGAGCTCGACGCATCTGTTTTGCAAGCTGGAAAGAAAAGTCAACAAGATGTCCATTCTTCCCACAAAATGAGCAATGGTGTAAAGGTCTACTAGTAGACACGGTCCGAGAGGACGAAGCACCATTGTCGCTCAAAGAAGAAATCCTGGAAGAACTAGCATCATGACTCGTCCTCGTATCGACACTAGACCCACACATGCCATGAGAAAGGCTATGTGTGTTCCTAGAGGTACGACGACGCACTCGACGCTCATGTTTCAAACGGCGAAAGCAAAAATCAAGAGTGTGTCCATTCTTCTTACAAAAGGTGCAATGGTACTTCTCTTTTGAAGATTTAGTACCATTTGAGAGAGAAGCACCTTTGTCTCTAAAAATACGTTGGACAACACAAGAAGAGTCCGTGAGAGTCGAACTCACCAAAGAAGAGCTATCCAAAGCGATGCCACAAAAACCAACATCAAGTGACTCACGTTTAGCACAAAAAGACTCCAACTCCGAATGCAAAGATACAAGAGAAATCTTAAAAACATCAATCTCGGAGTGAAGGCAAATACAAGAGTCACATGACTTGGCGCTCATATCATCGCGCAAAGACTTGATCTCACTCTTCAAAGAAATGCAAGATGTGCAAGAAATTAATGATACATTTGAATTAAACTTGCAGTTCAAAGCATCAATTTCAGTTTCTAGACAAGCACAATTCTTGCAAGAGACTAAACCATCCTTAAGCAATTTTTCATATTCAAAGCACATGCTACATGGCCTAGCTTCAATTTCAATAATCTTAGCCCTAGCATTTTCTAATTGCTCAAGATGCATGGAATTAGTCAATCTAAGCTTCTCAATTTCAGCAAGCATGCCTACACAAGAATCACAATCATTTCTAGCCATAGATCTAAGATTGCCTATTTCTAACTTAGCATTGTCAATTTCATGATGTAAGGCAACACAAGAATCACATGGCATAGAAGCATTTAATCTCAATATTTCATTTTCAGATTTTAGGCATGCAAGAGAGTTATTCAAGTTCTCCATGTCTACAAGCAATGAATCATAATCATTCATGGAGGTTTTCAATTTGGAGAGCTCATGAGACAAATCATTCTTTTCTCTTTTCAGCAATTTCATTTTCTTCCTAAGAGCATCCAATTTGTATTCATATGAAATCAAACCATCAATGAGTTTTTCTTTGCTCACCTTGCTTAGCTTGAGTAGGGGATCGTCCTCAGAAGAATCATCATGATCATTCTTAAAATGCTCTTCATCATTCTCATCCTCAATCGCTGCTGCACATACGCCACTGGGCTTCTTCTCCTTGGGCTCTAAAAGTGACTCATCCCTGATACTAGGACAATCAAAACAAAAAGATTTGCCACAGATATCACAGGAGACTTCCTCCTCCATCGCCATTAGACTTATCATGCATTCAAATATTTTGTTACGGTCAACACCATTGGTAAAAGAACCACGACAAATTGCAAGGAAACGCTCACAAGTCCTCATATTTGTCGCCATACTCAAAGATCAGTAAAGATCACAAAAGAGCAAACTTGGCTCTGATACCAATTGTAGGACCGGAAAGGCGACTAGAGGGGGGGGGGGTGAATAGACGCTTTCTCTATTTTTCATCTTGATCGAACTCAACACTACTTTCACTCCAATAGCTATAAAAGCTATGAAGATCTGTATACAGGCACAACGGATGACCTGTGTTGAATTCGATCAAACCCCGACACAAAAGATCAAAAACATCTCACAACCGCACGTCGTGCTCTCTGGCAGAAACTGCAGCTAAAAAAACAAATCTGAAAACTGTAGCACACTGCTAGCAAATCACCTCACTAGCAATCAATAGAGCAGTCTTAGGGGCAATCAACAATAGCCACCGGCCTGGGATCTGGTTTCTACCAGGGCATTGTGGGCGCCGCACAAAACAGCAGCTAAAGCAATGAAATCCCCAAACCGATGAGACAACAAAAACTACAGCCGCTGCCTAGAACTCCTAATTCTGCCAACCGGCAAACAAATGGCTCTGCTTTTTCTCCGAGTGGCCAACACCTACAGGCGCTACTCCCAATTTTTCAGGCGCCGCACGGAGCTCTGCTTTTCTGGGCGGTCACCAGCACCAAACCAACAATGCACTCCTGATCAAACAGTGAATCAAGGTTTCAAAAAAGAAGGAACAGCAACAATGAGCAGACAAGGCAGTAATAAAATCAAAATTCAATGCAAAACTGCTACACCACTCTGATTCTCTGCCTAGGGACAGCCGCCCATGGGGCTCCTCTTTTCTATGGGTGCACCACGCTGCAAGACACCACTCTCACACAAAAGGCAAAAGAAATAAATAACTCAAACAAGAATCGCGGAACCTCACGGTTTTTGCGGGCGGAGATCAGAACGCCGCTCAGACTTGGTTTTTGCGGACGCTGCTCCGGGATTCTACAGGCGCACCAGATGGCAGATCCAAATGATGGGAAACCAGATTTTTGTGGTCGCTACAGGCGCCGCCGGCCATAGGGTTCTACAAGCCGCTACTCTCCAGATACACGCAAGCGGCAAGAGGCAAAAATGCAATCAAACCAAAGATTTTTCAGGGTACTACCAACACATCAGGCCGCCGCCCAAAACTCCTATTTCTGCATGGGGAGCAGCCGCACATCCGGGCTTCTTTTTCTCGGGTGCACAGCGAACAAAACTTTCATGCATCAACGAGCAATTTCAAGCGAATAAAGATGAGCAGTAGACAAGCAATACAATAATCACTGGGATCTTGATTTTGTCTACCACCAAGCATCGGTTTCTACGGAGACCACTACAGGCGCTCAGATTTCCCGCATCAACCACACAGATTCAAAGCAGTGAATTCGATTTACCACAAGCCGATGGGACACGACAATAAACAAGTGCTGCCAGATCAAATCAAGAGATCGCTCATAGCAATAGGCAAAACAGCAATCAAGGAAAAAATCAAGAAGCTCAGCATTTTTCACGGGCGCTACGCATCCAGCCGCCGACAAGATCCGGATTTTCAAGGGCTCACTGGCCGCCGCCAAAGCCTCTGCTTCTGCAGGGTAGAGAGGCCGTCGCCTCAACCTAATTTTCAACCAGCACACAAGTTTTGGGGGCGCCGCCACAGGCTCCAAAAGCCCCCCAGAATATTCCATCTCAGCTTCTTTTATAGGGTAACCTCTAACCCTAAAACCTTAGAGAAGATTTACCCTAATGGGCTTCCGTTAAGGCCCAACATCAACGGAATACACACGCACGCATATTAAAGCACCGTCTTCATCGTCGATTGATCTAAACCGCTTCACCATGCGCCTACCCGCGCCGCGGCTTAGTCAAAAGGTCACCAAGATGGTATTTGGTAAAATTACCAAAATACCCCTTCTCGATCATTTCCAAAAGACCGAGTCCATCTGTTAAAGCAATCGCCTGCTTCGCCACGTGTAGGTTGATCAACGGCTTCATGTCGTCAAGTCTCTCCCATCCGGATCCCACCGGCACCATTGAGCACTTGCAACGACTCCCACGCCGCTTGATCCAACCAACAGTCTCAACCGCCTGCTCGGTCATCCTCGTCCATTCTGCGCCATGCTTGAGTCACTTGACCTCACCCGGCATCCATGATCGTTCTGGACCTCAGCTCTCCAAGCTTAGTCCCGATCCTCCTCGCCGTTGACCGTCGTTGACCTTCAAGCCACCTGCAAAGCAATAGACAAGCAAACACGAATCCGGGAACAAGTTCTTCACAACTTGACCCACGTTAGTGAAAACATGCATCATGCAACACATATGCATTAACAAAAATGGATATGACCTAACCCATAATCAACTCACCACTTATATCAACATTCCGCACAAAAGCCGGTCAGACCGCCGCTGACCTGACAGATCTTAAACTTTGTCGAAAACACATGAAACTTCAAACCAAAAGCCACATTGCCAATTGTTTCATCATCCTAAGATCATGGGCATATCCCCATGATATCCACATCATCGATCCCCAAGGACTAGATGCTCTGCAGGCCGAGGTGGTGACGACTCTGTGTCTTCTTGAGATGTATTTCCCTCCGTCATTTTTCGATGTCATGGTCCATCTCATTGTTCACCTTGTGAAAGAGATAAAGATATGTGGCCCTGTGTTCCTACGTCATATGTACCCGTTCGAGAGGTACATGGGAATTCTCAAGTCCTACGTACGGAATCGATCTCGACCAGAGGGCAGCATCATCGAAGGTTATGCAACCCAAGAGTTCATTGAGTTCTGCGTCGACTACATGGCTCAGGTGGAACCGATAGGTGTGCCTCTATCTCGTCATGAGGGGAGACTGGATGGTATCGGGACCATAGGAAGGAAATTGATTACTCCCGATCTGGATACGTACGCTCAAGCCTATTTCACGGTCTTGCAACACATGACCCAAGTGTCCCCGTACATCGACGAGTACAAAGACATGGTACGCCAACAGAATCCAGACCGGTCGGAGGTTTGGATCACGAGAGAGCACAACCATCAGTTCAACAAATGGTTAAATGTGCAATTCACTAGGAGGACATCAAGTGATGATACGTTGCTATGGTTGGCAAAAGGGCCACAATTTACAATTGTGATATGGCAAGGATACGACATAAATGGGTACACATTTTATACGGCAGCTCAGGATAGGAAGAGCACAGTCTAGAACAGCGATGTCCGTACAGATGCGCTTCACGAGCAGTTCAATACCGCCGGGGCACGTGGGTTGAACTCCTACTATAGGTTCGTAGAGGAGATTTGGGAGCTCGACTACATACTTTTTAAGATCCCCCTATTTCGATGCCATTGGGTTAAACTTCCGCAAGGTGTGAAGGTCGACAAGTACGGCGTCACCACTGTAGACCTCAAATGTGTCGGATACAAGGACGAACCATTCATACTCGCTAAGCAAGTTGTTCAAGTTTTTAATGTAACAGACCCAGCAAATAAGAACCGCCACGTAGTTCTTCATGGAAAAAGAAGGATTCTCGGAGTTGAGAATGTTGTGGATGAGAAAGAGTACAATCAATTTGACGAGTTGCCTCCTTTCGGAGACGGCATCAGGCTCGAGGAAGAACCCAGTGAGGAAGCTAGCTATATGCACGTCGATCATCATGAAGGGCTATATTTTAATTAAGAATTTACTCCATTGTAATTAATTTACTCCATAACATCATGTGTTATGGACTTGTAATCGCTTATATATTTTGATGTCAACGTGGAATTATCATGTGTTAATGTGTTATGGACTTGTCATCTTTGATATTGAAGTCAAATGAATTGTCAGTGTATGTGATGTCATGCATGCCACAATAATATTTACCTTGCTTGGTCTTGGAATATGGTAGTTTGCATCGTTTGTGGGCATTCTGTTTTCATAAAATTTTACTAAGCCAACGTACAAAATCATAATTCTAGGGAACTTTGGATGCCATGAACTATCTAGGACATGAGATTGGATTCCGATGCAACAAAACTCCTCAGGTTCACTATTTTCAACTCTCCAATGCATCATGTTGTTATTACAGAACTGTCTTGTTTGTTGTTTCACACTAACTTCTCTAGCCCTTAATTTGTTGGTGCTAGGTTCTAGTACTTGCTGAATATGAGAATGCTAGTGACTTCTCATATGTAAATATTTCGGTTTTGCCAATGATGACACCTCCTATTATCTGTTGTCCATGGCATTGTCCTTCTTGTGATATTGAAGTCAAATGAATTGTCAGTGGACTTGTCACCAGGTTATCACAAACGGTTCTATTATGGAACTGTCTGTGATAAGTAATCACAGACGGTTCCATAATAGAACCGTCTGTGATATGGAAAGTAATCACAGACGGTTCCATAACAGAACCAGCTGTGATGTTACTAATCACAGACGGTTCCATAATAGAACTGTCTGTGAATTTTTTTTTTGCTATTTTTTTCTATTTTATAGAGCCCGGGTCTGTTCGGACCGTCTGATCGGAATTGGACGGTCCAAACAGACCCGAGCTCTATAAAATAGCCAAAAATAGTAAAAAAAATCCTAAAATCCTAAAATAATCATGGAGGTTCCTGGGATGTGCTAATACTCAAATAAAATTATAATACCAAAATTATAAGCATTTTCTAGTGTAAAAAAATTGGACCTCTATTCAAATTCACAGACGGTTCTATTATGGAACTGTCTGTGATAAGGAATCACAGACGGTTTTTAATAAGAACTGTCTGTGATATGGACCATATCACAGACGATTCTTTAATAGAACCGACTGTGATTTCTTATCATAGACGGTTTCATAACAGAACCGTCTATGATATGCCTTCAAAACCCTAGGACTCGCCCGTTCATCTCCCCAGTGCCCTTAGCCCGCTCTTTCCTTAAGCTCTCGTGCTCCTCTAGGGCTCACCCACTCACCTCCTCATAAGCCCCGACATCGCCGCCTCCGACCTCGACGCCGCTGCCCTCGACATCGACGACGCTGCCACCACCTCGACGCGTGGCCTCCTCCCCGTGTCGGCGTCCTCCCTCTGCACCGGCCTCCTCTCCGCGCCATCCTCCTCCCTGTGTCGGCCTCCTCCCCTTGTCAGCGTCCTCCCTCTGCACTGGCCTCCTCCCTGCACCGTCCTCCTCCCCGTGTCGGCATCCTCCCTCTGCACCAGCCTCCTCCCCATGTCGGCGTCCTCCTCTGCACCAGCCTCCTCCCCTGCACCGGCCTCCTCCTCTGCACTGTGAAGGTTAATCCTCGATTGTGAATGTTTGGTCTCTGGACATGGTGGGTGTTCTGATGGTTAGGGTTTGGGATGCTAGATATGATGACATATTGCTCTGTGGGATATTGTAAATGCTATGTGATGAAATCAGTCATATACTGAAATTGACATAGTAGTCTGTTATTTTTGGATACTTAAAGACCTACATGGTTAGGGTTTGGTCCCTGGACATGGTTAGAAGGGTCTGTTTTTGATTCATGCTCTGTGAGATATATCAAAGTGAATTTTGTGGGCTTAATATTGCTCTGTGATTGGAACGGTCTAATTCTGAAATTGGTAGAATTACTAGTTCAATTTTGAGCTCTACAAGATTGCTTGCTGCTGTCATAGTAATCACCACTTTTGCTCGTCATTGTCAAATTATATTTAGAAGTTCCAGTACTTCTGTAGTGCTTTACCTGATCACTTAATCTATTGTCATGTCCTTTTAACAGAAGAAAGTTTTACTTGATTCTATTTTGTTTCTATGTCTTCATTAAAGGCCAGTCTTCTATGGACTTCAGTAGTGGATATTGATGGTTCTTGATGATCTATGGTTGACAGATAGTATCATTTTGAACTTCTTATACATGTGATTATTATGTCAGTCTAGTTAAGCTTTGGATAGAGCTCAAAATCTGAATTTTAGTGCTCTTATCCAATTTATGAAGAGAATAGACCTTAGTGCTGAGATGGCCAAGTTTGTTTTTTTGTGCAACTCGCCATATGAGAGCTCACATTAATTTCAAATTTTTGTGCTCTGTGCTAATTTCATTCATATACATGTGGTATATGTTTAGCATTTCAAACAATTTAAATGACTTGAATGATTTACATTTGATTATGTTAATTTGGTCATTTAAATGTTGTTGGATTAATGCTTTATTGTTTCATATTTATGCTGGAATTAATTATGATTATTTGCTAATATTGCACATGTTGAGCGTATGTAACTTATATAGATAGCAAGTAAGTGGGATGGCAGAGGCGCCATCTTCGCAGCCGTCACCGACGCCGCTGAATGCATCTGGATTTCCAACGATAGTGATACATAAGCGAGATGGCAGAGGAAAATGGAAATTGCCTGCGAGTCGACTGATCGTCACGGAGGTTAGTGACGTGGGGATCCCTCTGAGTCCCCAGAGATCAGCGGCGAGATTTCGGACCATCTGCGGCATACTTGCAAGGGAACGGGTCCCCATCACCACACCAAGCTGGAAGTCTCTGACGGAGGTACAGAGAGGCTAGCTGTGGACAAAAATTTCAGAAAAGTTCACTACCCAAAAGCAAACATGGCACGCATGCAACGGCAGGCGTTGCTCACGATGTGTCACGCGTGGAGGACCTTCAAGAGTACGCTTGTCACGAAGTACGTGAACATGGGTCGGACACCCTTCATGAAGTTTCCATTCTTGTCGCGGGATATATGGGACAAGTTTGTGCGGATGAAGATGACGTCCGAATTTCAGGAGCAAAGTGCGGCGCACAAAGCTCTTCAGGCATGAAACACTCACCCCCACAGACTCAGCACTGCTAGGTACATGGGTAAATCCATGGAATGGGCGGCGCAGGACGAGAACGCAACTAGGTCATTTGCTGAGATCACAGACCCACGTGCCCTAAGCTGGTTACAACGAGGGCAAAAGTCATGTCTTCGGGGAGCATCTCTTTCACAAACCAGGTAGATGAGGAAGTGTCCCAACATGTGGTAAATATGTCGAACTAGCTAGTTGTTAATAAGTCCATAACTTCATAGTATCTATAATAACATGATGACCTCTTGCAGCATGCATTGATTGCCCAAACTTCCCAAGGCTCCTTCCAAGCAAACAGGGAGAAGGATATACTATCTACGGCCCTGGGAAACAAGGAGCACCCAGGTTGCACGTGAGGCCTTGGGGTTAACGTACCTTGGAGTTATGGATTCTGAGGCGACTGCGACACGTATAGGAGTAGAAAGAGATCCAAGGCCGAGCACGACGCCCGGTTGGAACAGGTGCTTATTGCAAAATTTCAAGAACAGATAACAAGATTGCAGGATCAAATGAATAAACTCCTTAGCCAGTCACAAGCCGCCCCCGTTATTTTGGGAGCCAGTCCTCCTCGACACCGGAGTAGCGTCGTGTCCACTCCAACTTCTGAACATGACGACGTCCAATTACCGATAGACGACATCAAGGTAATGTACATCTCTGGAATGCACCAAAGATAGACTTATAGGATGCCTTAGCTAATTGTGTATCGTTTTGTAGGAGCCGACGCCCTGCAAGCTCCAAGTGAGGATGGTTAGGTCCATTTCTATTTGAGGCTGGGCGGGGGATGGTGTATCCATACCAGGAAGGAGCAGTGCAGCACGGTGCCCAGCTAGCACAGGGGTACTCTAGGGTCCAGGTGGACATGGTAGAAGACAATTTCATGGCCATCCCGCTGGATATTCGCCCGAATGAAGACAACATAACACTAGGGGATGCTATGCACACTTTTATCCAGTGGTCTAAGAAGAACATCTCCCTGGACCCACCAGTGCTGCGATCTCGACACGACCATTCCTCTCCAACGGGACCCTCGATGACTCCACCTCATCCTTCGCCTCGAAAGGCCACCTCATCGGTTCCCATAGAGAAGACGCCGAAGGAACAAGAAAAGCGTGCCGTTGTATCGGTTCCCGTGGAGAAGACACCGAAGGAACAACAAAAGTGTGCCGCCATATCGGTTCCTGAGTTGTCTTTACAGGAAGACGTGTAGCGGGCTAGTCGTTAAGGCCAAATCAAAATCGATGAATATTAAGGCGCCTCCCAAGCCATCGAAATACTCCATCGGAAGTCCGTTGGCCACCGACATAGTATTAGGCCGCGTTGGAGTATGTTGTCAGGCTTTGCATGTCTGGTACATGCGGAAGACCAAAGAGAAGGGGTGTGACACTGGAATCACCGTCAGATACAAGGATGAGCATTTCTTCAACGGGGCGGGCTACTTCGTCGTGGGCTTCAATGACTTATACGACCTATTCAACCTCACTGCCCTCGACGTGTCACTTCTACGATGTTAGACACTTTAAGTGTGTACAATCAAGTTCTACATTCACATAATACCGATAAATATCACAACTCATTGCTTATGCATAGATACATGATGCAAAAAGCCAAGGAATGGTCCGAACCGGTGGGTTTCCTCGACCCACACGTGGTCTCTATGCAAACCATCGAACAAGACGCAACCTTCGTCGAGAAATACAAAACGGCGGCATTGCTTCGTTAGGACAACAAGGCGTACATAGTGGTGCCCTACAACCAGGGGTAAGTGCTTCATTACTTGCTATACAAATTTCATTTGTACTTTATACACAGCACGAACTTAGGTTTAATGACTATAGCGACATACATGAGTAGGCACCACTGGATCCTTTTAGACATTGTACCAAAGAAGAACAAGGTAATATACCTTGGTTCCCTAATCAGAAACAAGCACGACTTCAGCATTTTGCAAGGAATACTCGACAGGTATGCTCATTTCCTCCATACATAACTCTATTGTAGTCTTCCTTCATTTGAAATGGCTAAGGATAACTTTTTGGAATCATGTAGATCATTTGTCGCCTATGTTGCCGCTGAAGGGTCATACAACAGATCGAGCGCCACACTGCAACACATGACACAATTTCCGGTACGCGCTACAACACAATAATCCTATATCATACTTCGTAATAATGCATCTCAAACTGACTATACCTATATATGTAATTCTTGCCGCCAGCAAAAAAGTGATGAACTATGTGCATTCTACGTTTGTCATCATATGCAGCAAATCATTAGTACTAAGATGAAGGATCCCGAGGTTCGTCAATCTTGAAATAATTATTTCCTAATTATAAATTTAAATATATATGCTTACCACTTTACTCTTGGTAGCGACAGGGCTTGAGCATAGATTCAGATACACTCGTTACGAACGAGGTCGCGGACGTTCGAGGGAAGCTCTGCGCCTTCATCAAGACAAAGATCATTAACGACAAAGGAGACTTTCACTCTGTCGCTGACACAAAGTTTCACCCCGTCGACACCTCTCAACCACCTGCAAACAATTGATTCAATTGTAATCCAATTGTAACTATAGCGACATTACTTGAACAAATTCTTTTGTAATTTATTTTGAGTAATGATCACTTTGAGTTGTCAACAATTGATTATCTGTGATGTATCTATTTTCTGCATGCTTGTTTTCAGAGGGCATGGCTAGCAATTCCTGAGGCTAGCCAAAAATCTAAAAAAAGGTAGTTCTGTTTAATTAACGATCACAGATGGTTTTTTGTTGAAACCGTCTGTGAAGGTATGTCGGTTCTATTTGCAAACGTGAAATTAGTTAGGTTAAAGACCTTTCACAGACGGTTTTTTGTTGGAACCATCTGTGAAGGTATAGTATCACAGACGGTTTTCATTAAAAACCGTCTGTGATATGTGGGCTATCACAGACAGTTCTCTTTATAAACTGTCTGTGATACATGGACATGTCACAAATGGTTTGTAAATAGAACCGTCTGTGTTATGTCGTATCACAGACGGTTTGTGAACTGTTTGTGATAACCGACCGTTATCACAGACATACAAATTCAGACGGTTCAAAAACCGTCTATGATGACGGTTCCGAACCGTCTGTGATGAGACTATATGTACTAGTGTGTGAAGATGTGCCTGCTTTCGGAGTGTCACTGTCTTGTGTTGATTGTAGTAGGGTTTAGGTTGCGAATGTATTCTAGTGACTTGGAACGAAATATTCTCCCGCTGAAAAGAGCCACGAGAAACAGTCACCTCAAAGACGTAGGTTCTTCCAAATAGAGTAGTAATTTCCCTTGGAATAACATCGGGCATGCCATGTTCAGCTAAAAGAAGTAGGATGGCTGGCTGTCCAACAAGTTCTTCAGCGATGCCTAAAAAAATGAATTCTATGACCGACGTACTCTCGGATAAGTCATCAACTACCTTACTGTCGGATAGGTCATCAATTGCCTCAACCGATAGTTTGTATCTAATAACAAAAACATGAAATTATATGAGTATGTGCTAAAAAAATTATTGATAGTCTAAGGCTTGTAAAGATTTTTTAGCACCTTGGTTCTGCAGCTACACTGGGGCATTTTATGCATTTGTAACTGTCTCCATGTGGTACGGCTTTTTTTTTTGCAAGATCTACAAGCTAGATACCACCATTTATCATGTGGGGCTAAGCCTCTGATTGTTGCCCGACATCTATATCTGCGATTCTGTGAGGAAGATTGAGTTGTATGTGTCGGGCTATGGGCAGGGGCGGATCTGGGCCTCGGGCAGGGTGGGCTCTAGCCCGAGGCCCAGAGAAACTAACAGTGGAAATTTTTTTTTGTATAGGCTGAAAGCAATAGATGGAGAATTTAGCCCGAGGCTCGGCATTACGCCCACCGCCCACGCCCACCCCACGCCCCTTCACCTTGCTCGTCCCCGCAGATCCCCATCGGCCCATTCCATCGGACGGCCAAGATCTCATCCCCATTGGCCATTGGCCCATTCCATCCAATCCCTACCCTAATCCTTCCTCCCTATTCCTGGCGACACAGGGCTCGGCTGGCTTGCTCCTCGCGACCTGACGGCGACGCGGCGGCAATGTGCAGCAGCGCCAGCGATCCAGTTGATCCTCGACGGCAGGCGGCAGCAAGCAGCGCCTCCACCACGCTCCACCACGCCCAGCACCAGGCCGCTGCTCGCGACCTCGCCCGCCGCCGCCGCCGCCGCCGCCTCCCGGTCCGGCTCCTCTGCGACCTCCGTCGGCCCGCGTCCCGCCCGCCTGGCCGCCTACCATCCTTGACGCCGAGCCGCGCTCTTCCCTCGGCAGCGCCAAGTGCAGCGGCGGCAGCGGCAACTCCTCCACCGCTCGGGGCTCCCTCGGCGGCGGTGGCGGCGGCGGCGGGGGCTCGGCCACTCCATCCAGATTCAGCGCTGTGCAAGGCTTTGCTTTTGACTGCTTGACTTTTGAGGCTTGGAGGATTGAGCTAGCCGATCACGAGGTTTGAGGAGAGGTAAAACTAATAACTAATAAACTAATGAGATCTGGAGTCTAGACATCTGGTGACTGATTGACCGGTCACTGGTGTTAAACTATTAATGTATAACACGTGTTATGTCTAAATAAATGTGATTTGTATATATGGATGTTCAATGAATTAATTAATTTGTTGCCTGCATATTGTTAATAAGTGTATTGTTTATTTAGAAATTAGAGATACAAAATGAAGAGGAGCAAGACACTGTCATCTTATTTTTCAATACAAACACAACAGTCCAACCAATCTCTTCTAGAAACAGTTGGAACTGGACCTAGTCATAACGAGCAAAACAATCCTCATATTGAACTTAGTCCAGATGATGTAGTTGCTGATCCTGGGCTTCGAAAACCAATTGAGGAGTTGGATGTTAAAATTAGGGATGCTGCTAGAAGGGAGTATTTGCAATTGGGACCATGCCAACCAAGTGGACATAAATTCCCACGGAAAGATCGAAAGTCGAAGAGGAGATTTCAGGGGTCATGGTTCAAAAGATATGATTGGTTGGAATACAGTGTTGCTAAAGATGCGGCATTTTGTTTTTATTGTTATCTCTTTAAGCAGCAAAGAACTGAAAACTTTGGTGTTGATGCCTTCACGAAGGTAGGGTTTAGTTATTGGAAGAATGGAATTAAATCTTTTGATGATCATGTTGGTAAAGTCAATAGTGCTCACAATAAAGCAAGAAGACACTATGAGGCTTTTAAAAATCAAAGGCAAGGTGTGGATTATGTGATGACTGCTGCCACCAAGAAGGATGAGGAAGAATATAGAGCGCGTCTTACTATTATGCTAGGCATTGCAAAATTTCTTCTATTGCAAGCTCTGGCTTTTCGTGGACATGATGAGTCATCTAGCTCGAGCAATAGGGGGAACTTCTTAGAAATGCTTAAATGGTATAAAGAGAAGGATGAAAATGCTGCAAAATTGCTTGATAATGCTCCTGGGAATAATTTAATGACTTCACACCATATACAAAAGCAGTTGTGCAAAGCTTGTGCAGAAGAGACCACCAAAGCCATTATTGATGATATTGGGGATAGACAGTTCGCCGTACTTGTTGATGAGGCCCGAGATGCATCCATCAAAGAGCAAATGGCTGTGGTTTTGAGGTTAGTAGCCACAACATTTTCTTTTTATGATTGAGCTTAGTCCAAATTATATTAACTATGCTTTCTTGTCCTATGCAGGTACGTCAATATTAAAGGGCAGGTGATAGAGAGATTTCTTGGGGTTCAACATGTTTCTGACACGACATCATCTTCGCTAAAACTAGCTTTGGATGGTATGTTACAAATTCATGGTCTATGTATGTCTAGATTGCGAGGACAAGGATATGATGGAGCATCAAATATGAGAGGACAATTTCATGGGTTGTAAAGACGCGTATTAGATGAAAATCCATATGCTTTTTATGTCCATTGTTTTGCTCATCAGTTGCAATTAGTGGTTGTTTCTGTTGCCAAGTGTTGTTCTTCTATCTTGGATTTCTTTAACTACACCACTATGATTGTCAACACGGTTATTGCTTCTTGTAACAGAAGAGATCAATTGGGCCAAGATCACCATGATAAAATTGTGAACAAATTAGAGACCGGTGAAATTTTTCCAGAAGAGGAAAAATCAACAAACTAACCTTGCAAGGCGGGTGATACTCGTTGGGGCTCACATCATAAAACTTTGTGTCATCTTCTTCTCATGTGGGATTCGGTCCTAGAGGTATTAGAGAACTTGAGTGATGATGCCACTAATGCAACACGTAAAACCACACAACCGGGATTGTTGGAAAAATGGAAAGCTTTGAATTTGTATTCATCATACATCTTATGATCAGAATCCAGGCAAGACTAATGATCTTTCACAATGTTTGCAAAAGAAAGATCAAAATATTGTTCGTGCTGTAGGGTTGATTGGGACCACGTTGAAGACGATTGAGGTAATAAGAAATTGTGGTTGGGATGAGCTTTTTGAAGAGTCAAACGCCTTTTGTCTCCAGCATAATATCTTGGTGCCAAACATGTCTGATAAAATACCGGTTAGAGGTCGTTCAAGGGGTCGTGGCAGCCAGATGGTAACTTACTATGATCATTTCCATCATGAAATATTTATTGTGGTGCATGACCAAATTATTATTGAGTTGAATAATCGCTTTGCTGAAAGATCTACTCAGTTATTAGGGTGCATTGCTTGTCTTGATCCAAAGAATTCTTTTGCCAACTTTGATGAAGACAAATTAATTGAACTTGCTAGGATGTATGCTGCTGACTTCTCCCAATATGACTGTGTAGTCCTTAGAGACCAACTAGGCACATTTATTGCTGATGTGAGAGATGATCTAGATTTTGCAAACTGTACTGATCTTGGAAATCTTGCTGTTAAGATGGTTCAGACCGACAGACACACAGTTTTCCCATTGGTATATCGTCTCATTGAATTGGCTTTGATTTTGCCAGTGGCAACAGCAACTGTAGAAAGAGCCTTCTCAGCTATGAGCCTTATTAAAACTGATTTGCGGAATAAGATGAATGATGAATGGATGAATCATAGCATGGTATGCTATATTGAGCGAGACATATTTGCAAGCACTAAAGATGATAAGATTTTGGAGCGTTTTCAAGGAATGAGGTCACGTAAGAAACAACTATCTCGCGCTAGTGGTAAGTTCGGTTCTTACAAATCTAAATTTCATTTTCTTTGTATTTAATCATACCTCTTTTTGATTTTTTTTAAATGTTGTCTTTGTAGGTTCTGGTACTTGTCCAACTATTGACGAACAAATGGTGGGCTAAGCTAGAGATGAAATCTTCGTTATTTAGGTACTCAATTTGTATATCTAAGATGCTATATTATTTATGTTTTGTTATATTTTTCTTACTATATTTTGTGTTGAAGCATTTTTTTTATGAAGTTTTATGTCAATGAAGTATTTGTGGCTTATTTTTTGTTATGTTTTGCTGTGGGTAAACATTAGCGTTAGTTTTAAGATGTTAGCCTATTAGAATTTAGCCCGAGGCTTGAACGAATCCTAGATCCGCCACTGGCTGTGGGCATGCAAAAATATAATGTTCGAGCCTAACTGGGTTAAGGTCAACATCTATATACCATTATGTCATATGGGTTTTGCATCGACAATTCTGATACAGTTGTTTTGATTGGTTCATTTTGTTGTTGAGTAGTTGGTCTTGTGCTTTTCCATCTAATTTTGTAGGGAGCCTCAGCCAAGCTGGACAATACTTTTCTATGAGAATCAGGCAATATAAACAATGATTAAATTTTTTTTGGGGGAGGCGTGAAGAATACAAAACCTGTTTTGGAAAGCCACAATGTATGTGTTTGGAGTGTTGATGTACTGTTTACAGGCGTAACTCACAGAGAGACTGAGCTTTCCTGTAGGTATAAAGCATGATAGGTTAGAGAATCAGAAATCTGTCATTTGTGTTGAGCTAGTTCTTAAAGTAATTGAACGAAACATGTTTTTCTAAAAGTATATACCTTCATGAAGTTTAAAGGTGCAGCCTGCAAAGATAGCAACGATAGGTTCTTGTTTGTTGATATTGTACAGTCGTTCGGCATCGAAGTTTTTTGTTGTGTTCTCCCAGAGCGCTAAGGTAGCTTCATCTCTACATTAAGAAAGCAAAAAAGAAATCATGAGCGCTAATACTTTTTTCTGGAAAATTTTAAGAATGAGTTGTCAATCACTGAATGTATCCAAAGCAAAATGTTTTTTTCTCTATATAGCAAATCTAATTGTCTGGAGTTAGCCATTTTGGTTTTTCTACAGGAGTTGGAAAAAAAACCAAAACAATAGGATTGCAAAAGGTTTAGTATTATGTGTGTGCTCTCCCAGAGTGGTAAGGTAACATTCTCTTTAGGGAAAATTAGCTCAGTGACATCGCGTTAGAGCGTAATTGGAGGAATGACACTCCGTTCATGACGCACTGGAAAATGACATCACAAACATTAAAAAATTAGACGAATGACATCGCCACTAGTTACTTCCGTATCCATAATTTTTAATAGAAAATGAGCTAAAAAAATTATCAATGTTTTTGTGGAGTCTCCTGACACAGTTTAATTACTTGTGCATTTTTTTCAAAACTTTATACTTTCTGATTTTGTCTCTAAAATTCATTTAAATATACTGTTTGTAGGAATTTTCTAATATATAAAATGAGGTCCAAACATTATAATTTTTTTCGGGCTCCTTACATAGTGGACTTGATTGTGTAATTTTTCTAGAATTTTTACAAAATTAATTAATACAATTTCATAATGTCCTTACATTATGAAATATTAGACTCCTCACACAATGGACATTATGAAATTACATTATTTAATTTTGTAAAAGTTTGGAAAAATTATACAATCAAGTCCACTGTGTAAGGAGTCTGAAAAAAATTCATAATATCTGGACCTCATTTTCTATATTAGAAAATTCCTATAAACAGTATAATTAAATGAATTTTATAGATAAAATCAAAATGTATAGAGTTTTTTAAAAAAATACACAAGCAATTAAATTATGTCGGGAGACTCCACAAAAAAATTGATAATTTTTTGAGCTTAGTTTCTATATTTAAAAAATTCTGGAAACGGAAGTAACTAGTGGCGATGTCATTCGTCTAATTTTTTTGTGTTCACGATGTCATTTTCCAGTGCGTCATGAACGGAGTGTCATTCCTCTGATTACGCTCTAACACGATGTCACTGAGCTAATTTCCCCTTCTCTTTATATTAAAAGATCCCGAAAAACAAACATCAAAGCGATGTTTTTTTTAAAAAAAAATCAGCTGTAAATTACTGAATATACCTAAAGAAAAAAAGTACAATTTTCCTTTTCTTATTCTGTCTGTACACTAAACCCAGCTCTATGAATGTCTTTTTTTTTCCATATGGAAATAAAAAAGGACTAACAAAATTTGAAAATTGGTAGCACTGTATCTGATACAAAAATGATCTTCCATCATTGATGGTAATATGGCACATTGCTTTGAGTTGACCTTTTGAGTTAAACATGCGGACATCTCCTATGAAAGTAACAACGCCGATAATGTCTGCAAACATAACAATGATCAGGCATAGCTTAAACAAATGTAAGGCACTGTAAAATAACCACAAGGAAGCCTCTTAAAATTGGATTAACTTATTCAGCGATAGGCAACAGTACCAATTATTTTTTAACTTACCTACAAGATATGTTGTATCGTCTATTCCTGACAGAATCTGTTGGAACATCTGTAGTTTGTATGTGAATAGAGGGAAATCTTGCGGGACAGGGAGAATCTCTCTCATGTTGTCCATCTTGTGAATCTTGCTTGAAGATAATGATTGACAGCACGATATTGTTCCTTTGCTTCTGTCACCTCAAAATATTCGATGCAATAAACATGGTCCTCAACGATGTTATCTTTGAACCTATTGAAAAGCTTCGGTATGTAGGCCTCCATTTTATTTCCCTATCAATTGAAAAGCTCAGGTGATGACAAATGAAACAGGACAATAAGAATTTTTCTTTTTTGTTGAACCCTTTTTTTAAAACGATGTTCTACTGCAGTGTTGGTTAGATTCGTAGGAAAGGCAAGAACGCATTAAAGCTATGAACAAAGTGGGGTAAGAGACTCTCTTTCAATTGGTGCAAAGCTATGTATGAAGTTTTTATCAGAAGGCATTAGTGAGCAGTAGTATGTCTGGTGAACTGAAATAAATAAGCACGCAGTTTAGTTTCCAAGGAGCATTGTAGACTTGGTGAGGTAGATTAGATTCCGAGGAGCATTGTAGACTTGGTGAGGTACGTGTTCTGTAGTTCACGCGTAAATGACTGAAAGCAGCTTTATAATTTTTGTTTGGGACCTATGGAATGATTAGTGTGTTGTAATCGCTGTAGTGTACGTTTTGAGAAGCAAACTATTTACCTATCGAAGAACCTGAAAAGTGATTTTCTGTTGTATGCCCTGTTATATATAGTTCCTGCGTAAACATACTAAGGACAAACTGGGACCATTCTTAGGTGTGGCTGAGTGTATCTATGTGATCTGTTAAAGGCACAGGACTATGCTGACATGGGCTGTGACATTTTCTTAAAACTCTTTCTTAAAGATACTCCTAATTATAGATTTCTATACGTTGTATAGGGCATTGTCCGTCAATTATTGTCAAACAGTATGAAAATGCATGAAGAGAATATGTAAACCAAGAGAAAGAAAAATCAAACTCTTAAACGAAATCGGCAGTCACCTTATTTTTGGTCGGGGAAATATATATAGAATGTTAACTTGTTTACAGAACATTTAATCCTTACGTGTTAAACAAAAAAAAAAGTAAATAGAAGGTAAACAACAATAACAGGGACTCTATTTTGTAGCTAGAATGGATGGTTCTAAATATTTAGTCGATTGTATGTGTACAAAAGGGAAATTTCCACAAAGAAGAAAGTAATCTAGGGAAATACCTGTTCATCGAGCATGATAAAATCTTTTCTTAACACATTTGTACTATCTTTACGGTCCTGTGTCTCTCATAGTCTAGTTATTCTGACTTTGATGCGCCAATGCTAAACCTCTTGCAAAATGGCACTTAGCATAGAGTATGCCATCTGTATTGTCATGTTTGTTTAGTACCGAATTGCATGCACAATAATTAAGCAACTACTCAACAATTATACAATTGAATATGAAGATGTTGTACCACATATGTTTTCAGATATGTATCTAAAGATACATACACTACTACAAAACAGGCTATACTGGATGCCTCATCACAGACTGTTCCTTTGGAACCTTCTGTATTATACTTATCACAGACGGTTTGTTCACAGACGGTTCTATTAACAAACCATCTGTGATATTCGCAGATATCACAGATGGTTCTTAATAAGAACCGTCTGTGAATTATCACAGATAGTTCTATTAACAAACCGTCTGTGATAGTTTAACGTCACAAATGGTTTTAAATAAGAATCGTCTGTGATATGTAAGCATTATAAATACCCAGCCATCCCGACAGACCCCCCTGCCCCTAGGCCCTCCACCCCTTCCCATTTGAGCTACCACCCGTGCTACCTCCTCCCTCCCCCCATTGTGCCACCTTAGAGAGGAGAAGGAAGGGAAGGAAGGAGGCAGGGAGGAGAAGAAAAGGAGGAAGCTAAAGAGAGGAGGAAGGGAGGAGAAGGAAGGGAGGAGGAGAGGAGGAAGGAAGGGAGGAGGTTCTTGCGGGATATTTGGGAGTTTCGTCGTGAGCTCTGAGGGTAATGATCTGTAACCCCTTATATTTTCTCTAGGTTAATCGCTAACCAATTTTAGTATTTTTGGTCAATAGGAAGAGTACGTGTGGCTTATTAATCTAATTTAACACTAATTTGTTACGTCCATAGCGTAGATGGATCGAAACAGGATGTACGGTGCGAACCGTATGAGTGAACAGTACATTAATGACGTGTCTGTTTTTAGAAGAGCCGCCGAGCAGGATATGTTGAAGAAAGGGATAAAATTTATGTACTATCCATGCATTGATTGCGGTAATCTGAAGATGTTTAACAATCCAGTACAGATTGAAGCACACTTCATTCCAAGGGGTTTCAAAAAGGGGTATACATGTTGGACCAGTCACGGTGAAGAACAGATTATACATGAAGTTGACAATAATGACATCGCCGAGGAAGTCAACGATATGCCTGTGAGAACCCGAGGTATTTAACTTGTAATACTTAACTATCCAATTGGTCCTAGCATTACAAACCAAATATCCTGATTTCCGATGTAACATGCACCTCTCAGGAGCGGTACACATACACCATCACAAAATTTGAAATCTCAATTCCATACACAAGTCATTACCATACCGAGTCTTTGTAATTTACAACATAAAAAAAAACATACAAGTTCAAATTACAGAAGGGGCCGACCAGCCAAATATATCAATCCAAAAGTACTAAATTGCAGCGGAAACATAGCCATAAGATGGCACCAAAAGGAAAGGCCGACTGTCTTGCCCTTACCCACAAGGCAACCGATCGGGCTGCCAAGCTAGTCGTCAACGTTGTAGTCGTTCTCACACTGGCTCACCCCTTGGGGGTCAACCTCCTCTGCAGCATGGACAATGCACCTGAGTACAAAGTTGTACTCGCAACACTTACAAGCAAAAGAAATATATAGATGCATTCATGTATCAAAGGAAAGCTTCTACACTAAGCAGTTTTCAGCATAAAGCAGATTTTCTTTGCAATAGTATAATATATTGTAAAGCAATTTGTCAAGACCGTTTTTATTCTTTTAAATAACATAGAGACAACATTTAAAGATATAAATAACATCCTAGAGGTGACTTCCCAATAGCCACCACAACATAGCACTAATTTCCTGTTCGTACCACCCGAATTCAAGTTTTATCGAAAATGTTATAGTCTAATTCTTACGGAAAATAACCAAGCGTGTTCATAACCTAGGACAAGGCTATTCGAATAGTTTATACCCTGCAGGGGTGTACAACTTTACCCACATGTCAGACTGCCTTTTTGCCAAGCTATAGAGCACACTTCCTTAGGTATGCCGGTAAGGCTAAGTCCTACGAGACGTTTTTCAATATAATGTATTAAGTACGAGTCGTCCGTATGATGAAAACCATACATTGTGTCAGAGTCACCAGCCTTGGAAAAGTACCAATGCTCCCCGGGTGTGGAGAACCTTGACAGGAACCCACCCCGCACACCCAACACACATAGAACATTTCTTTTTTAACACAACACACACAACCTCCTGCGACTCGGAGCTAACACACGCCAAAGTACTAAGTCAAGTGGGTTCCCATATGCCCTCATATGGTTGCATGGTTGCATGCAAAAATGCTTGGATCAATGGCACAAGTAATTCGGTCCTTGTTGACTCGGGTGCCAAGCACACACCCAAAAGCACACCATCCAACCAATGTGCCCAAGTCTAAAACTTTTTATTTTTCAGTTTTAGTTTTCCAAATACGATTACATACATGAGTACCCTAACTCAATTATTTAGAGTGATGACATACCGACCATCGCCGAGGCGATGATCCCCATTCTACCGTTCTAAGCATTGCTAAGCGGTACTGACTCGGATACAGTATATTATGCCCATAACTCATCCACCGAGCTCTAATCCATCGGCGGGGATATTAACCTAAATTCAGTGGCAATGGATAACATTTACCTACAGCTTATGCAACTACTAGGATTAACTATCTCTAATTGAGAAAATAATCATTAATTAGAACATGCATACATACATTTGCAAAACAAGATATTGTACTGAAAATAATAGGATCAATATGATCAAAGGGGAGGGCTACTTGCCTTGCTCGAGATAACTTGCTTGCTGCAGAGGATCACTCTCGTGCTCAACGACTTCGTCAAAACCTATCGAAAGAGCGAAAAGAACCAATAAGAACGAATAACCTCAGAAATTTAACAACATCCAAAAATCTTGAAATTTACACAGAATATAGAGCATGATTTTAAATGAATTTACACTACTACAAAAAAGGCCTTCACAGACGGTTCAAAAATGTGATCACAGGCGGTTTCATGAGCCGTCTGAGTTTATGGGTCAGTAATGACATAAGGTCATCACAGACGGTTTTTGAACCATCTATAATACATACTATCATAGACAGTTATTAACTCAAAACCGTCTGTGATAGTATCACAGACAGTTTGTAGATGAAACCATCTGTGATATACGACTATCACAGACAGTTTGTAGATGCAACCATCTGTGATAGATGATGCATCATAGACGGTTTGTAGATGAAACCATCGGTGATAGATAATATATCACAGTCGGTTTGTAGATGAAACCGTCTGTGATAGATGATGCATCATAGATGGTATGTCCTAAGGAACCATCTATGATATTATTTTGTATTGCTAAATCTATTTCTATTTGTTGGCTAGCCTCAGGAAATGCTAGCCATGCCCTCTGAAACAAGCTGAAACACAACATTAAGTTGTATACATCCAATTCACATTTATTTCAGAAATAAGCACATACAACTCGCATTCATTTCAGAAACAAGCACATCCAATTCGCATTCATTTCATAAACAAGCACATCCAATTCACAAATCAATTAACTAAAATTAACCATTAATGTACATTTACATACATGTACCATTAAGTTCAATCTTATCCCAATCAAGTTCAATCTACATTGTGGAAATTCCCATCTGGATTTATGACCTGACTATTCAAGAATGACACAAAGTGTGATCGAATTTTTATGAGCTGGCTCTGTTCCAACGCAGTTTCGGCGATGCTTGCAACCTGTCGCTAGGAAGATTAAATTTGTGCTTATATAAATTGGTAAGTATGAAATAATTGTTGCAAGATTGACAAACCTAAGGATCATTGGTGATCGTGGAACCAATGAGTAGTTCCATGTTGTGGCAAACATAGCATCCACAGAGGTTCCAGGCCGGCGGCTGCTGGTGGCACTGCAAAAATAGAATTGGTTAGTTCGAGAGGCATTACTACGAAGTGTTATATAGGATTAATGTGTACTAGCTAGCGAGTACCGGGAATTTTAGATCGTGTCGTAGAATCCTTCCCTTGGATTTTCCTACTTTAGCAAAGAACATGGTGAACGACCTACGTGATTCCAAGAAGTTAGCCTTAGCCATTGCAAAGGAAGGAAAGACTACAATAGAGTTTCTATGGAGGAAATTTGTTCATCTGTTGATTAAATTCTGGACAACTATGAGGTCGTGTTTGGCCCTCTGTATGGAATCTAGGTATATTACTGAAGGACCGGAAAGGCGACTAGAGGGGGTGAATAGGAGCACATAAACTTTTTCGCAAAGAATGGATTCAACTTGTAAATCACTCCAATAGCTATGAGAGCTATGAAGATCAAAGATTAAGCCGAGAGGAAGTCTTATGTTGAATCCACTCCTCACCCCAAATTTCGACAAACAAAAACAGAAGTTCGAACAAATCGGGACAATCGGTACAACCGTTAGAACAAGCGGCGGTTGTACCGCATCGGCTACAACCCAAGAGTAAGCGGCGGTCGTTCATGATCTTGGTACAACCGTAGTGTTACTGCCGGTCGTTCGATTGTCTGGAGCGAGTAAAATCAGCTCGGGTTTCAAAACGAAAATCGATCAAACTTTTGATCTACGCGCCAAACTTGACCAAAATTGAACCACACCTTCCTGAAGATATTAGGAACCTATTCCAAGCAACGATTTCAGAGATCCATGCCAAGGTTCCTATCCTTTTGCATTTGAACGAAGGTGGGTTCAAAACCGCAAAAACAAAACTTGATCTAACGACTTGCTCGTGGGTGGATGATGATCTAGATGACCTTAGATAGGTTCTCACATGTCCCAGCAAGCAAGATCAAGAGGAAGAACCAAGCAAAACTCCCGAATTGACGAAAGCCCCAAAAATCACAAAAAAGGAGAACGAAGAACAGAGAGCACGAATAGAAGAAAACTTGATTTCCATTCATTGAATCAAGAGCGAAATACAAAGAGATACATCCCCATACGCATAGACATTAAAACAAGAGGAATGATTACAAGTTCATCAATCCATCCTCTCCCTCTCCCTAAGCCAAGAACTCACATGGGAGAGCTACAAAGGAACAAGCGAGGAGCACCCACCGCCTCCACCAACACTCTCAACCACTAAAGCCTAAAGCAAAAAAAGCCACTAAAGACTCTTTTGACTCTAGCAAAACCCTAATTCCTTTTCAAGTGCTCAAGAGGGCATGCAGCCCTCCAATCCTTTATATAGCCTTGGCTAACGGGTCTCCTCCCGTTCGCCCGCTAAGTCCAACGGAGCCCGCTCCGCTTGTGCGACTTTGCGAATTTCGATTCGCCCATCGCACCTTCTTCCGAAGCTTCCGCTCCTTGTCTCGCCGCCTCGCAACCACCTCGAGTCCACGTCGTCTTGACACATCGACCGTTCGACCTCGGCGCCACTGCGCCTAGTCCGATCCACCGTGTCTCGCCACGACTCCACTCGGCGTCCTGCAGCCACACGACAAGAAACACGAAACCGGGAACAAGTTCTTCACAACTTGACCTAACGTTAGCTCAAACATGCAATATGCAACACATATGCATGAACACACTGGATATGACCTATCCCAAAACTCAAATCACCAAAATGGCGAAACTCACAAAACAATCGGTACAACCGCCATGTTACCGGCGGATCAACCGCGCTCGGTCGTCATCGCTCCAATACTGCGGTCGTTCCGATTTTCAATGAAGACCAGAACTCGAAAAAACAACTTCTCTGGAATTCTTCAACCGCCATTTACCAATCGGTACAACCGCCCTGCGGTCGTACCGCTCATAACACGCCGGTCGTTCCGATTATCCTGACAGCCCTGATTGACTTCACGAAAACGCGTGAACCGCGCAACGACAAAGTCCGACCACACAAACCAAACTCGACTGACCTAAAACCTTTGTCAATTACTCATCACTCACACGGGACGACCTCCACATGGTCTCTCAATCTCCCCCTTGATGAGTATATTGACAAACTCCGAAAAAGAGCAAAGTTGAGTTTGAGTTTGACGAATCCAACATGGTCCAAAGAAGAAGAGTGAAACAATTGACCATGTCGACAGAAGGAACACTAGAGCAACAACTAAAAGAGCAAATTGTTCTCCAAAGCTCTAAAATGATCCCAACTTGCTTTTTCTTCTCTATTCTCCCCCTTTTGGCAATAAACACATCAAGAATGCTCAAGAGAGAATATGACATGTTAAAGGATGAAAATGGCTGAAGTTTGTTTATTTAAGCATTTTGAGCCATGAGAATTATCCATAATGACCAACATGTAATACACCAAGCCATAACTTAATAAAAAGGCTATCTAGATCATGACAAGATATGTATAAGCTAGCTAGAACACATAGATGACAATCTGAAAATGAGGTACATTATGTGAGCAAGTCAAGTCATCAATGAGCAAAGTCTCGCTAGAGATATCCAAGGATGATGCAGCCATGTCAATAAGCTAAGCGGAACTAAGAAGCTTAAATTGAGACCAAAAAGAGTGCTATAAGCTCAAGATTGAAACATTGGTTAAGTACTTGATTCTTTTGATAGCTTTAAGCAAATTTGAGCACAAATGATATATTATCTTTGAAATTCAAGGTTGTTGACAACCAGATTTTTGTTTTATCATGTGCTAGACCTCAAGCCTTATGCGACTACTTCAAGCGAGAAGCTTAAGAAGGTAGTCTAGGTCATCCAAAACTCCCCCTAAGTTCATGTCAAGTGCAATGACAAGCCGTCTCATAGGGAAGAATTGGTGAAGTCGGTTTTTTAAGCACAAAAGAGATCTTTTGCCTTTTAACAAGTTGTACTAACTCATGTATCATCAAGAGACTAAAACAGCTCAATCTAAGGCTCAATATAGATTCATCACTCTACCCAAATTATTTGACATGGCATGAATCATAAAAGGATAGCTCAAGAAAGACTAATCTCGAGTGCTAACATGACAAGTTTTAGTTTAAGTTGAGCAATTTTAATTATCTTATCATGGCAAAAGCTAGGCTACACATATGAAGTCATGATAAATCTAGCAAATAAGCACAAGTCATGGCAAGGTGTAAAGCATTGTAAACATGTCATAGCAGGATAATAATCAAGGCTCAATGTAGTTATATTACAATGCAGAATGCTAGAAATGCAGAAGATCCAGCTCCCCCTCAACAATAGATGCAACTTTTAGTTCAAGTTGAGTTAAGTCAAAATTAAGCTCCAGAAGCTCCCAAAAGAACTCCCCTTGAACCAAATAAATCGAGAAGGCGGCAAAGAAAACATAAAATGCAGATCCTTAAAGCATAGATAAGATATAGAGAATACTATGGCTCGATGACTCTCATCTACCCCATATGACTCTAGGACTATCAACTGCCCGGCTAACACACTAAGGAGCAAACACGTTCCCTGTCTACCCAAGGGTGGCCCAACCCTTGCTAGAACCTATAAGAAGTGAGTAAGCTCAACCTAGTTGAGAAGAGACAGCTAATAAGCAGCATCCTAGAATCACAAGATAAGAGCAGAAATCTAAACAACTAGACAAAAGAAGCACTCTAATCTATGCTAGGAGGACTAATCCCAAATGCACCCAAAATGCAATGCAACAGTAAGGAGCAAGAGCATAAATAATATAGTAAAGCAGTAAAACCCAAAGCTCCCCCTCACTACAGTCCATAAGGACAAACCACCCCAAGCTCTCCCTGGAGAGCTGAAAACCTCGAACTATCCAATGGCTTGGTGAAAATGTCAGCCAACTGGTGGTCACTCTCCTGGCCGGAGCACTATATCGCCCTTCTCTACATGGTCTCTAAGGAAGTGGAAGCGAATATCGATGTGCTTGGTCCGAATCTTTGCCTTGGGTTCTTGGCAATGTTAATCGCAGAAGTGTTATCACAAAAAGTGGAACAACGCCGATAACTAACCCAAAGTCCCGCAGGTCGAAGCCATCGAGCACTTGACTACAAAGAATCGGCTGCAAAAACATACTCGGCCTCTGCGGTGGATATGCAACACTGCATCGCTTCCTTGAAGACCAGAAACAAGAGAAGTGCCAAGAAATTGGCGGTGCGAGTGCTCTTCCTATCTATCCTCTGACCAAATGAAGTCGCATCCGAAAAGGCTCTCAAGGAAAGACAGATGAGGAAGAGTACCAGATACCATAGTCAATGGTAGCTCGAAGGTACCGAAGATGCGCTTCACCGCTTTGGCGGTGAAAGCGAGGAGAAGCACAACGAGCGCACAAACACACGAGAAAATGTATGTCCGGTCTTGAGGCGTTGAGGTACAAGAGGGAGCCAATCATGCTGCGATACTCCTTTTGATCAACTGCTCGCCATCCTCATCTGGTCAAGATAGGTCAGAGAAGCCATGGGAGTCGACACGAGCTTACCATCACTCATGTCGAGCGTCTCAGAGATCACGAGTGTACTTGCCTGATGAAGAAAAGTACCCTCCGAGTGCCGCTTGATTTGGAAGCCAAGAAAGAATGTCAACTCACCCATCATACTCATCTCAAACTCGGTGCTCATGACATCCGAGAACCGGGAAACCAGAGTATGGGAAGAGCCGCCAAAGATAATGTCATCGACATAGATCTGACGAGCGGAAGGTCGATGCCATGCCGATGAACAAGGTCTTGTCAACTTTACCCATCTCAAAACCATGACTTATCAAGTAGGACTTAAGCCTCTCATACCAAGCTCGGGGAGCTGCTTAAGTCCATCTGTAGCTTTTGAAAGCTTGAAGACATGGTTAGGGTATTTGGGGTTCTCGAAACACGGAGGTCGCGGACGTAGACTTCCTCCTCAATAAGGCCATTGAGGAAGGCACTCTTCACGTCCATCTGGTAAAGCTTGAAACCCTTAGAAGCTGCAAAGGCAAGCGAGTTCTAATGGCTTCAAGTCGAGCTCTGAGGGCAAAGGTCTCCTCAAAGTCTAGACCCTCAACACAGGAAAACCCCGAGCTACCAATCTCGCCTTGTTTGGATGATTACCCCATCCTCACTCTGCTTGTTCTTGAACACCCACTTGGTTCCAATGATATTGTGGCCTCGTGGGGGCTCAACAAGCGACTGACCTTGTTCCTCTCGAAATTTTCTAGCTCCTCATGCATGGCATTGACCCATGACTCATCGATAAAGCATGAGAAACATCTTTGGGCTCAAAAGAGGCAATGAAGGCGAGAATGGAGACAGAAATGAGATAAGCGATTTTGAGCGGGTAACACGCTCGAAAAGATCTCAATGATCTGCTCTGAAGGATGAACTTTCCGGATGTGTCTAGGAGGTCTGGGAGAGATGAAGAAGTGGCCTCTACCTCATGAGTGACGAGGTAGGAGCAGAGCCACTAGCTCCAGAGGAAGCGAAGGCAAGGGTGATCACCTCGAGGTGCGGTGAAGACGGCACCTCAAGGAGTGGATGAGGGACAGGATCGTAGACAACCGTCATCTCCATCGTCCTCATCATCCACGAAGATGGTCTCGGACTGCTCTAAAGAACTCGAGATATCTGGCCTAGTCCCTGACCGCCTCGTCAAGGTCACCTCGCAGAGTCTCTACCATTTTGCTAGACTCGCAGCCTGCACCACAGAAGCCCGCCAAGAAGTCGAGTAGCCTAGAAAGATACCGCCACAGAACGTGACTCGAACTTATCTAGGTTCCCGGACTTCAAAATAAAGCACTTGCAACCAAACACACGAAAATGAGAGACGCTGGGCTTTCGCAGTATCTCGACTCATAAGAAGTGCGTGTAGGAGTGCAGAAGAAAACTCGATTCAAACATGGCACGCGGTCGCAATGGCTTCAGCCCAAAACTTCCTCGGTGTAGAGTACTCATCAAGCATCGTCCTGGCCATCTCAACCAAGGTACGGTTCTTCCTCTCCACAACGCCATTTTGTTGAGGGACGTATGGAGAAGAGAACTGGTGCTCTACACCTGTCTCACCGCAGAAACTCTCAAAGTAGGAATTCTTGAACTCCGTGCCATTGTCACTGCGGATCGCTCGTAAGGCACCCGGGAGCTCAACAGACTGACCTACTAAAAAGACCTCGGAAATGTGAAAACGTCTCATCCTTCGAGGCTAAGAAAAACACCCAAGAATACCTCGAGAAGTCATCGACCACGACAAGCACATACCACTTCCCTCCTGCTGACTGCACTCGAGCTGGTCCAACTGTGTCCATGTGGAGCAGCTGTCCCGGTGCATCGGTCATAGTAACTGTGACCGGAGTATGAGAAGCGGCAACCATCTTGCCGTCTTGGGCATGGAGTGCAAACAAGATCTTTGACCATCTTGAGTTTGGCGGACCACTTAATGAGATCATGGTCGCTAACTTTCGGGTCAAATGGTCAAATCCAATATGACCAAGTCTCCTATGCCGAAAGAGAGATCGCGGGACTCGAAGCAACCAAACACCGGAGAGGATCACGGAAGAATCGGAAAAATCAGCACGAAAGATCCTCCCATAACGAGAAATCCATAAACCGGACTACACCAAGAGTCAAGAATTTTGCAATTGTTTTTCTTAAAGCTCACCTCGAAACCGTCATCGATGGTCGAGAAACCGAAAGCAAATTGTACCGCAGCTTACTAACCAAGGCAACATCCTTAAGAATAAAGGAAGCATTAATACGACAAGACCTTTGGCGATGACGCGTCGCACGAAGCGTCTCCGAAGGTGATCGTCTCATCACCGGAGCGCGGGCTAGGAGGAGAACCAACGGAGTCTCCGGTCATATATGACGAGAACAACCGAGTCTACAAGCCAAACCTTCTCCTTCCCTACCCGGCGAACTGAGTCAAGCAGAGTAAAGTCTCGATCTTGGGATAAATCAACAATGATTTCGCACCCAATATGAATAACACGTCGGCGATGAAGTAGTCAAGCACGATCGACCTCTATCTACCCTACGCTCTCAGAACTCAAAGCGAAGGTCTAAGAGTAGACCGAAGTCATTCTTTGGGTCCGATCGCTTTCTGAAGGAGCGAGTCGAGCACACAACATCTTGAACACGCCATGGTAGCTATCTCGATGGGGAAAACGAGATCTACCCTCGGGGCGGCGGAAGTCACGATCGAAAGCAACATGAGAACGAAAACCGAAAACTCGGAAAAACCAAGTCCTCGATCTTTGCACAAACCCATCGAAGAAACAAGCCTAGACCTCGTGTTGGTCTTAGGTGCACTCAAGGTCCGGGGTCGACCACAATGCGCCTAAGAGACTCAACATGGTCTCTACTGCGATCTTGGCGCGCTAAAGCATCGATCGATGTGTGTCCATCCTTCGACGAAGGTGCGGTGATACTTCACCTTCGAGAGGTAGAAGCAAGATGTGAAATTACCTTCTTGTCGAAATCCTGGACATAGCCCGCCGACTTGAAATGGACTTTCTCGGTCCTGGGCTCGATCTCGATCACACACAGTGCTATGGGTCCGAGCACGGCGGTGGATGCTTCCTCATGTCCTCAGAGAAGTCATATCCTAGACCCTGATTAAATCTGCAGATCTTAGATTGGTCTAGAATAAGATTGAGCTTCTTCTTGCCTCCTACAAATCTCTCGAGAGTGTTCATAAGGTACTGACACTCCCGAAAGAGAGAGGTGCAAGAAGAGCAGGGGGAAGAAGAGATGAAGAAGGTAAGGAGCAAAAGAAGAACCAAAGAAGAGAGGGAAGAATGGCTTGTGCAAGCACACCGACTCAAGGGACAGATCCTCTCGCTAGCCGCTTGGTTCACGTTGCTAAGCGTCTCATCCTTACCCTGGGGCTTCTCCCCCTTCTCCACAATCATATTGCAAGCACAATGTGACTTCTCTAGAAGGTCCTTAGTTAGCTTCACACATTTCTCATCCAAAGCAATCAAGTCAGATTTTAGTTTGTTACACTTAATGCATGGTGAGCTAACAGGGTCCTTAGAAGCAAACTGAGCCAACTTCCTTTCATGATCAATCATATCTTGAAACTGTTTGGAGACAGCCTCAAGTTCAGCAGTTAACTTAGGACAGTTCAAGCATGAAACAATCGGCTCAAGTAAAGAAGCTTGTAGTTCAGCAATTTTATGATCTGCCCGTTTTAAGTTCATCTTCAAGTTATTGCAATTTTCACAAGACTCAGGCAGATCAAGAAGCATGGCATAAGATCCTCTAGCAGCAATGTCCTTACCCTCACATGAGGTGGGAGAAGTAGTCTCATCAGTAATAAGTAGGGTAACACCATCCTACTCAACTCTAACTCAACAGCGCACTAACATTCTCCACCTTAACACTATCAAGTTCGGAGGACATACTATCATGTGAGGTCCTTAACTTCTCCATATCAACCAAACAAAGCGAGCATGTATCACAATCATCACTAGAAGGGCGGATGTAAGAGCAATAATCTCTAGTGACACTATCTATTTCCTTCTCTAACTCAAAGACACCTAGCCTTAGCTTTAGCATGAAAACCTCCTAGCTTAAGAAAAGCATGATTGAGCTGTTCAGTGGTGGGATCTACCTCGTCCGAAGTCGGAGTACACTTCATTGTCGCCGAAGTTCGCCCTCGAGGGCCATGAAGCACATGCCGGGAGAAGTCATCGCCGCCATCCTTGGGCTCTTGGTCACCCGTCCGTCATCGTCGCTCCATCCCTCCACCTCGCCGAGGTCGAGGTCGTCAGCGTGAGGACGCTGTGGAAGAGCTTCTTGGCTTTGCCGGTTGCGGAACTTCTTCTTCTTTGGGGCGCCCGAGCCGGAGGCTTCTTGTTGCGGTACTTGTCGGTGTAGTCGTTCTTGCCCGAACCGCCGTAGTCGTTCTTGCCCTTCTCGGCTTAGGGCGGTTTGCCAATGTGGTTGGGGCCACCACACTCGAAGCAAATCACGGGTCCTCCTCTCTTCTGTCCCTCCTCCTTTGTAAGCGTGGGAGAATCTACGAGCAAGGAGGGCAAGTTGCTCATCCGCGAAGTCGCTCTAACGATCATCGCTTATGTCACGAGAGCGACAAGGAGAAATTGCAAGAGGACTCGAAAGTTGAATCGGGATCGGTGACCAAGGCCATCGATGTGACTTCGACCTCCACGAGACAACGTCAATCTCGTGAGTCTTGAGGCGTGAGTACGGCGCATCAAGAGTCAAGGTCGAGAGGTCTGTCGTGTCTTTGATGGTGGTCACTTTCATCTCCCAAACACGCAGACGAGTCCGTGAGCATCGACGAGCATTGTCCGAAGTCGGGGTATGTGAGACCGACCGCTCGGAGGTTGCTCAAGATCTTGTGAAAACGTCTGAAGCACTCATCTAGGGACTCACCGACAAGCATCTCAAATTTGTTGTATTCTCGTTTGAACCGGTCTGTCGAACCGTCTTGATCTGGGTGGTGCCCTCATGGTATGCGTCGAGGGTCACCCAGATATTGTAGGCGGACGACAGGTGAGATATGCGGTCAAACTCACTACGACTCAAACCCTGGATGATGATGTTCCTTGCCTTTGCATTTGCCTCAACATCAGCCATGTTCCCGACATTGATGTTCTCATCGGTAGGAACAGCGAATCGAACCTTGACCTTTCGCCAGATGGCATACCCCTGGGCCTGGATGTATGTCTCCATTCGGCTCTTCCAGAAGGGATAATCGATGCCATCGAAACAAAGCGGCTTGGTCGAGTACTTGTCCATCGCCACGCTCTTGAGACCGGTTAAGATCTATTGAAAAGAGCTAACCGCTCGATACCAATTGAAGGACCGGAAAGGCGACTAGAGGGGGGGTGAATAGGAGCACATAAACTTTTTCGCAAAGAATGGATTCAACTTGTAAATCACTCCAATAGCTATGAGAGCTATGAAGATCAAAGATTAAGCACAGAGGAAGTCTTATGTTGAATCCACTCTCACCCCCACAAACCAAAGAACAAAAACAGAAGTTCGAACAAATCAGACAATCGGTACAACCGCAGAAGCAAGCGGCGGTTGTACCGCAGTCCCCATAAACCATGAGTAAGCGGCGGTCGTTCGCGATCTTGATACAACCGTAGTGTTACGGCCGGTCGTTCCGATTGTCCCGAGCAGTAAAATCAGCTCGGTTTCAAAACGAAAATCGATCAAACTTTTGATCTACGCGGCCAAACTTGACCAAAATTGAACCACACCTTCCTGAAGATATTAGGAACCTATTCCAAGCAACGATTTCAGAGATCCATGCCAAGGTTCCTATCCTTTTGCATTTGAACGAAGGTGGGTTCAAAAGCCGCAAAAACAAAACTTGATCTAACGACTTGCTCGTGGGTGGATGATGATCTAGATGACCTTAGATAGGTTCTCACATGTCCCAGCAAGCAAGATCAAGAGGAAGAACCAAGCAAAAACTCCCGAATTGACGAAAGCCCCAAAAATCACAAAAAAGGAGAACGAAGAACAGAGCACACTAATAGAAGAAAACTTGATTTCCATTCATTGAATCAAGAGCGAAATACAAAGAGATACATCCCCATACGCATAGACATTAAAACAAGAGGAATGATTACAAGTTCATCAATCCATCCTCTCCCTCTCCCTAAGCCAAGAACTCACATGGGAGAGCTACAAAGGAACAAGCGAGGAGCACCCACCGCCTCCACCAACACTCTCAACCACTAAAGCCTAAAGCAAAAAACACCACTAAAGACTCTTTTGACTCTAGCAAAACCCTAATTCCTTTTCAAGTGCTCAAGAGGGCATGCAGCCCTCCAATCCTTTATATAGCCTTGGCTAACGGGTCTCCTCCCGTTCGCCCGCTAAGTCCAACGGAGCCGCTCCCGCTTGTGCGACTTTTGCAATTTCCGATTCGCCTACGCACCTTCCGAAGCTTCACGCTCCTTGTCTCGCCGCGCCTCGCAACCACCTCGAGTCCACGCTGTCTTGACACATCCCGACCGTTCGACATCAGCGCCACTGCGCTTAGTCCAGTCCACCGTGTCTCGCCACGACTCCACTCGACGTCCCGCAGCCACACGCACAAGAAACACGAAACCGGAACAAGTTCTTCACAACTTGACCTAACGTTAGCTCAAACATGCAATATGCAACACATATGCATGAACACACTGGATATGACCTATCCCAAAACTCAAATCACCAAAATGGCGAAACTCACAAAACAATCGGTACAACCGCCATGTTACCGGCGGATCAACCGCACTCCGGCGTCTCGCTCCAATACTGCGGTCGTTCCGATTTTCAATGAAGACCGAAACTCGAAAAGACAACTTCTCTGAATTCTTCAACGCCATTTACCAATCGGTACAACCGCCTGCGGTCGTATCGCTCATAACACGCCGGTCGTTCGATTATCCCGACAAATACGATTGACTTCACGAAAACGCGTGAACTGCAAGAACGACAAAGTCCGACCACACAAACCAAACTCGACTGACCTAAAACCTTTGTCAATTACTCATCACTCACACGGGACGACCTCCACATGGTCTCTCAATTACCATATTCCGTTTTGGTATAATTACAATTAGAATCCAGTAGAACCTACACAGGTATGTCACCATTGTCATTAAACCTAAGTTCGTGTTGCTTATAAAGTACAAATCAACAAGTATAGCCAGTAGTGCAACACTTACTCCTGGTTGTAGGGTAAAAGTATGAATTCCTTGTTGTGGTGAGCCAACAATGACTCTATCATGTAATCCTCGATGAATTTTGCAATCTCCTTCATCGTTTGCTCGGAGACCACGTGTGGGTCGAGGAAACCTAGTGGTGAATTCCTTAATTCGGCTTCAGAAATCATGTATCTATATACAAAAGTAAGGAGTTATATATAACATTTGTCGGTATTACACAAATATTGACCGTGATTGTACACACTTACAGTGTCCAGCATCGCATGAGTGAGACGTCGAGGGAGTCGAGGTTGAAGAGACATAACAAGTCCTGGAAGGTCACCGTGAGGACACAGTCTTGAGCCTCATGGTTAAAGTATTCCTTCTTGAACTTGACGGTGACACTTGAGTGTCGTTGTTCATCCATCTTGTTGACTTGTTCCATGTACCATGTATGCAATCTCGTGCAAGCCAATCCTATGGTAGGGTTGTCTAGCCTCTCGACCAATGGCTCGCCTAGCACGAATTTTTGGGCCAACAGTAAGAAGGGGATATTAGAACATGAGTCGACCGTCTTCGATTTGCCCTTGTTGCCTCGCTTTGTAGAGGTCGACTTCACAAGAGTCGACTGAGCACGAGGTGTAGATGCATATGATGCACCGGGCTCTTGCCACTTCGGTGCAGGTAGCTCCGGTGCAGTCAGCTTCCGTGGACTTGAAACCTTTGCAGGACATTCCCGTGAAGTTGACATCAGAGCAGGTAGCTCCAGGCAGATGTCCCTCGTGGGCCACTGGATGAATGCTCCAATGGCTTGCTCTAGAGTTATGACCTCATCATTTGGGGGAATGTGCAGCGGGACAGCCGCGAAATTGGCATAAACATCGTCCACATTCACTTTTACGAAACCCAGCGTTAGATTTACACCGTGCACCAAAGCCCCGACACCGGATGGATACACCTGGCCCCAAGCAGCATCTAGGGCAACAAAGGCATATCTCACTTGGAGCTTGCACTTCGTAGCCACCTACATAACGATACAAAATTAGCTGCTCCAACAGGCTTATCAATGGATCAAGCATTCCAGAGATAATAATTATTACCTGGATGTCATTGATAGGAAATCTGTCGTTGCCTGTTGGGGTAGGGTTAGGGTTGGACGCATAGCTACTCGGAAGTTTGGGGGGCTGGCTAGCACAGTAGGGGCAGGGGCTTGCAACTGAACTTCCCTAAACCTTTCCTCAAAGCTCTCTATCTGTCATTGCGTCGCAGCTCTGACGCGATCATCGATCTCATCTCTGAAGGATTTAGTGATCTCATCTTTGAGGGATTCATGAATCTCCTCTCATAGCTTTGTATCGCGCTCGGCTTTGGCTCTCTTCCTACTCTGGTATGATTCGGAGTCCGCTCGGAACAAATCTTTCCATAGAACATAAAAACCAACGCCTCTCGTGCGACCCGGGTGCTCATTGTTTCCCAGGGCCATGGAGAGTATATCTCTCTCCCTGTGTGCCTGGAATGAGCCTTTGGAAGATTGAGCTCTCAGCGTTATCTGCAACAGCCCGATATGTCATTTCACTTCCTATGAAGTTATGGAGTAATTACAAACTAGGTAGTTCGATATCTTACCAAGCGCTGGGACACTTCCTCGTCTACGGGGTTTAGAAAGGAGATTTCTCCCGTAGACAGGGTACATAACCTCCCCCATTAACCAGTTTCTGGCGCGCTCATCAGTGATCTCGGCAAATGGCGGGGAGACATTCGAACAGTTTGCCTGCTGGTCCTGATCCCTCCATATCGGGATTTTACCCGCATACCCAGTGGTGCCGAGTCTGTGGGGGTGCTTGTTTTTGCTTGGAGGGCCCTATGTGCCGTACTTTCACTTCTAAAATCATCTATCGTCTTCTTCGCCACAAATTCTTCCCAGCACTCTTCCAAGAACATATACTTGTGGAAGGGCCTCGGATCCTTCTCCACGTAGTTCTTGACAAGCGTGCTCTTGAAGTTCTTCCACGCTTTGCACGCCTATAGCAACGCGTGTCATCGCACGGAGTCCTGGTGTTGTTCTGGGATCTCAAACGATTGGAAATAATCCGTCACCAGCCTAGCTTTCTCAACATCGGTCAACTCCTTCCACGAATCGTAAGTGATCCTAACCCGTTGGTGTGCAACTATTCCGACCGTTCTTTGGAATGCGGATGCTACTTGGCGAGGATTGATAGGGGTCCCAGACTGATCGACCTCCGTGATGGTAAATTGGCCCACAGGCCTTTTCGATATTCCTCTTCTTCTACCGCGCTTGGATATTCCAAAGGACGGTGCGTCAGACACATAAGGCAACGATGACGAAGAATGAGCAGAAGACATCTTCACAAGAAATAGAAGTTCTGACATGTATGAACATATTATCATAAGATTCGATCTCTATGTGTATGGGTATACACACCAATTAATAATAATTGAGATATGTAGGGAAGAAATTAGGACCAATACAATGACATAATTGACATAAACATATAAATCCTCTAAGTCATTTAAAAGGAATAATATGCTTAACACAAACATCATGTGAACAAATGAAGATTTAACATTTTGATATTGCTCTTAGATGTAGAGTAAGCATTCCAATTAGAGCTCAAGTTCAAACCCGATTATCAAAATAATTTTAGTACAAGACTATTATCATCATAGAGCATTCATCTCAAGGCCACCACACCACATTGCAATATATTCCAGTAGCAGTATCAAAACAAATACCATATGAATCACTAACTAGAACAAATAAAAATTCCTAAAACAAGTACAACACCTCACACTACTTAGTGTTCGAACCAAATACCTTTGGGTGTCGAGGATAAGGACAAGTGGGGAGCAGTACCGGAGCAGCAGGGTAGCGTCGAAGGGGAGGCACGCGGGGCTCAGGGGAGGGGAGGAGGCGGCAAGCTTAGGGGAGGAGGCGCTGCGAGCTCGGGGGAGGAGGCGCGCCGGGCTCGAGGAGGCGGCGGCGTCAAGGATGGCGGCGACGGGCTCAGGGGAGGAGTCACGCCGGGCACGAGGAGGAGGCAGTGTCGAGGACGGCGGCGGCGGGCTTGGGGGTGGAGTTGAGAAACTTAATCGTTTGAGTGGGGTGCCCGAACAAGCCCTAGAGTCCGAATATAAATAGGGATTGACATCACAGACGGTTGTAAAGTATAACCGTCTGTGATAAATAATATCACAGACGGTTATAAAGTAGAACCATCTGTGATATGTGATGTATCACAGACGGTTCCAATAAATAACCATCTGTGATAAATAATATCACAGGCGGTTCTATCACAGACAGTTTTTACCAAGGTCCGTCTGTGATATATAATCGCAGACGGTTTGTAGATGAAACCATCTATGATATTATTTTGTATTGGTTAATCTAGTTCTGTTTATTGGCTAGCCTCAGGAAATGCTAGCCATGCCCTCTGAAACAAGCAGAAAACACAACAAGTACATGTATATACATCTAATTCACATTCATTTCAGAAACAGGCACATCTATTTCACAGTACAAATCAATTAACTCAAATGAACTAAAATTAACCATTAATCACAACGTACATATACACACATTGTTCAATTAATCTTTAAAAATTAGCCCTTCATGATGATCGAAGAGTATGTAGCTAGTTTCGTCACGTTCTTCTTCCTCGACCCTTATGTTGTTTCCGAAAGGAGGCAACTCGTCAAATTGATTGTATTCTTCCTCGTCCACTACATTCTCAACTCCGACAATCCTCCTTTTTCCATGAAGAACTACGTGGCACTTCTTATTTGCCTAGTCGGTTACATAGAAGATTTGAACAACTTGGTTAGAGGGTACAAATGGTTCGTCTTTGTATCCGACACGTTCGAGGTCCACGGTAGTGACGACGTACTTATCGACCTTCACCTGTGGAAGATGGACCCAATGGCACCGAAATAGGGGGATCTTTAAAAGCACGTAGTCGAGCTCCCATATCTCCTCTATTTGCCCATAATAGGAGCTCCTCAGCCTATCGATACTAAATGCATCTATGCTGACACTGCTGTTCTGGTTAGTGCTCTTTATATCCTGAGCCTGCATATAGAATGTGTGCCCATTTATGTCGTATCCTTGCCATGTCACAACTGTAAATGTTGGCCCTTTTGCTAACCATGTCAGCATATCACTTGACGAGCTCCTAGCGAGTCACTCCTTCCACCATTGGTTGAACCGACTGTTGTCTCGTGATCCAAATATCTGGTCGCTCCAGATTCTATTGCTGAAGCACGTCCTTGTGCTGGTCGATATACGGGGACACTTTAGTCATGTGTTGCAAGACCGTGAAATGGGCTTGAGCATACACATCCATATCTGGAGTGATTGCTTTCCTTCTGATAGTCCCGATACCCTTGAGCCTCTCCTCATGGTGAGATCAAGGCACACCTATCAGTTCGACCTGAGCCATATAATCGACGTAGAACTCAATGACCTCTTCGGTTGCATAACCTTCGACGATGCTGCCCTCCGACTGAGATCGATTCCATACATAGGACTTGAGAATTCCCATGAACCTCTCAAACGAGTACATGCTACGTAGGAACACGGGCCCGTACATCTTTATCTCCCTCACAATGTGAACAATGAGATGGATCATGATATCGAAAAATGACGGAGGGAAATACATCTTAAGATCACATAGAGTCGTCACCACCTCGTCCTGCAGAGCATCTAGTCCTTCGGGATTGATGACCTTCTAAGCAATTGTGTTAAAGAAATAACACAGCCTCATGATTGTCTCTCGGACCTTGATTAGTAAAATACTTCTAATTGCAACAGGGAGCATTTGTGTCATCAAGCACATGACAATCATGAGACTTCATGCCAATTAACTTCAAATCTTCCATCGAAACAAGTTTCTTCATGTTGGCAGAGTAACCGGACGGAACTTTCACACCATGCAAGCATTGGTACAGTTAGTTCTCTCGGCCTTGGATAGAGTGTAACAAGCAGGGGGAAGGTACGTTTGTCCTTTATCGGTCTTTGTTGGTGCTAAGTCAGGTCTGATGTCCATATCAACCAAGTCAAGCCGTGCGTTGACACCATCCTTTGTTTTGTCACGAATGTTCAGTAAGAGACCAATCAAGCTGTCACATACATTCTTTGTAACATCCCAACTGTTTAAACAGGTGTGTGTTTCAAATGTAAGAAAATGTGTAGAAATAAAAACTTTTTCTCACATCTTGAGACTCTTGAACTCCTCTAAAATTCTTATCAAAAGTTGTGGAGTTCAAAAACCTAAACCTCTTGTGGACTAAAGTCCAACCCTTATTCAACTTGTCTCAAATATTGTGCCTAACCCTTTGGAAATATTTTTCCTTGGTCCTTGAGATGATGTGGGACCTCTCTGAAAGATATCATAAGTTATAAAACTTGTTTGATAAATTTTGGAGGTAAAACAAACCTTTGAACAGCCTTAATGAATTTCCTGAGAAAAATGCATTTCATAAAAACCTCTAGAAATTTTATGAAAGGTTAATCCTAATGTCATCAAGCTCCAGTTAAAATTTCATAAATTTTGGAGTTCGTTTGCTATCTCAAATAAATCTGCAAAGTCTCAGTTGTTGAAATTTGAATTCATAGCATGCACTGTTCCTTGGGCTTGAGCCGCTTTGCAAAGCTGGTCAAACCCAACCACATCCTCAGCCCATCAGACCTCCTTCCCACTCTGTTGAGGTCGTAGCCGTTGGATTCAGATCCAAAGGCCACGACCTCCGCGGCAAACCATCACCGCAAGGTCCTCCCACCTCATTGAGGTCATAGCCGTTGGATCAAATCTCACGGCCATGACCTCCCTTTGTTATCAAACGCCCAAGTCCTCCACCCCATCGAGGTCCTGTGCCGTTGGATCAAAGATCCATGGCCATGACCTCCCCTCGCTGTTAAACCGCTCAAGTCCTTCCACCTTGTTGAGGTCGTAGCCGTTGGATCAGATCCAACAGCCCACGACCTCCCCTCAATATCCTGCGCACCAGACCTCCCCCACCTTGTGTTGTGCGCCGTTGGATTTAAAATCTACGGCCACGACCTCCCAGTGCTTTGTGCGCATCAGACCTCCCTTGTCCTCTCCTTGCCCTTGGATCTCGTTTCAAGGCGCGAGATCTGTGGGCCGTTCGGACCATCCTTTCTTAGCTGTTAGATTTAGATCGTGTGGTCTCTGTTGAGTGGGCCGTTCGGACCACTCCTGTGAGCCCTTAGATCTAAATATAAAGGCCAGGACCTCCTTTGCGCTACGCGCAAGGCTCAGGACCTCCTCACTTGATCAGCACCATTGGATTAAAATCCAAAGGTCCTGACCTCCTCAAGCGTTCTTGGCCTAGACCTCCCCTTTGGTTGTGTGTCCTTGGATTTAAATCCAAAGGCCATGACCTCCACGTCTTTGGCTGTTTTGCGCGCAGCTTAAGTCCTCCCAGGAGGTCCGCACCATTGGATTTAGATCTAGCGCCTTGGACCTCCTGTCCCCTTATCCTTTGCGCATCCGCGCAATGGAAATCGGAGGGCCATGACCTCCCCGTCCAAATTGTGTGGCTGGGACCTCCTCCCAGTCACTTAAAACGTACCGGTTCACAAATCAAATCCGAGGGCCAGGACCTCCCCACCCTCTTAATCCAACGGTGGATTTGAGGTCCTGTTCTTCACCTAGCTTGGGCTCACGTGCAAGAGCTATGGCGGTGGAGAAGGTCAGCGCCTTGTCACATCCCAACGGCTCTGTGCAGGCGCATTAAATGCGTGTCAGCTCCTTTCCGCCCCCTAGCCCATGCTCTGACCTACCTACACCTGTCCCCTCCATCTTGTCTGTGCCATGGACCTCCCATGGGCTAAGCTCACCGTGAGCTTAACCCTTGGCTCACGACCTCTTTTTCCCTAGGTATAAAACCTCCCCACTGTTTCCTTGGCTTCCTTTGCACACCATTGCAGCCAATGCTTGCGCCACTGTGCTTGTGAACTCAAAACCACCCGAAGCTCTCCTTGGCCGCCATTGTTGGAGCTTGGAGCTCCTCGGTGGCACAAGGGTCCCTGGAGTTTTCCCTCTTCCATCCTTTCTTCATTTTGAGCCATTCGCCTCTGTGACAAGAGCCCTAACTTCTTTTGGTTGGGAACATTTTTCAGAGGTGGCCGAATTGGAGATTGGAGCTTTGGCCGAGGAGCAACCTCATCTTCTCTAGCTCCGGTCCTCACCTTCCACGACCTCCTCAGCTCCTCAGGACCTCCAGGTAACCTCCTGATAGTCCTTAGAGCTGGGCACCTGCTTGTATGTCGTTGCAGAGCTTTACTTTTCAATTATGTCTTTTGGCCGTGCTGGTCGTCTTGTTCCTCTCCGGCTCGCCGGCGATTTAGGCCGCCACCACCGTAGAGAGTGGTCACAGTGTGTGCGCAACACTATTGCGCACACATTGGTGTCCTTGGTTGGCGCCGGTAAAGTCCTCATCGCCGGCGACAAGTTTTGGAGCACGCTCGGGTTTTTGTCGGACGAAAACAGCAGCGCTATTGTCGTTTAAGACCAAGATCCTCCCCCCTTAAATGCGCCAATCA